>OZ029922.1:2840445-3469195 GCA_964023275.1 Norana najaformis
CCCCGTGTACGGAATTGCTATCCTGTAATGTTTTCTAATAGTTTCCTGTCTTGGTAATATTCTGTCTTTCTGATAATCTTGTCTATCGGATGTACAACTAACGCGGGTTCGTTTGCGCTGTGCATAGACGTAGGGGGCCTCAATTACGTCCGCGCACAATGCTCGTTTTAAATTATTTGATTGTAAATGTAAATGTTTTTTCTATAGCAACCGTATGGCCTCGACCGTGCTCATTTTTCAATGAATTAATCGGCATATGAGGGCGGGAGGCCAGTCCTTGGTACGGGTCCGGATTTACCCAACCTCACCGAATCGCATCAAATTTTACCTGATCACAACCTCTTTCTCACCGTAATCTTGCCACCGACGGTGCACGGTCGATGTACTCATTTCATAGCCGAATTAGCTAGGTGTGGACGCAAGTCGAGCAGAAATCTCGAAAAATCTTAATACCTTTGCTGGGACCTCAACTCCAACCCCTGGGTTGACAGTCAATCACTCTAACCACTAAATTTGCAGCCTTAGATAACGGACAGCAAACTGACTTCAATTCATTATCGTAATCGTAATCTCGAGATTTCTACAGCGCCCAACGAAAGCCACGTCACGGGGAACAGCTTATTCACAGTCGCTCAGTCAAAACAAAATTCATAGGCAAAAAGGGTTCGGTTCCAGGTCAAGATCCAAGACACAAGGCAGAGAGACAGCATGGCAGCTACGGTGGGTGATGCTTAGGATTGGATCGGAATTAAGTTAGATTGCAGATAAATAAAGGGGCGTAATGTGCCCTACAAAATTAATTATTACAGGGGCGAGAACACAGAGCATAAACTGAATACACCAGCTTACCGATGTCTGCTGCAAAGATGGCAGAACAGTCCACGCTGATTCAACAACCAATCAATAATTGACTCGACAGTCTTATCAAAATAATCGGCTAAAGTCCACTGCTAATGTCTGATGGAAAACTGATATGCATTCACATGGCTGAGTGCTACAGGGTATTATATGTGTAACGCATATATATATGTATGTGTGTATATATATATGTATGTGTGTATGTACATATATATATATATATGTATATATCACGCTCGATGATACCAAGCAGAAATAATTTACTTTATATGCATGTAACTATTCTATGCACTTGAGTGTGGGTTGTGCATGCCCCGTCTGAATGCAACGCTTTGTTACAGTTGTGCGGGAAAGGGGGCGGAGCTAGACAACCAGTATCTAGTTTCGTTTTTGCGAAAATAACCCCAAGCCACTTGCTAATAGGATTTCCCAAAAGATTCTTCAACCTTGTCCTCTGAGTCTCCTTTCTTGGCCCTTGCCTGCAACGTCACATAAAACATATTGAAGCTATAATATAATAACAATAGCCTTAAATCACTACACTAGCTTAAAAAACCTGAACGAATCGAGTTCAAAGTTCCATCACTTACCTACAACACACTTCAATCTTCCCAACCCTCCAATCTTCGTCAGTTATTTACAATACAACCGCTTCGCTCAACCCGCTCTTCTTCTGCCCTAACATTTCTCCGCCATCCCGTTACCTCATCCTTGAAATTTGGTAATCGCTCCACAGCCAGAGCTGCCCCACCACTCTGGAATAAATTCACCAAGAACTGCGACAGTTTTCTGACTCATCATACAAACTCATCGACACTCCACCGCTTGCAATTTCTCCTTCGGCCTTTCACTCAAAGCTGAAAACATTTCTCTTTCACAGATGCTATTCTGACACCCCTTCTTCCACTTATCTCTGCTCTCCAACCCTAAACACCACCACCCGTAGCTGCCACGCTGTCTCTCCGTCTGACTTTTGGATCCTGACCTGGAACCGAACCCTTTTGCCTATCGATTTTGTTTTGGCTGAGCGCCTGTGAATAAGCTGGTCCCCGTGACGTGGCTTTCGTTGGGCGCTGTAGAAATCTCGAAATTCCGATTACGATGTGCTCCGTGGATTGCGGATATCTACAAAGGGATTGGGGAGGTTAATGTAAAATTCGGACGAATGCGGAGAATGGGAGAGTGGGGTTCAAAGTGGGTCATTCCTTGCGGACGTCCTCTATGGATGATTCCAAAGACAAACTAGAGATGATCTTAACGTAAGTTTAACTTGTCATTACAGTCTTTTTATGCGAAGTGATTTTATAGCCTTTAAAGAGAAGGCTCAGAATAGATATGCCAACTTACAAGGACCAGAGCGTAGGCCCTAAATGTTACTGTCTACTGTCTGTTGTTGTAGGCCCACTGGCAGATTTAGCTGTGGGCGTGGTGGAGGCGGTTCACTCCCCGCCCCCTTGGTTATATGCCGGCGCTCCTCAGACCAAACCCGTGAAACTCCGCCACTGCCTTTAGTCAGGTAGTGCCAGTCCCAAGCCTGGATGAAGGAGGAGGGCGACGTCAACGATCATTGATGCCACAAGATGTCGTTAAACTGGGGGACTATTACTACCAGACCCGTGCAAGAGGGGTCGTAATCGTAATCGTAAAATTTATAAAGCGCTACCTAAAAGCTAAGCGCATGGCACCAGCTTATTCACGAGCGCTGCGTCAAGTCAGTGGGGTTGTCCAAAGATGCCAAGTCAAGAACCAAGTCCGGTTGCCAGAAGACCAGAGAGAGACAGACAGACAGACAGACAGACAGACAGAGACAGAGAAGGAAGGTGAGAGGAGCTGTTAGCGTGGGTTGTGTTTAAGCTGAGAAAAATGAGAAGGCAGTGGCTGACATATTAGCTCCGCCGACAATCTATTGCCTATTTTGATAAAATGAGTTACTACTCGTGAATATCAGTAGGTTCGATACAGTCCATCTGGACCTGCAGACGAAGAGATTGCCAGGTAGATAGGAGGCAGCTGTTGAACCCATTACGGCAGCACCTGAAAGGCCCACAGGCAAACGGCCTACTAAGCCAAGAGATAGGCCGCCTTCAGATAAGAATTATAATAGGCTTAGGCCTATATTGTGATCAACAACCTCAACTGAGAAACTACAGACAACAAACTTTGTTGTTAATTGCAACGTTAACTACGTTGTTAAGTTGATAGGCGATGATTCTAGCTGCGACGTAATCGTACTCGTAATTGCAGATTGATATAGCGCCTCTTCAGGAAAACTACCCAGAGGTGCTCCAGACCAGACGACACAATGACACGATCAGATAAAATGGGCATCAATCACTGGCGAAAGAGAAACAGAGAAAGGACAAGCAGACCAAGTCAAGGGTTGGCACACAGAGGAATTCCATAAAACGTTTCACGGCAATGAGGCAAAAATAATTATTTATGTAGGCCTAAGAGGTGGGCGTCAGATGTAGCACTCACTCTTTCAGGCATTGCAGAATCAACTTAGAACTCTTACCAACATGCAAACTCATGTCCAAAAACGTTGATGTCCTCTCTAAGTCTAATAGGGGACCTCGAATGGCGTGGCGCCCATTCAAACGGGCAGCAGTGGTGAAGGATCTCACCCGATAAATTCATTGCAAAATGAGTAGGGTCGAGGCCATACGGTCGCTATATAAAACCTATACATTTACATTTAATAGAGATTTGAATCTCGGGCGAGGCGCCCAGTAAAACGGGCAGCGGTGGTGAAGGATCTCACCCGATAAATCCACTCAAAAATGAGCAGGGTCGAGGTCATAAGGTTGCTACAGAAAAAAGTGTATATTACGTTTACATTTAATTTCCAGATGTTTAGCTCTGAGCCAGGGCTATCAAAGGTTAGCTTTGTGTCTCGAAATTATGTGTAGGCCTAATTCTCCATTCAGTTACTAAGCATTGACAGCTTGAATGATGATTCATTTTTCCTCATGTTTTCTCAGGACGATGCCAAGGCAACCTTCAACATATACAGGCTCAATACATGATCTACACAGCGCAATAAAACTTAGAATTAGGCCTACTTCATTGCAATTACCCGGGTTGCAAGCAGAAGTACAAGTACATGAAAGTGGTACTCGAATACTACGTTTATGTATACGCCTACCAAATACTTCATTGCCAAGGTTTACACACCGATGTCATTAACGATAAACTCGAGTGTCGGTCATCCTGATATATAAACACGAATCATACTGGTCATATTGCCTGCCTGTCTTTCTGTCAGCCTGTGTGCTGCAGGATGCAAGTTGTACGGGGATTGAGAAAGAATCCCATTGATGGCAGGCCTACATCCTCCAATTCGCAATTGCTAATCGGGCTTCCTCCACAACGATTGCTTACCACAGAGTGCATAATTATGTCCCTGAGCTGCCTCGTCTATCGCATCTACATCTCCTTCTGATTCTGTATCCGTCTTTGTAGACCTATCTGTACCAACCTCTGTGTATATGTTTGCGTCTCCGCTTTGACCTGTTTCGGTCGTTCTGCACTCGTCTGCCTTCGTTAGGTCCATGTGTGCGACACAGTGGTCTCTTCGCTAGCGCAACAGGTCTGTATTCCAACGATTGCGGGTTCGCGTCTGCTGAGCGGACGCCGCGTAACAACCTTAGACATCTTGTTACGCATACTTGGCTAACGCCTCAGATTCAGATTTAAGCAATTATAACGCGCAAGAAATAATGAAATAATTTTACGAGGTGGCGCTTCACATATTTTTATACGTCAAGTTGAATAGTAGTTTCAAATATTAACAATAATATATAGTCTGGGTGCATGCTGTTTTATCCTTCTGGTATAAAATAGTCAAATCGTCGGAGTTTACAAGATGCCGTACACCAAAGAATATTTAGAAGACAAACTGAGAAAGGAACTAAATGCCTCCCATGTTGTACGTGGTCTTACCTGTCGTGCAGCTTTAAAAATACAAAGCCGACTACTATTTGATAATCCACCTTATCCGTCTGCCGGTCTACCATCTAGCCTTGTATCTGGACGTGGAACTGAGCTTGACCACTCCTACCTCGCCGATATTGTTTTTTTTTCATTATACGCCTGTGAATAAGCTGGTTCCCACCAATTTGGCTTTTTTGGGCACCAAGAAATCGTAGATTACGATTACAAGGTGTGTGGTTCTCTTGAAACATCGCACATTCCTCGTATTGTCGGCTGAAGATTGCGGGGCTAAGAAATTGCTTTTAACAAAAATAAATTGGTATTTTGTTGGGAAGGTTCATCACATGGCGAATTCATGGTTTTAAGTCAGATTCGAGAATAGGGCTGCCAACTTTTGATTCTGCGAATCCGGAACAACCGCATAGTCACTCGATATGCCAGATTGCCAGCACCAAGTGGACCCACTGTATGTAACGACTGTTGCGTCAGCCTAATGTAGGCTCTACTGCAACTAGTTGTTAAAAATCACAGTCAAATGATTTCACTCAAATCATCAAGAGACAAATGGCCTATATATAAAATTTGAATCAACTTCAAGAGCAAAACGTTTATTAAATTCCAGTAAACTACCAGGCTTCAGGGCCTAGCACAAGTGAAGTTCATATATACATGCATGATGCATGCAATTTACAGATGTCATTTAGTGGGTGTACTAACCTAACCACCCTCTATTCTATGGTCGCTCTGTAAAACTTATTTACGCCGGCTGTTCGAGTTTAGTGTGCGAAAAGAACAACATTTGGTGAAGTGGATATTTACACCAAGTTACGGGACAGTTTGGGATCAATCCGGGGCACGGGACGCACAAGGCCAATTCCAGGACTGTCCAGGCAAATCCTGGATGGTTGGCAGCCCTATTTGAGAAGAGTCACAAAAGGAAGTGCATTAATTTTTTTCCATAACTCCTGCCAGTGGATTACACTTCTTGATGAAGATGTATTCATTAATTTATCAGTAAGTGTTTTAGGTTCCTAGAAGTAGTAATGTCAGAATACATACATGTCTGTCTCAATTTTAGGAAGTTGAAGATGTGTCGGATGGATGTGGTGCGAAGTTCAGCTGCATAGTTGTTTCAGAGGAGTTTGCAGGAAAGCCGCTTCTTCAGCGACACAGGTTTTAACTCAGTTAACTAATCTACCAGTGATAACTGATCTACAGAGATTTTAAAAAATTCCTAATAAACTTCCTAAAACTACATTTTAATTTTTAAACAGTAATGGTCATGATAAGAAAAAAACGTTTCTTATTTAATAAAGAGATTTAGTGGTATTTTAAATTAGTTTTTGTTAAACAGTATCAAATTTGATTCTTTTTGCAGAGCAATTTTTATTCTAAAAAATTTGAAAAAAGGCCAAACTGTTGACACTTTGTCATAGGCATAAATTGCATATTTTCATCCTGTAAGAAATCATCTCTAAATCCAGCTTAGCTGTGCATGATGGTTTGGTATTTATCTGTAAATTCTAAATGATAAAATCTCAGAATAAAGCTAGATATTTAACATTCGTTTTTTGCAGGATGGTCAACACGATCTTGGCAGAAGAACTGAAAACGATTCACGCCTTTACGCAAAAGACCCTCACGCAGGAACAGTGGGACAAACAAAAGTCACAGTAGATTTAGACTTGGCAACAACTTTGACATACTTTTATAATAACCATCTTAGATTTTGTTAATGAAGGTTCGACAAACAAGTTAATTTCCATCTTAGATTTTTCTTGAAGATTCTACAAACATGTTACATGAAGGTCACTTTCTCATGTTGTTTAACATGGCCTTTGTTCTCACATCCATGGGTTTCTAATGCTGGTGACACTTCACAGAAAACAAAGACGAGTTCTGAAATCTATTGCATTAATACTGCGAATGCACGTGAAAGATTGTGACATATTCATCAAACTGATGACAGGCTGATAGATACATCATTTAAAAAGCTAATCTTAGTCCTATTTTCTTTAGAGGAGATTTCAAAGTGATGAATTCTTTTCATCAAACTCTCTTAGGTAGTTAGTATTAATGCAAATGCCCATACTGTAAGCAACTAGGGTAAGCAAACCTTAGTATCTATGTACATCAATGTTTGAGCAAGTGCTTTCCACGTTGACACAATATTCAGCAAGAAAAGAATCAACTTTTCGAGTAAATCGAGTGGGTTAATGCTCATCTGAAAAACTAGACGTGAACAACTAAAGAAGACAAAAAACAAACAACAATAGAACAAAGTATTTGAGTTAATAATTTTCAAGTGAACTACTTAAGTTTCCTAGTCTCAAAGCTACTTTAATGTGTCCAAGCTTTGCCAACAGAGTGGACGCTTCTTGGATATATGAAAAAAAGTGTTGTACAGTTTAGAAATATCTGAATCCATCAAATCCACAGTGGTCATCTAAGTTTTACATGCCACCATGGTTTCACTGTGAAGTGACTCGGTTTACGGCTTGTACAAAAAGTACCACAAGTGTGTACAGACAAAGTATATACATGTACATGCAACCATACAGTGGTGTCGTAAGATGTTGATCCCCAAAGCAAGAAGCCTTTACAGATGAAAACCTTCTTCAGAACACTTTGAAACATCCTTCATAAATTCAGGGCATATCAAACCATCTTTCAAAATTTCTTCAGAACATTTTAAACAGTTTCTTAACATCCTTCAGAGCATTTTGTAACATCTTTCAAACGTTCTTCAGAAACAATCTCCCAAACTTGCTTCAGAACTTTCTAAACATCTTTCAACTTTCTTCCTCTCAATATAATATTTTTTATTCCTAGTTTACCAGTAACTTTCTCATGCCATTTAATTGTGGCTAGAGAGAGCAAAAAATTCAAATAACAATGCGATCTACTGCATCCCTGCTTACAACTTCACAGAATAACCAATCTGTAAAAATGTAAGCAATTACAACGTGCTTTTACAAGACTGAATCTCAGTGCTAACATAACCATGCCTATTCCATGATATACAACTTCAGATAATCACACAAAATCATTCACAGAATCAAGCCATAAAACTTAGTACTAACTTAAACAGTAGAAACGATATGCAAAATAATCATTTGGAAAACATCAAAATGTACAAGTACCAGTAGTTACAAAAAAATTAGACTGATATACATTTCAGAATAAGCACTTCTCTAAACGTGCACAAATCAAACGTTGCTGACCAAACTGGACCAGACAATGGCAAGAGAAGAATCCATTCTTTACCTACATCAATTACGCTGCTCTATATAATACACTAATTGATCCAACAAATGTATCGTAACTTAAGAGCATTTATATAGCACAACTATTCGCCACAAATGTACTCCCATATCCAGCCCAACAATTGCACACAGCCAACATTAGCCTTGAAGTTAGTTTACTCAGGGGTCATGCATAAAAGATGCCTGCAAAGAGGAGTTAGGAGGGATCACTTAAATGCGGTCAAGAGGAGGGGTAAAGCCCAATGCGAACATCCACATCTAAATTTGCTACATTGTTATTCTGTACAATAGCACATCAAACACCAATTTCAGGTAGACATACAGCCTGTACTGTATTGGATTTAATTAAGTCCTTTGCTGGATGTGGCAGCATCAGGGAACCCCACAGCACAGTTAACATTGCAGATTCAACAGGATAGCCTACACAGGCCTTGGTACATCATTGGAATTCCCAAAGAAGGGTAGGAAGAAGGAGTGGTTACTCAAACGTGGACAACGGAAGGGAGAGATCCAAAGTAGGTAATTTTTTAACGTCCTTTAAGGAGGACCACTCAAGAGAACGAATAATTACTTCATACCATTTGCCCTGTGAACCTTTAAAAGGTTGAAAGTAGAATTTGAGTGCAGCCCAAAGTCCACTGCCCTGATATACTGACAAGACAAGCAAGTGACTACTGGCAGCTGTAACTGAGAAGGATCATTTGGCATTCTCTCATGCACTCCCAACTTAACATTCAGCATGGCATATTTGCTAATGCTTTTGCCTTTAATTTGTGCATCCAACACTCGGATCCCCCCAGTTCATGCGAAACTGTCAGCCCACTCACTATGAATCTGCATCATGCACAAGGTCCAGTTGTGGGACTGCTGTTGTGTGCTTCAGCCAAATACCCCAGAACATCCTGGACCAGGCCTCTGAGGACTAAAACTGATAAAGGCATGTAACATATGTGCGGTTCACCATCATATTATCATTATTTCTGTATACTGAATAAGCACCACTGACCAATGACAAAGTATCAGTCAGTGGCACTGAGCAATTTTGCAAGAAGGACTTGTTCAAGGTCCCTACCATCTCAAGGGAGGCTCAAACCCACATTCATAATTACAAGATGAGCAGTGGAACCAATCAGCCACCTTGTCAAACAAATTTTTCATGCTATATATTAAGCCTAAAGAGCATCTCAACTATCACCCTTCAGCTGTTCTTTTGCTGAGCTAGGAGTGCTTCTGCATAGATGCCTTGTAAGGGCATGCTCCATAAATTCTCAGGATGAATAAATGCTAGGGTGTTTTGTCAAACCAAATCAGTTCATGTCTCTCGGTGAAACAAGAGACATACACATACGGCCTTATGTTACACTAAAAAGAGGTTCACCTGAAAAGATACTCTTACATCAGAACTCAATCTACCCTACACTGCTTTCGGTTGCAGTTCAACTGCGTGTATATGATCCTGGACAAGTTGTTTGTGCACACCGTGCCTCTGTCACCAAGCAGAATTTGGATTTGGAAGTGGTCCAACCTGGGTAGTGAACAACAAGTCCTGCGATGCACTGGCCCCATGTCCAGGACCTTAGGATTCGTCAAGTGCTAGGTCAAGGGCCTTAAGAAAAGGAAATGAGTGCCTTCCTTATGTCTCACTTCTGAGAAATGGGATACTTTAATACACTGCTTGCATGAAAGGTAAAGGTAAAACCCGTCTGAACATCCCTATATGACCTCAGAAGCATGGACTTGAGGTCAGTGAGGATCTTTGGCTGTGGTACAACTACTAGCACAGCGATCCAACGACATACCTCTCAGAACCTCCAAACTTGCAATTGTGTTCAATGACCTCCACAGGATGGACGGCTCTTGGTTGGCTTTGGGAAATTGAGGAAAAGTCCCATAAATACGTGCAATTACATACTTCTGCAAAGTATGAAGAATGATCCCTCAGGATTTGTGCTGTTCTGGAGTGACCAACTTTGCTGGTATCTGTCTCTTAAAAGGCAGCTGTGCTAAGACAATGGA
The DNA here is from genome assembly GCA_964023275.1 of Norana najaformis. NCBI lineage: Eukaryota > Metazoa > Annelida > Clitellata > Crassiclitellata > Hormogastridae > Norana > Norana najaformis. Next base: position 2,850,519 of record OZ029922.1, read on the forward strand.
TCACCATGGAAATGCTTATCGCAATTGTAAACTCAAGATTTCTATAGCACCCAACGAAAGCTAAGTAGCAGGAACCAGCTTATCCACAGGTGCATAAGACAAGTGAGGTTTCCCTTTTATTATTTTTAATATTATTGTTATTGCTATTATTATTATTATTACAAATGTATTACGATTTTAAAACAGCTGTAGAGTCTTGACTGGTCTGTAAGCACAAAATCCAACTGCTGAGGTGCAATGAAAGCAAATGACTTTAAATGACCTGACCCAATTGTTTAGACTACTAAAATTTGACCCGTTCAGACTGGCACTCGACAGAGGCTGAAAAAAGGCAGCAGAAAATTTCCAAAATTTCAGCTGATGAGATATGAGATCACAGCATATGAAACGAATCTGATATTAACTGTGAGATTTTCAAAATCTTATACTTTTATGTTTTACTTTCAATGTTACAGCATTACCTAGGATACTTTCTTGGTTACGAAATTCTTACAAAAGTGGCTGAAAGGAAATTTAGAGATTGTGGAAGTCACAAATCTGACTAGCGCGGGCCACAGAGAAGAAAATCAACAAAGCAGACAAACAGAAAACAGATAAAGAAAACTATTGGCACGCTATTGAAACTTTCTCAGCAAAATGTCATAAATGCATTCCCAACGCATGCCAGAGGTACGTACTTGTATTACCAATGCTTCAAGTCCATTTCATAGCACATCACTGTGACCCTTTTGCACTTTGATATGAAGCAGTTTTAAATATTTTGGTTGTATGCAGTTCAGAGATAACAAATATACAGTTGGATATAAACAGCTAAGTGATAACAACTAACATACATAACGCATCAGCTGTACCTGACTGATTTCTGGAAAACATATCTGACAAAACTTCTCGGAAGGTTTGATTCTCCTGGATGAACTGGCGTTCGTGTTTTACCGCAGAAGTCAATAAGTTTATGGACGATTTTTGTTTGTGCGGGAAAAACCAAGTTAGGAATTTCCCGCTGACTGACCACCATCTGGTGGCATACAGTCGTCGTTTGTTGCAGACATAACATCGTTGATAATCTTCTGCGCAACCTGCCAGGCCATGTCTTCTTCCGACTTCTCTTTCTGTCGCTTCTTAGTTACAGTGAAGAATGGAGCTGTCAACATAAGGAAGCATAAAGTAAACATACGCACACAATGAAAATATAAGCACACAAAGTATCAGCACAATAACTAAACTAAAGCAGCAAATAATCATAAACAAATTCACAGCTTTAAAAAAATATTTAAATTTTTAAGTTCACTAATTAAATGAAAACAATTTAGGTTAATTAATGACATAAAGACATTTAAGTTAATTATCAAATAAAAACATTTCTCATCATCAATGAAACAAAAATGTTTCAGATCATTAGTAAAATAAGAGTCCATTACTGATACAGAAAAATGTAAAAAGGGTAAGCTCATTTATGAAAGAAAAAACATTACAGCTCATTAATTAAATACCCAGTTTCTTCTTATCACGGTCTGGATCGGGATCAAAGTCGGACACAAACTGACCAAGTTCTGTGACCTTTCCAAATTTCATACGACTTCAAAACAGACCAGAAAACAACAGTCACTGCTTTTGTATACACGAGTTTTGATTAGTAAGACAGGTCAGTCAAAGCAAATCTATATCTGAAAGCAGTTACATTCCTCGCATAAATGCAAAAGGCAATTTAGTGCAAGGAAAAGTACATAGGCTTCTAAAATTCTTACAATTCACAAAAATTCTTATGTGCCCTGCTCAAAAGATTCCTTGCATCTGTTTCAAAACTACTCATCATCACCATCGTCATCAGCAACACCTCCACCACCATCACCACCACCACCATCAGCTCCTGACGCCAGCCATTTGGTGGCAACGAGTGCAAATAAGTGATCTCCATTCTTTTTGGTCATAGATCATACCCAGTGCTGTTCTCGTGTTAATCCAAGTCTTGTTTGTCCTTGTTTATATAGTCCTTCCAGTGTATTTGTGGTCCTCCTTGGCATCTCTTCCCTTTGCACCTTGCATGTAAAGCCTCGTGTGGTTATTCTTTCCACATGACAAAACCATCAGTGTCTTCACTGAACAACTTTATCTAGCATTGTTTTATGCATATCCAAGAACTATCATATATTATGATTTCAAATTTTTGTAATCTTGAGATTCCTGTAATTTTCCATAGCCAGCTCATTTCTGTTGCAAGGATTTTTTCTTCATCGTGTTTCTCACTGGACAGGATTCCAATCCATACAGAAAAATAGGATGCATCATCAGTTCATATATTCTTGTTTTTGTTTGCCTTGTCATTTCCCTGCTTCTCCATGTCTAGGCTCTTCTTCCAAATGCTTGTGAGATGCATCCAATTTTCCTTTGGAAGTCTTTCTCACTATTTCCGTCTCTGATTATCAGACCTCTGAGATAAGCGAACTGGTCTGCCAGCACCCAACCAACCATCGCAGTGTGAAACATACAAAGTGTGTAAAATTATCACTACGGCATGATTATCGAAAAAACACTCTTAAAATTCAAACTGCTGATTATTGCCAATAATCAAAGCTAAAAACCTGAATTATGATTACTGCATAAACTTCCAGCAGAAACTTATAAAATCAAATAATGACAATTGCCAACTTCTCACCAAGTATCCGGCCAATAAACAAAATACAGCTCTTAAAATTGTATGGTGATTATTTCCAACCGCTCACCCAGCGTTTGGCCGATGCCAAAGAATGTCCGGATTCAGAAGTGAGCTGTCAATTCGCATGTTGTCACTGAACTTGTTGATTGCTTTTGCAAAGTGCTGCCCACTGGTGTCTCTTGCGAGGTATGTGTTCTTCGAACTCACCGATTCATTTCCTGCGCTGCCAGCGCTCTTCTCAGAACTGGCATCGCTTCCTGAAAGACAGACGAAACTTAAACGATGACATCACAGCTATCAACGCCTTACAAAGCATTCATTTACACAGTAAATTTATATAGCTTCTTTTTTGCTACATACTCAGAGGGGCTTATCATCATGATTTGTTTAACCCAATGCAGAAATCATCCCTCAAGATTTAAAAATTTCTCTGCAAAATAAAAAAGTTCCAAAATGACTACAACTTCTCGAGATTGGTTGGAGCAAACGTGCCACATGTCGTTATTATTATTATTATAATTTATTATTATTAATATTATTATTATTATATTATTATTATTTTTATTTTTATTACAATTTATGTAGTAAGATTTTAGATCAGAACTTAAACACACATTCCTTGGTCTTTACATAAGAATCTAAATACATATGAATACACCAGTGTGAGGTGACCATGTCTCAGAAGCAAATGACTTCATCTTCAAAGTCAACTTGCTTACCCACCACAGCCCGACTCCTGGTTTCCCAGGAATGATCAGATTTCAGCCCAGCACCGCACTGGATTGCAATTCTTGAGCGGTTTTGTTTAAGCCTTGTAACTGTGATAACAGAACTATAGGAATCAGAAGATTTCAACTCGTCAGCCAAAAAAAGACTAGGCATTTTCCAAGTGATCATCATTTGTCCGGAACATTTCAGTAGCGTCACAAATCCCAGCAGCTTTACAGCTTCCAAGAATCTGACTCATTCCAAACAACACCAGGTATTCGGAGCACTTCTGAGTAGTTTTCTAGAAGAGGTGCTATATAAATGTGCAATTACGATTATGAATACAATTACAATTCTTGCGGTACTCACCAGTTCGTTTGCGTCGATAGCCGATGGCGTCCTGCATCAGGTGAGATGTGTTGAGGAGATCAGTCACATACTTCGTATACATCTCACTCTTCAGGAAAACAGGATAATAAACCTGGAAGAAGAAAAGAGCTGTCCCTTGAGCTAACTAACCCTGAAAGGCAGCCATGAGTATGAAGAAGTGTTAGCAACTTTATTTTCTTAGCCTCGGCATATGATGGTTGGTGGCCAGTCCTGTCCCTGGCCACCTGATCCTCCCATCGACAGTGTATGGTTCAAGTCAAGCAGAAATCTAAAATCTTTCTACCCAAGCAGCCATATGAACAGCCGACCTCTAGGTTGACGATCTATTATGCTAACCAACAGACCTGTTCAAGCAATTTTACATATGTGGGGATTTATATAGTGCCTTTAAAGAACTTATCAAAGACCTTTAGCAGATACCTAAACGAGATCAAAGTTCTAAACCAGCAACCGGTTACCTAAATTAGGATTGCATTATGGCTTGTGTCGCTCAAACTTCTCTTTGCTGGCAGTGTTTCAAAAACACTCGGTCATCAATCAATGAAATCCCATCCACAGCAAACAATCAGATGCAATGGAAAACTCTTCTGCTAACCAACTCAAAGCAAAGTCAGTGCACCCACCCACCCACCCACACAAACCCACCCTTTCTTTCCTCCCTCCTTCCTCCATTCCTCCCTCCTTCCTCCATCCATCCCTCTTAAAGGTGCTATATAAATTCCTAGTATAAACATATTAGCTAAGGAGTCTGACCTGTTCCATCCGCTGCAGAACGAGCTGAAGCGGCAGCTGGAAGCAGTCAGGAAGCGGACCACTCTCTCGGCAGATGTTCGATTCGACCCTCAGACGCACCTTATCGTCAAACCGCACCGGCTGCGTTGCTTGCATCGAGATGTACCTACAATCCAGTTGCAACTGTATGCATAAAACAACATCTATACAACATTTGAACAGACCCTCTTAAGATTCTCTCTGAAGCGCCATAAAACACGGCATTGATTGTATATGTGTATGTATGCTTTGTGTATGTGTATTTGTATGTGTATAAGTATGTGTGTATGTATGTGTTTGATGTATGCTTTGTGTACGTGTATTTGTATGCATACTTGCCACTGCGTACTTACTTGTCATAGATGATCATAGCATCATTCTGGGCTTCTTTCCCATCATAGTCTTCGCCTTGGGAGAGCAGGTGGCGCTGAAAATTGTCAAGGTCTAGAAAGCACTGAAGCAGACTCCGTACCTTCTCTTCTTCCATGAACTGGAAATGAAAATTTAGCAAAAAAGTTCTAAAATCTACCAAATGACGCCATTATAAAAAATACTCACAGATTTTCATGGCCATAAAATATCAGAATTAGTTCAGAATAGAAAAGTAAAAGAATAAACATACAATTTGATAACTCATTAGCAACTTTATAATAATCAAAAACCATCTGTAATCATAAAGCACCACTTCCGATAAATTCTTCAGACGCGCTCCTGGCTGGACAACCCAAAGCCACTGGGGAACTAAATGGTCTTCAAGTGCTTGTGAAATGGAGGGGAGAAAGGCAGAAAAGCTCAAGTCGCAGGTCACCAGGCAAACCACTCCAAGAAGTAGGGCTGACTACAGCAAATCTTCTGTGCTGAGCCATGGTTGTTCGGACCAATGGGACAAGCAGGTCACCCTGGAGCATCAAACGGAGCAACCTGTGGCCAGAGACAGAGAAGGTCAGAACACAAGGCTCCCTCAGGTAGAGTAGGGCACATCCACTGAGGCAGTTATGCACAAGAACCATTGGATTGAACCAGACAATATTTGTGACGTCCCATGACCAGAGCCAGGCTAAACGATCATCTAGCAGTAGCAACAAACAAACAAACAAGTAAACACAAAAAACAAGACATATTTATTTAGGGTTGGTTTGTGAATATGGTGCTTTGAAAATTTTGGCTTATGCTGGATTAAAAACATTATGCTCATTGCAACAGGACACCTTTTCTTGTATTCGAATGCAACAAAGCACCGTAATGTAATGTAACAAAAAACTTAATACAGCGCCTTTTAAGCACCTCACAAATGCACTCGCTGCACTAAAATCATAAGCATAATGCAGAGGACCATACCTCAGTGAAGTAGGAGAGGGCTGTGTCGTTGTATAAAATGTCCACCAGTTGGAGCTCTGACAGGATATCAATCTGATGTTTGACGTAAAAAAGGCTTTGGAGAAACTCGGAAAAGTACCTGTAAAACACAAAGCAAATTTCTCTGGTTAAGTCACAGTAAAGTGATACAAGAATAAAATCAATGGCACAATGCATAGAAACTAGAGACACAGTGTCACAATTCAGAACAGCAGGTTCTCACAAACCATCATCATCGTAGCATGCCCTCTGTGAAGCAGACTTTTCCACAACTTTGCAGCCATCCTTGTTTTGGATTCATCTCCCGGTAATTGCAATTGTAATTTAAGACTTATAAAGTGCCTTGTAGAGATTAAACTCAACAGGGGTGCTCCCAACCCGAACAAGTAAAATCAGTTAAACAGTACAGTCTTCAGGCACCTGCAAATTCCTGAGAGGGGAAGAGAGAGGAGCTCGAGTAGCAGATCTCAAGACAGAGACGGTTCCAGCAGGTGGGACCAACATACGCAAAGCTTCTGGACTGGGCGGTAGCAGTTCGCATGCAAGGAACAAACAAGAAATCATGGGTGGTCGAACGGAGGGTGCTCACAGCTCAGCATAACCCGAAGTTCAGTTGCAGGATATCTGCCTTCACCGTCTGGACCGATCTGTCTGTGCAGCATGATCAGTCTCTTCCAGCACTTGAGGCGGGTACTTATATCAAGGCTTGCAGTGCCCCTGTTTGTGTCCTGTCTGTCACCACATAACGCAAAGTGACCAAGCATTCCAAGTCTCTCGTGGATGATGGGTCACTTTCTCTCAAGGTCACCACATAAAAACCTATATCCACAAATACCTCTAAATGAGGTCTCAGTATAGACTTCAGAGTAGATATCTGACAAGATGTTATTACATGCATATCCTCTATTACTTTACATCTGGTACATGTAACTACAGTAATATATGCTTGCAATAATGCTCAAAGCTGGAAAGGGCTAAACTGTACAAAACTGTACAAAACTAAACTATACAAACTGTACAAAACTAAACTATACAAATTTCAAATTACAATTACACCAACACATTTTCCATCTGTGTAATAGTCATTAAACAGCAAATTTAATTCAGCTTTAGAAAATGACCTTATTATAATTCAACCTTGACATAACGCAGTACCTGTAATGGCTTTATAAGCAAGACTTTAAAACATCCAAACACACCCACCGAAAGATCCCCTCTGTATCATTCCCTCTCTGGTTTGTTGGCACCCGGATTTTGTTCTTCATACTGTATCTCTGGACACCCATCTTGACGCATTGCTTGTAAATAATCTGGTGCCCTGCACTTAGCTTTTAAGCAGCACTTCAGAAATTTTCAAGAATATGATTAGAATTATAAGTTCAAACATAATTACTTTCAGCTTGAAGGCAATTCCAGTGTGATAACTTTCAACTCATACAGAGGTCAGACTGTAAACTAGAAACTCATTATAATACTGTCGTCTGGAGCCACACTGAAAACCGCCTAATAATGACATTGTGTTTTAAAAAGGTCACTTTCTAAAGCTGACTTAAATTTGGAAACTATATCCCAGATCACAGAATTTGTGTTATAACAGATCTTCTTATAAGGAGTTTTTGGGGTAATTACTTTCAGCTATAAGGAGGTTCCAGTGTAATTACTTTCAGTGACAAGCAGGTTCCACCATAATCAATCCAGCTATAAGGTTCCAGCAAAAGTACTTTCAGCTATAAGGTGGTTCCAGCATAATCACTTCCAGCTAAAAGAAGATTCCAGCATAAGTACCCCCAGCCCAACTATTTCCAGCTATAAGGAGGTTCCAACCTAACTCCTTCCAGCACAACTACTTCACCATCGCTAAAAACATTACGAACAATCACGTACTGAGTTTGCATAAGTTCAAAGACATATTGCTGACAATTTTCAAAGCAACTCGGATCAACAGTGCCATCTTCGTGACAGATCCGTCCGATTGTTTGAGCTCGAAGGTCGTCACTGATGTCAATTGGCTGGGAACAGTCAGGTGACAAATACTTGGAGAATATAACGACTGCATCATTTTCTATGCCTGCAAAAACAAAGGAAACTGGCAATTTGTAAACACAATTAATAAAACATAATCTTCTAAACATTAACAGGAAAAGCATCTGGAAAAAACAGGAAGACAGGCTATGGGGATAAGCAGACAAAAATGATGAGATTTTAGTCTTTAAGTGAACCACATTGGCCTCAGGCTGCCTCTCTGTCTCAGCGGACTGACCTGGATACTGACCTGATTGCAGTTTGGCTTCGGCTGATGCCTTGTATATTACAACTGGCGCAACATAAGTTTCTAATCAATAATAATACATGTAACATCAGAGAACTTGCAGAGCAGAAAAAATGAACGATAGCAAATTCAAGAGATTCCAATCAACAGTCAAGAAAGCCGGGGAACCCAGTACTGTTATGGCTTGGGATACAAGAAAAGTTATAACATCTGATAAGCAAGTATTAGTAGGCAAAAAGAAGAGAAACATTGAGTGAAAATATATATTACCACCACCTATTCCCATCACCATCACTGTTTCATGTATTACCATAACCACCACCAGCACCGACACCACCACCACCAACAACAAAAACACCACCACCACCAACAAAAACACCACCACCACCAACAACAACAAAAACACCACCACCATCAGGCTCACTTTTTCGGAGGTTCTTCTGAAACGTAACCTCATCGTCACAAGTATCGCCACTTTGAAGCTTGACACTTCTAGGACTGGAATCATTTGAGCCCAAAGATTTCTCTAAACCCATTTCTGAAGCACCACCAACACATGACGACGAATCATCACCAGCAATGTTTGCAGAAGAAGAATGCGACAGAGAACCAGCAGATGGCAGAGGTGGTACCCTGTCGTCTGCGATATCACACGGTTTTAGCCCGGACGAATTTCCTATTGGTCCAGACGGAGGAATGTTGTGACTGCAGTTCTTAGCCGCACTGACCGGCTCCCGAGCACTTGCCAAAGAGGCTGACTCGCAAGCAATTTTTGGCACAGAAGTGGGACTGTTCAACAGTGAATTCTGAGAAAACTGCCCATGTCCGTGGGCCGTAACTGAACCGGGATGACACTGAATCTTTCTTCCGACCTGTGGAGAGATGACGGAAGTACAAGTAATGGCATTCTGAACATCAATGTTTTGTGTTTTTTCAGGTGGAGAAAAGTTCCCATTGGCCACGGCTGCTTCTTGTGTTCCTGATTCGTTAGCAGGTGCTGAAGAAACTGGCAACGATGATAACTCAGAATTTATTCGCGTAATTGAAGTGACCTTAAAGGTGTCGGCATCAAGCCAGAACTTAACGAGATTGGCAGCTCCGTGGGACTCCATGAACTGGATGAAAAACGGCAGCGCATCTTTATCGTGAAGCACTTGTTCCAAAGTCTTAGACAATTGCGACGATCTCAGCGGCCTTTTCTTTCCTGGAGATGGAGCTGAAACATAAGTAAAGACAACTGAAAATTATTGCAAGCTCGTCTGTTTGGTAGTTCACTGGGTCTGGGTCTGTAATCCAGTGATTGCGGGTTTGAGCCTGCTCAGTGGACTCCTTGTAATGACCTTGGGCATGCTGTTTGTGCACAGTTGTCTTACGCTTCAGATTCCGATTTAGTAACCATGTGCATGCAATAAGCGCAATAAATAATTAAAATAAATAACTTTCCTGAAGCTAACGTCTAACACAGAAGTCACAGACTTGAAAGAGACATGTGAAGTAAAGTACACTACTGTAACATAACAAAGAAAATCAGTCACTTAATCTAACCCCATAACAAAGAAGCATTAGCGACTTCATTTCCTTAGCCTCAGCACATGACGACAGGCACCACTGCATTTGATATAGCCCTCCTTCCAAAGTTCAAAACACATGACCATACTACAAAGCATTGATGGTACCGAGTATTTCTGCGAGAACTTGCTAAATGTTCCTACACTCGATGAGGCTCAAACCCCCTCTCCGCATTACAAGCTGAGCCAACTAACCAATCAGCTACTGTGTCCCACAAGAGATGGTCGGGCCTCTCCCTTGTCTCCTTTTCTTCCCACTGACAGTATCCAGTCAGTGCATTTCTTTTATAACCAAGAATCTTTCTATCTTAGTGGCAATTTGAACCCCTGGGTCAACCATCCGACACAGTAACCACTAGACTGCTGTACACTTCATAATCAAATACGATGTAAAGTAAACCTGATGCTTCGTTAGACAGTTGTGCGGCATAAATACAGATACAGCTCGATTTTACAGCTCCTTTGTATGTATGAATGTATGTATGTACGTATGTATGTACGTGTCTATGATCATTAAGTATGTATCATATGTATATGTTTTTTGTTCAAGTGGGATCATATGTATGCGATAAATTACAATAATAAATCAGGAAATCAATATATTTTACCTTCCATTTCTGCTTCAACTGTTTCTGAAGATTCGATGTAAATAAAAGGGGTCTTCATCTTCAACTGTTTTGATGGAGAAGAATTCTTTAAGGCATAAACTACAAAAAATTGTTAGCTTCAAATAGTCATCACTAGTAATTATCATTAGTTAACCAGCACAAACGTCATAGTTTCTTGTCAAAAAAGTTTCCTAAAGTACATCCTGCACTGAGTGTCAGACACTTAATTCAAAACCTTTCTTCTTTCTTCCAATAATTCTGTAAAAGAATGTCTTTTAGCCTATGGATCTGACAAAAGGACTTCAAAAAGGTTGACGCAAGAAGCTCTGTAAAGTAAATAAATGTAAAGCATCCATGTAGGGAAAATGAGCACCAAACAAATCCCAGGGTCCTGGATATGTCGCCCAGAGCACTGAGGACTTGTCATCTGCTTGCCAGCTTAGACTGATTCAGGGCAAATTTTCCCGAGTTTTCTCTTGTGGGAGATTACGTTTACCTGATGAAGCACAAATGTTCTAATCAAGTCTTATGACTATTCTATACTGCCATCATAACAATGTTATAACATCAGACATCAATATCATAACATCAGTCGATGGCACACCTCCGCCTATCCAGTGTTAGTCAATTCGTGGAGAGACAGACTATGGAGATTATGCAGGCTGAAGCACGTAGTGTTTTTAAGCACAGAGGGGAAAGACAACAAAGACTGAAGAGGTTTCTAAAATACAATATAACTGAAATTTTATCATGCCCTCTTACAAAGTTCAAAAGTGCACACAGTCAACTTTCAGCCCACATCAGAGCAGTCTGTTAAGTCAACCCTTGAGACAGAGCCATGGGTATAAAGCGTGACTTCGTTTTTTGCCTTGGCATATGAAGGAAATAAGTAAGGAACACATTTGCTAAAAAGCCAAATGTCCATCAGCTGAGCGAAGAATCGTAGGCATGAATAAGTAAGTGACGGCGGTCAGAAAACAAAGCAAAATGGTACAAATAGGTCTCAAGCTGCTTTACGAAAATGAGATTTACAGGCAGCCCAGTTTCTTATTCTTTGTCAAGTAAATTTTATATGAGATCATATGGCCACTCCTCTCCCTCATCGCCTGATCATTCCACTGACAGTGTAGAGCAGCATTAAATTATTAAATTAAATAATCAATTTAAAGCAGAGTTCACTAGCAGAGTACAAATGGACCAGAAATCTTCAAATACTTTCTGTTGTGGTCAGGATTTGAACCCCAACTTTTCTGGCTTGACAGTCACGCATGCAAACCATTAGACTATCACATATCCCTCCAATAAGACTACTTACCACTTTCCAGGTTATCTGAAACAGGGTCACCATTTGCCTGACCCTGCTGTGCATCGGAAGATACAGAGCTTTGTGAGGAGACAGACTTTGTAGATCGACTGACTGATTGTTCTAAAAGTACAAAGCTTCCATTCAGTAACCTCACTTGCTCCTACTTGCTATTGATGTTATGACAATGACTATGAATTGCTACAACTATTACTACCACCAATAATTAATTAGTTATTGGTGGTAATTAATTATAGCTCTAAACTTAAGACTTCTCTTCAAACTTGCTTACCCACTGTAGGTAGCATGGCTTCTGGTTTCTCCAACCTATCGGAATTCGACCTGGCTTCTCTAACAGATGACGATTTTTTTACTGCGATTTTGACTTGAAACGATCTTGTGCATTATGATAACGCTCTATAGAAGTCTTTAGATTAGATTAGATTTAAAGGCAGTTTATTATTTGATAATTGCAGTGAAACACAAAGTCAGCTGCACAGCAATTTCAATTACTTGTGCCAAACAACTTTCATTCGTTCACAGCATTTACTCTATACCCACCTCTTTATTGAAGGACTGTGCATCTGTCTTTGTCCCAATCATTACCAAAATATTCAACCTCTCCTTATCTACTGGTACTTCCCCCTCCTTTTCAAAAGCTCTCTTGTAGCCTCTCTTCTCAATACATCTTCTCTTGACAAGGAAATCCTATCAAATTACCGGCCTCTTTCTAACCTGACTTTCATCTCCAAATTAACTGAACAGTTTGTCCTCTCTCGGATCAATGACTATTTAGCTTCCAACTCCCTCCTTAACCGACACCAGTCTGGTGTAACTAAATGCCACTCAACTGAAACTCTGCTCACATCTCTCTGCAACAAGCTTGTTTCTGCCATTTCTCATCAACAGGTTTCTTGTCTCTGTCTCCCTGATATCTCAGCAGCCTTCGACATCATAGATCACAATATCTTATTCCACCTACTTTCAACTTGGTTTGGTTTTGCTGGCACTGCTCTCCTATGGATACAGTCTTATCTCTCCTGCCGCTCCTTCAATATTAAAACTTCGGAAGCCTCTTCTCAATCATGCCATCTCGCTTGTGGAGTTCTGCAAGGCTCCGTTCTTAACCTCTCCTGTTTTTCCTGTACACTATCCCACTCAGTTCACTCATTAAAGCATCCTCAGCTGACCATCATCTCTATGCTGATGACACCCGACTATTCAGCTCTTTCACTCTGAACTGTTTCAACGAGTCTTTAGATCATCTTATTCACGTGGTTAAACAAATCTCCTCTTGGACGATATCTAACCTCTTGTGCCTGAACCCACCCAAAACTAAATTCATACTTTCTGGCCTACGTGACCAGCTCAAGAAAATTCCTGACCCCTCTATCTCCCTCAGCCTGGACTCTGCCTCTACCCCCTTTAACACTGACTCTTCTGTCCGCAATTATTCCACCAAAATCTCGCTTCTTCTGATCGTATCACCCATCTTTTCTGCTCTAGCTTTATGCATATCCACAACCTTCACAGAATCCACCCTATGCATCTACCATTGCCACATCCATAGTCCACATAAAACTTGACTACTGCAATTCAATTTTCCTCAATGTAGACGCAGCCCAGCTAAACTGCCTTCAAGCTTTGTAAAGCACCCTAGAAGTAGCATGCTACTAACGATGCTACATAAATTGTCGTAATTATAATTACAATTACAAACAAACTCCCACTGCAAAAGGGATGCATCCGTCTGAATAATAAAAGGCTTCTGAAAGTCAGGTGCAACAAAAAGTTGAGAACTACTCAAAGCTTGTTTTAACTTAACAAAAGCCTCATATGCCTTACCATGAAGTTTATGATCCAATAAAGATTTGCCCTTAGTTAACTCCTTTAAAGGCAACACAATATTTGCCTAATCAGGAATGAATGACCTGTAATACTCTGCCAAACCCAGAAACTGTCTGAGTTTCTTCTTGGTGGTTGGTCGTGGGATATTCTGAATAGCAGTTATTTTGTCCTGATCTACTTCCTTAATCTCAGAACCAAGCAAATGACCAAGCCATTTAACTCTAGGCTTACAAAACACGCATTTAGCAACTTTCAGTGTCAATCCAGAACAACTAACTGAAGCTAAAACACCTTCCAAATGCTTTAAATGATCTTCCCAAGATCTAGAATAAACAGCAAAGTCATCAAGGTAAGCATCTGCATAATCAACATGAGGTTCTAAAGTCTAAAATCATCGGAAAACTCGGTTACCGTAAACGAATTCACTTCTCGGAAATCACAACATAATCTAAGACTTTAACCATCAGCTTTTTTCACACAAACAATAGGATGAGCCCATGGACTATTTGACTCCTCAATCAGTCCATCATCCAACAGTTGACTGATTTGGCGGTCAACCTCCTGTTTAAAAAGTTGGGGGATTCTATAAGGCTTCTGTCTCTGTGGACAGACTTCCCCTTGCAAGTGGATCGAATGAGTTCCAACCTTGCATAATCCCGTTGGTCATCAAACACTGATGCAAATTTCTTTAAAATGCCCTTTAACTGATTTTGGTGCTCCACACTCAAAAGTTTTAGGTCATTCTGATCCAACGCAGTTGTCCAATCCTTTGCATCAATGAAGTTATTTTCAGGTTGATACTCGACATGCCCAAAATCTTCCTCCCCTTCACATATTAAACCAACTGCACTAACCATTGGGTTACACTGTCTCAAGTAGTTAGCATGCATGGTTCTTTCACTTCCATCTGGCAACTGATCCTTCCTCATCAATTCAGCTGCCTTGACCAGTTGTCCTGTATTATCCAACTCATCTACATCATCAACTACATACTCTATAATAACCTCATTGGAATTCTCGTCTTTACTTAATTCTACAACCATATGCTCCTCATCTGACCTATACTCAACCTGTATCACCTCTCTTACACCTAAGCTGTCATATTTATCTGGAGATAATTCAGTGTCAGTCACCAAACCAACATCACCTGTCCCCTGGCTCTGTTTCAGAGCTTTTTAATCATCTAAAGACAACAGACATTCTGTATCAGAAGTAAGTCCATTAGTCACAGCACAAGTCAACATCACTGCCACCTTATTAGATCCTCTTTCAATCAACATACATGGCAAATTTAGAATATCCACTTTGCTAGGTATTCCAAATGCCCCCCCCCCCCCGTAATTTCACTTTTCCCCACAGGTTGACTGCCAATGACAACCTTAGGTAACAACCTTTCGTTTATGACAGTAATTTCACTGCCTGAATCCAACAAAGCATCACACTGTACATTGCCAATAGATAATTCCATCCTGGGTATGCAAGATAAAGTTAGACCCTTGTTAACTACAGACACTTTCTCAGCAGCTACTTCCACAGAGTAAACAAAAAGCCTAATTCCAAATCAACCTCTTCCTCTTTCTTCCATTCTTCTCTCTTTTTCCTGAGTTCAGAGAACAAATTCAGATTCTCTAAAATAATCATAAGGACCATACACCACTTCCCAAGGATTACAAAAACCTCACATTCAAACCACTTCTCCTCCTCGTCCTTTTCAACCAAAATACGACTCATATTTGCCTCCCTTACCTCATCCTCCACCACCATATGACCGACCTTTGCCTCAGATGCTTGAAATTTTTTACTAGTATTTCTAGGACTACTGGCTTTCAAGCGCTGGTCAGAAGAACAGAGGTAACACTTGGGTTGCTCAGATTTTCCTCCCATTTCCCCTTTGTTCATTCCCACAGTATTCCTTCTTCCTTTTATGTTAAACTTTGGAAAACTGGGTTTCTTCTCAACCTCTTTCGTATCCTCTTGACATTTTTGAAAAGGTTTTCTTTCCTCAAATTTTGATGGAAATTTGTAACACGTGTCCTTGAAATTTGGATTCTCAGACATGTTTACCGAAAAAATGTCCATAAGCTCAGTCAAATGAATTGGATCAAGCCACCCCTCGCCCTCTTTGGCCACAACATGAGACATAACTACACAAGACATACACTCTTTCATCCTGTCTGCCACTGATAAGTCTTGGAGTTTCTGAAATGTATTAACCTCCCTGGACTCAAGGTAAAATCTGAGATAGGTAGAGAGTCTTGTTGCAAATTGCATCCATGACTCCGTACCAGACTTTTCAGCTTTAACAATACTGCTGTGGTGTCAACCTAAACTCACGCAACAAAGCAGCTTTCAAATTTGCATATGTGCTTATCTGATCAGCTGGAAGTCTTCTTACCAACTTCTTAGCTTTCTCAGACAAGAATGGCATTAAAAGAGCACATTTCAAATCTTCTGGAACCTGATACAATGCTAACATGCTTTCAACAGATTCAATATACAAAGGTAATTCAACTTCTTCTGCAGGCATCTTATGTAAAAAACATTCTTTAGAACATCCCAAATTTCTTTAGTTTCGTACCTGCTGATGCTTCTTCCTGGGTCTTTCTCTTTCTCTCACTGCTTCATCTCTAACCATCTTTTGTCCACGAAACTGTTGATCCAACATTTCTCTCTGCCACTCCATTTGCTCTTTTCTCATTCTTTCTTCTCTCTCTATCATCATTTCCATCTGCTCTTTCTTTGCCCTTTCTTCTCTTCCCATTATCATTTGCATCATCTCAACCATTGTCATCTCCTTCACCAATTTTTTAGGCAACGAGCCCTCTTTAAAACCCTTAGCCACTAGGCAAAATTCAACAAGTTGCTCTTTCTCTAGCTCAACTACAGCTGCAACATCAGAGCCAGCTTGAGCTAAAATCCCTATTAAAGCGTCCTTACTATACCGTTTTAGTTTTTCCCTCTCTTCTTCCATGGCTTCAAATTACAGGCAAATTACACAAAAATAATACTGTACAGTCAAGACCACTGGAACTTGAACTGGAACTTGGCTGGAACCACAACTTGACTTCAACCAACATTCACTGGAACAGTCCATTTGTGAATGGAAAGTCCATTAACCGGAAAGTCAAAGGCACACGAACCAAACAGCTGGAACAGTTGTTGTCCGTCGTCACACACTGGAACGCCTTCATCGTCTGAAACCCTCAGAATTGCTCTAGAATTCGTCCGATAGAAGAGGCAAATAGCCGACTCACCGTCCGCCACTTCAAAACCAGCCTGAATTGACCTCTCCAGCCACCGTCTTCTAACACGTGAAATCACCTCACGCCGACGACTGAGCCCAGAAGACCGATTCCACAGTGTTGCTCGACATCACCTTTTTTGACTAATTCCGCAACTCGAATCGAAAACAGTTTACCGAGCAGTGTGGCACAATGCCCAATACCCGTCAAGTTATTCACTTTGGCTCCGTCTCCAAGCACCGTCTGACTTATTCTTCCGAACTTTTCTCCCCAACTTCCGACTGAACTGCACGACCGAATTTCTATCCTGGTCACGGCACCAAAATGTCGCGAGCTAGTCGCAAAGTCAGAGTTCAGAAATAAGTCAACACAATAACTTTTCACGCATTTCTTCTTCTCATTGTGCAATCTCAAAACGCCATAACTCGAGTCTCCCTCTAGACTGTCAACCTGCCCCTTGTATATGAAATTTAGTAAGTAAGTGGGACCTGCCCACCCCTTGGTCCTGAAAATGGCATTTCTGAGGTAATAACAGCCATTTCAGATGCCAAATATGGGGCTTTTGAATGAAAATATGACATCTTTGAGGCAAAACAACTTGTCTGAGGTAATTATGGCACTTTTGTGGCAATGTGGCATTTTTGAGGTAACAATGGGTATTTTTGAAGTCAAATATGGTGCTCTTGAATGAAAATATGATATTTTTGAGGCAATATGACTTCTGAGGTAATTATGGCATTTTCAAGGCAATGTGGCATTTCTGAGTTAAAAACGGGTATTTCTGAAGTCAAATATGGTGCTTTTGAATTAAAATATGACAGTTTTGAGGCAATATGACTTTTCTAAGGTAAATATGGCAGTTTTTAGGCAATGTGGCATTCTGAGGTAAAAAATGGGTATTTTTGAAGTCAAATATGGCACTTTTGAAGGAAAATATGACATTTTTGAGGTAATATGACTTTTCTAAGGTAAATATGGCATTTTCGAGGCAATGTGGCATTTCTGAGGTAAAAACGGGTGTTTCTGAAGTCAAATATGGCGCTTTTGAATGAAAATATGACATTTTTGAAGCAATATGACTTTTCTAAGGTAAATATGGAATTTTCGAGGCAATGTGCCATTTCTGAGGTAAAAATGGGTATTTCTGAAGTCAAATATGGTGCTTTTGAATGAAAATATGACATTTTTGAGGTAATATGACTTTTCTAAGGTAAATATGGCGGTTTTTAGGCAATGTGGCATTTCTGAGGTAAAAACGGGTATTTCTGAAGTCAAACATGGCACTTTTGAATGAAAATATGACATTTTTGAGCTAATATGACTTTTCTAATGTAAATATGGCGGTTTTTAGTCAATGTGGCATTTCTGAGGTAAAAACGGATATTTCTGAAGTCAAATAGGCACTTTTGAATGAAAATATGACATTTTTGAGGCAATATGACTTTTCTAAGGTAAATATGGCAGTTTTTAGGCAATGTGGCATTTCTGAGGTAAAAAACGGGTATTTCTGAAGTCAAATATGGTGCTTCTGAATGAAAATATGACATTTTTGAGGATATAAGAGATTTCTAAGGTAAATATGGCGGTTTTTTAGGCAATGTGGCATTTCTGAGGTAAAAACGGGTATTTCTGAAGTCAAACATGGCACTTTTGAATGAAAATATGACATTTTTGAGGTAATATGACTTTTCTAATGTAAATATGGCGGTTTTTAGTCAATGTGGCATTTCTGAGGTAAAAACGAATATTTCTGAAGTCAAATAGGCGCTTTTGAATGAAAATATGACATTTTTGAGGTAATATGACTTTCCTAAGGTAAACATGGTATTTTTGAGGCAATGTGGCATTTCTGAGGTAAAAACGGGTATTTTTGAAGTAAAATATGGCACTTTTGAATGAAAATATGGGATTTTTGAGGCAATATGACTTTCCTAAGGTAAATATGGCGTTTTTTAGGTAATGTGGCATTTCTGAGGTAAAAACGGGTATTTTTGAAGTCAAATATGGCACTTTTGAATGAAAATATGGGATTTTTGAGGCAATATGAGTTTCCTAAGGTAAACATGGTATTTTTGAGGCAATGTGGCATTTCTAAGGTAAAAACGGGTATTTTTGAAGTCAAATGTGGCACTTATGATTGAAAATATGGGATTTTTGAGGCAATATGACTTTTCTAAGGTAAACATGGTAATTTTTGAGGCAATGTGGCATTTCTGAGGTAAAAACGGGTATTTTTGAAGTCAAATGTGGCACTTTTGATTGAAAATATGGGATTTTTGAGGCAATATGACTTTCCCTAAGGTAAACATGGTATTTTTTGAGGCAATGTGGCATTTCTGAGGTAAAAACGGGTATTTTTGAAGTCAAATATGGCACTTTTGAATGAAAATATGGGATTTTTGAGGCAATATGACTTTCCTAAGGTAAATATGGCGTTTTTTTTAGGTAATGTGGCATTTCTGAGGTAAAAACGGGTATTTTTGAAGTCAAATATGGCACTTTTGAATGAAAATATGGGATTTTTGAGGCAATATGAGTTTCCTAAGGTAAACATGGTATTTTTGAGGCAATGTGGCATTTCTGAGGTAAAAACGGGTATTTTTGAAGTCAAATGTGGCACTTTTGATTGAAAATATGGGATTTTTGAGGCAATATGACTTTCCTAAGGTAAACATGGTATTTTTGAGGCAATGTGGCATTTCTGAGGTAAAAACGGGTATTTTTGAAGTCAAATATGGCAACTTTTGAATGAAAATATGGGATTTTTTGAGGCAATATGACTTTCCTAAGGTAAATATGGCGTTTTTTTAGGTAATGTGGCATTTCTGAGGTAAAAACGGGTATTTTTGAAGTCAAATATGGCACTTTTGAATGAAAATATGGGATTTTTGAGGCAATATGACTTTCCTAAGGTAAACATGGTATTTTTGAGGCAATGTGGCATTTCTGAGGTAAAAACGGGTATTTTTGAAGTCAAATGTGGCACTTTTGATTGAAAATATGGGATTTTTGAGGCAATATGACATTCCTAAGGTAAACATGGTATTTTTGAGGCAATGTGGCATTTCTGAGGTAAAAACGGGTATTTCTGAAGTCAAATGTGGCACTTTTGATTGAAAAATATGGGGATTTTTGAGGCAATATGACTTTCCTAAGGTAAATATGGCGTTTTTTAGGTAATGTGGCATTTCTGAGGTAAAAAACGGGTATTTTTGAAGTCAAATGTGGCACTTTTGATTGAAAATATGGGATTTTTGAGGCAATATGACTTTCCTAAGTTAAACATGGTATTTTTGAGGCAATGTGGCATTTCTGAGGTAAAAACGGGTATTTTTGAAGTCAAATGTGGCACTTTTGATTGAAAATATGGGATTTTTGAGGCAATATGACTTTCCTAAGGTAAATATGGCGTTTTTTAGGTAATGTGGCATTTCTGAGGTAAAAACGGGTATTTTTGAAGTCAAATGTGGCACTTTTGATTGAAAATATGGGATTTTTGAGGCAATATGACTTTCCTAAGTTAAACATGGTATTTTTGAGGCAATGTGGCATTTCTGAGGTAAAAAACGGGTATTTTTGAAGTCAAATGTGGCACTTTTGATTGAAAATATGGGATTTTTGAGGCAATATGACTTTTCTAAGGTAAATATGGCGTTTTTTAGGTAATGTGGCATTTCTGAGGTAAAAACGGGTATTTCTGAAGTCAAATATGGCACTTTTGAATGAAAATATGGGATTTTTGAGGCAATATGACTTTCCTAAGGTAAACATGGTATTTTTGAGGCAATGTGGCATTTCTGAGGTAAAAACGGGTATTTTTGAAGTCAAATGTGGCACTTTTGATTGAAAATATGGGATTTTTGAGGCAATATGACTTTCCTAAGGTAAACATGGTATTTTTGAGGCAATGTGGCATTTCTGAGGTAAAAACGGGTATTTTTGAAGTCAAATATGGCACTTTTGAATGAAAATATGGGATTTTTGAGGCAATATGACTTTCCTAAGGTAAACATGGTATTTTTGAGGCAATGTGGCATTTCTGAGGTAAAAAAGGGTATTTTTGAAGTCAAATGTGGCACATTTGAAAGAAAATATGGCATTTTTGAGGCAATATGACTTTTCAAAGGTAAATATGGCATTTTCGAGGCAAAGTGGCATTTCTGAGGTAAAAAATGGGTATTTCTGAAGTCAAATATGGCACTTTTGAATGAAAATATGACATTTTTGAGGTAATATGACTTTTCTAAGGTAAATATGGCGGTTTTTAGTCAATGTGACATTTCTGAGGTAAAAAATGGGTATTTCTGAAGTCAAATATGGCGCTTTTGAATGAAAATATGACATTTTTGAGGCAATATGACTTTCCTAAGGTAAACATGGTATTTTTGAGGCAATGTGTTATTTCTGAGGTAAAAACGGGTATTTTTGAAGTCAAATGTGGCACATTTGAAAGAAAATATGGGATTTTTGAGGTAATATGACTTTCCTAAGGTAAATATGGCATTTTCGAGGCAAAGTGGCATTTCTGAGGTAAAAAATGGGTATTTCTGAAGTCAAATATGGCGCTTTTGAATGAAAATATGACATTTTTGAGGTAATATGACTTTTCTAAGGTAAATATGGCGGTTTTTAGTCAATGTGACATTTCTGAGGTAAAAAATGGGTATTTCTGAAGTCAAATATGGCGCTTTTGAATGAAAATATGACATTTTTGAGGTAATATGACTTTTCTAAGGTAAATATGGCGGTTTTTAGTCAATGTGACATTTCTGAGGTAAAAAATGGGTATTTCTGAAGTCAAATATGGCGCTTTTGAATGAAAATATGACATTTTTGAGGTAATATGACTTTTCTAAGGTAAATATGGCAGTTTTAGGCAATGTGGCATTTTTGAGGTAAAAACGGGTATTTCTGAAGTCAAATATGGCGCTTTTGAATGAAAATATGGCATTTTTGAGGTAATATGACTTTTCTAAGGTAAATATGGCATTTTCGTGTCAATGTGGCATTTCTGAGCACATTTCAAATCTTCTGGAACCTGATACAATGCTAACATGCTTTCAACAGATTCAATATAGAAAGGTAATTCAACTTCTTCTGCAGGCATCTTATGTAAAAAAACATTCTTTAGAATATCCCAAATTTCTTTAGTTTCGTACCTGCTGATGCTTCCTCCTGGGTCTTTCTTTCTCTTTCTCGCACTGCTTCATCTCTAACCATCTTTTGTCCACGGAATTGTTGATCCAACATTTCTCTCTGCCACTCCATTTGCTCTTTTCTCATTCTTTCTTCTCTCTCTATCATCATTTCCATATGCTCTTTCTTTGCCCTTTCTTCTCTTCCCATTATCATTTGCATCATCTCAACCATTGTCATCTCCTTCACCAATTTTTTAGGTAAAGAACCCTCTTTAAAACCCTTAGCCACCAGGCAAAGTTCAACAAGTTGCTCTTTATCTACCTCTACTACAGCTGCAACATCAGAGCCAGCTTGAGCTAAAATCCCTATTAAAGCGTCCTTACTATACCGTTTTAGTTTTTCTCTCTCTCTTCTTCCATGCCTTCAAATTACTGGAAAATTACACATAAGTAATACTGTACAGTCAAGACCACTGGAACTTGAACTGGAACTTGAAGGAACAGGAAGACCAAGAAAAATGCTGTTGGACTGGATGATGGATAAAGAAGGAAGACGGGGATACAAAGAAGTTAAAGAAAGGGCACAGAACAGAGAAGAGTGGCATAGTTGGACTCTTGGACTTGCCTAATGGCAGAACACTAAAGAAGAATACACACCTACATACATATATACATATATACACAAAACCATCTTTTTGGTGAATCTCTGCATCTTAGTGCCTAGAACTACACTACAGTCAGAAAAAGCCATTATGGCCAATTAGGCCCGTATTTTGATTGCTTCTGACGCTTGCTAACAATATAAACGGGTTTGAGAT
Source organism: Norana najaformis (assembly GCA_964023275.1). Classification (NCBI taxonomy): domain Eukaryota; kingdom Metazoa; phylum Annelida; class Clitellata; order Crassiclitellata; family Hormogastridae; genus Norana; species Norana najaformis. The sequence goes on from OZ029922.1 coordinate 2,873,191, forward strand.
GGGGAAGTGGGGAAATAAGCCTTTTGTAACAAACTTCTCAGTGTGTAGTAAAATGAAACGTAGGACAGAAGAAGGCAACCTATTAACAACATATGCGCGTAATGCAAGCGGTTGCTAAAAGAAATTAATCCCTTACAGATTCTTTTGCGACCCGATCGTTATTAGGTGCGTTATGGCATATGTTTATTCATCAATAGTCTAGGCTATTAACCTATGCGAAGGCTATCTTCCCCCTCTCTAGCTTTATCATCCTAGACATTTAATGGGCTTCAGTTAAATGCAAACATTTAAAGGGTTTACAAAGTGTGACCGTTTACGGAAAGTAATGGTGGGGGCGTGGCCCTTAAGCGAGAGAGGACGAGACCAATTTCCATAGCCTAGCACAGGAACCTCTACAAACGATTGCGTTCATTGACGATAATTAATTATATGGATACCTGATTTGCGTCTGAAAAAAGGGATCGAAAACGACATTGCAAGTGTTCCACAGTTCCGTTGCAACCAAAAACAATGTCATCTGTAGTTTGTGCTAAACCAGAATCGCAAAAAAATTCCATAAAATAAATGTAAATAATACCTACTCCCTAGTCGCAGCATTGATTTGTGGGTAAACCGCCATTTACAAAAAGATGTTGAACATGTAAGATAGCATTTTAAGTGTCAGTGGCAAAGATGTTAACATCTTTGGTCAGTAGTAGATCAATAACTAGACCGCGATACATGTATGTGATCAGCAACTACGAGCAAAACCTGACAAAGCCGAAAACACTCAAAACTGAGTTTGATACAGCGCTGGATTTGACTAAAATCGCCCAGTAATTAATTAATTGTTGAAAACAACTCTACCTCTACCTAGTTGCTAAGGTATGAAACAGAACCTGAATTTAGTAATACGTGGTGCCCAGTTCTTTGCTTTGATCTTGCATGAAAATTCAATATCGTGATTTTTTGGTATTTCACTTATTGTTGAAAAACAACGCTACGACCTCTAAGTTCTTTTTAAGATATGAAACAGAATAATCTGAATTTAATAATACCTGTTGTCTTCGTTTCTTTGCTTTGATGTTAGGTTAGCTATGATGTTGGCTGAAAGTTGACTCTTTTTGATTTTTTCATTTTATTAATTGATGAAAACAACTCTACACCCACTACGTTGTTTTTAAGACATGAAACAGAAGGATCTGAATTTAAAAATACCTGGTGTCTTCAGTTTCTGTTTGGCTTTCCTTTAAAGTTGGCTCAAAGTTGACTCTCTTGATTTTTTACATTTTATTAATTGCTGAAAACGTCTCTACAACCAATTTTTTTAAATAATACCTGGCCATTCGGTTCTTTGCTTTGATCTTGGCTGAAAGTTGACTGTCTTGCTTTTTGTATTTTGTTGATTGCTGAAAACGACTCTACAACCTCTACGTTATTTTTAAGATATAAAACAGAAGAATCTGAATTTCATAATACCTGATCTCTTCGGTTCTTTCCTTTGATTTCACGTTTGCTCGGATGTTGGCTTAAATTTGACTCCCTGGATTTTTTCATTTGATTAATTGCTGAAAACCCTACAACCCCTAAGTTGTTTTTAAGACACGAAACAGAAGAATCTGAATTTAATAATACCTAGTGCCTTCAGTTCTTTGATTGATGCTAAGTTTGCTCTGATGTTGGCTGAAAGTTGACAGCCTTGACTTTTGTATTTCATTGATTGCTGAAAACAACTCAGCAACCCCTATGTTGTTTTCAAGATATATGAAACTGAAGAATCTGAATTGAATAGTACCCGATGTCTTTGGTTCTTTCCTTTGATGTTAGGTTAGCTCTGATGTTGGCTGAAAGTTGACTCTCTTGAATTTTTTCACATTTTATAAATTGCTGAAAACAACTCTACAACCTCTAAGTTGTTTTAATGAAATAAACAGAAGATTCAGAATTTAATAATACCTGGTGTTCTCGGTTCTTTCTTTTGATATTGGTTGAAAGTTGACTGTCTTGATTTTTGTATTTTGTCGATTGCTGAAAACAACTCTAGAACTTCTACGTTGTTTTTAAGAAATTAAACAGAAGAATGTGAATTGAATAGTACCTGATCTCTTTGGTTCTTTGCTTTGATGTTAGGTTTCCTCTGATGTTGGCTGAAAGTTCACTGTCTTGATTTTTGTATTTCATTGATTGCTGAAAACAACTCTACAACTCCTACGCATGCGTACCGCTGCAGCCCAGTCCAGAAGCTTTGCCTACGTTGGTCCCACTTGCTGGAATCGTCTCCCTCGAGAATTGCGACTTGAGCTAATTTCTCTCCCCCTCTCAGTGTTCCGCAGGCGCCCGAAGACTGTACTGTTCAACTTTTACTTTTTCTGGTCGGAAGCACCTCTGTTGAGTTTATCCTCTAAGAGGCGCTTTATAAATCTCAAATTACAATTACAATTACAATTAACGTCTTCACACACTATCCAATCATAACACCGATCTTGATCACGTGCCAGTTGTATCCAATCGTTTTCCAGTATTCGTTCGATTTTTCCGAGTGACTGCATTGCCGCTCGTTCACCCATGACGTTTATCTAATTCAGTAAGTACGTACGCCAGGTACTAAATGTCTACTTAGGAACGCCGAATATCTCAACACTTCCAGGAGATCGATTTCATAAATTGACGAGGTCTTTGAATAGTCATAATTAGGCCTAAATTATTGTAAATTGTAAACGAACATTTATAAAGCGCCACTTAGGAAACAGTGGCACTCCCGACTTGAACAAACAAAAAGGATTTCAGGCGTTTGCGAAACTGGGTAGGAGAGAGACTAAGTAACTGAAGCGGCATTTCAAGAGGAAGGCATTTCCGGCTGGAAGGGTCAACAAAGGCAAAGCTCCTGGACTGGGCAGTTGTAGTGCGGACGCGAGGGACTACCAAGAGACCACGGGTAGCTGAGCGAATGGAGGCATGGGCAGGCAACGAGGAAACCGGACTACAAAAAGAGGTTAAGTAGGATGGAGCAGAGCCTAGAAGGCAGTTACGCATAAGGATTAGAATCTTAAACTGGATGCGTTGACTGACAGGAAGCCAATGAAGTAAGTCACGAATAAAAGTAGATATATAGGCAGACTTTGGAAGACCACCGATAAGGCGTGCAGCAGCATTAAGTATAGTCTGAAGCTTGGAGGTGTTAACTGCAGAAAGTCCAATATAGGCAGCATTGCCAAAGTCAATTTTAGTGCAAATCAGGGCATGGACCAAGGTAGTGATCGCATGAAGAGGAAGCGAGTGACGAATAGAGCTGAGTTGTCGTAGGCGGTAAAGACAAGAGCGGGAGATATTGTTTACATGGTCAGTCAGAGAAAGAGTTTGATCCAGGATGATTCCGAGGTCACGGACTGAGGAAGAGAAGTGGATATGAGGGAAATTAGAGGAAAGGGAACTAAAGTCAATTTTGGCAAGCTGGACCCGATATATTGAGTCTTATCAGGATTAAGACAGAGGCGGTTAGAAGACATCCAGAGATCTAGAACAGAGGTGGCCTCAAGGATCCGCTCAACCATCAGAGTGGCTGAGGCAGCCGGGCCATGAGTAAAGGATTGAGTGTCATCAGCATATTGGTGAGACGAAACACCCAAGGGGAGAAGTATAGGTCAGCAGTATAGGATATATAGAAGCGGCGGTAGTACCGAACCCTGAGGAAGACCATACGGAATGTGAGTCCAGGCAGAGCGAGTGGGGCCAAAAATAACAGAAAGAGAGCGATCACAGAGAAATGAGCGAAACCAAAGAAGAGCAGAGTCAGTCAGGCCGAAGGATTTAGATAGTAGTTCTAGAAGAATGGAATGATCAACGGTGTCAAGGCAGCATTGACGTCATAGAGAGCAAGAAGTGTGACATGGCCACGGTCAAAGGCATGAAAGATGTCAGCTGGAAGGCGGGTGATGAGTGATTCTGTCGAATGGCATTTTCTAAAACCAGATTGAAGGGGAGGCATGAAAGAATTAGATTCAAGGTACTCAACCAGTTGAAGAGAGATACATATATAGAGCTACAGAGGCTGCCTCAGGTTACAGCCCGTCAAGGCCGTACCCTAGGGCTATACGAAAATGTGACTAGTCTGCAACGGCAAGTACTGTAGGCCTATGCTGATAAGTGTCGCATTTAAAAAGGTTGGATTTGTGAAACTGAAGCTGGAAACCGGTGGCAATGTTATCACTATGCACAAGGCATCAAAAAAAACAGTTCGTTGGGTAGAACTAGTTTAAATCTAAGAGTTCCCCAAGGCCAGAACTTAGACTGATGAGCCATCGGGAAAATGATATTTTAGATCATGCCTTAACGACGATAAATAACTTGCAGAGTGAATGGAAACAGGTAACGAATTCCAGAGCTTAGGAATACAATTACGATAATGGATGAACAATTAAACGCACTAAACTATATATTATGTCTAGCTAAGTACCTTAATACTATATATATATACAAGTTACCCACAAATGTGGATTAAAACAGGAGGATCGCTACAAAGTTATTCAGTTAATTAATTCATCCATCAGTTTATCCCTCCCTCCATCATATCAACCATCCCTCCATTCATATAGTCATCCATCCATCCATTCATTCATTTCCTTCATTCATCTACTATTCATTCATCAACCATCCATCCATTCAGCCAACCATTATTTCATTTCCTACATTCATCCACCCATTCATTCATCCGCCTATTCGTCCATCCATTCATCCATTCAGTCATTTAATCAAACGAATCCGATTTCAGGTGATAGAAAGTTGACCTCGGCTGCTAAATCGATATGTAAGCCTATGGAAAGACCCTGCATATTGCTTATCAGGATAAACCAGATCCAACGAATGAAACAGAATCTGCGCAGTCGAAATATTGCAACAAAAAACAGAAAAACAGAGACATATTTTGTCGTGAAACTTCTGTTTTTATGCAGTTTTCGTAAACAGACAATCAGACAGGCAAACACAGATAGACAGACAAGTAGACAGCGAGACACACAAATGGCCAGGCAGACAGACGGAAGCAGAGACCAAGCAGAGGTGAGACTTTTGCGAAGAAACGCTGAAGACCAAACTGGACACGCAGACACATAGAACATTAATCCATACTAACTCAGATAAAGGAAGGGACATGGGGCGGCTGCAAGAACGGATAAAGACACATAGAGACAGACAGGGAGATAGATAGAGACACACAGACACACATAAGGGCAGACAAAGACAGACAGACACACATACACACAGAAGGACAGACAGATATGCAGGCAGACAGCCAGACACACAGAGCGCAACGAATTCACATAAGTTATTTGTCTGGAGGTGCGGACAGTTTCTAAAGTGAGCGATAATGCGGGAATTGTCGACGACGTTAATCTCCGACAAAGACAAAGCGCAAATGGCACCTCTGGGCATATAGCTGCCCGTCGGCAACGAACGGGCAGTTTAAGCAACTGCCCGAACAAGTGCGCACCAACATGGCATTGACCTGCCCTCGATATATTCACCACAATCCCTCGGAATGCCATAAAAAACCGGTCCTCAGTCAGTGGTGCTGGCGGGTTTTACTTGTTCACGTAGCAGATATTTAACTACATGTATGCATCTTCCATCTGTTGGCTTCCTGTTATAAGAGGCCGAAAAGTTGAGGGGTCGAATTGGGGTTCAGTCGATTCATGATTTAAGAGCGAGGGGCGGATGGGTGACAAAGACTGATCGTGAGGGTGTTGGATGAGAAGGCACGAATGAAAATCGCACCGATTACAGTAAGATTTCCGGTTGAGAAACCATGACATTTTCCATATGACGCGAGATAAAAATACATTTCTTTGCAGAGAAGTCCTATTTCCACTCAAAGCAGTCCTCCGGCTTTTTGTTATAATACACAGCTTGAATGCAGAATATATCATCTAATGCGGATTGACTGCAAACATCTGATAGTTGATTTCGTTAATGTCAAACAGAATATAGTAATCTCGAGATTCCTACAGCGCCCAACAAAAGCTAAGTCACGGGAACTAGCTTATTTACAGGTGCTTCGTCAAAACAAAATCGATAGGCAAAAGGGTTCGGTTCCAGGTCAAAGTCCAGGAGCAAGGCATGCAGACAGTCGGATGGCTACTGTGGATGTTGCGTGAAATTTAATATTCAAATCCTGCGATGCACTGGACCTTGGGATTCGTCCATTGCCGGCTGTAGAGCCTAAAAAAGGAAATGACGTCACACTTGTGGGGTATGGGATACTTTACTTTCTATTCCTTCTAGGGGTTGAGCTATATAAGCTTGCATGTGTGTATACATGTATGTATGCATGTATGTATGATGTATGTATTATGTACATGTATGTATGTAGGTATGTATGAAGACACATGATAAACAGGCGTACCCCAAAAACGCGCTGAATGCATTTGTAATAGGTCGTGAATTAGCAGTCATAAACACAATGCTTGATCTTTGACTGAAGATTTCGCCAAGCGATCAATTCCCTCAATCTGACTGGAATCAAAATTCGATCCTTCACCCATTGGAAACCCCTGGTAATTGCCTCGGACAATTTCGGGTCATGCCTTCCCGCTGCCACAACCAAAAGGTCAAACGTCCTCGATCGAAGTCCCTGCAGCCTAATCCATTAGCCAAGTATTTACACACATGTATATGATGTGCGTATGTATGTATGAGATGTGTGTATGTACGTAAGTATGTATGTAGCATTTTTGTATCACTGATATCAACTGTTTGTTTTCAAAACACTTACAGTATTGTAGTTGTAATCTGAAATTTATATATCGCCGCTTCAAGAGAGCTAATCATGGCGCTCTCTACGCTAGTCTAGATAATGTTGAAGTTCTTCAATAAGAAGTTCCTCAGTAGGCTTTAGTCGTAATCGTAATCTCGAAATTTCTAAAGCGCTTCTTAAAAGCTAAGGCACCAGCTTATCCATAAGCATCGCGTCAAGTCAGTGAGGTTGTCCAAAGATGCCATGATAAGGACCAAGTGCGGACGCCAGAAGACCAGAGGGAGAAGGGGTAAAGAGTTGTTAGGGTGGGTTGTGTTTAAGCTGAGAGAAATGGAAAGGCAGCGGATTCAATGGATCAGGGTGGGATTTCTTGAAAACGTGAGACTAGTTTTGAATGGAATACCTGGAGAATAATAGATAGAGGTGCTTGACACATATGATGTTGGGTGAATGGAGGAACAGAGAATTTGCGAAATTCAGGAGGGAGATCGAGATTTATACAGCGCCCATGTAGAACATGTAGAATCTGGATCAAGGTCTGTCGGTTGTCTGATTCACCAGAGATGTCAACAGGTGGCGTGTTTGCCATTTCTTTTACGGTTGTGCGTGCGATTCTCTTGGTTGACATGTTGTTTACACTTAAACGTTTTGTTGTTCCGCGGTTACTACAATCGCTGTTATTGTTGTCGTTCGCCATTATAATCAGTCATCATCATCACCACCACCATCATTTTCATCATCATCATCAGCAGCAGCATCAATGTTGTTGTACATGTATTCTTGAATGTACAGTATGCCCCATACATATATGCATACGTACATACATACACATATGGACGCATACAAATACAAAACATGTATATCCAACTCTCTCACACATGCAAACACACACACGAATACATACACACATACCCACATGCATGCATGCATACACATATACACACATATATAGATTTATATACGTTTTATCTGCTCTATCGAATTAGGTGGAATATCACATTCATCGTTGTTTTTCTCGTCAGCTGACTTCCTTCTTTCGCTCCTTGTATGTCTGTCTGTCTGTCTGTCTGTCCGTCTGTCTGTCTGTTGTCTGTCTGTCTGTATTCCCTTGCGCATCCTTAGACCTGAATTAATATTCATTTCCAGTGGTTGGTCCTTGTAAACCCTTTCGTCGGTCGATTCATCGCTCCCTCTCCATCCTTTCTCTGTCACCTCGCTCCCCCCACGATTTCTCCCCTCCGCTCCACGTCGCACTTTCGTTGTTCTGCTTGTTTTACTGTATCTATCTGTCTGCTTGTCTGTCTGTCTGCTTGTCTGTCTGTCTCTTTCACTTTCGCACTCTCGAATATGCCCTGCCCTGTTACAGCCACTATAATCCTTTCTATTCGTCCACAATCCATCCGTTCATCCATCCATCCTTCCTTCCTTCCTTTCTTCCTTTCTTCCTTGCTTCCTTGGTTCCTTGCTTCCTTGGTTCCTTCCTTCCTTGGTTCCTTGGTTCCTTGGTTCCTTGCTTCCTTCCATCCTTGCTTCCTTCTTTGCTTCCTTCTTTCCTTCCTTCCTTCGCATCCGAGAACATTGGAACGCTAATAACGCGAGACCATGTCGAGATCTCTTAGTCGGCATTTCCGGAGCCATTTCCGTTTGCGGAGAATCGATTTCTGTGATTGGTTGATTTGGCGCCGATAAGAGAAGGACGTTTATCGAACCGATGGTTAATTGTTTGGAAGAAACTAAGCAGACGATGTCCGCCGATGAACGAATCCCACTCGATCGCAACCTCTGCATATATGTACGCATTTATACATATATGCAAGTCGTTTATTGTTTCTGCATTTATTAAGCGCCGCTATCTAACGACTAAACATCAATCGATGGCGATGAGCAGTTGTGAATGGTCTCTACACAGTAAGATCAGGGGAGGAGGTTCGAACATACATACATACATATATACATATATACATACATACATACGTAAGTACGTACGTACATACATACATACATACGTCCATCCATGCATCCACCATCAATCCATTCATTCATTCATTCATCCATCCTTCTTATCCATCCATTCATCCACCCTTCTATCCATCTGAGTCTGCATACACGTGGTAAGAAATTTATTTTCAATTTCTGCGCGAAACTTGATCTTTGAAATCGTGTGACGTTCGTGCCTGCAGGTCCCAGACGCCGAACCCATCTGTTATGTCAATAAGCAAGTAACTGTATCTCCAAGTGTCCCTCTTTCTTTCCGTCCAACCGTGCTCGTCGTAGTCCGGGTTTGCCCATCGCTGTCTTCGTACTTTGGCCACCGTAGCCTGATTCTGAGTGGGCGCACGAAAAGGGATTTTGCATCGAAGACAGGCGACCATTAGCTGACCAGTCAGTGGTTTAGGTTATCGGCCGTCGTTCGTTTTTGGGATCGCAAATCCGTTGTCATCTTTCTTGCTACGCAGCAGGACTTGGAAATGCATTGAGCACTGCCGCAGAGGGAGGGGAGGATGACGAAAATGTTGCCCTCAGAGAGATAGATAGATAGATAGACACATAGATGGATGTATGGATGGATGGATGGATGGATGTATGGATGGATGGATGGATGTCTGGATGGATGGATGGAGAGAAAGATAGAGAGAGATAGACAGAGAGAGAGAGAGAAAGAGATAGATAGGGAGAGAGAGAGAGAGAGAGAGAGAGAGAGAGAAAGAGAGAGAGAGTAAAGACAGTTAGACAGACAGACAGACAGATGCCCTGAGAGGAACAAATGAAACGATCAGAGGCAAAAAATGAGATAAATAAATAAGCTTGATTATTATATACTCCCGATTTTTTAAATTCAGAGGGAACATTCCTACCGAAGGTAAATATACACAAATACATAACGACTGGGACGAGGCCTGATTTTTAAACAGTTTTCCATACTTAGTCTCTCATTCCTTGGATTCACTTCTATGAAATACTGAAGAAAGAAACGATTCTACCTACGCAGAAACAAGCTAAAGTCTGTCTGTCTGTCTGTCTGTCTGTCTGTCTGTCTGTCTGTCTGTCTGTCTAACTGTGTTTACTGTCTATTTCTCTCCATCCATCCATGGCATGATTGAAGATGTAATATAAAGATGAAAAGGTAACATGGTAAAGGTAACAGACTTGTTTACCCGCCTCTGTAGAAACATTTCAGAAACACAAGATGATAAATGTGACAGTTTAATTCCCCCTCTATAGAAACTCTAGAGGAATATGTTTCCGGGGATTTCCAGGATGTTTGGCTGAAGCAAAAACACAACCACAGAATCCTATTTACATCTCCCAGCTGTTCTTCGTACTCATATACCAACAACGAATGGACGAAGGACTAAGTTGGAGCAAATGGTAAATGTATCATCATCTTTACACGCGTAGTAGTAGTAGTAGTTGTATCATCCACGTATCCACGTGTATCATCATCCACCCATCACGTATCCACGTGTATCATCATCCACCCAAGTACCAACCGAGCATCGACAGTGCTTTTCAGCGTCGCATCCACAACGTCAAGCCGCTGATTTTTATGTAGTGCCATTTAAGCTCGCCTATACATAACCCTGGCACATTCGCGAAAAACTGACCCCATTCTCTCGGTCAGTGTCGCAGCTGCGTTGCCGGAAAGACGTCACGAAACCGTCTCCATATCAACGCCAAATAGCTCTGTATTCTGCAGCACCCCAAGGCGCATGCGTGAGAAACGTCACTTATGCGGTTGCCATCGATACGAAAATAGCGAGCGTCGGTGAGCTACAGAGGGGTGAGTTCGGAAGAGCAGGAAGAGGCGGGCTTTAATCATCTTGAGCACCTGTTAATCATTTGGGGAAGTTTCATGACTTCTCGTTGGAGCAGGTGGCTGGGAATCCGGGCCAAATAAGCCCCACTCAAAACTCAGCCATAACGACCGCTAGTAAGGCTTTAGTCTTCGTGATACAAAAACACAGTAATAAAAACAACCTAGCTGATGACAATAATAATGACAACAATAACAGTCATCATCATCGTCATTATCATCATCAGCAGCATCATTATCATCATCATCTTTACACCCGTAGTTACTGTTAGAAGTTGTTGTTGTTGTTAACAATTTATTAGACACATTCATATCACATTTGTTAGATGCTGTATTTTCATCAGGTGCATTTCTTCTTCTGGCTCAACATCTAAGAAAGATTTTACTTGATCTATCGGCGATAGATACAGTTGTAAACGTACACGTTCCAAGCGACCATATGGTAGTTGTCAGAGGCTCAGAGGTCCGAGATCTGAAGAGATTTAATGGCAAAAGCATCAATCGATGGCGCTGAGAATAAAGTTGTGCGTGAAGGAATTGTTCAGGTCCCTACCCAGAAATCGTATCATGAAGGAGGTTCGAACACACTCACTGCCTAAAATATGAGTGCCTCACTAAATCCAATTCGAATACCGATACGTTCACTGCATTAAATATGAGTGCCTTACTGAATCCAGTTCCAATACCGATACGTTTACTGCCTTAAATATGAGTGCCTTACTGAATCCAGTTCCAATAGCGATACGTTTGCAACTTCACCGCTGCATGGGTGTTATCAATACGGCGGGACTCATGTGCATCCCACCAGTCCTGCCCTTGTTGACTTTGTGAACGACTGATGGCAAACCCTAAAGATTTCACGAGTACAAACGTGAGTGCCTTGCGTATGAAGACATATCAAGCGAAAAGTGAACCTTGGGACTGCCTTCGAAATTGCCTTTGAAATTGCCTTTAGTTTTGCTTTCAGACTTCCCGCACAATTAAGTTGATGGATAACACGGTAATTAAACTTTATGAGTTGCTGCATACGTGCCTTTTAAAGTCCCGTGTTGAATAACGAATCCATCACCACCGCAATCCCTAAGGTTGATCTCATCCGTCCATCCATCCGTCCATCCATCCCGGTCAGTTAGTACGGTTCCATTCAATGGTCGTGATGCACAGTTTTCATTATCCAAAATCATTTATGCATCGCACAATTTATGGGCCGACCAATATTTCGTACACTAACGGCAAAAGTGATATAAATATTTTATATATACATTTGGCGTTTACAAACCGACAAAATTCTACATATATATAGTTTATTATATACATATATATATACGTATATACGTATATACATACATATTTGTAGGCCTACATATTGTAACCTACAATTTTAAGCCCCTGGATGGCGCATAGGAGAGGACGGAGTAGGTTGAATAGTGGTACGTTGTATGGCTTCTTTTTCATATTAGCGGGAAAGCCGACCTTATAAAAGTTGTTGTGCTTAAGTTTGGCTCAGGCTGGATTCGGTCTTGGTCCTGCGTGAACGGGGTTTTTCATTCCAATCCCTTTCGGCAAATCGTTTTCTAAAAAACTTTCCGCGTGGATGACTTGTTTAGTTCTGCTGAGCTGTTTTGCCGGTTTGATTCTTTTTAGCCTGAGGTCGACATTTTCTTTCTAACCGAGTCATTCGACGCTTGTAAATTGCTTAGGAAATAAACCATTTTAACCTAAAGCTGATATATTATTCCACATCCCTATATACAGCATGCAGCAATATATAAGTATGAAAACACTTAATATAGCGCCATTTAAGTAACTCTCGGGCGCATACCTACCCATATACGTCGTTGAAGTGTATGCATGTAATATGACTAGACATTCATATAGCTCCTTCTGAGTTCCTCTCGAAGACGTTTCCCGCCAGTCTACACGTATGTGTACTATATACATATGTAAATGGATCTAAAGCAGCAAATGATGACGCTACATCAGTTAATTCTTTTCATTAGACATGCGTTAGTTATGCATATGCAATCTGTGCAATGTATATAAATAACTTAATCTATATATATATATATTGTTCTCAGCCATATATATATATATAACATATGAATGAATGTATATATATGTATTACTTGTGTACAAGCTACATGCATATAAATATATAAAAATATACATAGACCTATATGTATATATATTTAAGCCACTGTGAACGCATATTCTTCTTTGGCATTGTCTTGCACTTATGGCTCAATCAGGCGCCTCGCCGTGTGAAGTATTTATGATCCAATAAGGCGATTTATGCCTCATATTCCTACTTACTTATTGATGAGCTGCGTTCGCTTTATCTAGCGCCCGCCATATCTGCTTTCTCTTTGCCGTCGGTCACTTTTGTTACTTCTAACTCGTGTGTAGAACAGCCACAAGGGATCGAAGGAAAAGGGTTCTGCAGAAATGCATCGTATGCACTGCACAGCTTATGAATGTTCATCACCCTCTTGTGGTACGGTGTAGAAGACGTAACACCCCTTGAACTCTGTTACCATAGCAACCAGGAATGCAATAAACTACTTTTTTAGGTTTTTAGGGTTAAATGCTTTTCCAGACGATGTTAGCAGAACTTTCGCGGTGTATGGAATATTTAACATCTGGCTTCTTCTGTGTCGCGGTACAGGCTGGTACAGCATTTAACGTAATCGTAATCGTAATCCCCATTTTTTACAGAGCAGAACGAAAGCCACGCCATGAGGACCAGCTTATTTACAGGCGCTCAGTCAAAACAAAATCGATAGGCAAAAGTGTCCCTGGTCAAGAGCCAAGAGTCAGACAGAGAGACAGCGCGGCAGCTATGGAGGGTGATGTTTGTCATTGGAACGGAAAGAGGATAAGAGGAAGAAGGGGAATGTACCAGGGTATATACTCTTTGTGTAATCCAAGATCTTTGGGTACAGCGTGATCTGCTTAAACATCGCAATCGCCGCGATGTTAATAAATTTGTTTTTCAACGAAACCATAAAAACAAAAATCCTATTTTCTTCTTCCATTCCTACTGCGAAGAAAAATCCTAAACCATAATTTACAATATTTCTAAGTTTCAGGTTTTTAAAACGCAAAAACTTAAACCTTTTTGCACTTTTGGTCGATACCTTACCCCATAGCGTGCGATTGTCCGTTCCGCACGCGGCGTAAGCTGCGGGATTTACGGTGCGTTGTTACGTCATCAGAAGACTGCGGAGTATGGATTACTTGTACGTCATCATAGATACTTGCTCATGCTGTAATCGATGTCTCCGACGACCAGGGGGAGCCACTGGTCGTCAGCAATGGCTGCTGAACAAAGGAGCAAACAGCCGCAGAGTTTGAATTAATTTACCCCACCCTCTGAAGGCAATGCTCGCGGAAGCTGTTGCTGCTGCTGCTGCTGCTGTTGCTGCTGCTGCTGCTGCTGCTGTTGCTGCTGGTGCTGCTGCTGCTGCTGATTCGCTCGCTTTAGATTTATGACCTGCAGACAGAGTCACGAACAGGCGGACGAATGGAAAGAATGGAGAGATGGACGGACGTACGAAATGAAGGAATGGAAGAAGAAAGGAACAGATAGACTGACGTGTTGATTGACGGTGGGGGTTGAAGGATGGACGGAAGGAGGGACATTTTAGACGAAAAGACAGAGGAATAGACGGACGGACGAATGGAGAGAGGGATGAATGGATGTAAGGACGGACGGAAGGAAGGAATTAAAGAAGGGACGCAGATAGACGGATGCATAGATCGAGGGATAAATGAATAGACGGAGCGATAGACTTTAAGGATGAATGGAAGGTTGGAAGGAAGGAAGGTAAAGAGACGGATGGACGAACTGACGGACAGTGTCCGGTGGAAGGAAATCTAAGTCGCCAGAGGGCGACGGACAGGAAAGAACTGGAGCAAGAATGAATTGGAATAATTTGTCAAAATGCTAGCGGATGGAAGTGCGCCACCACCACCACACCACCACCACCACACCACCACCACCACCATCACCACACCACCATCACCACCACCACCATCATCACCACCACCACCATCACCACCATCACCACACCACCATCACCACCACCACCACCATCACCACCACCACCACACCACCATCACCACCATCACCACACCACCATCACCACCACCACCACCATCACCACCAACACACCACCATCACCACACCACCATCACCACCACCACCATCACCACCAACACACCACCATCACCACACCACCATCACCACCACCACCACACCACCACCAACACACCACCATCACCACCATCACCACACCACCATCACCACCACCACCATCACCACCACCACCACACCACCATCACCACCACCACACCACCACCACTGTCGTCAACATCATCGTCATCCTCATCATCACATGAAGAAAATGCATAATTATTGGTGGCACGTTTGGCCTAACTCAACCTGAACATTGGCAGATGGGACACTTTTCCCTGCCCCAAGGCAACCGGGGCCCCTGCGCCATTATTTTTGACCCAGTGTTGTTTACATGTAGCTCACGTTCGACGATCGTCTTAAAAAGATCCAACGTTCGGCTCTGCGAAGAAGTTTTCGACTCAACCATAGCGTCTGATCTATGGCTCTCCGATGACAAGTGCTTTTGCTATGCGGAGAAGCTGTAAACAGGTCAGTTCTCTGTTTCACACACAGCTATTGACGCCTAAGTAAAAAGAAAATCCTACAGCGACATCTGCTATCGATTTATGATCGTATTTCCTCGTTGCCTTTTTGTCGACAGAGAATTTTTTGAATGTGTATAATCGCAGTTCTGTCAATAGTTGTGTAGGCAATGTCTAAATAATGTGCAACAAGGTGGTGCTTAGTTTGTGCGCTCGGCTTCGAACGTGGAGTCTCCTGAAAGGGTCACTGTGTGGGGATCTTGAACAAGTAAATGTAAAATGTAAATGTACACGTTTTCTATAGCGAACGTATGACCCACATAAATATTCTGAATGAACTGCAATGGCTGAAACCTCAATACGACTAAGCCATGCAGAGAAGAGGCCTCAGAAGTTGACGCCTTAGCTACCGACGCAGGGCTTTCACAACCACAGCCTTCCTTCACATTCGCTATGACAACTGAAGGAACGCAGCCAGCCAGCCAACGCCACAGGAGCTAAGCCAACGAAGCAAGAAGCGAGCGAGCGGTGAGCGCATGCCGCAGTGACTCGCCTGGGCGCAGCCGGTCCTCGAAGCCATCCAGCCAGCATCAGACCGTCCGTCGATCGCTGAACTGACCAACCTACGGATGGAAAAAAGTGGTGCGAACCTTTCAATGACCGTCTGCTGTTTAGCGAGAGCAGAGACCAGTATCCAGCGACATCTAACGGGTATCAGATCGTTGACGTCGACCTCACCTTACGGTACAGTTACACCCTAGAGTAGGGAAGCAGTGTTTCGGCGTCCTACTCCAGCAGAGTAAGGGACCCCTGGCAACCGCAGCCCGCTCCTTCCTTCCTTCCTTCCGACAAGCGACCACTGGTTGATGCACCACGGTCTTCTCGGAGTCGCCAGACGACGCTGTGCGCTGGGGCGTCCGCGGATAAGCGAAAATAAACAATTAGTTTATGACGACTGTTGTATACGGCGGCTGATCGGTAACCGAGGGAACAGGCGGCCGAATGACCAGCAGCGCTCGGCAATCGGCAGCAAGCGCTTCGAGTCTTAACGGCGCTTAAGCGGAATCTACAGCCGGACGTCGTTCCGTAGTCCAAGCGGGACTTTGCCTGCGTCGGTCGATTAGACTGGGGAAACATTTCGGCTGCGCTAACGGGGGCTGTAATATATACGTCAATGCGCAAAAGTCGTGCAACGATGAGAAGTCATCTCAACGCAACCGGTAAGCAAAGTCTTTCCTCTGAGATTAATGGACCTTCGTTGATCAACTCCTGTAAAGATGAGCTATAACATTCGTAATCGTAATCAAGTATTTACGTCATACATTACAAGTTCGATAATGCTCCTTTACAAAGTTCAGAAGTACAAGTAGAAACCTGGCAACAGGAAACGTTAAGAACCTTAAACCACAGACAGGCAGAGACGAGTTTTTAGTTAAAAGCAAAAGACAATCTCGGTAAGAGACTCGCCAACATGAGAAGGTAGAGAGTTCCAGATGGGACCAGCAAATGCTAGTCTAGTCTAATCTAATCAAATCTAATCAAGTCTAATACACAAGACATCAATGGATGGTAGCTTCTATGCAGAACCGTATTCCTTTAGCGCAACATCAAACGCCCGTCCCTCAGTTAGCACTCGCCAGAGCCTGCGTTCAATGAACGAGGTGGCGAGTGATTGGCGTCGCTCTTGTCAACACCACAATGACATCGTGAAGAAATTAGAAAACTCGCGGGTAATTGATAGCCAGCTGAACGAATTCATCGACGATAGAAATCGTGCAGCTTTTCACGCAAAGGCTGCTGCTGTGTCTCAAATTAGCCACAATTGTCTAGATTTTTTCAATTTGCGAGAAGTATCGATGTTAGCGTTGAGCAAACTATTGCCTGCACGTCTGCAATATGTTGTTACAATGTGTTATATAAAAGACTACGTAGCATGTGTGTATGTATGTATGTATGTATGCATTTATGTATGCATGTATGTATGTATCTTGTTGAAAATTTATGTAGTGCCGTTCAAGAAACTCTCAAAAGCAAATTGAAACATACATGACTCTATGTAATGAAACAGGGCCTTTATTAACCCTCGTTTATAGACCCATAAAGTCCACCATCTTTTCGTCCATCATATGAACTCGTTCGGGCCGGCTTCTGTTTCAGTATAATGACTTCCATAGCGCCGTTATCTTAATGCACAAGGCATCAACAACTGATGATCGCTTCAAGCAAAACCGTAGTCATAAATCGTATTCCGTTGAAGAAGTCATGTTGAAATCCATCAAATCTTCGCTTTCCCATTTCTCTTACCCTCAACACAATGCACCCTGACGGCTCCTCTGTCCTCTTCTCTCTGGTCTTCTGGCAACGGGACCTTGTTCCTCTTTTGGCGTCTTTGGACAACCCCTCTGACTTGACGCAGCGCTCGTGAATAAGCTTAGCTTGAAAGTAGCGTTTTAGAAATTGTCGAGATTACGATTACGAAAGCAAGGAAACTTGAAGTCGGGGCAGAGTCTAATTCTTCTAATTCAAATCTCTGAAATATGACCACTATCGGTATGCGAACCGGCATGCTCACGCACAGAGGCGCCTTGACGTACGCATTAATCACTGAGCTAACCTGGTGAGCTAGAAGGTGAAGCCCTCCCTTTTCTCAGTGCCTGATCAGAGCCACCAGCCAGAGCAACCTGTCGTCAGCAGGTGGAACAAATAAACACCTCCGTAACAAGTTCCACGATGGTACGGTCTGCCGTACCCACTCCATCATCCCGGCACCCTTCCCCTGCTCCCTGGCGCCATCCCTTTCTCCCGCCCTCTCGATACTCGCCACATCCGCATAGCACCTTCATCGTTCATTCTCAGATGCTGTAAAAAAATCCAGTATGTCCCTGAATCCGTGTGCTTGTCTCTCTGCATCTGTCTACCTCTAATTTTTGGTCCTAAAATGCGCTACGTAAATAGCCAGATGCACACATGCATACATACATACAAAATGAATACATAAAAACACATACAAATACATACAGACACATACCTACATGCATGCATACATACATATGTGCATACTACATGCATACATGCATAATAGTAATGTATGAAATTCATACATGCATACTGGTTTATACAGGAAATGCAATTTTGTAGGAAATGTAATTTTTACAATGTAGTTTATACCGTAAATGTGATTTATATGAGCAAAAACAATGTAAACCCAAAGTGGCCAAAGAAAGATTGCAGTTGTTGGCACAAAAGAGATTCGCTGCAGATAAATGTCTTCTCAAGGGCTGAACTGAATCTGGAAGATCGCTACGATTTCTTTGTTTGGAAGACGGTGACAGAAATAAATGAGTGAGAAGACATAAGAGAGAGAGAGAGAGAGAGAGAGACAGACAGACAGACAGAGAGAGACAGAGACAAACAGAGACAGACAGAGACAGACAGAGACAGACAGATGGCGGGTTTGGATGATGATGATGGCGGTGATTTTGGCGGTGGTGGTGGTACTGATGATGATGAGAAGGAGAATGAGGATAAGAATGATGATTATATTATGATGACGGTGATGATGCTGATGATGGCGATAATGATGATGATATTATGGTGACGGTGGTAATGGTGATAGTTTTGGTGACGACGACAACGATGATAAAGATTATGAATTAAGCGATAATGATATGAGTGCTAGTATTATGATGATAATGACGGTGATAATTATAACGATGTTAGGATGGGTGAGTCCCGCTGAGTCGCTGAGATATCTGACCCAAAAACAAAATCAGATTAAAAATGCATAATGTAATCGAGCATCTCGCAGAAAGCTTCCGAATGTACACAGACAGACAGACAGAAAGACAGGCAGGCAGACAGACACACACACACGGACACACAGACACACATGGGCACACACACGGACACACATGGACACACACACACGGACATTGACACACACAGACAGACACACACAGACGCACGCACTCATCACGCCAGGCGCGCAGGTGCCTCGGAAAATGGCGAGCATTTGCAGCTGTCGGATATGCGTAGACATCCACTAAAGGGCGCTATAAAAAGAGATTAGGATCGATGAGATATGAGATACGACTGATAAAGCAGATCTCACAGAAACCCAACTGGGATCGACACTTATCCGTTGCGATATTTGGACATCAGCATGATTTGCAACATCGAGGACGTCTTCCAAATGCCTGTTATGACCTTCTTCCATACATACATACATACATACATACATACATACATACATACATACATACATCATACATACATACATACATACATACATACATACATACATGCATACATGCATGCATAAATACATACATACATACATACATATGGTCTCTCATTCTTAAGCGAAATGAATGCCTTCCAGAGCGACATGTCTCCTCTAAGTGAATCCCTGACACAAACATTACGTACTTCGACAGACAGACACACACACACACACACAGACTCACAGAAAGAAACAAAGACAGACAGACGGAAAGAAAGAAAGAGATGGCGAAGGGAAAAGCGATAGCGAATAATACAAACAGATTCACTTATAAACAGAACGACAGATACAAATCAACAGAGATGTAACTGCTGCTGCTGCTGCTCCTGCGAAAGAACTGATTCCGACATCACGGATGATGGCGAGAGATATTCACAGTCCTATCTGTCTGTCTGTCTGTCTGTCTGGCTGCCTGTCTAATTGCCTGCCTCTGCGAATGCCTGCCTGGTTACTTGCTTGGTTGCTAGCAGCCTGTCTGAGTGCTTGATTGCTTGATTGTATGCTTATCTGGCTATCTGCCTGACTGACTACCTTTTCCACTGCCTGCCTCACTGCCTTTGTAGCTTCATTTAACTAGTCTTACTGAGCGGCCTGCAACTTGGCTTTCTTGTCAGCCGCTAAGTAAAATCCGCTGACAGGAATTCGTTATAAGCTCACAGAATTCTCCAATAGCTCTGTAGCGACTGTTGCTCAACTTGCAAGGCCGTCTGATCTTCGCGTTGCTATGTTTATGCCGATGTTGTGGCATTATTGGTGCAAGATTACCGGGTGATGTACCTTTGATCTTTTGACAACTACTTCAAAAGCAGACTACTTGTCATGACACCTGTGATAAATTCGTCTATTGCAGTAAAAACATACTTGGCGAGATCCCTCTTTTCATACGTGCATGAGTACTTGCTTGCAAATGTACACACAAACACACATAGCCACACATGTGTGACATACGAGCATACACACATAAATACTTAAATACTTACATAAATAGGTACATATTTACATGCATACATATTTACATACAAGCATGCATACATACATACATATATACATACATACACATGTATAAAACGTAATGCATGAACACAATTACCTCCATCTCTATACTCTGGTGTCATATCCACTGATTTTGTCTGTCTGTCTGGCTGTCTGTCTATCTGTCTGTCTGTCTGCATGTCCGTCCATCCGCCATTCGTACAACGTTAATTATACATATGCACGTATGTATTTATGTATGTATGTATGCATGTATGTATGTATGTGTCTCTCAAGTGAAGCATATTTTTCTGCCTGTTGTCTGTTGTTAATGAAATATTCACATCCTTCTGCAACCGTTCTGATTGAAACAATACACACTCAGCATCGCTATAGCGTAGCAGTGAAGACTTATTTTCGGCCTCCCGATTCTAGTGATCTTTTCTGCACATCTGGATTACATCGAAGCCGCTTTTACCACCTCTACCAGAGCGAGACTTGTTACGAAATTCCAGCTTGCAAGGTCATCCCCTAGTGTCAAATCGATGAGGTTCACACTGCACACGAAGCCTCGTTAAAACGGTATAAGTATTGCTAACGAGATATTTAGGGTATCTGGTACACAGCTGTAAGACTCCGCCACCATGTGCCCCAGGGATAATCCGGTGGTGGAACTTAATGCGGTGGAGGAGAGTGTTGTAGGCAGGCAGATCGGCAGGTAAGCAGGCAGGTAGGCATGCCGACTCTATATCGGTAATTCGAGAAAATCCAGTTATTATTGTCTGCTTATCTGGCACTTATGCATGGGCAAATATATATCCCGTCTTCCTCGTTTCTCTCGTATCTCAGATTACATCATTCAGCAACTTCATTGGCTCCCTGTCCTATCTCGTATTTAGTTTAAACTATTGTCTCTGGCAATTAGAGCTCGCATGGGTCAGGCTCCAAAATATCTTTGTGATCTTATTCGGCCTCCACACTCCAGTACCTTATCCCGTTCTCTATGTTCTCTAGATAATCTGGACTTCTATGTTCCTCGTGTTAAGTCCTCGCTTGCTCAGCATAGGGCTTTTGCTGTTGTTGACCCATCTCAATGGAATGAACTTCCGCTATAGCTTCGTGGTGATAGAGCTCAGCCAGAAGCGCCTCTGAGTAGCTTGTTCTATAAGAAGCGCTATATAAGTTATCAAATACAATAAAATATCAAATACAATACAATGCAATATTGTCTGATTACCTGCCTTAACTGTCTGATTGTCTGTCTGTCTGGTTATCTGCTTGCATCAGTGCGCAGGGACTGTAGTGGCTAAGGCGATAGTGGTTAAGATGGGTTCAGATGCCTGCCTGCCTGCCTGCCTGCCTGCCTGCCTGCCTGCCTGCCTGCCTGCCTGCCTGCCTGCCTGCCTGCCTGCCTGCCTGCCTGCCTGCCTGCCTGCCTGCCTGCCTGCCTGCCTGCCTGCCTGCCTGCCAACCTTCTGGCCTCCTTGTTGCAGTTTTCTGTGGCTCGTCTAATTGTGCCGCCGAAAGAGCTGCAGGGAGGCAACATCCTGTAAATACTATACTTGTAGCCTGAATCCATGCAACACCAAGAAGGCAAAAGGCAAATGAACTTTCTCGAAAACGGAGGAATCAGCTGACAAAGGATTTTTTCCAATTACCGAGCGACGGTCTGGCAAACAACGGCGCCAGAATATTCAGCTGCGCTCTACAAGTCATAGATCAGATCGGGACCTAAAATTACACCAGCCGCAATACAAAACCACACAATAATCTGCTATGCAATACAATGCACAACAGTATAATGAATTCAATACATTGCCATACCACACACCATATATTTTGTATCATATATCACCATTCATAAACCATCTTATGTACTATAATATAGTTATATTATAACATATCGCTTTTGTGATGTACTCTGGAGGCGCTATATCAAGTGCCTTAATACATACATATATACATACATCATATAATATTATATATACATATATCGTATATATTATTGTATATACACATATATCATAGATATTATGCGGTCGTCAATGCGTTTATTGCCAAATGTTTAACAACGTACAGTGAATACCGAGAACAGGTCCAGCATCCTGGTGATGATATGAATTCTTTAAGTGCATAACTGGCGCTTCCGTTCCATCGACGGGTGACTTCTGGTGCAGTTTTCACTAAATTCCTTCATTATGGACTGACCGAAGTCAACGAGTACGCGTGTCCATGGCAACAGTAAACAATCCGGTCGTCCATTCAGAAACGACGTCGTGCTAAGCAACTGGACTTGGTTAAGTGTGCGAAAAATTGGGAATTGAATTCCATCGTACCCACTTTAGTGAGAACAATTTCGTCCGGCTTTACTGATCCCTCAAATGAGCCGATCAATTTTTATTGACTAACAATTTTGCACTCTAGGTAAAGCAAGTTTACAAGAGTTCTGAGCAGAGTAATGTCTGCAGGCTTTACGATCTCCAGGAACATATATCTATCGTAGTGAAAAGCTGTAAAAACAATGAAGGTTTTAACTTTGTGCATATTGTGGACTGTATTATATCGGATAATTTAGCTCATGTATTTGTGTAATTAATTCCTACGGAACACTGGGGAACAGTTGGATGTAATTAACGAGAGGCGGATAGGACGCCCGTAGTTGACAGGTAGAAGTAAACGAGAGAGAGGCAGAGTGAGAGAATGAGAGAGAGAGAGAGAAAGAGAAAGAGAGAGAGAGAGAGAGAGAGAGAGAGAGAGAGAGAGAGAGAGAGAGAGAGAGGCGGAGCAGAGGGACGCTGATCGGATGGCGAAAGGGAGAAGTTGGATGATTGACAGACGAAGGGGAAAGTTAAGGAAGGGTGCGAAGCGAAGAAGGCATTCGCTAAATAACGGTCGAAAGAGGCGTTAGGCCTGGAGAGCAGAAATAAAACAATATTGCATCTCTTAAACAGCCACGCTAGATTAATAGACCGATGCAAATCGAGAGACTCTTTTGCTGAATTTGCTGTATACACGGTGTACATAGTTGTAATATAGGTGTGAAAGAAGTGATTGTCGTCAAGTCTCTGTACGGTCGGACTGATCCATTCACGAACCCGCGTGCTGTTAAGGGCCTAAAGTCCCCCGAAGATAAAGCCTCTGATCAAAAGCACCGCTCGCCACCATATCCTGAAAGGAGACTTGTGTTCGCCAGCGACCCTTGATGCGCAGGACTCACAAGCAAACTCTTCTTTCAGTACAGTATCACATATCATTTATCACATATCTTTATATCATTCTGTTTGTGCTAAAGTCCAGTTGGATTGATATCATTTTGACCATTCGTCATTTTAAACGATTTTATGCTACAGGGGCGACCCTACTCAGCATGATCTTGGTACCTTTTTAGTCAAATAATCTTTGTATCCCGGAGATATTTAGCATATAGCGTTTCATGATGTTGTCCTTGGGATGAATGAAAGAATAAATGAGTGAATGAATGAATAAATAAGTGAATGAATGAATGAATGAATAACTCATATATGATATATCATAAATCATATGTCACATACCTTATATTCTGTCGTCAAGGCTCTTGTTGCCAAATACTGGACAAGAAACAGTGAATTCTGAGAAGAGGTTCATTGATATGCATATGTTAGCTAGATCTTAGCTAAATATGTGCTCCTATAATCAGCAACGCCTGCTAAAACCTGACACTATAGCGAGTCATATACATCAGCTGTTTAATGCCGAGTGCTAGACACTTTTGTTTCCAGTATTGATAAGCTCCCAGGTAACAGTGAATGTGCTTTACTAACAGACAATAATGTCTTCGAGACTTCTACTATACATTAGTGTCTACTGGCCTATTAGATTTCGACTGGATTTCGACGGTTTACGATGTTTGACTAAGATTTTTACTTGAGGTGACCATCGATTGATGCCTTGTGCATTATGATAACGGCGCTACATAAGTCATTAGATTAGATTAGACTGTTGTTCCAGAAAGAAGCTGGACTTTGGCTACATTACCGCCAGCAAAATTTATCATTCTCGCCTCTACTGAACCGGAAAACGTCTGGAATATCTATAGTTTGCAGCTGATCCGCAGAGATTTTTCCTTTTGTCATTTGTCATCCGTTGCTCGCATTAGTGAACAAAAGGAACGACAACAGTTTGCAACCGATCAGTCGAGAATATTTCTGTTGTCAGTAATTTATTTTCCGTTGCTGGGATCGGCGGTCAATAGGAATGACAACATTTTGCAACTGATCAGTAGAGAATATTCCTGTTGTCACTTGCTCAAATTGGCTTGCATAAGAAACAACCACAGTGTTCAACAAATCAATAGAGAATACCATGTTGTCGTTTGTTGTTCGTTGCTCGGATTGGCGGTCAATAAGAACAACAACAGTTGGCAATCGATCAGCAGAGAATGTTCCTGTTGTCCGTTGTTCAGGTTGGCGGACAACCGGAACAACAAGAACTATCATACGCATAGGCCTTAGGCCTAATCGTAGACGTAGATTGCGTGTATGGTTCTGCAGTTGATGTACTTTGCTGTTTCTTACAATAAAATTGTTCAGAAAACCGACAAAACGTAATTATTCAACCATAATGGCTGCTGCCTACTTGAAAAGAAGACATCTACGAGGTTTGGCAGTCGAAAATAGTAAAGAAACGCCAAGCTAGTGGCTAAATTTCAGAGATTTGAATCTCGGTTCGTACACGGGGACCTTAAATGGCGTGGCGCCCATTCAACCCGGCAGCGATGGTACAGGATCTCACCCGATAAATTCATTGAAAATCGAGCAGAGTCGAGGCCATAAGGTTGCTATATAAACCACTTACATTTAGTAATTTACCAAGGCCAAACGTAAGCAAGCGGCCATCTTAACATCAGATTACACACATAACGAGTCAGTGAAGACATGGGAGTCATGCGTCGTCACAGCATCGATAACGAATACATCGGAGACATGCAATTTGTGTTTGTGAAACGATTGATTGAAAGTATCTCTTCGTTTTCCCGACGATGACTTGAACCGGTCGGTCGGTCGGTCATTGGCTGCATTATATTGGCATCAGGTCCGATTACTGGTGGAGCCTTGTTGGTGTAATTAAGTGAACTACGGTCGACGTGACGAAGCTCATTTGGCTCCGGGAGGAAAACGTGTTTTATGGAATATCGTAGCTCAGGGCACACAGAGGAACAGAGACGCAGAGAGCGCGAAGAGAGAGAGAGAGAGAGAGAGAGAGAGAGAGAGAGAGAGAGAGAGAGAGAGAGAGAGAGAGAGAGAGGAATGGACGTAGGAAGGGAGGGAGAGAGGGAGCAATACAGAGTGATAGACAGATACAGAGAGGCAGAGACAGACAGAGAGAGATGGGAATAGAGGAAGAGACGGATGAAGAGTGTGAGGCAGAGGATTGATTGATTGTCTTAGAAAGAAAGGCGCAAACAGACACAGAGTAAGAGACAAAGAAGCAGGTAGTAGGCCTATGCGAAAATAGACAGAACAGGACAGAGACAGTCACAAGGAAAGAGTCGGAGATAGATATATAGAGGCAGAGAGGGATGGAGATTCTGAGATGTCTGAGAAAGAGAAAGGCAGAACCAAAAGCATCATAAGAGGAAGACAGACAGGCAGCTTACGAAAAAGACAGAACGAGACTAAGAAGGATACACAGAGTGACATAGAGTCAGAGATATACAGCTGCATATTCTAAGGCAGAGGCATGCAGAGAGACTGAGAAAGAGGAAGGCAAAAAGGCAACCTGCGAAAGAGGCTGACAGACAGAAACAAAAGACACATAGAGGAACTGACGATGTCAAACCCTGACACAGACAAGGAGACACAGAGAGAGACACAGAGAATGAGACAGAGAGAAAAAAAATTAGCAACTGTTTTTCTGCCGCTGAGGTGACATCTCGGGCCCGTAGAAAACCCTCAGACGTCGACAGTTTAATCAATACCTCCTTATCTGGACACGATTCAATCCGTCAAAGCCGCGACGTTTTCTCCCGTCTAGTGTCGTTGTAATCAGCCTAATGGATAGGGTCGAAGGGTCGGCGGCAATCGCTGAAATGAACAAATCTGGAAGCCGATATAATTGGTTGGTCAGAGAAACTCTTAGACGCGATCATTGGACTTTGCAGCCGGGGTTGTAATTATCAAGAATGCCCTGTGTCGGATGTCCAGTGATATGGGCGCCATTGAAAACGCACGGACGATCGCCAAAGAGGCGGCTTCTTTTGTGTCTTCAAAGAAGAAGCCGACAAAGAAACCGACAGGCCCTGATTGGACGGATATTCTAAGTGCAGTGGATTGCTCGAAACGTGGAAAGGTACTGAGTAACATTAAAAAGAGATCTTGCATTGCAAACGGCTCATCCGTTCATTACTGGTCGAAATTAACGCATTTATTAAGCGCAACTATCTGCGCTATAGAAGTTACTAGATTATATAGATTAGATTAAAGCAATTTTCCAAACTGTTCTATCAGTTCTTTGATGTCATTCAAGTCTAAAACTAAGACTCGTCTGTTTCAACTGGCTTACTCACCGTAGCTGAACTTCTGGTTTCTCTAGCCTATCGGATTTTGACTGAACTTCTCTAGCGGATTACTACTGTTTTTCGCTTGAAGCAATCAACGACTGATGCCTTGTACATTAACGGCGCTTTAGTAGTCATTTAATTAGAATGGACTGAATTGTATTGGATTAGATTGGCTTAGATTAGATAGCTATGATCTTGACTAGACTAGAGTAATATTAGATTAAATTAGACAGGCATGCTTATGATGGTACTGACTGCATTAGTATCTGCTCTTTGGACAAATTATTTTTAATAGTGTACTTGAAATTCGCGTCATTTCTTTTCGCGTTATTGCAAAGAGATTGTTGGAAATAGAAAAATGTTGCTATGGATGATCGGATATCATTTTGTTTGCTTTACACGTATCAGAGTGGAAGGCAGGAAACTGCTAATGTAGTAAATCAATTACCCGGCGTTTCTTGTTTGCTTAGTGAAGGCTAAATCACGATTGCGAAGAACCTCTGAAGCTAATTAAAAGGGTATTAAATACAGCGAAAATAAGGACATTCATCAACATCGGACAAGGCCAAAGTATTCTCTGTCTGTCTGTTTTCTTTACGCTCTTTCTCACTCTTTCTTTCTCTCTCTCTCTCTCTTTCTATCTCTCTCTCTATCTCTGTCTTTTTCTTTCTCTCTCTACCCTCACTATATCTCTCAATTTACCTCAATTTTATTTTTCTCTTTTGCTGTCTCTGTGTCTCTCTATATCTCTCTCTCTGTCTCGTTGTTTCGCTTTTTCTCTGTTCCTCTTTCTTTCTGTCTCTATCGCTGTCTCTCTCTGTCACTCTGTCTGTGTCTGCCTCTCTCACTTCCCTTACAAAGTGTCTTGCCTTCTATTTTTCCATTTCGGCTTTTAGTGTACAGGCGCAGACATTAATGGGGTAACTGCATAATATGTCTATCTCTGGTTGTCAGTCGGTTAGTCGGTCAGTCAGTCGGTTGTTCAGTTAGTAGGTCAGTCAAACGGTTGATGAGATGGTCAGTCGGTCGGTCAGTCCGTCAAAGTCAAACATACGGAGTGTCTGTCTATCTGTGGGTATGTATGACTGTTTATCTGTCTGTCAAACTGTTTAAATGTGTGTTTATCACTGTCTGTCTGTTTTGTCTGTCTGTATAACTGTTTAAATGTATGTTTATTACTCTCTGTCTGTCTGGCTGTCCGTCTTATGCAAGCTATTCGTCATTATTCTCCCTGCCTCTTTGTTTGCTAGGCTGTTTGTCTGCCTGCATCTGCCATGGTTTCAATCTTCATCCTGTACTGTATTCGTGTCTCTGTTCGCCTTTCACCTTGTAAGTCTTTGTCTCATTGTCTTCCTGTCTCTTGCCCGCCTATTAATCATTCTTAATCATTCTGCATCTGCCCAAACTGTCAGTCTAACTGGATTTCCATTCGGCTACAATGGCAGCGAAACGAAACGAAATGTATGAAGGAAATGAAACGAAATGAAACGAAAGCATTGTGCTTTTACTCTCAACACGTTTGCGGAATTTCTGCAGCAGCTAAAGAAATATCAGTACAGTAGTCAACTACCGAGTGATACATAATGAGGGATAGAGAGGGTCACAGAGTGACAGAGGAGGAGATAGAGGGAACTACAGAGATACAAATGGATAAATAGGATCAGTGAATAATACGGAGAATCATAGAGTGACATAGAGTCGCATAATGACGCAAAGGGTCACAGAGTGTCACATAGAGTTATATAGTGACTCAAAGGGTCATAGAGGGTCTTAGAGTAACAAATAGTCATACAGTGACGCAAAGGATCATAGAATGACACACGTTGAGTGACACAGAGAGACAGACGAAAAGATATCTGTTCTGGTTGAGCTAACTTGTTAGTTTATTGCGAAATGACATCATCGCATGCAATCCGCTTCCACCTTTCCAGTTCCAAAGCATCGGGGTACCATCCGTGCAATGAGGGTATCGACCAAGACCCCTACATCCACCGTCGATCCTCGGCCGCGTTACGATCTTCTTCCATCTGCGGCAGCTGTCTCTCCAACCAAATTGTAAATAACTCGTAGTCTTGCCTTCATCTCTCTGTTCTGAGACGCTGGTGGTAGAGGTAGTGGTGGAAGTGGAAATGAGGGTGTGGCAACGGCGAGGGTCCTATTCTCATCGCGCCGGTGTGAGGCCAAATAAAACCCGGGCGAAATCAGTTTTTAAACATATTGTGATTGGTTTACGTGACCTGAACGCGGAATATTGTTTTTAAAAATAGAACTGTGTTGTCGATACCGTTTGCTGCCTCAAATTCATGTTCCGTCCTAATTATGACCGCATAACAGAGATTGTCTGCGCGCGCATTTTCCCGCTTACTAAAATATTGTTTTCTTTCAAATTTCAAATATCCAGGCAGCAGGATAACTTGTAAATTCACCTCACTATTTTGTGCCAAAAGTGGACTGAGGGGGAACTGTCTTCGCCAGGAACAGACAAGGCACCACACCGGCGCTGCCAGATAAATTCCGCAGCGTTCGACCAGCCCATAGCTTTTTTGACAACCTGTCAAAGCTCCCGGCCATAAAAACTTGATGGATGAGAGCACAGTCGCCTGCTCTGCAGCCAAAGCCGATAGCCCGCTGCAACTGATGCTGGCCATGGCATCAGACTAGAGCGACTGGCTCCATCTCTATAATTAGCCTTGCTTCGGCGCTTGGAGAATTCGAGTTGGCGCAAAGAGAAGGGAGAATGGAGACCGAGTTTGGGTTTTACCCCAGCGGACGAGAGCCGCCAATTTTGCTACTAAAAATGGAAGACGACAAAATGGGAAACGTTCAGTGGAATATACGGGGTCGGCTGGGGCGAGGTTACTACAGAGAATGGAGATGAACCACGTGGGGCATGGCAGCCGCAGGTATTAGGCGATGCGATAGCGGCGCGATATTCTTCCATTCATCATTCATTATCATCTCTTTTTTCTGGCCAGAAAGATTGATAGACGCTCCCTGCAATATATTTAAAGAGAAGAGACTTTGTAATTAAGCTTCGAAACGAAGATGCATTCCGATCATACTGTCTTGTTCGTATTCATGAAATTAGAAGCAAAATTCGCTTATATTCCTGTATTATTTTCCGCTTTATCTTGATTAAGTGCAATCTGTTCAATGTATGATTAAAACTTCACCAGTTTTAACTCAGTTAAGAACAGCGGAAAGATAAAAAGATCATTTTCGGAGACCAAGTTTTGACTGTAGGGCATAATCTCAGTGTTAATTAAGTGAAATTTCAGATGTGAACCATGTAGTAGGCCTATTTGTCTTTAACTTATGGCACACATACTTAATCTGTAGAAATAAACAATAAAAATTATTATTAGCTATAATCTATGATTTACGTATTCAACGAACTACCAAACAACCGAAAGACCGAACGATTGACAGAAAGACCAACTGGCAGAACGAACCTCGAAAGTCCAAAAGACCGAACAACGGACCGAAAGACCAATCGAAAGACCAGGGACAGACCGAAAGACCGAACTACCGACCGAACGACTGACCGAACGAACGAGCGAACGAACGAAAGACCTCCAGCGAATTGTAAATCCTTGACATCGACCGACCGGTCTTATCAGAAACCGAACACCAGACAGACACAGGCACAAAAAGAGCAGACGATTATCCCTGAGTCTTAAGCTCACAAAATAATCCACGATCAGTTTGACAAAGGTGCCCCGGAGCAACCTCTGACTATAGCTGCAAAGTCTCACTTGCAGCCGAAGAAGAAGGAGTGCGAGGATCGCGGTGGGTAGCCAGTGAGTGGGCGAACCTGGGAGTCGTTGGGTCTGAATTTACTACCCAATTGCGACCCATTCCTGAAGCCATTGAGTCGACCCCCATTCACAGCCTCCAGATCGGTCGGTAATTGGCAAAGCGACCTGGAAATCGACGTATACGATTGCTATAGGTGTCAATACATGCCCGACGGCCCTGGAAGCTGTAAATGCCACTAGCAACGGATTGCTATTGCTACCGCTGTTGTGATCTGTGATGTGTATCTTGCATGGTCGAACGACAACAGATCAACCGAGATGGTATTGCGAATATATTGCTCTGATGCTATAGCTCAGTTTTTGCCCATCCCAGCCAAGACGAAAAAGACATTACAAGATTTCAGTTCAAATAGAGCGCTGCTCAATTTCATAACGTTTATTTAACGACGTCGTCATATCGAGATGATTGTAATGTAATGTAATGTAACAAATACTTATATAGCGCTCTTCAAGTACCTCTCAAAAGCGCTGATTTGAGTTTTATTACAAAATAAAGTTAATTGACAAAGGTGTGCTAAATTTAAATTATGGGGCCCAAGACAGGTATCTGACAGCCGGTTACCCAACCACTCTACCCCTAACGACCTCGGTTATAGGTTGCGTACATTGAAAGTACCCTTAGGGTGGAAAGATCATACCACCAACATCACATCGCCTCCCCAACTTCAAAACATGGATGCTCCCAGGACAGGTATCTATTAATGACTATTAATTAAGGGTATCACAGAAAGGGCTACAAAGATGCCCAGATAAGTAAAACTATAGTTCAATCACCAACACTTCACCCCTTGTAACCTCTGCGCAGGTCGTACACTCAAAACTGAAAACACTTCTCTTTCACAAACCCTATCCCGATTCCTCCTTTATTCCCTTATCTCTCGCATCACACCAAGTCCAAGCACCATCCTCCGTAGCCGTCTGACTGTCTATCTGCCTGACCCTTAGATCTTGACTTGGAACCTGTGACATGAGCTCCTTGGTTTTTGATCTGCTTCCATTCTGTAAACGCTTGAAAACCATTTTGTTCGACCGTGATTCTGCTTTGTCAGGTCGGGAGCGCCTGTTAGGAGTCTCTCCTGAAAAGCTACTATATAAATTCGTGACCACAATCACAATTAGGCCTACATTACTTCATCGAGATCTGAATCCAGATGGCACGGCGATCATGACGATATATCGTTAATGAGGCGACAATCTTCCTATGTTTAACAAATGCTCATTTGTGCAAAAGCAATTGACGGAAAATCCGGCCAAAAAGAGCAACGAATGACGTATCCGAGTTTTAATTTGGCTGCGCTATTAGGGGATCTATTGGTCTCTCATTTTTCGTTCCGCGTTTCAAAGGCATCTCTGCCTCCCACGGACGGACATCGACCGACAAAGCCCCGGTCGAATCCCGTGCACCATATCAATAAACGAAGGCTTGACAATTTCCACGATGATAAAAGCCCCTGCCTCGCTTGGACCGCCTGACATTCGGCTTACGGGCTGAGCCGCCGACACTCGGCAGTTTTCAGCATTTCCGTGATTTGCCGAAATAATTTCTACCATACGATGAACGCTGTTTGATGGCAATTTGCTCGCGATGGCAAGTCTTCAAAGACACAGCATCCCGCAGCGATGCCAGACAAGTCAATTCTCCGATGACCAGACTTTGCTGGTGTAGCTACTGTTGCAACTGATGCGGCTGCTGGCCAATCAATGCGAGAAAAGCGTTCGATCGTGTTTGAAGCATAGCGTAGTGCATGCTGCACGCATTAGAAATCGTAGCCGTAGAGATTTTTACAACACCCAAAGAAAGCTAAGTCGCGGGAACCTCCTTATTCACAGATGCTCAGTCAAAACAAAATCAATAGGCAGGTAAGGCCAGATTTGGTTCCAAGGCAAGATCCAATGGTCAGACAGACAGACAGTGAAATGCCTACAGTGCAAGTTGTTTAGAAATAGAAAAGCGAGGGAGATAAAGAAAAACGTAGGAATCAGGATAAAATTTGTTGAAGAGGAATGTTCTGTGTTCTGCGATCTGTCGCAGTTTGTCGTTTAGTGCCCCAGAGACCCTCGTCTATTCATTTCATCTGATGCACCTTGACTTCTGTAATTCTATCCTTGCAGGCATACCAAAGTTCCTAAAGCACCCGCTCCAGTCCGTTCCCAACTGCCCTGCATGAGTTGTGACTGGCAGGTCAAACCACGCGCATATATAAATATGGCCGATAAACACTGCACTGGCTTCCTGTTTCTGACAAAGAAACTTATTGAATGTAGGGTAAGATAAGACAAGTCTAATCTAATCTGGAAACTTATATAGCGCCTTTATCGTAATCCACAATGTTCGCCGTTACAGTCCAAAATCGTAATCCTTTAGATAGAACCAGTTGCGATAGGTCTCTGAGAAATTGGCGCATGCGGAATTCAACAAAAGGAGTTGACTTTGCAAAACTTAAAACATTCAAGTAGGTTCGACGAAGTCACATGCAAAATGAATTGAGCCGACAGAGGATATTTATCACTCAGAGGAACAAGGACCGTGGTTTCAGCAACAAACAAGGGAACCGTGCAAAGACAAAGAGTGATGAGACTGTCGCGTCGCATCCGGAAAGCTGGCGCGAAGAATGCCAAGGATGGATGAAGAATTATGGGCTGAAGCACAGACCGGACTTGCCCCTGGCAGAACACCTGGTGCTCGGCATACTCCGCCAGATACAGAAGCTGAGCTTGTGCCACATCACTATGATTGGAAAGCTAGAGTGTACACCTTCTAATCTAACCCAATCCAATGCTATCTAATCTAGTAACTTCTATAACGCTTTTTTCATAATCCATAAACAACAGATGATGGTCGCTTCAAGTGAGTTCTTAGTCAAAATTCATAGTCAATTGAAGAAGCCCGATCTAAAACCAACAGGTTAGTGGAATAGATTGGGTTACGGTGAGTGAACAAGTTGAAACAAACGAGTCTTAAGTTTAGAGCTGAATGACATCAAAGAAGTGACAGAACTGGGACGACAGTGAATTCAAAAGCCAGAGAACCGCCGGCATTTACAATAAATGACTGGAATTGATCACGATCTGATCCCAAGACTTCTGTAGCGCCCTTATCACACGACACAATAAACATCGAAGTAGACCCTAATTCATCCTTGATCTCTGGTAGCGGAGTTAGAGTTGATCAGCAGTATCTAAGTCATGTTGCTACTACACTGTGTGATGGAAAATTAAGGTAAGGTAAGGCTAGATTAAATACGGCAAGGTAAGGCTAGACAAAGTAAGGCTAAGGTAAGTGAAGGTAATATCAAGGCAAGGCAAGATAAATTAAAGCAAGGCAGGGCAAGGTAAGGTAAGGGTAGATAACCGCGAATTTATTAAAGCCTTTTCAACTTTAGTTTTCATTTGATACTGAAGCCGAAATAGGAAAAACAATCAAATAAACGATCAGCCATTCCAAACGGTTGCTTGGCAACGAATATTTAGTATCGCACGACGAAGAACATATAAATGAAAGGCAAATGCTTTCTGTGAACAGAGAAAAGCAGATTCGCGTGACCTTTAACCTTTCGCAACGCTCATCGCAAACCACAGCGACCTGTAGATTTTATAAGGATTGTAGTCAGAACTGATAGATTCTGTCTATGCGTTTCTCATCTAAGTCTGATTTATCTGAAGCGATAAAAACGAAGTACATACAGTTCAGATGCTGCGACGATTTGTGGTCATCAGAGGCAGCGGAGCGTGTTGCTAGGCGTTTTATCCTACACGACATTAAGCGATGCTGGCCAAAGGTTGCGGAAATTGATGTCGCAAGAGGGATTTGCGAGTTCTAAGATAGAAAGCATCAGCAAGCTTCTGTATGATTTCATACACGTTTATTGGAACTTTCCATTTGTGGTGTTTTTGTCTGCAAACTTCCCGATGTGCGTTTTCCGTGTCTCCTTTCCCCATAAGGGGTAGTGCTCGATAGTCTAATGGTTAGCGTCCTGGATTCGCAAACCAACGGTAGGGGGTTCAACTTCCCGCCATGACTGAAAAAATCCAAGGGTTCAACTGCACTAGCATACCCCTTCTTCCTCTTATCTCTTTTTTCACTCCAATCCAAAACAACACCCACCGTAGCTGCCACGCTGTCTCTCTGCTTGACTCCTGGATCTTGACCTGGAACCGAACCCCTTTTGCCTATCAATTTTGTTTTAACTGTGAATAATGTAATGTAATGACGACAAATTATATAGCATCGCAAGTAGCAGGCTACTTCTAGGGTGCTGTACAAAGTCAAAAGTCAGCCGAAGAACTAAGAGTTGTGCACCAAATACAATTAGCGCCGTTCTCATAATGCCAAGGCATCAATCGATGGTCGCTTCAAGTCAAGATCGCAATCCGAAATCATGATCCGTTGGAGAAACCGGGTCGAATTCCGATAGGTCATAGAAACCAGAAGTTAAGCTACGGTAAATAAGCAAGTTGAAAGAGACGTGTCTTAAGTTTAGTCCTGAATGACATCACCGAACTGACAGAACGAATAGAACTTGACAGCGAATTCCAAAGCCGTGGACCAGCAACGAGAACGCTCTAGTACCCATCACAGTACGGGGCACAGCTTGAGTCATAGCATAGTGTCCATTGATCGAGTGCAATATTTGCTGGTGCGACGGAGCATAGAAAAGAGATAGGTCGACTGATTCAAATGTAGTACTTTGTGAACTACAAGACAGGTTTTAAACTGGATTCTTTCCTCGATGGCCAACCAGTATAACGAAAGCAATATTGGTGTAATGTGTTGATACTTATGTGTTTTAGTTAAACCTTCCGATTACCTTCGCATACGTTTTAAAATAGTTTTAAATTGAAACAGTCTATGAACGGCGGTTATTACGGTCCGCGCACGAGGACTTTAAATGGCGTGGCGTCCATTCAAACGGGCAGCAGTGGTGAAGGATCTCACCCGATAAATTCTTCAAAAACGAGCAGGGTCGACGCCATAAGGTCGCTATAGGAAAACGTGTACATTTACATTTATTAATAGCCAAAACGCACCTGCCATGCGAGGTTAATTAATTACCATCGTCGCTTATAACAAGAGGCCTTTTTTTGACGAGTCGGAACAATAGCGACAAAATATAATCCGCGATCACGAAAGACGGTGGCAGAGTCCTCGTGCTTTTTAACTGATAATGAAAGCACAAGAGATACTGTATACTTTTCTACACGAGAGGCGCTATAAAAATGTCGACTCTTTCCATCTCGCATGAAACGGCTTCGCATAACGGTACACGACACACATGACGCGGTATCTTACTGATATTAGCGCTCGGCTTGCAACGCGAAGAGTGCGGATTCGAGTCTCGCCTGAGGCAGTTAGGGGTCTTAAGCAAGTCCTTCACTTACAGTTGCTCAGCGCCGTCGATTGATGCTTCGTTATTAGATATAGGCGCTTAATAAATGTAGAAATAATAATAACGAAACATCGAAACTTTTCTGCTTCTATGTAAGAATATTGAAAAACGCATTGCCGTATCATGTGACGCATTTCAGCGGTTGCTAGCTGCATGTCGCCCTTTTAGACCTTTGCGCTCTTCTTTAACTGGTTTGTTCCTAGACAGACAGACAGAGAGTGAGATAGAGAGAGAGAGAGAGACAGAGACAGAGACAGACAGACAGAGACAGACAGACAGAGATAGACAGAGACAGACAGAGACAGACAGAGACAGACAGAGACAGACAGAGACAGACAGAGACAGACAGAGACAGACAGAGGCAGACAGAGAGCCTATAATGAGGGCAATTGTAGGATTAGGTCCTATCAGTTGCTCTGCCCCTCGTATTGAATTCACCTACAACAAAAAGTCTGACTCGCCAATTGGCTATCAACACTTGAATCAGTTGTCACTATCCATTACGTTTATTTCACTCTGACCTTTGCATGACTCGCTGTTGACCCCTTGCGAATATTCATCCGCGCCTCAGATCCATTTTTACTGAATTTTACTGCCAGTGAGTGCTTTATATAAATAAATACATCAGAGAAAAACAAATTTTTAAAGCGCCAGTTGATGTTAAGTCATGCAGTCACGACCTGCATCGGTACCTTCCTTCTTTCAACGCGTCTATGTTGATACAATCGGGCTGTATATCTCCCTGCTAGATACCTAACTTAATTCATAAGAGCCGGGTGCCGTAAAAAGCCGCCGTTACACTACGTTGTGTAAAAAGTTGAACCGGTGCTTTCGCATAAAACGCAAGGGTCTTTGGTCCAAGGCAACGAAAGCCTCCGCTGCATCAAGACTTCCTTCGCCTTAGAGTACGGCATGGCTGTCACATCTCGCTTAATCGCAACCGCGGATCCAAGCGCAAAGCACGTCGTGAATATTTGACGAGTTCTTCCAACTCAATCAACGGTAAGACTCGCGTTTCTAAGGGGCTTTATCCGCTCCCTCCTAACTGTTCGACATACCGAATGACTGACCGAACGACCAACTGAATGACCGACAGACCGAATGACCGAATGGTCCAATGACCCAATGACTGACAGAGAGAACGACCGAATGACCTATAGTCTAAACGGCGAAATGACCGAACGACCGACCGTATAACCGAAAGACCTACCGACCGAATGACCAAAAAACCGACCGACCGAAAGACCGAATGACCAACAAACTGAATGGTCAAACGACCGAATGACCAACAAACTGAATGGTCAAACGACCGAATGACCGAATGACAGGCGGAAAGACCGAATGGCCGACCGAAAAACCAAATAACCGAAAGA
The DNA here is from genome assembly GCA_964023275.1 of Norana najaformis. NCBI lineage: Eukaryota > Metazoa > Annelida > Clitellata > Crassiclitellata > Hormogastridae > Norana > Norana najaformis. Next base: position 2,910,761 of record OZ029922.1, read on the forward strand.
CCAAATAACCGAAAGACCAAATAACCAAAAGACCAAATAACCGAAAGACCAAATAACCGAAAGACCAAATAACCGAAAGACCAAATAACCGAAAGACCAAATAACCGAAAGACCAAATAACCGAAAGACCAAATAACCGAAAGACCAAATAACCGAAAGACCAAACAACCGAAAGACCAAATAACCGAAAGACCAAATAACCGAAAGACCAAATAACCGAAAGACCAAATAACCGAAAGACCAAATAACCGAAAGACCAAATAACCGAAAGACCAAATAACTGAAAGACCAAAAAAACCGACCGAGCAACCGAATGATCAAACGACCAGAGACCGAGTTCGATGGCTGGCGCTGTTCTGTAGGCGTCCTAAGCTTCTCCTTTTGTCGTCTCAAGTCCCTCGAGGCAACAATTGCGATCAGATAGCGCTGACCTGTTGCGCTTATTCCCAATGCTATGTACCGTAACGGCAGAGCCGTCTAACGCTCCACCCGCCTCTTCTGCTTTTCTTCCTGATTAGGGCGAGAAGACGAGTCTGAATGCAATTGTTGATCTCGTCAGCACTGCTTTCTGAAAACTAATGTCTCGACACAGTAGGCACTACTGTCTGACTATACGCGGTCAAAATCAGACACGTAGCAGTATAGGCAGATGGGTATCGCAGAGTATTATAAATAGATGCCTAAGGTAGGGTAATGTAATGCAAGGTAAAGTAAGATAAGGTAAGGTCAGGTAAGGTAAGATAAGGTCAAGAGTGTCTACGCTATGACCTTTTGGATTTCGACCTGGCTTATCCTACAGATTGCGATTTTGAATACGGTTTCAGAGAACGCTCACTGACACAAATGTATGGCAGTAACACACATTCATTTCAGATCAGAACCATACATCGTTGTGAAGTTCTGGAACTGTTGCCTGTAAGTCACATTGAAATGCTTCATCGTCAGACAATTTATGTCAACAGGCGTTGCAGCCACATTATACTTCTGAGCATTTAGATAGCGCCTTTCACGAACCTCTCTTAATCGAACAGTAGTGTCTGCTGTTAGCAGAAGGTACTCTAAGGAATGGAATAAGACTAATGGAAAACCAGAGCGCAATGAGTGAGGAATAAGATGGAGACAATTGAAGAAAGGGATTGACAATACCTGCTTACACATATTCATACTTGTCCATGCATATATATATATTTGTACGCACACACATATATAAATACATATATAAAGTATACATATATATATTGGAATGAAGCGAGGAATGGTTCGTTAGGCAGCTAATGAGGTCATGTACCCGTGGCCATAACTACTGCACTTGATGGCAGACAGAATGAACAGTGCTCCTTAAATAATGTGTCCACAAAGCGAGATTCAGAGGCTGTGAAGGATCTATGATGAATTGGTGATAGATGGACGGGTCGGTAGGTGGATGGATGGGTGAATAGGTGGGTGGGAGGGTGGGGTTCTGGTGGATGGACGGATGGATGGATGGAAGGGTGAATAAGTTGATGGGTGGATGGATGAATGAATTGGTGGAATGATGGAAGGACGGTGAAAGGATGGGTTTGTCGATGAGTGGGTGGGGCAGCTGAAGAACAGAAGGAAGAATAGAAAGGATAGATGGATGGAAAGATGAATTGACGGACGAATGAATGAACGCATAAATAGGCGGCGTTTCCGAATATTTAGGTTGGGCAAGACCCCTTGGTCATGTCCCTCCATATTTTAGAAATTTTGAAACGACAACATCACCATTATCATCATCAGCAGCAGCAGCATCATTATAGATATGAAGTCCTCAGTTAGTCCGTATGCATGCATGCATGTATATTTATATGTACATGTATTATTATTATTATTACTATTATTATTATTTTGCATTTATTAGGTGCGCAGGGTCAGTAAATCTGAATCTGAGGTGCGAAGCAATTGTGAGTAAAGGACTTGCTCAAGGTCTCTACTCAGTAACCGTCTAAGGGAAGAAGGCTCGATCCCCTACTCTCCGCCTCACAAGCCAAGCGCTCTGTCATTGCCACACATGGAATGTGTTAAACATATCAAATGAAAACAAAGCCTCAATTCATAAAATTCTATGAGTTAATTCCAATAAAAATTGTCGTGACTACAACAGTTACCAGTTTTTTCGAGACTTGATCTGGGTTCCCAAAAATCGCCATGACTAGAAAAGTTTCTAGAACCTTTTCATTCTGCCACATCTCCAATAACAACGGATCTACATCTCTGGTTAAAACACGGCTCCCAAACGTGACTTACAATGCATAACATAATATACCACAAAATAACATTAACTTTATACTTTCCGTCTTTTCGCGTGTTCTTAATAATTACTATGATTGTGAGTTTGAATAAACGATCAAAGTCTACATCGAATGGAGTGTCAGAAAGATTTAGAGCGTGTTTGACGGGTGGAAATTTAGAAAGAGGGAAAATTTCAAATGCAGACAGACGGAATCGAAGAAGCGGAAATGACGTGGATAGGAAACCGAGGACAAAGAGAAAACCGGAAGCCAGAGAATCGAGAGGAAGAAGGACGAACTATTGAAGACGTACGTCGAGTCGGATGATTCGGACGTGTGGTGGCGAACAAAGGAGAGTTCTCGACGCAAGATCTGGGGAAGAAAAGGACATCAAAGACGCTGCCGACCACCCAAGTTGCATATGCGACACCAATGAGGAACCAGATTAAAGAAAAAACCGCCTCGCTGGATAAGGAAATCGCAACTCATGTAGCGCGAGTTATTTTCACTGTTGGCTTTAAATCTCTGACGATGGATTCGTATAATAATGAATGACTACGATGATGCTGGTGATGATAATAACAATGAATTGATGACAACGACGATGATGTTGTCCTGCAAACAATGTCCATTTGCCAAGCCATGCCATGCCATGCCATATCATGTCCAGCGATGTCCAGCCATGCCATGTCATGCTGATCTTGACATTGCCTTGCCTTACCCTGCTTCACATTACTACCTTACCTCGTCTTATCTTACCTCGTTTTATCTTACCTCGCCTTATCTCACATTGCCTTAACTTACCTCGTCTTATCTTATCATGTCTTATCTTACCTCGTTTTATCTCATATTGTCTTACCTTATCGCGCATTAGCCCACATTGCCTTAACTTACCTCGTCTTACCATACCTACTTTTACCTTACCTCGTCTAACCTTACCGTAAGTCGTTAAGCATGACAGACAAATTATTTATAAAGTACAGGTAGGATTAAGTTATCGCTGGCTATTGAGGTTGAAGGCTGGTCACCTGTGCGTTCTCCTCTAAAAGGAGCTGAGCTTCTTAGCGCAGATAAACGAACAACGATCGCTGGCAGCCAGAAGCTGGGCTAGAATTAGTTATCGGATGAGCCAGGCAGGAGAATTACTGAAAGACTGGTGGACAGATACCGGGCGCCATATTAATTGCGAAAAGACAAACAGTTGGGTAAATGAACAACGTACAATGCCTTTTACTTTAAGCTTTATCTTAAGTTACCTTATCCTACTTTACCTTAGCTGACCACCTTGAATAATTAATTAATTAATTTGTTAAGCCTAGCCTTCAATTACTCTACCGTATATACCTTAGCTTGCCTTTACCTTGTCCTTAAGCTGACCTTAGTTTGTCCTTACCTCACTTCATCCTTACCTTATCTTTACCTTACCTTATCCTTACCTTGTACTTACCTCACATGTCCTTACCTTATCTTTACCTTGTATTTACCTTACCTTATATTTACCTTGTATTTACCTCAGCTTGGCCTTACCTTATCTTTACCTTGTCCTTACCTTACCCTATCCTTTCCTTGGCCTTGTATTACCTTGCCCTACCTTACGCGTTTATTACTGAAGCTCTACGAGGGCCATCTGTGCTCGATTAGGGAAGATTTACAAGTTCAGAGCTTGGCGTCGTGAACAGCGCAAAACGAGGATGAAATTCGTCAAGTGCCAGCATCGTCCAATAGGATTCATCATCGTTATGCATTTTTTGACCGCTGTGTACTTTGACAACAGCTCATCCGTCGATTGAATCGCAAGGCAACATTCGATATCCGTCTGTCCGTCCATCCATCCATCCACACACACACACACACACACACACACACACACACATTCAACGCATGGACGCAATCGTGTGTGCGTAGGTGTGTGCGTGTGTAATCATAATCGTAATCGTAAACTCGAGATTTCTGCAGCGCCCAAAGAAAGCTAAGTCAAGGGAACCATGGTATTCACAGGCGCTCAGTCAAAATAAAATCCATAGGCAGGAAAGGTCGGAATCGGTTTTAGGTAAAGATCCGAGGGTTAGGAAAGCAGTGGGTTGGTTGGTTGGTTCGTAGATGGAGGAAGAATGAATTGACGGAAGGACGGACAGACAGACAGATATATAGAGATAACATACAGACAGACAGACATAGATAAAGCAGACAGAGAGACAGAGGCACCGACATACAAACAGACGAACGGATGGACATACATACATAGGGCCTACATCCATACATGCACACATACAGGCAGACTGAGAAACGGACGGACAGACAGACACATAGAGACATAAAGATAGACAGACACAGAGAGACGGAAGAGAGACAGACAGGCAGAGACACACAGAAAGACAGACACATAGAGACGGACGAACGGACAGAAAGAACGGCAGTTACACACAGAAAGACAGCCAGCGAGACGGTCGGACGAATGGAGAGGTAGCCAGAGAGCTCGCAATCAGAGACAGAAAATTAGCGGAATGCAAAGACGACTTGGTAATCAACTCCACGCATTTCTTCCACGAAACCGATTCATTATTACCCAGCAACAATACTCGTCATCATCCCAACTGGAGAAAAATTAACGACATCGGACTGTCTATTTTCTACAACAAAAGTGTTCTGATCAGCGCGAATTTATCAGAAACAGTCGAGCGCTAACTGAAAATCAATGGCGGACAGACGACTACGGAAGGCCGGCGTGGTCACTGCATCGTGAGCGATTATGATAGGCCGACCGTGATTTGACCGTTTTGGTTTTCGCTTTGATGCGTCAGTTTATCTGTTGTCGTCTGCTTTTGCGCCCTGCCCTCAGCTGGCCATACCGGAAGTGATACATCAATGCACTTCCGACGCTGCTGATTCCTAGCCTCGGTTTGGTGCAGTCAGTCACGTGACGCCAGCATTGGATCGCTCAACAGACGTGTCATATATAGTCATGTTAAACATGTTTGTAAATACATATACATTTACACACATACATAGATATATACATGTATGTATACATATATTCACTTAAACACACACACATACATATATATACATACATATATGTATATATATATATATATGAAAGATGTAGACTGTATATTACAGAAACATCAAAGTTGCATATATTGCAATATACATCTCTAAATATGATTACAATAGATATACATCATGTGTAGGCTAATGTGATGTAATTTAAGTGTAACTTCTCTGCATCGTATCAAAGCTACGGCAAGCTGCACCGGTGCTATGTCAAATCAGATCCTCAAGAATTGGGTCAGAAGCCGAGATTCAGGTCAGGTTGTCCTGGTTGCGGTATGTCATCTATTGATGCCTTGTGAATTAGACACCGACACCTCAGAAATTGCTATTTAATTAAACATACTACTTACAAAATCATGCATTTTATATGCTCTGCATATCGCAAGGTTCATGATTATAATATATTTAAAATATGCCGATATATCTCCAAAATTCACATCTTAGCGTGCGGTGTTAATGTATATATTCCGGAGGTGTATTCATAATTTACAAGACGGTAGAGTAATGCGTGAGCAAGCCATAGTAGTTCAGCATATAGAAATCTCTCGCTAGGTAACTTGCAAATGAAATTTTGACAGCGAACTGTACTCGGCTAATCTGCTAATTTTCTTGAAGATAATATTTTTATGACGCAGTGCTTCCCCTTCCGCTAAATATTTTACCAACATGTTACTAAAGGCATTTGAAGTCTGGCGAGTAAGGAGCCTCTTCCTTTTAGAAAGCCACAACACAAGACCACGTCTGCATTCAGTTGATGGCTTGATGCGTCGCTGGTCAGCTGTTTCCAAGACAGAGAAGGTGTCACCTTTCTTTGATTCAGTCAAAGGTACTCGAAGGTTCGTTCGTTCTCTGAGAAGAAGTTCGTTTTTAACGACCTGGAATCCGGTGGAGTGTCATCTACGTCTCCAGCTGCCGTTGCAAGAATCATTCTTCAGCTGCCGTCCGATATTCCCTCTGGTCTGTCTGTCTGTTTGTCTGTGTCTATCTGTCCGTCCTTCTTTCTATCACCGTTTCTCCCTCAGGTTTTCTTTTTCTGTCTGTCTATTTGTCTGTCTGTCTGTCTGCTTATGGTTTTATGTCTGTCGCTTCTTATGGAAACTACTGGGCTTATATGTGTCAGTCATTGTCTCTCGTTCAGACTGTCTTTCTGTATAACTGCCTATCTGCCTGTCTCTGTCTGTCCGCCTATCTGTCTGTCGCTTATGGCATATACTGGGATTATATTAGTATTATGCAAGTCAGTCTGTCTGACCGTCTGCTCTCGCTGAGACTCTTTGGGTCTGTCTGTAACTCTGTCTGTCCGTAACTCTGTCTGTCTGTGTCAATACGACTGTCTATGTCTGCGTCTTCGTCACTTGCTGCACGCGAGAAATGTCAGAATCACTATATGCCAGCGATACAGATCCATCCAAGTGCGTATTTATGAGACGCGATAGAGTAGTAAATGCAAAACCGTATATATTTATGCATTCCCTATGCGTTCGCTAGTTCTCGCCATGTATATATATATATACAGTCATTCATAGCATATATAGTTTCTCTCTCCTTCTGCTGATACTATACATATACTGATAACGACGGGAAGCATTACAGCATGTGTGCAAAATTGAATGAACGCGGAGCGATGGAAGACTCACACATAAATTTAAGAGCTTCTTCTTTTTTTCGGGTGCTCTGCCCTTGGGCAGGTTCAAATGACGCCAAAGCGAACGGCAAGGGGCCTCTTTGTTTAGCTTTCAGCCTCCTTCTTCAGTTACCAACCGCATAATTTTCTGCAGCCTTCTTGTCTGCTTCCGTCCATGTTTTCCATTCGAATGACAAAGATCCTCAGGAGGTAGTATACCACCCTGCGCGTGATCAGTGCTTTTCCCAGTCAGTTTTGATCTCTCCCGGTAGCTCTACGCGATATTTCTTCTTCTTCTTCCACCAATATCAGCACTTCGTCGTTGATTTGGTATTATATTTATTATTGTTGTTAATAATTAAAAACTTCTAGAGCGCCGGTGTGTAATGCACAAGACATCAACCGATGGCGCATTAAATTTAAGCCGGATTCAGGTCGATATCCAGAAGATCAGTCCACTAAGACAGAGAGGAATCAGCCTACGTAGGATAAGCCAACTGAAAAAGGTAAGTCTTAAGCAGAGGATGAAATGACATAAGAGACTGGGCATAACGCACTGATGCAGGAAGAGAATTCCAAAATTTCAGTCCAGCAACCGAAAAGCTGGCTTACCAAGAACAGTTCTAGTTTCTGGCACAACAAGAAAAAGGCATTCAGATGACCTGGTTGAATATTGATGAGTTTGAAGAGTGAGGACTGATTTTAGACGCACGAGTGAAAATTTAAGATTGAAACAACGCCCAATGAAAGCTAAGTGGCGGGAACCAGCTTATTCGCATTCAAAACAAAATCGATAGGCGACAAAGGTTCGGTTCCAGGTCTTCTGTTTCCTCTGACCTATCAAAGTTCGACCAGGCTTCTAAAATGAACTATGATTTTTGAATTCTATTTCTCTTGAAGCGACCATTGATTGATGCCTTGGGCATTATGACAACGGCGCTATAGAAGTCATTAGATTACATTAAATTAAATTCCACGAGTTAGCTTTTTGTGGGCGCTGAAGCGATTCGGAGATTACAATAACGATTACGATTACAGCATTAGATCGCATGACGTAAACTGATGCCATCGTGTCAGAAACGGCTCCAGCTAATCAAGTTCAATGACAGCCAGTTACGCCGTTGACGTTCAATTATTAACACAAGTGTATTCCCGAATAAATTTCAGGGAAACTGAGCACTAATGGGCAAAAGCACTTCGATAGCGGACTTCATTTGGCCGACAGCTGTGTCTACCAAGGACAATCGACTTGTCGACGTCAAGCCTCGACATTTTTCAGACAACTCATCAGATTAATACGAGGCTAAAACGCTGAACGCCATTATCAACTCGCCGAACGAATACACACCATCGGGGCTCAACGCATCCTTCCGTAAGTTCGCTGAGCACCGGATCATTATGATCAGCTTGATTGCCTGTCATACAGCCGGTCGACCCTGTCACTAGGCTGGCCACGTTGAAGCCGGCCCTGGCTTCCTGCCCGTCCGTCCGTCTGTCTCGTATTGACAAAAGTGCCTGGCAATGTCTTCTTATCGCTAATTGACAATAACGCTCAGAGACAAGAGCGTGACTACCAGCTGATCGCCAACGCGTCTTGCGCGCTGGCTGCCGATCAAAAATTGCCTCCAAGAACTTCACCGTGGAGTGGCTAGGTCGAGAGCTGAGTGACTGCATGAGAGAAATAGGGAATGACCGTTCGCAAGAAGAGATAAATGGAGTGACGAACACGAAGAGAACTGGAGTTACTACAGCGAAGAAAAAAGTTATCTGGATGTTTGAGCCATGTTGCAGCGCCTTCGTTGAGGTTCTTCAGAAGTGCTATGCAGCCTAAGCGCTTACGTATACACAAATACATGCCAACAGCTTCATAACATCCCATGAAGCGAGACTGAACTTCATGGTTCAACCACAAAACCGTCTGATGAAGGAATTGAGAAAGATAGGAAAAGTGAAGATTTCATAACATTGTTAAAAATTTGAGAAATGTTCTATTTCGATTGAAGCGTAATTAATATCGATAGGATAACCGCATAATCTTATTGCCTACTGTAGTGATAGGAAGTCTCGGAAACTGGAAATTTTCTGTTTTAACCGATTTTAGAATTCAGTATAAACACCAAATTTCAAGTTTTCCTAATGTTCCTTAACTCTGCAGAATATCTTGATATGGCTGAAACTCATTAGCTGAATCCTCTTTAATGCTGTTATGCTTTGATTGATCTTTCCTCATCTCATCTGCCAATGGACGCTTTTCAGTCACTTGATGAAATTACTTGATTGATTCTAGTCTTCGCTCGATTAGGGTGAATTCTTTAAGAGCAAAATAAAGGATTGCCAGATTCATTGTGCGCTATGATAAACTGCGAATTAACTTTAGAGTTCTGGACACCAGTTAAAATATTGGCTGGTGAAATTCAGTTCTGAAGCTGGGAATTCACTGCCCAATTCTGAGCTTTCTGTCAGTTTTTATGTAATTCAGACTGAAACTTATAAATTATCATATCAGCTTACTTAGGATTCAAATGCAAATTTTCAGCGAGTTAGTTTTATAACGAAAATTCCGAATTACTTAAATCGTTTAGTAGCAAAACTTCTCACAAACTCAGAAAAACGAATTTGACCTGAAGAGCAAAAGAGTAATTTCTCTTCGCTGATATCGCAAACAGTCGAGCATCAGCTTCAAGACAGTCCTTCGAAAATCTTTTCTTCAAATGCTGGCGACCGATCTCTATCTTATCCGTCGCTTGACATTGCAATATATCACAGGACTCGTCTAAGATTGAAATGTCAAGAAACGTCGAGGTCAGGCCTTCCACTGCAAACTAGGAGTGGCGACGATGAATTAATGTTCTTGCACTTGACCCACCAGATGGCGACAAATTTTTCTTAACATTTATATAGCGCTTCCTAAGATAGCTCTACACATTCATCTAAGACGAATTGAACAAGCAATCAAAATCAATCTGCGACATCGACAGCTCTTCTGGCAGATCCTTAAAATACGCTATATAAATGTTATGATACATACATACAAGGGGGTCGGCAAAGGAAAGCCAAGGGCCATGGCCCTTCCACTCGAAATTTAAGGCTTCCCATCATGCCCATTAAGTTAAAACTTAGTTTCAGGTCATGTTAAAAAAACATGGAAGGAAATGTAATGGATAGGTGGCAATCTGGAAGGAAGTTAGCAGAACTTGTGGACAGAGCTGACTCAGTGAACCACGGGGAAGAAGAAAGTTAGAAAAAACATTGGAGACTTGGAAATGGTCGTCTAAGCCTAGATTCGCGAGGCATTTAAGTCTCGAGACCATGGAAAGTGATCTATCTTCTTTATCTGACTCTTTCAAATCTTTTGAAACCGGCCACTATTCCCCCTAAACTCTCAAAACCGTGCAGACAACATTGCGAAGGCTTACATACATACATTGACGAGTTTTCCGGTAGAAATGATTTTTATTCCAAACACCACTCACCATAGCCTTCTGCCTGCCTGCCTGCCTGCCTGCCTGCCTGCCTGCCTGCCTGCCTGCCTGCCTGCCTGCCTGCCTGCCTGCCTGCCTGCCTGCCTGCCTGCCTGCCTGCCTGCCTGCCTGCCTGCCTGCCTGCCTGCCTGCCTGCCTGCCTGCCTGCCTGCCTCTTGGATCTTGACTTGGAACCTAACCCTTCTTGCCTATCAATTTTGTTTTGACTGAGCGCCTGTAAATAAGCTGGTTCCCGCGACTTGGCTTTCGTTGGGCGCTGTAGGAATCTCGAGTTTACGATTACGACTATTCTGTCCGTTCGTGGTGTTCACACGCTTGACGCATCGGGGCAGCTATCACAAGTGAAGCCGATTACTTCGGGAGAGCTGTATATTAGAGGGAGATAAGGCCCTGCTGTGAGCATCGACATTCCATCCGAATTTGCTTGCAACGTCGTGAAATTGCATTTGAATTAAGACACTAATTCAACTTATTTCACGGCCAGTCTGGTTCTGGCCATTACGAGTCTCTGGCCCACTTGTGTGCCGGTGACCCCTCCTGTTTTGTCACTGTCCGGTGTGTTTGCCTTCTCGTATGTCTGTCTTCTTGTCTCTTTGCCTACTTGCCTAAATACCCTTCTGTCAGTTACTTGCGACCTCTCTTCAAGAATACTTGTCCTGGTCTACGCTTCCTGTTTACTTCACTCCATTGCCGCGCTGTCTCGTTGCCCTTCTATTTGCCTCTTTCTTGCCCCTTGCCTTCCTATCTAGCTGAGTTTTTGCTCGCCTTCTTCTCGCCTGGTTGCCTTCATACCACCCTTGCCCTGTACAGTTGCCTTCTTGCTTGCCTTCTTCTTCTCTGCCTTGCCCCAATCTAGTTGCCTTCTTCTTGTCTGGTTCTGGTTGCCTTCTTGCTTGTCTTCTCCGTGCCTGATTGCTTCCCTGTCTACCTTTCCTTCTTGTCCGTACCCCTAGCTGCCTGCGAGCCTGTCTACACATACAACTCCAGTTCTCCCATTATATATCGATCGTCGACGGTCGACCGTTTACGAAACACGAATTGTTCAACCCAAGGGACGAGGACATTGAAACAACGAACGGCCAATGCATTTATATAGCTCCCGTATATGATTCTATATCCGGGTGTGCATGGTGATGGTGGTGATGGCGTAGACTGTGTGTGATTGTTAATGCGTGTCGCTTGCAGCCTTTGCAACGAGACCATTACTTACTCTTGACGTTGTTGTCGTCAAAAGACTCACGTCTGAAGCATTACCAACTCTCAGACCCAAGGCTGCAATCGATATCGGTGCCGGTTTGAAAATAGGATTTGTAGTATTGTTAGCTATTTAGATGTTTACAGTAGCCTGTTTGGGCAAAACCGACGTCTTTCTGCATCTCCTATATTCAACAAACTTCATTTAATCTCTAGCCGATCTTAAGTTAAAATTATGTCAAGCGACCATTGATTGATGTTTTGTTGTTATGGAAACGGCGATATATGTACTAAATATTTGTATACATAGAATATCAAGAACATAAATATATATTAAAGCTCGAATTTAGTCTTTTCTGAAGAATATACATATACTGTATATGAATATTGTCCAGCCAACTGGAACCTTGTGAGTTCAGTTTCCTCATCTTTATATGTGGACTCTACTAATAGGTTTTAAGTATTTTATTTAGGATAATCAACTTAAATTCGACAACTTTCCAACACTAACTTCCAACTCCAACTCCAACTTCAGCCGAGCATACATCAGTTTACAAACATGCACAACATCGAACGTCACTCTTCATTGACTGCCCGGTCTGCTCAAGCGCAGTAACATAATTAACCTTTGACATCTAAGATATTTCCTTTAACTGACGAACCCTTAACTACTGTATACACAAGCATCTCTACATGCCTCCTAAACTATATCTTAAACATCATAAAGTCTGGTAAAAATACCAGAAGTAAGAAAACTGAAAGTAGGAACCCAATCGTCACCCTGAATCAGCAGTGGCCGACTCATATGGAAGCGTCTGGGGTAGCATGTTAATCTGGTTGTTAGACACTGTCAGCAGCAGATAATCCACTGATACCCTGTGCACCTGTCATCGTCCCTAGACTTAAGTCCCCGCTCTCTTCAATCTTGTGAAAATAGAAAACTCGAAGCTTCCAATTTGAGCGAGTGACTTTGCCAGGATTACTGCAAACGCAGTAGACACGCTTGCCTCTTAATTTAATCTTCTGTCTCTGCCTGTCTGTCCGTATGGCTGTCTGTCTGTCTCTCTTTTTATGTGCGTATCTTTCCGTCTCTCTTCCCTCTCTGTTTGTGTATATGTGGCTTACAGTCAGTCAATCAACCAGCCAGCTAGCCGGTCAGTCAGTCAGTCAGTCATTTCTCTGTCTGTGTGCCTGTCTGTCTGTCTGTCTGTGTCTGTCTGTTCTCCTTGTATTTACCTCTGCCAATCTCTCTACCTCTTGTGAAATAAATTTATGGCTATTCCGATCAAGCGCCTGAATATATCGCAAGGCATTTTGGTCCTCCTCCATACTGGTTCACAGCTTTCCCTTCACCAGCACCACTATCACCCTCACCACCACCACCCCTGCATTTTATCCTCATGCATAAGTGTCGCCATAAACGAGAATCATAAGTGACTCCGTGGAAATTGGAATCCATTAACCGACTGTCACTTGTAACATCATCCGCGTCGTCGCTATTTTGCAGATGGCATTGCGATATCACGTGATACAAAATAAAGCATTAGTGATGGAGCATACTACATTTGCAGCAGATATCCATGAGGGCAGGTTAGCTGAAGGCATTGATGTAAGGTAAGGTAAGGTAAGGCAAGATAAGGTAAGATAAGGTAGGATAAGGTAAGGTAGGGAAAGTTAAGAATAGGCAAGGTAAGGAAGATTAGGTAAGGTAAGGTAGTGTAGAGCAGGTAAGATATGGTATGGAAAATTAGGTTAGGGTATGGTCGAGTGAGCAGGGTGAGGTTTGGTACCATGAAGTAAGGTAACAGAAGATACCGTTAGGTACAATAAGGTAAGTAATCAAGGCAATCTAAGATATGTAAAGTAAGGTTTGTTAAGTTACACTAAGGAATTGAAATCGCTCACATATTGCACGCCTCTTTCGGTAGTAGTTCTGAGAGAAATATTCATCAAGTTGCAAGAGATTTTGACTGAAACGCATTGACATCAACAATCTGTCAGTTGGACGACCTTTCCTTACGGCTGTGTTTCTTGTCAGATGCTGTTGAAGACTACTTACTTACTCACCTATTTTGACGACTCGAAAACGCATTGTCAAATTCCGCCGGGGCACTGGGAATCGAACACAGGACGCAAAGGCGTTGGTATCCTGCCAGTGAAAAGTGGTATAGGAGTGGCCAGAGCTCTTGTGAGTCCAGAGCTATCTTTCTTCATCTCGCCGATTCTCCAATCGGATCTTCCAGGCAAAACGAGTGGAAGCTAAAAGCGATAAGGACTAAAAGTGGAAACTGCCAGAAGAGGTTCGTCAACAAAAAGCGACAACATTTGGCATCGCAGGAAGGAGAATCAAGGAAAGGGAGTCAGAAGGACGAAGATAATGAGGAGGACGAGGAGGAGGAAGAGAACGATGAGGAGAAGGAGGAGGACGAGCAAGAGGTGAAAAAGGAAGGAAGTGGAGGAGGACTAGGAAGAGAAGGAGGAGGATTAGAAGAAAGAGGACGAGGACGAGGAGGAAGAAGAGCAGAGGAAGTGGAAGAAAAGGAGTAGAAAATATGAAGAGGATGAGTTGGTGGAAGAAAAGGAGGAGAAAGAGAAGAAAAATGAGGAGGAGGAAGATGAGAGATGAGGAGGAGGAATAGAATAAGGATGCAGAAGAGAAGGAAGTAGAAGACGAGGAGGAAGAACACGAGGAGAAACAGCAAAACTAAGCAAGCTCGAGTCAACCTACAGCGGTTAGAGTTTGTTAGAGAGGACTCAGTCTGAATACTCCATTAGTGAATGATGTCTGGCCAGTGAAGTAATCACGATGACTTGGTTACCATGAAACGTTTCGGACCGAGTCGTCTTGGCCTGCCTTCTGACGGTGACGACTGAGTCTATGGCCTCGGCAGCGGTCGACCTTACACTCCGACCGGGTTAAGTAACAGAAGGCAGCCTCCCCGAAATAGGATTTCATAAAAGGATTATTAAAGGACAGCGTCCCATAGCACCCATTCAGCGCTTGTACGCGGGCGAAGAAGTCGGAGTAAAAATCTCCCGCAGGAACGCAGTCTTCCAGCGGAGCGACCCGCTACAGCTCTCTAATCGCCATCGCCTGTCTGCCTCGGGCTATTGTCTCCTGCACTGTATATTGTCTTGTACATTGGTGCATACGTGCGTACATGCGAACATACTGTACATTCATATTGAAATGTAAGACTTCCACGTCCCTGGTGGAATGTAGGGAGGCGGTCACTTGCCGATCTTCGGCCCTTTAGTAAGCAGTAGATCAATGCCATGGTCTTGGATACAGGGCCAGTGCATCGTAGGACTTACATGTTGGTTACTTCCACGCTTACGCCACAACCAAAAGTTGTAATGCCACATGTATGTAATTATGCATGCATGCATGCAGTACATACACACACACATGCATACCTACATACAGTACATACATTCATACATACAATACATACATGTATACATACTTACATACATGTATACATATATGCATACAGTACATACATACACATGTGCATACATACACAAACATACACATAGTGAATTTGTTTACTACTGATGCACACTGTTGACGTTTAAAATTAACTGCACGCCTAAGCTCTTAGGCAAGACAAGTTTTCTTAATCAGTGTTTACCATTTACCGTGTTAATCATGTTAGCGGAAATTCAAAGTAAATTCTACTCCTCTGCCAACCTATATTTAAGAGCACTGTCATGAATTCTAGTTTCCTCACCAATAGAATTCTAGAAAAGAAACCGAATGAGGAATGCTTGGACGGGTGATCGTCAACCTGTTTACTCACAAATCTTTCTTTATTCTTCAGACTTAACCCGGTTGCGACGTATAATTATTGCCGTCACCCGCGCGGTCATTCACCGCAATCTTTCTAAGGACAGCTTCCTTCAAGGTCTCAAAGCCTATGGCCAATTCAAGTGACAAAAATTCCGATTAATTTTCAGCTTAGTTGTTGTGAATCTGCCTTACCCGTCGTTTTAACGCACCTGCTCATTCGTTGCCACGGTGACAGCTATTATGGCATCTTCCAACACGATTAATACCTTTCCCAGTAATAGCAAACCCCGTCCTGATGACGCGCTTCGCTGGCACATGCTATTTCGCTGTTAAATCAGTCAGACGAACGGTAGACCGGACGGACTTAATCTGGCGACTATGATCGGATAATAAATGGAAAATCGTCGCGTTGCCTTAATCAATTTTCGCCTCTAACCGGCGTTAGATATGGACTCGTTCAAGATGGCGATGATTGCTATTTACCGACTTAGAAGCTTCGTCTCACAAGCGAAATTCCATTGGTTTGGCGTCTTGAATTTAGTGGATTTCTTGCCGAAGAGTTTTGCATCACTGTCGCTTGTGAGCCAAATTATTAGACGATGGAAGATTGATGGAAGCGACTTGGATGATTACATGAACTGATACACGACTTGTTACTTTGAAAGGTCTCGTGTTCAGTCGGTGTTCTGATTAGAGTTGTTCATACAAACCTTATGCCCATGGAACTACGTTTTCCGATTAGATGGTCTTGTAAGACTTATGTTCAGTGTAGATTTTCCGCCTTGATTTCAAAGTTAATTTTCCGATTGGATTATTTATAAACCATATGTTCAATTTCCGACTGGATTTTTTCCAAGCCATATGCTTAGTCATATTTTCCGATTGGATTGAATTTCTTCTAATCGCTTCTTTCCATTATGGTAATCGTGCATAACTGCCTAACGACAACTGTTGAAACTTAGCAACTGGAAGGTTTTTTACATAGCAGACTGGCAGCTCTTTTCTGTTGTATAGCATTGCTCAGGAAGTCGGGCAATCGATGGAACAACATTGCATGCATTAACAGTTGCCTTGATTATAAGAGTGGGTACAGGCGTTTCCAGTCTCTTCCGGCAGCTTTCCTGATGCCCGCATTCCCACAAGTTGTCGTTTCTTGCTAGATTAAGATCAATCGACTCTAATTGCATAGCTTGTCACGAGCTCTTGCATTACACGACACGATTTTTTAATAATAGTAATATCCTTATATGAAAGCAGTTGTATAAAGCAACATTAGCGAAAAATTCCTTTTCAAGCTGCGAATCACTGTGGAAATGGAAAGAGGAGTAGAATTTGTACAATTCGAACTTCGCGCAGTGTGTGGTTGCGGTCGGTCTGTTCTTGTGTTCTTGTGTTCTTGCGTTCGTGTGTTCTTGTGTCCGTGTGTTCTTCACTTAACATTTTTCTTTTAAGGAGACTTTTGAGATCCAATCAATTATCTACTAACAGTCAACATTTTCTGTCTACTGTCTAACTCTAGTATCAGCATTCGATTTTGTACATCATCCATTTATTTTTGAACTCTTGTGTGCGCTGACATTCGATATTGTAAAGCACCCTTGAAGTGGCTTGCTACTGACCATGCTGAATATATTGTCGAGATTACAATTACAAGTGTACAGTTTTACATAAGAGGTTCATTATGTTACATCTTCTTTTCCTTTGCAGATTCGTCGGCGCACCTGCTCTACTTGGATCTAACAAAGACAAACGATAGAATTGAACAATGCACGGTCGACTGAAATCTCGCAACGCCTGACGTGGTCAACCTGGTCATCCTGGTCATCCTGGTCATCCTGGTCATTCTGGTCAGTGGATTCGCGATGGCCCTGGAACGCCGTCGTGACCAAGCTTCGTCGGAAGGTCCAGACGCGGCGGGGAACGATGCCGGACCAAGCTGTTGCTGCTGCTGGTGCGTTTGCTGCCGGGATCAGGAGATGCGCGAAAACTGGAGGGAGGTCGACCTTCACGGTCTTCGGAGGATGCTTCCGAGAACCGTTACGAACAGGAAGAGTCACGCGATTCGACGGTAGGTGGCGACGTCGTCTTCCGAGCGGTTTATGGCCGGCGCTGCTAGTAACACTAGCAGTAGTATATTGTCTAGTTAGAGAAGACGGTCAATAGCGCCGTTGATGGTCCCCAAGAGGCGCTTCATAATTGCGCAGATACATGCAAACGTAGATTCGTAAATGCATGGATGCATGCATGTATACATACATGCGTAGGTTCATTCATTCATTCACTCATTCGTTCGTTCGTTCGTTCGTGTGTTCATTCATGCATTCACTGAATTACTTAGTGTTATTGTTAGTATTATTGTCATGATTCGTTCATTCATTCCTCCAACCATTCACTTATTAAATCATCATTCATTCAGAGCATTTATATAGCGCCTGATAAGATGAGTTTATAGTTAGTGTTATTGTTAAAGTTTTAATTATCATGTTACGGCCATATTATAGGTGGGGTTACTATTAATATTGTGGTTTCGACTTCCACTTATGGCGGTTTAATCTGTGCCCAATTCTTACCTCACCCGATGCAGTTAGCTATTCCAAGCGGAGACGATAATTAAAGCAGAATTCCATCTGGTTCGCGTAGCAAAATCTCGCGAGATTTTCTCATCCCAAGCGAGATGTTCGCGTGAATTGCGGATTGCGGAAGTTGGCTTGATGGAATGAGCGTATGTCGGTCGGAAGATTGCGGACTGAATGAACTCGACCTAAAGTCCGTCTGGGTCATTAAAAAATAAAGGGGCTTAACACGTGAAGGTTGAATTAAATTGAGACTCACACGAAGACTTGCCTCAGGAAAGGCGTCTCCAGTGACCATGCGGTCTGGCTGACTGCATTAATCGCTGCTTGAATGAATTGTAATGTAAGTGATTGTAATATGTAGCAGATCATTCATAAAGCGCCTTTGGAATGTTCTAAGAAGGCTCTATATGAATGTTCTTCTTGTTCTTCTTGATATTTTTCCTGTTTTAGCTCTCTGTTCTTGTTCTGGTTATTTTCTTGTTTTTCTTTTAATCTTCTTTCTATTCCTCTTCAATTTATTCAGTTTCCTGTTTTTGGTCTTTTTATTGTTTTTGTCTTCGTCACCTTCTTATTCTCGTCTTGCGGATTTGTTCTGATAGATGGCGTTGCTGATGAGTCTTGGGAGGCCATTAAATGGCCCTATATTACTGCATACATGCATATTTGTCTCGCATCGAGTTGCTGTCTTTATGTATAATTCAAATTTATTGCAACACCTTCCTCTCTCTTTCCTTCCATTCTTTCAGCCCCTGATTTTTTCAATTAATTTTCTCATTCGCAAGTTTCCTTACTTTAAAGTTACGACGTCATTTCTCCTTAAAATTTGCCGCCTCCTCGTTTTATGCCATAGGTTTTCATCTTGTTGTGTCTGCTTTCTATTTCCTACTCCATAACAAAGCTTGCCAAAGTTGACATGGCTATCTTCTATTATCTTTTTTCAACGCTTCTTCTCTTTATTTTTTAGAGTCTTTGGCTACAACACCCTCATCATTTTCGTCTTAGTCGTCTCCTGTATTTTATTTATCTGTTTTGTCAATTTTTTCTTTTTTATTCTTATTAATATTCTTACTTTTATTATTCTTAATATTGATATTAATATAATAATATTATTATTTTTATCATTTCTTATTTTTACTCATTTATTTATATTACTTGTATTATTATTATTATGCATTATGCCCTGCCATTAATAGCATAGAATTATTACTACATTTGTCTGATTTATATTTTGATTAGCTTCCTTTTAATCAGTGTCATCAGAAGTACTATTCGTTCGATTGCAGCAGGAGCCTGCTAAATTCCAGCTTATCCTCTTACTCTTTCTGAACACGTCCTCTTCTTATTTGTCATCCTCTTTTTACGCAGTCGGCTTCTGATTCCTCCTCTTCCTCCTCCGCCTCCTCCAGAGATGCACAAATAAAGTAAATGCTGCCAGCTGCGCTCCTTAATTTAGTCATAAAAAATCTTGCGCTATAAAATTAGGTCACATGCACAAACCATCGGCATGCTATTAATAGCTCTGCTTCGTAATCGTAATCGTAATTCCGAGATTTCTACAGCGCCCAACGAAAGCCGCGCCGCGGGGTCAGCTTATTCACAGGCGCTCAGTCAAAACAAAATCGATAGGCAAAAAGGGTTCGGTTCCAGGTCAAGATCCAAAAGTTAAGCCGAGAGACAGCGTGGCAGCTATGAGGGATAGTGTTTGGGGTTGGAAAGGAGAGAGAGACAAGAGATAGAAGGGGAGTCAGGATAGAATCTCTGAAAGAGGAATGTTTTCAGTTTTTAGTGAAAGGCACGAAACGAACGTAACGCACCATTTTAAACGATTCGTTATGTAAAATCTGCCATTGGTTCGAACGAGTGTAACAAAATGGAAATTTAAACCGCTATATGAATTCGTGTAATGCAAGTCGATTGCCAATCCGCAGCGAGTCTTTAATCATGGTTCAGCAATGCATATTGGAATTCCGGAAATAAATTGGGATTCGAAAGGTTTAAGCGGATCATGAGCAAGATCGACTGATTGATGGAGAGATGAAGGAGCGTCTGCTTTGTTCTTAGACTATTACAATGGTCTACCACTTAATTTCCTGTTTTAATTATCCATCATTTAGCAAACATGGCTTACTATTCCCAACCGTCTGTCTGTATCTCTTTTCTGTCTGTCTCTCTGCCTGTCTTGTTCTCTCCTTGGTTTTTTCGTTCTTCCTTCTCTTTCTCTCTCTCTCTCTTTCTCTTTCTCTCTTTCTCTAGATTATTCTTCTAATCATGACACTGATTGGATTGCTCTGTTTCTCTCTCGCTATCTGCCTCTGTCTGTCCTTCTGTTCTCTCTCTCTCTCTCCCCCTGTCTCTCCCTGTTTTTCTCACTGTCTTGTCTGGGTCATTCTTCTAATCGTGGCGCTGCTTGGATAAACAGCCGGCGTTCGATCAGTCGATGCGATTAAATTGAATTCTCGATAGAGACCAACTATAAAACAGAGTAAGACGATTTAAGTACATCCGTGTTTTTCACTGACGCGAGAGAATGGCGCATTTGAGAGAATGCTCGTACTACATGCGAGATTTTCTCGCAGAGAGCGCTATAACTTTTTACCATTACTTAATTTATTTTTAAAACTCTTACTCGCGCAAGGTCAGTAAATGTGAGTCTCAGAGACGCGGGGAAAATGTCCGCTAACAACTTGTCCAGAGTCTTTACACGGAGTCCGCTCAGCAGGTTCGAACTCGCAATCGTTGGACTTGATCCCCAGCGTGCTACCGAACAGATCAGATCTGCTGATAATAGCAACATGCAACCTAGCAATGTATTCATCAGGATTCTTTGGATTTCAGTTGTTTTGTATGAGCTTAAGCCGAAACGATCCTTAAACCACAGAACTGCGCCTCGGAAGTCTAATGTTGAGAAGGCTTGAATAAATGACCGATTACTTTAACCTATCTGATCTTACCTTACCTTGTCTTACCTGAGCTTACATAACGTTACCTTATCTTACATGATCTTACCTCACCTCTACCTTATTTCAAGTAATCTTTCGTTACCTTACCTCACTTTACCTTACCTGATCTTACCTTACCTTACTTTACCTTACCTGATCTTACCTTACCTTATCTTACCTTACATTAGCTTATATTACCTTACTTCGCCTCATATTCTTCATTTTACCTCTTTTCAAGTCATCTCACTTTACCTGATCTTACCTTACCTTACCTTACCTTACATCACATTAGATTAGCTGATATTACCTCACTTCGCCTCATCTTCTTAATGTTACCTCTTTTCAAGTCATCTTATGTTACCTGACCTAATCTTACTTGCGTTTGTGGTTGATATCTTGAGATAGCGCCTTTAAGAGGTACTTAGTTACATTACGTAGATGCCGTAAGTCGTCGTTAAGCATGGACAGCGAGGTATGACGTATTACTTTTGTCTGCGACTCTTAAGCTTCGGATATGGCCAGAACTAATCTCTGTCATGAGCGACCCTGCACGTTCCCTTGTGTCTGTCTGTCTGCCTGCCTGCCTGCCTGTCTGCCTGTCTGCCTGCCTGTCTGTCTGTCTGCCTGCCTGCCTGTCTGTCTGTCTGTGTATTTATGTCTATCTGTCTCTCTTTATATCTATGCGTCTGTCTGTTTATCTGTGGGTCCCCACCTCTTCTTTCTTCCGTTTTGGCTTCGGGTATCAGCTGCTGGAACAATACGCTGGTATCCTGGCAGTTACGTGGCCGCTTCACTACAGTTCATTGCTTTATAAATGATTAATAGTAATTAATGTCTCTGCAACAGTAATTGCAAATATATGCAAATATATGCAAATATATGCATGCGTAGGTGCAATAATTCCATATACAAGTTCTTATGTATGTGTACAACTACCGCAAAAGCGCCTAATGCACACTTGCAAGAGTATAAATACTTTTGAATGATTCTTAAAAAGCGCTGTATAAATATATACATGCATAATGGCTTACAATACATATTCGTATAAGTTTACCAGTAGCGGATTTAGCTATAGGCGTGCGGTGGGGCGGTTGGTCCACCCGCGCCCTTCTTGGTTATATGCCGGCGCCCCTCAGACCAGACCCGTGCATGGTGGACTGTGATGCCCCTCTGGAAATGCTATCCCCCACGCAAGCAATCTTGGAGCCCGCCACTGAAGTGTACTTGTATAAAATACATAATAGTCCATATATTTTTTTCGTGACGAACATATTACATTCGAGTGTATTTATGAGTTTATTTCTGAGTTATTTGTGGGTTGGCGTGTTCGCGAGTGTATTTGCGAGTCTGATTACACTGGACAACAAATTTTTACAAAAGTCATGTTACTGAAATGAAATTAGTCAGTTCTTATCAATTTGTATGTGCTGAACACGAATATGACGGTGAAAATGCCGAATTGGCTCTAGTTTTTTTGTAATCTGAAATGAAGTAATTTTATATCGCACAATGCATGCCAATAGTGATACACTTACAGTTAATATTTGTAAAAACCAGGTCATAGACTAGTTCTTAGATTTTTTTGCCTGTCTCTTGTACAGCTGTTCGGGAGCATCTCTGCGGAGTGTCCAGCAGTAGTCAGCCAACATTGTAGTGGACCATTTTCCCTGGTACCTTTGCTCCATTGTTGCGATATCTTGATGAAAACGTTCGCCATGTTCGTCACTAACCATACCACAGTTGTCAGGGAAGAAATCCAGATGGGAATGAAGGAAATGCATCTTCAGAGACATATTGCAGCGAAATTTCTGGTATTGCTTGAGCATGTCTTCTACTAGTTCCTTGTAGTTTTCTGCCCTAACATTCCCCAGAAAGTCTGTAGACACTAGACGAAAAGCATTCCATGCTTGTTTCGCATCACCCTCCAGCAAGTTGTTGAAGCGGTCATCTTTGAAGAGTTCTCTAATCTGAGGACCCACAAAAACTCCCTCCTTAGTCTTTGCTTCGCTGAGTCGAGGGAATTTTTCATGCAGGTATCGGAAAGCTGGCGAAGTGCGGTCCATGGCTTTCACGAAGTTCTTCACCAAACCTAGTTTGATGTGAAGGGGTGGTAGTAGAATTTTGTGAGCCTCGACCAGAGCTGGGTTCTGGATATTCTTCTGTCCAATTGCCATGTTTTGTCTGGGAGTCCATTCCTTCCGCACTTAGTGCAACTCTCTTGCTCGGCTATCCCACTCACACAAGAAACACATATATTTTGTATATCCTTGCTGCAGTCCCATTAAAATGGCAACTACCTTCAAATCACCACACAGGTGCCATTTGTACCTGTTATAGTCAATGGAATGCAGTAGCTGTTTTAGGTTATCGTATGTCTCTTTCATGTGGACAGCATGCGCTAATGGAATAGATGGAAGACGGTTTCCATTGTGCAAAAGCACAGCCTTAAGACTCAGTGTTGAAGAGTCTACAAAGAGTCTCCATTCTTGTGGGTCATGAGTGATCTGTAAGGCATTCATGAGGTCGTCAATATTGGAACAGAATACCAGATTACCTTCCTTCATAAAGAAAGGTTCCAACTGCTGATGGCGCTTTCTATATGAAGTAATTGTGACATCTTCTTCTAGAAGATTCCATTGTTGGAGTCTTGATCCTAGCAATTCTGCCTTGTTTTTGGATAAGTCCAAATCACGAACAAGGTCATTTAGTTCTTCCTGTGTTATTCTGTGTGGGGTTGATGATGCACCACAGTGAAAATCGGGATCACTGCACGCTGACGGACCAGGAGAAGAACATGTCGGCTCACCCTTGTCCTCATCAGATGAATCAAGGAAAATATATTCTGCTGGAGGTTCTGGAATAGGAAGTCCATCACCATGTGGAACTGGTCTCAATGCTGACGGAATGTTTGGGTAGACTATTGTCGACTTCTTTTGCTTCGTTATTCCACCGGAAAGAGGAGGAACCAAGCAGAAGTAACAGTCATCTATGTGGTTGCTTTGCTCTCTCCACACCATGGGAACTGCAAACGGCATTGATGGTCTTTTGCCATTCAACCACTGTGAAAGCTGTGTTGTACATGTAGCACAGCATATATGCGGGGCCCATGGCTTGTCTTGGTCACCAACCTTGCATTCGAAGTAAGCATGATATGCCTTCTTGACTTGATCAGTGATACTTTTCTTCTGGTTGGCAAATGTCACTTCCCCACAAATGTAACAAAAGTTGTCCACAGTATTTACGCACTTCCGAGGCATTACTGTTCTGTATTGTATCTAAATGGATAAAGTAACAATAGTTTTATAAAACAGTAACTTAAACTGTCTCGCACAAAGTCTGTAATATTGTAAATGCTCAACCGTTCCGACTCGCTTTATATAGTACACTGCTGACGTCATCTTACGTCAGCAGCCGACTGGCTGTAGTTTTACATTGCATCAGAAAATGACGTAATCACCTGTGCATGATGTGTCCACGATGGGATTATGCAATGAGGTGGAATATTACATCATTCTAGACTTATTTAGGATATTGTCGCAGTCCTACTGCATAAATTTACATGGTGAAACATAAAAAATGAACTATATGAAATATTTTCAAAACGAGAGCCAATAAAAAATTTTTATGGTTATATTCGTGTTCAGCACACCAAGATGCTACACATTAGGGCCTTTTCCAGTCAGTAACGATTTCTATGTTGACCAGTGTTATATTATCAGCCCAGTTTTGATTGCATCTGCGGGTGAAATTCTACATGTAGATGTAATCGTAATCGTAATCCCGAGATTTCTACAGCGCCCAACGAAAGCCACGTCACGGGGAACAGCTTACTCACAGGCGCTCAGTCAAAACAAAATCGATAGGCAAAAGTGTTCGGTTCCAGGTCAAGATCCAAGAGTCAGGCAGAGAGACAGATGAGAGTATACTTGGCACGTATTTATAACTTTACTCGTGTGCCAGTATTTATGGTGAGTTTTCGAGCGAGTGCGTGCAAATATTAATCGTTTATCGGTTATCGTTGGTTATTTCTGGTGTTTATTTCAGG
The DNA here is from genome assembly GCA_964023275.1 of Norana najaformis. NCBI lineage: Eukaryota > Metazoa > Annelida > Clitellata > Crassiclitellata > Hormogastridae > Norana > Norana najaformis. The sequence continues at coordinate 2,935,720 of OZ029922.1, forward strand.
ACCGTGTGGCTGATGCTGGTGCTGGTGTCGCTCGTTGCTTTCGTCTACGCTGCCACTGAGATCTTCTTCATCTATCTCTCGCAGCCACAGTTCTCGGCCCATCCGCATTACTCCACTGCGTCGCCCACCACGGACCAGCGGCGCTATCAAGCGCTGCCAGCCGTGACCCTCTGTAACCTCAACCCGCTGAGGTACGTTCCGTAGTCGCAGAGCCTTCGAGATATATTGCGCGACTCGCTTTAATCTCACAGTCGGTGCGAGGTCAAAGGTCAGCGCGTGACCATCGTTTTGGACACGTCTGTGCGACTGCGTGACGAAGGGTTGTGACGCATTAATACTGATTATGCGGTAATGGTGGGGTGTGTGTTACGGGGGATAAATGTCGCCTAGGTGACTGGTTTTTGGCGTGGCATTTTGTGGGTTGAAATGTCGTAAGCGGGTTCAGTTGATGCATGGTTTTTTCTTCAGTCTAGGGACAACTCTCTCGCTCTCCGGAGTTCGTTCTATATGTCTGTCTGTGTGTTTCTGTGTGTCTGTCTGGTGTGTCTGTCTGTCTGTCCGTCCGTCTGTCTGTCTGTGTCTGTCTGTGTGTGTGTCTGTCTGTCTGTGTGAGTCTGTCAGATAGCCATGATTTGGCGCCTGTGTGAGGTTCTACAGGCGCTACATAAATAACCAGAGTTATGAAAAATATATTACTTGCCAATTGCACATATTTTGTTAAATTCGTTCGTGTGACGACTTTGTTGCCATGGGTAACGTGCAGTCAATTTAGCCTTTTCTTCAAGGGGAGTTACCGCTTCGTCGAGCTGTCTTCTCTGTGGGTCAAAGGTCGTTCTACTTGGGTGGGCAGCGCACTTCGAAATGCTGGCACGGTGAGGCCGTCAACCCCAATTTCAAAGCGAGTCGACGAGGAATGTTAATTCTTCAGACAGATATGTAATTTATATAGCGGCCTGCACGAGGGGGGTATCTGTCGCGTGTCGCAGTGTGGTGTCTACAGTCAGTGATGTAGCCAGTGGCTCGTGAAGGCATTAACGCCTGATGCCCCTAGCGTCCGTGCGCCCTACGTGCTGGCCGATACTACTACACCCGTCCACTTAACACCAGTTGTATCACCAGACTCGTTAAGTATTCAAGTGACGACCTCGACTACGGCTTGCCTAATCATGCATTAGACGGGCTAATGCCGTCACCCATGCCCTCTGGTAAATTGCATGCGGCGCTGGTACTTGCAGGCGTCCGGTGCCTTGCAGTCCGTCCGTCCGTCCATCTTGGAGGAGACCGACCGACCGACCGAGCGGCGAGCGAAGGCGGTGAGCTGGTCGTCGTCTTCGTAGCGTATTCGGAGGACGGAGTCGTTTTAGGACGCGCTAATCCGGGACGCTTGCCTGCGCCTTCATCGAATTGATGGAGAAATTATGCGGCGCTCTAAGGCGGACTACATCCATCCCTCCCTCCCGCGGTCTGTCTCTTGGTCCGTCTGACTGTCTGTCCCTGTACTGTTTGTATCTCCATTCGTCCGTCCATCTGTGTCCTTCCCTCTGTTCTCCGTCTGTCCATTCGTCCCTCCTTCCATCTCTCCGCTCGCTCATCCGTCCTTCCGTCCCTCCATCAGTATCTCTGTGTCGTACTCACCGTTCTTCTGCCCCTCCGTCGGTCGCTTCCCCCTCGCAGCCCCGTCGCATCCCTAACAGTCTCTGCCGGGGGAGATAGCAGAGTCCATCGGAGGCTGTGGACGACGCAGAGGACGTAAAGAAGGATGGGAAGAGAAGGAGAAGAGAAAGAAAGATGGGAAGAGGATTAGGAGAAGGAAGAAGCAGAGAAGGAGGAGGGGCAAGAGAGAACGAGGCATAAAGGAAGAGGCCGTAGGAGGAGGAAGAGGAGGGAGATAAGGAGAGTGGAAAAGGAGAGAGGCGATGGAAAATGTATGTATTTCGGCCGATTGGGAAAGGCGCCTGGCGACGTCGGTGGTCGCCTTAAGGACGTTTATTGATATCATTCGGAAATAGATACAGAGGCTGAGGAGCGGGAAATGATGCCATAATGGAATCAGCGCATCACAGATGCGCGCCAGAGACACAGGCACACACCAGCCTCTGCAGCCAGGCAGTTCTTGTTACGGAATCTACCTCTTTTTACTCTATCTCTGATTCTCTGTCTTTCTCTCTTTCTGATTGTCTGTCTGTCTGCCTGTCTCTCTCTCCTTCTCTTTCTATTTCTCTCTCACATACTCTCAGTTTTTTATGTTTCTCGCTGTCTGGAGTTCTCTGTCTGTCTGTCTGCCTGCCTGCCTGTCTGTCTGTCTGTCTATATCTTCTTCTTATGCCTCTCTTTCTCATTATTTTAGTTTGTTCCATTCTTTCTCTATCTCTCTCCCCTCTGCCTATTTCTCATTCTTTAGTTCTAGCTTATATTCTATTCCCTTCTCTTGCTCTCTGTATATCTTTCTTCATATCTCTGCCTCTCTGTCCTTCTGTCTTCCTCACTCCGTTTCTCCTCTCGTCACTGACCGCTGTAGAATATATCTGCGGCTGTTGGCTGAATCTGTTCTTCTGACTGACCGAACAAAGCGAAAAACGAAAGCGATAAATGAGCGACTGATTTATCAAGGGAAACCGCAATATTTATTCCAATTAAAGCTACTGATTATGGTGGCCAGAATATCGAAGTTTACCGAAATCACTCTAGCATGGTAACATTTGGCATATATATAATATATGTATATCACAGGTTTGATCATTTTACATTACAGAACATTGTCATCCATTACTTATACAGTTCTGTTCAATTGTGCTTTATTCTGATCTATTCTGTTCCATTCTGTTCTATTATGTTCTATTATGTTCTATTCTGTTCTGTTCTATTCTATTCTGTTCTATTCAATTCTAGCTCACTCGGTTCCATTCCATTGCATACTTTTCCTTTACATTGCATTCTAGTGCATTAATTTGCATCACATGACATTTGCAATCTGCCAATGAGCCACCTGTAAATCAACGACAATAACATTAAGTAGTAATTAGCATTCAATTAATGTGTAAAACGCTATTCCTCTTTTTAACTTCAGTCATGCAAGTGAATTAGAATTCTTAAGCTGGTGGCTTTTCTCTGTTCTAGACTTTCTGAACTGACAAAAAGAAAATGGCCGACCGAGGCACGTGACACTCCGTCTTCCGGTCACGTGGACACGTCTGCCTGGAGCAACGTCAACGTTTCATCCTTTGACGTCTTTAACTTTGCAGGACATCGATTCGAGAAACTCGTTATTAGGTAATTGATTACATTTCAATGTAATGCCATGAAACGTAATGTAAAACTGAAAGTTTAAAACAGTTGGGAAACTTCTTCCTCGTTATAGTGTGATAGTGCATTGTATTCTAGTAAAATGAGTAGTAGTAGTTCCAATGTTTAACGACATCTTATGGCATCAAAGGCCGTTGACGTCGCCCTCCTCCTTTATCCAGGCTTGGGACTGGCACTACCAAACTAAAGGGAGTGGCGGAGTTCTAGTAAAGTGAAAATTTCCATAGAGCATGGTATACGTAGCGAGATACTCCTGTGGTGCTTAATATTGTCAATCTAATCTAGTCTAATCTCTCTAATCTAATCCAATCCATTTATCTAATCCAATCTATACCTAATGGCTTCTATAGCGCCGTTATAATAATGCACAATTAAGTCAACAGTGGATGGTCGCTTCAAGTGTAGTTGCAGCCAAAAATCATTTTAGAAGCCTGGACGATATGAGATCAGAAAAATCAGAAGTCATGAGGCTACGATGCAAGAATAAATAATTTAAAAAACTATTATTAATCATGTAATCTAATTCTATTAATATATTTTGTATATTACTGAAATAAAATCATATTAAAGCCTAACTTACAAAACTTCACATCATTCTTTCCATACTTTCCATACTTATACTTTATAAATAATATAATAAACTTCTATTTGTGAATTGTAACTGTTAAAATTTCCTCACAGATGTAGCACGGGCAATAATCTTCCTTGTTCCAAATCCAGCTTCACTGAGGTTCTTACCGACAAGGGAATCTGCTATACAATCGTTCCAGGCGGTGAGCAGATAATTACAAGTCTATTACGATAAATTATACTGCACTATTTTGCATTGGATACAGTAACTGTAATGGCAAACCGCATTTGTTAGTTCAGTCGACAGAACAAACCGATTCACAAGTGCATTAACTTCACAATAGACATCCCATTCGTGGTCGCTTTTTTAGCGCCAGTGCTGTCTATCCCATTAAAAAGGCAGAAATATGTCCGTATCAGGCATGAAACAGTGTTCAATGATTATGTCTTTCTTATTATAGATGTTATGAACGTTAAGTTATATTTATATGCATGTATGTATTGTATGATGTGTGTACGTATGAATGTATTTATATATCAAGATACTTAAAGTAGCGCCTTTTATGGATTATTAATTAGTAACTTCTATCGAGCCGGTGTCCAATGCACAAGACATCAACCGATGGCGCACCAAAACCAGGCCACAATCAGGTCAATATGCAGAAGATGATTCCACTTAGACAGACAGGCAGCCCATGGTGGATAAGCAATTCGAAAAAGGTAAGTCGAGTTGACAACCAAACGACACTGCGACTGAGCAGGTTGAACTGAGACAGGAAGACACAAAATGGACCTTTAAGGAAGGCTTTAAGACCTTTCCAAAGTCATACGTGTATATATATATTATATACGAATGGAAATATACATATATGTCATATACATATGCATAAGTTGGTTACGATTTGACACGTAAGAGGCGGGCCCAGTCCTGAGCAGGGCGAGCCTGGTTTTGCATGGAGGTAGGCAAAGTCACGAACTGCCTAACAGTTGAAGACACGTATTCTTTGTCCCTCAGGGGGAGATCGAAATGCTAATCATTCTGCGACCCTGTCTACTCAGGAACGTGGTGAAAATTTGAAATGTAAACAACAGCTTCAGTCCGCAACAGGTTTTATACTTGTTCAAACTCTGGGGATGGACGGCTCATGTGTAGTCGTATTCTGTGGAATGCATTAAGGATCGTGTGCAGAAATTACGAAACTGGAACTGGGCTCTACGTGTATGCGAGAGCCCTCCAGTTGTGCCAAATCCAAATGACCTGTCATTTGTCTCTGATCATACATGACCTTAGCCGTTGGACCTACTGTCTTGGTCAGGCGTGTATTTGTGCTAAATACAACTCAAAATACTGGACAATGTAATAGATAGACGGATGGAGGGATAGAGACAGACGGAAGGACGGGCATACGGACAGGCACAGACAGACAAACAGCCATACAGACAGACACAGAGAAAGACAGAAAAATAAATAGATATAAATTAGATAAATGAAACCTACGAGAGGTTCTACAAAAAGGCGCTATAACAATGCTTAGAGAAAAGGAGAAAGAGGATAAGCTAAAAAGGCTGCTTTTGCTGCTTCAGCAACAGCTTGAGCTGCTGCTGCTGCTGCTGAAAGAGTATTGTCTTTATCAGAGATGCGAATGACATTAACGGCTCGAAAGTTCTTGCGAAAATGCAAAATGTGAATGTGCATATTTTCAGTAGCGGCGGCTTACTTCGGTAAAAGTTCAGCGAGTCAAAGACAATAGCTGCTGCTGCTGCTGCTGCTTCTGTTGTTCTAGTTTTGTTACCAGTAATCTTTTGTTGTTCTTGAAAGAATTCCATAAAAGGCGCTTTATGAATATTCACAATGTTACATTAAGTAAGCTTCATAGATAACAGACAGTAACGTCTATGGCGCCGGTGTCTAACGCGCAAGGCATCGATAGATGGCCAAGAAAAAACAAACCGGAAGCTGCAGGTATATCTGCCGAGTCCGAGATACCGTGTAGACCATTAAAGATGTAGCTCGGACACTCACAGCCATAAATTATGAAGTAATTAATCGTAGTCACTGCTGCCCATGGTACGCTTAAAAATTAATGTCTGGAAAGGCAGAGACTAATGTAACTAAACACGCTCTTACAGAAATCAATTTGTCACTGTGGTCCACACTCTATAATGTCTGGAAACAGCAGAAGCCACTGTAGCCGTAACGCTCATGGACACAACTGTCTCATAATAAAACACGTACTCTGTAGTTATCCTGACTCCCCTTCTTCCTCTTATCCCTCTTTCCGCTCTAATCCCAAACATCACCCACCGTAGCTGCCACGCTGTTTCTCTGCCTGACTTTCGGATCTTGACCTAGAATCCAACACTTTTGCCTATCGATTTTCTTTTGACTGAGCGCCTGTGAATGAGCTGGTCCCCCGTGACGTGGCTTTCGTTGGGCGCTGTAGAAATCTCGGGACCAGCTTAGTCACAGGTGCTCAGTCAAAACAAAATCGATAGGCAAAAGTGTTCGGTTCCAGGTCAAGATCCAAGAGTCAGGCAGAGAGACAGTGTGGCAGTTACGGTGGGTGGTGTTTGGGATTGGAGCGGAAAGAGAGATAAGAGGAAGAAGGGGAGTCAGGATAGGATCTGTGAGTGAAAGGCCAATGCAGAAATTGGTGTCCTATCTATGCACTGTGTATACTGTGGATCTGTTTAACAATCTCTTGGTCATAGTCACAGTGATATCCTTTAAGGTGATACTCAACAGCTTAGATAAATAAATACATACTAGCATACTTACATGCTTAAGTAAGGCTCAGTTTTACAGGGGGAGAGGAGGGTGGGAAGTCTGACGGACGGACGGGTGGACGGAGGGAAGGAGGGCAGATGGGGTCGTAAATGATGGGTTGAGAAGGAAGAGACAGAGGCGCAAATATTGGTTAAAAATGGATGGCGCATTTGGACAGAGTTCGTGGCTCTCGCCCGTCCAACTCCTCGACTCGCGTGCCTCTAATTCACTGGGCTGACCAAAGGTGGTCATCGTCCGTGCCTCGTTTCTTCTCCACTCCGTCAATAATTGAAGCGGACGTCCAACACCCGTCCATAAGCAGCGGATCATCAGTTGCAGCAGCAGCAGGAGCAGTCTAAGAGGCATCAGCGGAAGCAGTGTGTCCACAAAGTCATGAAATCTTCAGTGATTTCTTAGTCCACTAATAATGTCAGCAACACTTGCTCTCTCGACACCCTTTCTCATAGACTCGGTGCCAATGCGCTAGACACATCCTGCTCCCACCTTGAACAAATTCTGATTTAGACGTGTCTGTCCGCTCTCTGTTCCTGTGTCCGTCTGTCTGTCTCTCTCTTTGTCTGTCTGTCAATCCGTCTGTCAGTGGGTCTGTTTGTCCATTCATCTGTCTGTGTGTCGTCTGTCTGTTGGTCTATCTATCTCTTTGTCTGTCCGCCCGCGTGTCCGTCCGTCGGTGTGTCTGTGCATCTGTCGGTCATATGTTTTCATTAACTTAGGCCTATATATGTGTAACCAGGCTTAATAAAATAAGCAAGGGCGGATCGACAGGGAATCCAGTCTTGGCCCCATTTGATTCTGGAGGGGTCACCCCGTCGAATTTCCTTCCCCAAACTGGTTTCGGCGAGGATATCCTAATTCAACAAACCCTCAAAAATCTGAGCTAAAATCTAAAATCTAAAAAGTGGGGGAAAACAAAACGGGAACTAAAAAAGTACAAATCTGTGAAATTAGAAAAGTTACACAAACTTCAGAAATACAGTAACCTGAAAAGTAGGGAAGAAAAACTTGAGCTAAATTGTACTGCGCCATTAAGAAGATCGTCAAAGCTTGATGACGATCAAATAAAGTTATCAACATTTTTGACGACGGAAACTGATCACGTCAAAAGTCATATAATATGATCCAAGAATAATTTGTCGGCGAATTTAATTACGGCCATATATTATGTCTCATGCATAATTGCATATTCATTATGTCTCATGCGTATCAATTTTATATGATGTCTCATCCATATTATTTATATTATCACATATCTACAAATACATCACACGTGACATCAGCTGCCGTCTGCAGCTGTGGAGTACGGTGGCCGATAGGTTAGAGCGCACGATTTGTAACGCGGAGAGTATGGGTTCGAGCCTCCATTGGGACGGTTACTGTGTATATGGACGTAGAGCAAGTCACAATTGCTCAGCTCCATCGATTGATGCTTTGTAGTTTGATAGTGGCACTTAGTAAATGCAGAAATAATACATGAAAATACCCTGACAGTCTGATAGTCACATCAGTCAGTCATCGCAGCGCAACTGTGTCGTAGCTTTGCTGTTCTTTGAAATCCAAACGAACTTTAGAGTCTAGACTGACCTTTAAACAAAGCAAAGGAAAAGAGGCCAGGTGCTATCCCTCGGACCTAATGTCTCGTTGCCGTCAGTTTTTGTAGATAATTGAATTTTTGTCGTCTAAACCCCGGATCTATTCTGTGACGAGAATACTTTAGATTCGTGGTCCAGTTTTAACAGATTAATGAAATAAAAGCAAAGACCTATACAGCCGTCTAAAATATCATAAACCTATCTGGGGTTTGCTGCATGCGCCATTGATGGAGTTCTTCCACATTATGGTAACGGCGCCGAGGCAGTCATGAGATTGAATTCAATTAGTGAGCAATACAGCACATCTAGCCAGACTTTCGTCTGTAGGTAGACAGACGGACGGAGAGGTAGACAATCAGATAAATGCATAAACAAAGAGAGAATCAGGTGATGGACATATCCAGACAGACAGACAGACAGACAGACAGCGAGATAAGAACACAAACAAAAGACACCGACGAACAGACATTAGATGTTTACAAAACAGCCAATGCAACCTGAAACTTCGTCATAACACATCCAGTCGAACTGAACAGAAACCACTTGGTGGGCTCTTAATAACCTCTGAAAATATTCATATCTAGCTAATTAAACACAATACGCATTGTAAAATTAACTACAGAAAAATGCTGGAAAATAATTAAATGCGTTCATTATGGCGATCGATCTGAGTCTTGGCCGGGCAGAAGAAGGACATCACTCAGCGCACGTGGTACTTCAGGGAATCTCCGCTTCAGATTAAACATCTACCATTTGCAACACGGGCGGCGCCTTTGAGAAGATCTTGCAAGGCGCTGTATAAAGACTCATATGCATAATTGTTTCTCTAAGCTAATACATCTGAAGTTGACCCGGAAGTACTGTTTCTTTAATGCGTTATTTCTCAAATTGGGTCAAAGAGTAACTGCTTCTTAAGCGTACTTAATAGTGAGCTAAATCGTTATGCTTGCAAGAGATATGCGAAATCAATACGGAGAAATATAAGTTCTTCTGGTTTAACGGCTACGACTCGTCAGAGAATCGGATATTATATCTCAAATATTAGGACCAAGGTAGCCCTTTCTCCTTGATCTTCTGTCTTAAAGTAGTCGATCTCAAGTAACTGTCTCTCTGGTGTAATTAATTATTGTGATCGTGTGTCGGAAATAATCGTCCGAACGCGCAGTCCCTGGAGAGTTTGGCGAGTTTCTCTTCGGACACGCTAACACCGGAAAGCCTATGCCAACGCATTCGTTGCCTGACCCGACAACGAATTGCCAATTCTGCGTGACGCGCCTGTGTATCGGACTCTGGTGCGGATGTCATCAGGCTAAGCTATTTGAGAATTCGTGAGCCGTCAGAAACGCCCACCAAATCCGTCTTTTCATCATTAGCGGAATGTCGTCATGGCAAATCATATTGCAACCATAGCAATGTTCAAATTCCCTACAGAGATGGCATACTTCCACATTCCAATGGTTGTCTGCGTGATGTGCTGTCCCTATAAAGCATGTAATGTAATGTAACGAGCATTTATATAGCGCCTTTCAAGCATCTCTCAAAAGCGCTGAATGTATGCAATATCTGTATAGCACCTTTTGCGATACCATATATTCAAATAATTGCTTAGCGTTTCAAATCTGTCCTGATGTTCCAGATTTGTTTCAGAGGTAAAATAAAATGTTTAACGACATGTAAAAGCATAAAAATCGACTTGCATGTATAAAAAGTATGTAGCCATGATTAAATAAGTGCTTAGAAAATTGATGCTACTGTCTATACAACCTATGCAACCCACATAGCTAATGCATTTGAGTCTGGCGCTATATTAAGTGTCTGAATAACTAACTAACTAACGAAAGATTACTTAACTGATGACTTGCTTATTTACATAATATTCAATTTATTATAGAATTATTTACCTAATCACTCACTGGTTCCGGAATACAATCACTCACTGACTGAATGTATGTAGGTCTGCTGAATAGTTTTCTAAGGTAAAGAGCTGTGTGAGGAAACTTGATTGATATCTCGGCACAATCTTTCATTCCCTTTTGACAACGGTGATCCATGAATTGATGATGAATGGAATTTCTTGGCTATGATTGAGGTCATCAGAATCGCAACGTTGTCATGGATTCTGACCTTTGACCCAAAAGATTCGTCACTTATTACCAGACAGACTCAAACGCTGCTCTATCACAAAATTCATGCATTGAGAAGCATACATACACAGTAATATACCATATATAAATATATACGATACAATAGTAATGTATCATATATAAATATACACGATACACGATATCATACATCATATATAGATCTATGCAGTATATATATGCATATATATATATTCGGTATACATATATATGTATTTTTGCCGTATGTGGCCTACAGATAGACTGATCGCGAGTATTATATGCAGTCTCGATAAGTTAGCGTTATTGGAGGGACCTGAACAAAATGCCTGTGTAAATACGGTTCTATATACTAATGCATATATACATATTAATATATACATATATATGGATACACGTATAAATAGAAATATAAATAAATTCAGATATGCATAAACACATACGACATGCAAATAAATACATGTAAATCTATTGTGTGTCAGCATAAAGTGGGTATATGCTATGAGCCAATGCAATAAACACTTCGAGAATCATCTCAGCCCAAATAAATTGTTCGCAAAATGGTCCTTCCTTCCGAGGAAATTGACCGTTCTGAATTGAGATGATAAAAGTAATGTCTGCAAATGGCAGATTTCAGTGTATCCAAAGCGACATTACAGTATACGTGTTTACTTTAGCATATATGCGGCCGAGATATTATTGTGGCTATTTGAAGAATTTACACAAAAACTGCCTGGCTGTAGGAAACACTGCATGTGCTTCGACACTAGGAACTTTATGTTTTGAGCGTTCTGGTCGCATAGTGTCTCCCGTTTTCAGACATTATTCTGAAGTGTCGGTGCTCTAGGGTGGAAGTGTCGATATTTTTTGTCTAAAGAAAATAAATTTTCATCCGTCCATTCCTCCTAGATTTGACCAATACACAAGCTTTTCGATGAACCTTTTAAAATCTAGTTAAGCTTAGCACTGAACATTAAAATTAGAGGTTGTCAGTATTTATGGTGGTATGGCTTTTTTCAGCCGACTCGCCATAAGATATCAGATCAAGTAGTTTGTCAAAGTAATGCTTCACATCCATGATACAATTGTAATAGTTGAATAAATTCCTCAGTTTAAATTAATTGAGAATGTACTTCTTTCCCGGATTATAATCGTCAAGATCGCGGTATAAGACAGTAGAAGTAAGATAGCTCATTAACGGTTAACGTAACTCAACTCTGTAAGATTTTTCAACAACAAAGCTCTTTAAATTATTTTCCACAGCTTCAACACAGGAAGGAGTTTCAGCAAGATCGGTAGGCATTCGAAGGATTACATGTTTCATTACATCACCTAATTTCTTCACTTTTTACAACAGATAACTCCTCCTCATCTTTCTTCTCTTCCTTCCTCTTCTTTTCCTTCACTTTAACTAGCCTTTTAGCTTCTAACTGCTCTTCCTTCTTTCTTATTTCTCTTCTTTTCCTCTTCCAGCTGATCTTCCTTTTGCGCAATCCCCCTTCCATCTGCTTCGGTTGCACTTAAAACTGCACTCGGTATTCCATTTCGTCATCCTATCTTTCCACTTTCTCTCTTCTCACTGCAATTTATTCTCCTTTCCAGTTCCATTCTGCCTCTCTTTTTCTCGACTCCACTTCTTCCCTTCTGTCTATTTTCTCTCTTTCCAGCTTCTCCCCAACAAAATAAAACCACAATTGAAAGGAAATTGTTCACGATGTTTGTCTGCCTGCGAACAACCGAAGTCAGACTTACCTTCCCTCAGACGATCTTTCTGTCTTTGCCGGAAGACTTGGTTGGAAAAATTCATCACCGTCTTGACACTAGATCGACCATGGGAACTCGACCTGAACTTCAGAAACTTGATCACTGGATTACCACCGACACAGGAGCTGGAACGTCTGCAGGAACCCTCCGACAGCTTAGCACTATCGGCATAATAGACCTGGAAAACTCGAACAGCTGGGCTTTGTATAAATCCTTTTGAAACAGCTTGGCCTCCTAATCCACATCTGCGTCACCGTCAGACAGAAATCGGAACAAATGCGACTCAAACTTTGATACAATCAGCCTCATCAGACCCGCCAGCAAACCGCTGACCAACATCCGAGGCCGATTCGTGGTTTGCCCCATTCGTCATTCAGAAACGTCATTCACATTGTCTAAATCCGCTCCTTCGATCAGGTGAAATTCAAATCGCAAACTAGTCTCGATTTCGATGAACCTTTGTGGCCAAGGATATTTTCGTATCCCACGACTGTCGTAAAAAATGTCACACCGATCAGTGTAATGCGTGATACTTTGCCGATCTGGTTCTTGTGACCTCGTTTTCCCGCCTATAAAATGTAAATTACATGGTTTTCTATAGCGACCGTATGCTCATTTTGCAATGAATTTATCGGGGTGAAATCCTTCACCCCTGTTGCCCGTTTGAATGGGCGCCACGCCATTTGAGGTCCCCTAAAGCTCATGTGGCCTTTGAAGTTCCACTTCAGTGGTTCAACATAGTAATATTTATTCCCGCAACTATTACGGTCACTTATATAGGCTGATTAAAGGTAGCTTTCGGAAAGGTGTGTTCAAGAAAATCAACATAAATTCGTACTGGCTGCTAGACCTTCCTTCTGCGGACTCTCTTCAGCCTTTGAACAATAACTCCCAACTTCATTTGTAGACACAGTACGTGTACACCTGGAACAAAAGTGAGCGTCACGCTCTACTGACTCTCCGCGCAGCCCAACTCATTAATATTATTAACATCTCAACTACACTAGACGCGAAAACTTATAATATTATGCAAGAGCGTCTATGTAAACCTGCTCTATACACAGTGTAGTGTTTTTATATTTTGTATGCATATTGTTTATGTAAATATGTGTGTGTGAATATGTATGTTTACGTGTGTACGTATTGTATGTATGTGTGCATGTGAGTGCTATGTGTGTATGTATTTGCGTATGTATGTATGCATATATATATGTATGTAGGTATAAATATGTATGTATGTATGCATGCATGCATGCATGTATGTTTGTATGTATGTATGCATGTACGTATGTATGAGGAAATTGGAATGCCAGAACGATCGCATTTCAAAGCTGATTTATTGGAACATAGATAAATCGTTCAGATGCGATACCCTGACAAACCCATAGATCAATTTTCGAGTAAGTTGTCTGTTGCGATTAGTCTTCGACTTCATTTCTTTGGCATTCATAAACTGCTTTAGAAATACAATTCTGAGCAGTTTGGCTAAAATTCTTATTTAAATATTAAACGAATTAAATGCGATATAGTCGGCATGAAGTATAGGTCCCAGGTGGCGAAATGGTAGGCGCCTGCCGTTTACTTCGGGGTCTGTAGTTCAAATCCCGGTGGGTCGTATGCAGGTAAAAATCCCATGTCCCATGCACAACATGTGGATGCGCTTACATCCCATTCCTAGACACTTAAACCTACAATGGACGAATCCCAAGGCCCTGAACGCGGGGCCAGTTTGTCGCAAGACTTGCGGTTACTTCCCACCTTAAGTCAATACCAAATTATACCGGCTCGTGACAGACAATTATGCGCGAACAACTTGACGGGAGTCGTTAAACAGAGTCCGTGCAGTAGGCTTGAACCCGTCACTGTTAGATTGCAGACCTACGCGCTCTACCAAGAAGACCACCGTGTCGCACGTGTGGAATTGACTAAGGAACATTAAAGGACATTAGAGGTCAGAAATTCTTTAGTGCAAGAACTGTAGACTTGTGAAATGGCGCAGACATCGTGTAGGCGCATCGCATGAAATATTAATCAACAACAGAGTTATGTGTCTTGGGACTAATTAACGCTGATACAGACGTGTAATAAAATGTGATCGATTGGTTAGACTTGATTAACAATCTATGGTTTTCCATGCATGCGTCACTTTCTGTGGCGATGGTGATATGCAGGCAGATAGGGGGTGGGGCAGATTTGGAAGTCGGTAAGAGATAATATCTTAAATGAAATTATAGAAATGCTTTAACTCGGACTTCTGTGCAAAAGTAATTGAACGAAATAGTCTGCTTCCTACATGTTGTCCAGATGAATCTCAATGTATTAATCCGCAGATGATGACCTAATCTAATCTAATCTGATCCTATCACATCAAATTCAATCCAACCCAGTCTAATCTGATGTAATTTGATCTGATCTTATACATAATTTAATTTAATAGATTCTAAACTGTTTCAATCTATTCTAATAACTGGGCATCAATCGATGGTTCTAAGCAACTGTAAGCGAAGGACATGCTCAAGGTCCCTACTTAGTAACCGCCTTAGGAGAGGCTTGAACGCATACTTGCCACGTTGCTAGCCTAGCACTCTAACCAATAGGCACCGTGCCCCAAAAGGCCTAATGTTACCATTTTTAACCAACCACATATGGTTGTCTTTAGGCTACAATGACACAATATCTATTCGAAAAGTTTTCTCGAAGAGATGCTACGTAGATGTGCAGTTGCGATTACGATTACGATTACGACGAGGCTTTGTTGCCATTCAGTCTGAGCTTTCGATGCTGAGAATACGTTAATATTCGAGTTTCGCACTCATGCGCAGTGATACATAAGTCATTGACTGTGACTCAGCAGCTTTCGACCGACGACTTTTGGTGACACGACTTGTCTGCATTTCTAGCGGATTCTGATTGGATTCCTGCGCCAGAGGCTGGTTCCCTACTTGCCACAGTGGCGCCAGTAGCTGCGCCCTGGTGTCGATTAGATGGACGTGAGATGAATGGCAATTGTTGGCAATTGGTGCAACTATGTGCATCTTCTTGAAATCCTTTTAACAGCTTCTGTTCAGACAAAACTTGTGTATTATAAGGGAAAAGACTGAACTTTTTCTGATCTCGGAAATTGATTCAAAGCTCAACAGTCCGTCATGATTACTAATATTCTGCTTTTAAATCATAAGTCACGATCTCCAAAGTTATCACGAACGCCAACCTTTAACTAAACTCTTCGTTCATTCATTCGTTCATTCGTTCGTTCGTTCTTTCTTTCATTCATACATTCACTCATTCAACTGCATTACTGATCTTTCCATTTGAGAAACCAAGGTAATTAAATCAAAGTAATTAAATCCGTGAATTAATTACTAACTTTTTTTAGCTTCGACGCTATACCTCGTGCTAAACGCCGAGGCGTATGAATACACGGGTCTCGGTCAGGAGGGCGTTGGCATTCGCGTACTATTTCACGACGCGGAAGAACTTCCTGTACTAACGTCTACCTACTCAGGTCTAATGCTGGCGCCGGGACTTCATGCCACGATTACCGTACATCAGACGGACGTAGGCACAGTTAATTCCTTAATATAAATACATACATACATACATACATACATACATACATACATACATACATATATACATAGGATACATATGCATATGCATACATAACATAATATATATATACTTCTATATCACACTATATTAGGACTTTGTATAACAACCGATCTAGGACATTTCCCAGGGAGAATTCACCTCGGACATTTCCTCTGGTCATTTTCCCGTAGGGCAAGTTTCCTCTGTTCGTTTTCTCATGTTTAATACATTACTATAGTTCACTAGTAATAATACTGACAAAAAGAACACATGTGCCAACGACGTCATACATGGTTACCCACAAAATCAGGTACTATCGGTGTTTGTAATAAAAGACACCGATTATGTCATTCAGTGCTGAACCAGTATGTTAATATGCAAAAGAACTGCTAAATTACGCGTGATCTATATAATTTGGTAAAGCCATTGTGAACACTGGAAAATTGAAAATCACTAAACATGAAGTACCCAGTACTTAAATATAAAGTATCCAGTACTTAAATATAAAGTATCCAATACTTAAATATAAAGTACCCAATATTTGGCATGTCTGTAAAGCTTTTATTTTGCTAAATACAAATGCGTTCTCTTGGCTTACCTTACCTTACCTTACTTTATCTTAACTTACCTCACCTTACCTTACCTTACCTTACATATGATGCTATATTTAATAATCTTTCCTTATCTCTCTTCCCATTGCCGTACTTTACTTCCCTAACCTAACCTGACCTGACCTGACCAAGCCTGACCTAATCTGACCTGATCTGACCTGACCGAGCCTGACCGACCCTGACCTAACCTGACCTGACCTAACCGACCCTGACCTAACCTGACCTGACCTTACCATGCACATTTTCAATTAGCCTGTTGTTATTGGTTTCATGATGGATTGATGGTTTAATTTACAAGTGCCGGACTATTTTCGCCCAATAAGGTCATCAATAAACGACCGAATTGTTGTCCAGCTCAGTAGACGGCATAAACCACACGAACAACGACGATGACATGCAATTTTCTGGATAATATATAGGTGGCGCTGCACCAAGCGCCATCTATCCATTACCTTCTGTTTAGTTAGCAACGCATCCCGTTGAGTTTTTAAAGGTGCTTTGTTTGTCTATAATGGAAATGTGACTTTTGCATCAGTTCGGTTCAAGGCCTCAAAATGGCTGTCGTGATTATTGCATCCGGTTGGTGCTGTGCATATGACGTTGGCGAAGTTAAGCAGTATCAAGCAGGGTTAGTGCGTGGTTGGTTGATCGTCTTTGCGCTAACTCAGCCCTCCATCCTTTAATGGTTCGTTATTGCGTAATATCGCAATTGGGAGGTTTATAAAGATATCCTCTCACTGGATCACTGGGGTTGTTTTTGTACCTCAGCCAACTGAGTCTTCGGCCTCAAAAGTTGCTTTTAATGAGTTGCTACAGAGGCATGTAGACATACGCGTTACCTTCACCTTGGTGCTTCAGAGGATTTTTTAGAGGAGACCTGGAGTGTCAACAAGTATTTTAACTTTACCTTTACGTTCTGACGACTTTCTATAGCGACGTGTAAACTAGTGTGTGCCTTAACCTTTATGCTTCTGATGAGTTTCTATACAGGCGTGTAAGCAAGTGTGTGTGCTTACCTTTACCTTTAAAGACCTTTACCATTGTTACCTTTGCGTTTATGTTATAGCGTTAGTTGTTGTTGAAGGATAGGTGACAATAATCTCAACGCCAGATTCGCCTTGTTCCGACTTCTTTCAACTGGGAACGAATTGCGTCTCGTCTTGTCTCGACCAGATCCTTGAACGGAAGTGCTCCTGTCGACCATTCTGGTCCCTCAGTAAAGGTAATTCTTGGCTTGAGTTCCTATATCCATCCATCCATCCATCCATCCATCCATCCATCCGTCCGTCCGTCCGTCCGTCCATCCGCCAATCCATCCATCCATCCATCCATCCATACCTCCATACATACATACATAAATCTTTCCCTACTTTTATGTATTGATCCTTCCTTTCTTCTTTCCTTCCTTCCTTTTTTCATTCCTTCCATCCTGCCCTCCAGCATTCATTCATTCTTCCTTCGTTCGTCCCTTCCTTAAGTCCACTGGTTCACTGCCTACTGGTGTCGATAGCACGCCTCCGCTTGTTTGACCATCCTACATTAGTATTTCATCTGTCATCATCATCATCGCCGCCACTGCACATCTAATCGTTTATATCCGCCTAGCTACCCATTTATCGCCTACCTATCGACCTACCCCTCCATCCATCAGGTGACGTAGCGAGAGGGGAACAGAGACGGAGAAAATCAAACAGACAGAAAGTGTTGTGAAATAATACAGAGAAAGAACAGCAGTTCATTAAGCTAACCCCGAAAAGCAACTATGGGTATGACATCCTAGCGACTTCATTTTCTTAGCCTCGGCATGTCACCGTGGGTGGCTGTCCCTCGCCGCCCCATAATCCCACGGACAGTGTGCAATCAATGTACTCATTTCTACAGCCGAATTCGCTCGGGGGCGAAAGTGGAGCAGAGATTTAATCTCGATTCATCGAAGAGATTCCTCAATAAATATCTTACACAACAACAACGAGCTCCTTGGCGCAAACTACGCGCGCATCTGGGGATCGCGCAACCGTTTGATCTTCCCGGTCGTTTGCATCTCCTCTCGGCTGCTGAGGCTGCTGCTCTTGCCCTCTCCCACCCTCCTGTCGTCCATCGGATTGGTCGGCGATCGTCCTACGCGTTAGTTGGCAGTAGTAGTAAATAACGGGGCTTCGATCGACCGCTGCGTGTTACTGGTCCCAGGTGACTGAATTAAGATGCCAAGGGGATTTGCTCTGGCGCGTCACACGAGCACTTGTCGACTGACTTCATCGACCGACCGACGATTCAGTTGGCTGGCCACTCGTCATATATCTGTATGGTCAGTCGGTCCGTTTGCCTCTGTCTGTCTGTGTGTCTGTCTGTCTGTCTGTCTCTGCCTCCCCAGGCATCTGTCTGTCTGTCTGTCTCTGCCTCTCCAGGCATCAGTCTGTCTGTCTGTCTCTGTCTGTCTGTCTGTCTGTCTGTCTGTCTGTCTCTGTCTTAAGGTCTGTTGAACAGTAAGTTCCTGAAGCTTCTGATTTCTCCATAATGTGAGCTGAAGAAGTGCGCTATATAACGCTTTTTCATGTGCGCTTGTAGGAAGTTTTCTTGAATGCGTGTTTCAGATAGTCGACACAAAGTCTGTTCGATAAAGCAACATGTTTCCTGCGTCATGGTCAAACTTAGTAAGTTCACGTCATGTCACTGTATGTAAGTTCACGTCATGCATGTGTGTAAGTTCACGTCGTGCATATGTATGTAAGTTCACGTCATGCATGCGTGTGTGTGTGTAAGTTCACGTCAAGCATGTAGGCAATCATACATAATACATGCAAACATTCGCACACATACATGCACACATACACGAATACATACATACGCATTTACATTCTATCGGCGACACAGAATTGAATAAACACTGAATAAGACTTGTGTGGCTGCAGCTGCTGGGACAGATGCAGCCAAACAATTTTCCATTCCTTCCACATCCGCAACTGCAGCTGCGGCTCTCCACCACTCCTCAGGACAATGTCTGAAAATAGCAGACACTGCTGTTGCCAGATGGTCATAGGCATCAACTATCTTGCATAAAGTGCAGTCACATCAATGTGACTAGATACTGAGCTCTCTGAAAAGGCGATTCCAGCTGGTAGGTCGAACATAAGCAAAGCTTCTAGACTGCGCTGTAGCGGTGCGCATACGAGGGACAGTCAGGAGTCCAAGGAAGACCGACCGGAGAGTGCTACGGCCCGGAACCAAGGAGACCGAAAAGCAGAAGTCCTTAAGGTATGATGGAGCAGACTCGAGACAGTTAAAAATGTGCATTGGCACCGGACAGTTCAGCGAATGTGCCCTGCCAACTGAGAGTTCATCGAATGTGCTTTGACACTTGACAGTTCAGCGAATGTGCCCTGCCAACTGACAGTTCAGCGAATGTGCTTTGACACTTAACAGTTCAGCGAATGTGCCCTGCCAATTGACAGTTCAGCGAATGTGCTTTGACGCCTGACATTTCAGCGCATATGCCTTGCCAACTGACAGTTCAGCGAATGTGCTTTGACGCCTGACATTTCAGCGAATGTGCCTTGCCAACTGACAGTTCAGCGAATGTGCTTTGACGCCTGACATTTCAGCGCATGTGCCTTGCCAACTGACAGTTCAGCGAATGTGCTTTGACACTTGACAGTTCAGCGCATGTGCCTTGCCAACTGACAGTTGTTGTCTATGAACATTCTAGCCACACTAGTCTCTGCTGTTATCCGACTTTAGGAAGCACACATCCTGCGCCGAACGGCTCCAAAGACGTTGCATAACAAAATAAATAAGCCCAAAGCGAGCCTTCTTGTCATCGGGCATCATGGCGGCGCCCGTGCGAAGTGTCGCAAAGGCCGCAGTAAATTAATTAAACGCGACCGCAGTATCTACCAATCATCGCGCGTCAAGTATCGTGACTAGGCAACGGTCGTCATAGCAGCCGGTCTTGTGAGACGAGCGGGTCGCGGTTCCATGGAAACGGTCGTTAATAGTGAACATCGTCGTCGGATTAAAAGCCTACTACGAGTGAAGTTTATTACAGTAGAAGAGACTTCGCCAAATGATTGCGTTATTATCGCGATATACATCCTGGAACGGCTACAACTGTTATCCCCCAATAGATCTGTCACTATATGACAGCAGTCGTGACAACCGTAACGATTTATTACTGCGCTCCTAAAATGATGTCTGCTAGTAGTGGCTGACTGGTAGAGTGTGTCCTACGTAACCGTGTTGTATGCAGTTCAAGACCCGCTGCCAAACTGCATGTAACTCGTGTATTCTATTATTGCATTTATTAAGCGCCACTACCTAATGACTAAGCATCAATCGATGGCGCTAAGCAATTGTGAGTGAAGGACTTGCTCAAAGTCCCTACACAGTGACCGTCTCAGAAGAGGAGGTTCGAACCTGCACTCTCTCTGTTACAAGCCGAGCGCTCTAATCAATTAGCTACCGTGCCCCACTCACTGCGATCAATGCAAAAACTACCAAATGAGTTAGGTAATGTAAGGTAAACTACGCATTTCGTATAGTACAAAAATGGATGACGGGTTAAAGTTCATCGAAATTTTCCGAGGCTAAAAAGTCAAGCATCATGTGAATGACGACTAAAAAGACCACTAAAAATTTCTAACATCAGCTCTTGAAAATTTCTTTAAAAGCGTCACAAAAATTGACTACTAGGCCTGCCCTTTTTGAACTTCTGGATTCGCCCCTTGAATTTATACATCCACTGTCTTCGATCCAATGCTGGGATCAATTATTTTCATATTTATTTAGTTAGTTATTGCATTTATTACGCGTGCAAATCAAGCAAATGTGAATCTGAGGTTAGGGACAAGCATGCGTGAACAATTTCTCCAAAGTCGTTACACGGAGCAGGCTCGAATTCGCAATCGATGGATTAGAGACTAGGCGCAAAACAGAATCGACCACCGTGTCTCACTTAGTTGTGACGCCCTTTTGGGTCTATTATTGAAGCGCATTTTGTTTATTTGACAGGCGAGTTATCTAAGAGATTTTCAAGTGCCTGTTCGTGCGTTCGCTCTTGTCGCTGGCACGAGATCCTCTGGCATTACACATTCAGTCATCTACTTCCGGGTCTCGCATCCTCCGACAGAGGGCGTCGATATCACGCTGACGTCATACCCCAAACAAAGCTGGCGGAAATAGCCGACGACCGATGCGTCGCGGCCAACGCGGCCGCGCGAACATCTCGCGAGATCTCGCGACGAGACAGCGAACAGATCACGGAGCTGAGCAACGCTTTAGGTGAGGTGGCCGACCGGATGCGACTGCTTCAGGACAACTTCCAGAAGGTCGGTCGCGACCTGAACGCGTCCTTGAACGCCCTTCGACTGCGGCTCGGATTTCACGCCTACGTCGGTCTGGGTGGTCTGCGCAAGTCCTTTGTCGGCGGATTCGCCGACCGCTTTGATCTCGTGCGTGAAAGGTCGTTGATGCCGCTCGTCGATGGTCACTATGAAACGGTATCCCAGATGGAAAGGACCGTGAAGCAGCTGACGTTCACGTCAACGACGGAAACGATAGCGCGAAAGGTCCTGTATTTCATGACGGACAACCTGCTGTCTGGAAAACTGGAAACAGCCATCCAAGCCCTCGACAATCTAACCAAGGTCCACTACTCGTTCCTGAATGCGGAACCGGCCAACGCGGGGCAGCCGATCACCCCAGAGGGAAGGTACGATCTCCATCTTTTGCCGTTCGGGCTGCTGTCGAAGAACCAGAACGCCATGAAGACCTACTACACCGGAATATCCGAAAACATTGCTGGACTCATTGAGACCATTCTGTCGTTGAAGTCTGTCCTTAAGGATGTCTACCAATCGAACACCGTCAACGAAACCCTCTTCGATCAATCGCGGAAGAATTTCATTCACCGCACTCTTCAAATACGACACTTCGCTTCTCTGTTCCAGCAGAAGATTGTTCAACGGTCCCTCGACCAGTTGGACAGTCAAGTCACCGAAATGCAGGAACTCAACAGAACGTTAAACCAAGACTCGCAGGACATTTCCGAGAACGTTGCCTCCCAGACTAACCTGGTCACCACGTCCTACACGGAAGCCTACAACAACGTCCTGGCATTCTCCAAGCTGGCCCAGCAGTTTCTGCGTGACACGGATATCCACAAGTCGAGCCTTACAAATCAAAACACGGATGCCTTCATCCAGTCCTCGGCCCTGCTCGCTCTTGTCGAGTCGCTGAATGCCATACGGACCCAGAAGGTGGGCCTACGTCGCCGATGGGACTCCCTTGCCGAGACCACGATTGCTGTTTGGAAGCGTTTCCTGCAAGAGGAACTGCTCGGGAACTTCTACCTCAATCTTTACAACGACGTGACGGACATGGTCAACAACCCGCAACGCACGGAGCAGTTCCGCTCGCTCTTCTTTCACGCCTCGATGCTTGGCCTGGCCAGTTCAGCTGCTCTGCGTCCAGGAGACTACACCCCAACCGACTACTACACGCTGCTCAACGCCGACGTTCCCGTAACGAACTACGACACTAAGATGGCGCAGTTGGCCGACGAGTTTCGCGAATATCGAGATCAGACAGATATCGATCAGGTCGTGGGATCGATACGGGTGGATCGGCTAGTCAGGACCTTCAACGTGCTCAAGAACAACCTGGCTGAGCTCCAGGCACAGTGTCAAGTCAACCAAGACCTAATCAGGTTACGAGTAACTCTCACTATTACAATGGCGCGTTGCAACGCTCAGTGAAGTTCTAGCTATGCATTGTTCAGCACGTTTGAAAAGTTTTAAATATGCGCAGTATAAATACCTTGATAATCTAATCCATTGACTTATATAGCGCCGTTATATTAATGCCAAAGGCATTAATTTATATCATAAGCAAAACATTTATATAAGCTGAGAGAGACTTACATCATAATAAATATTTTAATATAATATAGCTTGATTGTAGGCCTATGTATTTATCGATAGAAATAGAATTAATATAGCGCCTTTCATGTAGGCCTTATGTATGTGAAACTGCCCCAAGATTCAAGCTTAGTTTTGTACAGTTTAGGTGCCAAAACTAATGTAATGTAAAGTGTGGTAAAACAAGGTAGAGCAAAGGATGGTAGGGCATGGTAGGAAAGTATGTGCGTGTATCTAGCTATTTAATATAAGATAATGCAATTAAGACAAAGTATGAAGGGCAGGATAAGTAAGGTAAGGCAAATTAGGTAAGGTATGGTAGGTAGAGTAGACAAGGTAAGTCAACACAAGGCAAGACAAGGGTGGGGCACGGTAGCCGATTGGTTAGAGCGCTCAGCTTGTAACCCTGAGAGTACGGGTTCCAACCAACGCTTGAATTTGCTTCTTCGAAATGGCTCTTCTTTTCCTAACAGCCGCGAGGCCATGCTAATCTTCTCTGCGTTCGTAACACCTGCGTGACCTGAAGATGCTTAGAAACATGCCCTCTCTTTCTGCTCCTTTTCGTCTTTATCAACGCACACGCTCTGCTCCCTAACGGCAGAAACGACATCCAGAAGTTTTATTTATTATAAATTGCAGACGGACACAGTATTCATTATTATTATTTCTGCATTTATTAAGCACCACCATCTAATAACTAAAGCATCAATCTATCGATGGCACTGAGCAATTGTGAGTGAAGGACTTGCTCAAGGTCTCGAACCCGTACTCTCCGTGTTACAAGCCGAGCACTATATCCAATCAGCTACCGTGCCCCACTCTGTAATAGTTACATTCAATCGTAGTACTGCTGTTCCATGCTGCAATGCTCTAGTTGAGTCCCTTTGCCATTCTAACCTCTCCTTCTACGGCGGGCAGCCCTTATGGGGTGGCCACCAGTAGAAGGTAGAGGATTCCAGATGTTGGAACCGGCCAAGGTGAATGAGTCTTGCCAAATACAAGATTAAGATGAGCAATACAACGTCCAGAAAAGACTGATCGAATTCTAGCCATTAACTTTAGGAATCTGCTCTAACGAAACCACAAGAACCTCATTTGAACACGATGAACTAGGTACAAGTTTAACTGCATCCAAATACCTTTGATCACAGACCAAGGTACGTGCCTCACCGTACCCTAGAATATCGTGGAAGGTCATAACGTTTATACTGTTACTAATGGCGCCTACCTAGTGTGCCGGATTATTCTGTTCGCTCTTTCGTGCTGGTGCTCGTGTTATTGCAATTTCGTGATCTGCGGAACGTCTTAAATTGTCGCCCACTCTGTAATTTATTTTGTGGGTTAATTGCTGCCAACCGAAGAATTTACATCAAAGGGTGCTGCCGACATAATCTTCTTCATCTTCGCCGCGTAAATTAGACTTGACACCGGATGCTTTGGGGATTTATGGTCAAACATATGACGCCACATGCAGGCAGGCAGACAGACAAGACAGACAGACACACACAGATACAGGCAGACATACAGACAAGTACACAGATTTTCTCTGTTTAACGTGATGTTCAAACAATTATATAATTTATAACAGGGGGATTGGGAAGAAACAGGATTTTCACAGAAGGGAAATTCTGCTGAATTTGCATGTGATTCGCGCGAGAGAGGCTAGTTACTATTATTACAGAAATAGTTATGAATAAAATAGGTCAACATGTGAATTATAATTAGGTCACTTGAACATCCTAATCTAATCAAATCTGACTTATGCAGCGCCGACATCATAGTGCCTGAGCATCAAGCAATGGTCGCTTCAAGTGAAGTCATAATCAATATCATAATCCATAAAAGCCAAGTCGAATTTCTAAAGGTCAGAGATACCAGAAGTTAAGCTACTTGTAAGCAGGTTGTAAGACATGAGTCTTAAGTTTAGACCTGAATTACATCATAGAACTGACAGAACTTGGCAGCGAATTCCAAAGTCTTGGGTCAGCAGCCGAGAACACTAGAAAACCCGGCACAGCATAAAAGCATAAGATAATTTACTCACAAAAGAGGAAATTTTGAGAATAACATAGATTCAAATTCGACTGGCCTTGTGCTGCAACTTCGTGACGAAAGTAATAAAGTTATAAAGAGAATAACGATATGAAGATAATAAAAATATATGAAGATAACAAAAATATGAAGATAATAAAGATATGAAGATAATAAAGGTATGAAGATAATAAAGATAGTAAAGATATGTCCCTTCCGCCGATCCATTTCTATTCTCCCAACTTCACCGCAAAGTATTTTCACTTACAAACAAATGGCGCCCTAAGTCAAAGCTTGAAACCTAATTACATCAAATTTTCTTACACTTGTTTACAATTCAAACTGCAATTACAATCCCAACAACAATTACAATTACAATATTACACTTAATCGCAGCGCTGGTGAAAAGTTTCCCTCGAGTAGATTTTGTAAAAAAAAAGCCGTATACGTAGCGTAACTTTTAACAACTGGCGCCATCTCCAGAGAGTTCTTTTGTTGGCTAAGATAAAACGGCGTGTGATTGTTTAGCCCGACTCAATGAAGATCATCGTCGAGTGATTATTGTCTGGCCCTCATAATATCGGAGACGTCTATTTATTGGTCTTCCCAGAACTGGCGTTGCTTTATGTTCCCTCATCGTCGGTGCAGGCGGCCCAGTTGTTAACGCGGGAAGACGAACGAGGCCCCCGGCCGAGATACCTTCGGCCGTGGCCCGGCCCCGATGGGGCTTGCCAGACACAGAAAAGATTTCGCAGCGCATCGTAAAATGACGCCTCAATCATAGTATCTAGTCCGCTGGGAGGCGTTTCTCCGACCGTCGCATCCTTTCAGACGGACGGACGGCCGCGGGTCGAGTTGAAACGGCTTCTGGCTTCTGCCGTTGTCACCCGGTTTACTGTTTCTATGCATCGTATTTCTTCGCTGGATGTCGTTGCATGATCGCGTAGACCGCCGTGCGAAGAAAGAAGGGATGTCTGATTTGCGAATAGGATTCACTGAACCTGAGACGGAGTAACGACTTTATCTGTGCAAATGAGGTGGAAGACGAGATGGATATTGTGGAGACTGTGGCCAATTGTTTAGTTTTGTTCCGAATGAGACACTTTGAGAAGATCTGGAGAAACTGCGAGGAAGAAGTTTCAAATGGTCATACGACTAGCAGATGCTTTTCAATTTGGAAAAGTGCTCCGTGGTGGATATGTGAATGAGAAGCTAAGAGTATTCATATGAAATGGGGTCAGGTATTAAAAATTAGTGAGGACTTGGAAGAGATTTTGCATAAGAACGCAAAACTAACAGGACAATAACCCCCCGGAAAATAACCCCCGGACAATAACCCCCGGACAATAACCCCCCATGCAAAAAACCCCGGACAATTACCCCTGTACTGATACAGTACATACAGTAAAGAGTAGACATGAAAGAATTACCAAACATCCAAAACTAAATATTGGACAATTATTAGACAATTGGGCAGAAAGTAGACATGAAAGACTTACCATACAACATGAAAGAGGTCAACTACTATATAACAGAAATGGAAAATACAAAGTTTAAAAAGTTGATCTATTTCTATCCATGATGGAATTTATAAAATCTGATCGAGGAAAAGATGAACTTAGTTTTGACTATCTACGTGGAATAGCTCACAACCTTTCCTTTTAAGTTCAATAAACTAATAAACAATAAACAGCATTTTCTGTTACACATTTAATTTCATACTGTGACGTTGCATGGTTCTCCAATACATGTCTAATAAATTAATATATAAACTGTATGATTAATATACATTATTTGTATATTTATATAATTAATATATCAGTATAGGGGGTTACTGTCCGGGGGGTTATTTGCATGGGGGTTATTGTCCGGGGGGTAATTGTCCGGGGGGTTATTGTCCTAGAAGCAAGGCGATGTGATGCAGCGGCAAAAAGGATAACTTAACCTTATGTTAAACTTGGCTTTAGTCTCCACGATATCCATCAAGAGGACAAGACACAGAGACTAGGGCATAATACTGAGGTTGCACAAATCACTGGTGAGGACACAGTTGGAATACTACATCCGGGTATGGAATCCATAACTGAAACATTACACAGAACAGCTGGAAGAAGTGCAGAGGAGAGCCACCAAACTGCTTTGGAGTTACAGGGGTCTGATTCATGAAGAACGGTTGAAAAGGCAAGGGCTAGCAACATTAGAGAGAGAGAGAAGCAGAGGAGAACTAGCTGAAGCTTAGAAGACTATCACTGCAAATGAGACAATGCAGAGGCAGAGGTTCTTTGATTCAGCACCGAACAAGGCGACTCGAGGGAACACGTATAAATTATTTCAGAAACCGGAAGAAACACTAGGGCAGAAATTCCCTAGCGCAAGAGTTGTAGACTTGTCAAATAGTATGTATGATAGTGTTGTTTCAGTTGACATGATACTATCACAGCCTTTAAGAAGAAGCAATAGGAAGGATTGGCGTTTAAGCATTCCACGTTAATTTGCAATCGTTCTAACACGGATTACTTATCTTCTGAAGCACCTAAAACCCTTGTTATGCTATGCTACTCTTTTCTCTGTCTTTATCTTTTTCGTTTTCCACTCTTCCTCCTACTCTTCCTCATCCTCCTCGCCGTCCTCCTCCTTCCTTCTCCTCCTCTTCCTCGCTCTCCTCGTCCTCTTCTTTTTCTTGTTCTTGTTCTCCTGCATTGCATCTTATTGTATTGCACAGTATTTTTGCACGGATCTCGGACTATGAACACACTGTCAACTTTAGTATGTATAAATAAATAAATAAACAAACAAACAAATAAATAAATAAATGCATGTTGTTTGTTGTTACAGAGAAAACGTGATAGTTGCTGACATAATTCTAAGCAATGACATCAATCGACAATTACCCAACCATCCTGCGTACACTCTTACAATGTTCCTAGGTATGTGCGTTCGTGTTGCCTTTTATTTACATTTTTGTTGTCTTTGGTTGCAGTGTTGCTGTTGTTATTGTTATTTTTAGTATTGCTAAATTGTTATTTGTTGTTATCGCTGTTGTTGTTTTTGTTGCTGTTGTTATTTTCTATTGTTGCTGTTTTTGTTATTGCTGTTGCTATTGTCGATGGTTGTGGTATTGTTATTGTTGTTGTTATTTGTTGTTGATGTTGTTGTTGATGTAGTAATATTTTCTTAATGTTGGTGGAGTTGATAGCGCTGCTGTAGTAGTAGTGGTAGTCGTATGCATCTAGACTTTTTAGTTTTTCACGTTATGTCAATTCTTTGGAGCAGGAGAAGGCCTCCGCTGACAGGCACTCGCAGACACGAAGATTCTAACTCACGACGACCTAGTAGACAATCAAATGGTAGAAATGGAAAGACAGCAATATCTTCAGTGCTGTGACATTGGACAGAAGAAGAGAAAAGGTCTAAGCTCGCAAATCGCTTGCAAACATGGGTTGAACAGAATAGCACGACACAGAATAGCACGACTGGATTGTCATTGAAATACGTGTAGGACCTTATGTGCGTAACCATGTATCCACGAATGCATATGTATGTACGTACGTATGTATATGTATGTATGTAGGTAGGTACGTATGTATATCCGTACTTATGTACGTATGTATGTAGGTAGGTACGTATGTATATATGTACTTACGTACGTATGTATATATGTGTGCTATAAATGTATCTCGTTATTTATGCAGCGCCGTTTAGAACCTTAAAAAGGCGCTGAAAATGGCTCATAGATCTGTAGAGCTGTGTTTGCGTGTGTTTGTATTTATGTCTGTATCAAGACACTTAATATAGCGCCTTTCATTTAGCTCTCAGAAGCGCTGTTTGTGCGTGTGTGTGTGTGTGCGTGTGTAGTGAAACTGGTGCGTGTCTTATTTTGACGTTGTAACAAAAAGATTTTCGAATGAGCCACACCCCTTCCAAAGAATTCCTTTTAGCTGATCGTAGAGCACTCAGTGCGAGAATCCACGACAAATAAATTACCAAAATCGCAACAGGTCAGGCACTTGGCAGTTTATCAGTTCACAAAGTCAACAATTCTGGCACGTTCTGTACGGCGGGCTGAGTCGGCGGCGCATAAATCGAGCCGGTGTTGTAAAAACGTTGTCGCGTTTTTCTTTCTTCAAAGCGAACATCGGCGGATTGTTGGCTCTCTGTCTCGGGGCCAGCCTAGTCACGTGCGTCGAGGTGGTGGACATCGCAATCCAGGCTCTCTGCCGGTCCTTGGGAAGCCGCAAGTCACGCAAATTCGCCGACACTTCTAATCACGTGCTCTTTCGACCTGTTGATATTCTCGACGATGGTGTCGCCACCGCAGGTCTTCGTCCGCCGCATATCGTCAAGGTTCCGCTTCCGGCCAGCATACCCAAGGTCAAGATCGACGCCACATACCGGGGAAAACACGTGCAGCACCAGGCCGAAACGGACATCTGATTGCACGAACGTTAGAGTGGCAGAGGAATAAATATGGACGTTCAGCGGGGACGGTAACCGTCTGCTCCACCTGCCCGACTGACGCCATGATGACGACAACGATGACTATATTTAGGCGAATTATGAGGATATTAAGAATGACGTCAGATGGATGGATGCGGTGACGTCAACTGAAGAGGACCGATGAAGTAGAAAAACGAAAAATGTAAAAATACAGGGGAAATCGAACACAAACAGAACTCAGTATCAGTGGAATTTATGTAAGTGAAAATTAGGTCAGTGGAATTTAGGTCAGTGGAAATTAGGACATTTGAGAAAAGCCGGTGGAAAAGGTCAATGTCGTAGGGAACGACCGTAACACTCTTGCACGACACCGGTCGTGATGAAATGGATACAAATGGAGCGAAATTTTCATGCAGACCAAGTCAGAAGAGGAACGTTGGAGATGCAACGATTCAGCAACGAAAATTGACACACAGTCTTACAAAACATTTGGCTAATATATGTGAGAGAATGATCGATGCTGTTAAGATTTCCTTAAAGGCGCAATATAATTACATTATGTTACACTGGCGGAACATCGATCACACGATAAACTGACTGCTGTAACAGAAACGATGTGGTGATCGTGGTGTTTTAATCAAAACGTTTTGTTCATATATGTTACTCTGACTGAGAGTTCTACTAGAAGAACACGAGTCCCTTCAGACAATCCTGAAAGGCAGGAGCGAAGTTAAAGGTAAACAGGTCAATGTGTCCCTTATATACACGCCTGTAAAGAAAGCTCTTAGAAGGCGATAAGGGAAGCACATGGACGCCTCTACAGAAACTCCACGGAAATATAAAGGTGAAGGTAACATATTTGTTTTCGCGCCTCTGTTGAAACCATCAAAAGGTAATGGTAGCACGTTTTCTTAAAAACTCCTTGAGCAGCGTCATCCTGAGTTCCATAGATCATTCCGCTGAGGCGCGAATATGATTGTATTGTAATTGCAATTAGCAACTTCTATATCGCTGGTGTCCAATGCACAAAGCATCAATCGATGGTGCTCCAGTCAGGTCAGTATCCACCAAGTCAGTCCGCTGAAACAGAGAGGCAGTCGATGGTGAATTGGCCAACTGAAGGGTAAAGCTGAGAACGAAATGACACAAGTGACTGAGCAGAACGAACAGATAAAGGAGGGGAGTTTGACTAGTTTAACTTGTGATGGCAGCAAGAAGTCAGTTTCAATAATCAGGGCGGCTGAAGATCAATGCTTTTGCCAGAAATATCTTTGAAGACATGAGGACATGACGCCTAATTCTGCTTATGTCACGAATATACATGTATGACAACTCAAACATACCATTTACATAGTCAATGGAGCCACAGTGGAATCAGAAACAACGCTGAAGTTACGAGCATCATCAGCCAACTCAACAAATGAGTTACCAAGTTTTAAAGGTTTAGGCCATTCAAACTTCTTAAGTTGCAGTGGAATGTCCAGTAGTAGAAATTCAATTTTCCGGGGGTTAAGGAGAAGTTTATTAGCAGCCATCCTAGACTTCACCTCCTCAAATACAGTGGATAACAGAAACACAGATGAATGACAAGACATACTGTCAAAGATATAAATTTGAGTATCATCCGCATATTGTGATTGTAATTGTAATTGTAATAAAAAACTTATAAAGCGCCACTTTAAGATAAAACTCATCAGAGAGGCGCTCCCGGCCCGATGTCCCAGAACTAGTGGGGAAAATACGGTGGAATCGTATATCATATATTAATGATATCCTAGTGAATGATACTAGCAGTCTGTTTTCCCCAACGACAACAAAACAAGCAATACAAGTAGATGTACTAATTTTTGGCTAAGTTCGCTAGAGGACGTTAGCTGAACAGAAATCTTGGAAATATCATGACTTGGATTGAAACTCTGACCTGCCGGTTGACATTCCAGCATGCTAACCAAAAGGCTATCACGACACTCTAACTGACCTGTCCAGCTGTCGCTAGAAAAACAATGTACGGCTTGTACTACCATAATTGCCTTCCATTCTAGCAACTACTGTTACAACACTAAATTCTAGTTGACTTTTAGCTAACCCTCAGAGACAGCCTTGAATATGAAGCCTTAGCGACTTCATTTTTCTTAGCCTCGGCATATTAATGCGGGTGGCCAGACATCTTCCTCGTCGTCTAATCTTCCTACTGAGGACGTACGGTCAGTGTTCTCATTTTATTGCTGAGTTCGCAAGGTGGCGAAAATGAAGGAGAATTCTCGAAACATCTTTCTGCCCCGACGGAAATTTGAACCCCGATCTCTGGTTTGATAGACCAGCACGTTAACCACTAGAATATCGCTTATTCTATATTCTGCTGAACAGAATGAGAGAACGACAGACAGAAGAACGAACCGAAAGAACTCTGAACATGTAATCAACTGTAAACTGTAGATGGTTCTCCATTGGTTGGGTTCTACGTGTGTGAAAGATCTCGCCAGTTGTTATTTTTTCCAGTTATCTTAGCAATATTTGCTTATATATGAATTTGTAGCTCTTAATTAACTTTAACACGACTTATTATTATATAGCGAAGGCAGAACTTTTGAGAAGTACCTAATTGAGTGTCTTAAGACATACATAGCAGCTTTCTAGTGCGTTATAAGTTGGATCCGTTTTCCCAATTATGTCACAAACTTCATCTAAAGTTCGTATTGGAATTGAGTTGCGAAAGGTTCTGGGCCTTTGACACGATGACTCTACTGTCATCAAATCAAGGCAGACGACACGAAAGGCCACAGGAATTAGGAGTAGGCCTAACTACCTCAGGCCCTTAACCGCCTTTACTATCATCATCGTCATCATCATCATATCATCGTTATCATCACCTTATCATCGTCGTCATTTTCAAAGTCGTCCTCGTGCTCATTCGTATCAATCTCCTTCTCCTCAATATTATCATGCTTATCATCAATAACATCATCATCATTACTATCACCATCATCACACATCATCGTCATCAACTTCAGCTTCATTCTGTTCATCATCATCATTGCTATGATGATTATAATAACCAGAATCGTTATTTTCCCTACTATTCAGCATAGCAGAGTGAGTTCGAAAGGATAATAAGTTTAGGTAATGTAAAGTTCTAGTAAGGTAAGATATGCAAGGCCATAAGTAAGAGTAAATTAAGGTAAGGTCATAGTAGGATAAGATATCTAAAGTAAGGTACGGACATACTTAGGTAAGGTAATGTAAGGTCATAATGAGGTAAGATAATCTAAGGTCATAGTGAGATAAGGTAATGATAGTTCATGGTAAGACAATCTTAGACTTGATGACAGGGATCTGTCATCGCAGAGCATAATAACAATTCGGCAACATGAAAAGCTCTCATCGGGGGTTACATGGCTTGACAGCAAATGGCCAGTTCTAACCTGAGGTACGGTGCGCTGATCAACTAGGTTAAAACCATACACGATAGGATGTTCTTACCTGTACCCTGTAGTTCTTAAGTGAAAAGCTGTGACTGGTTTACCGCTTGGGAGCTGCATCGAAACGCCTGAACCGTCAACACAGACTCTTAGATAGCACCAGAAGAAGCATAATTTAGCTCAGTCTTCAGCCCTGAAGTATCAAGTAGACCTGTAGTATGTAAAGTTTGCATCGATATAACGACGACTTTATATGTGCAAGTTCTATAATGAAGAGCGACGTGTCGAATGTTTGGCCTCAATAGCGATGAATCTATCCAACATGGGCACAACGAACGTAACTACCTGGAATGACGACGTGGATTCTACAGTAGATCATTTAACGTTGGATCATGATTTTAATGATCTAGACGGAATTAAACTTCGAATAAAAATGACACTCGTTACTAAACTACTTTGACGTAGTTTAGGGCTGTCGACTGCAAAAACATTACATGTAGGAAAATTCACACACAGAGACATATCGAAGTTACTTTCATTTATTTTCTTCATGGCAGGTGTTTTATGAAAAAGAATAAATGCATTACTATTATCAGAAAAATTCATACAGGTGGGATAGGGCAACACGCCAACCGGTGTTACAACAAACTCACTGGATTCAGCAATTCAGCACCAGCCACCTGGAATAGTGCTCCTGTTCACATTACTCACAACATTATCTTACTGGACACATTCGTAAAGCGGCTTAAGACCTATTTATATCATATTTACTTTTGTTGTCTGATCGCTGTGACCCACCCACGCCTACGATTCCTCGCTCAGTCGAAGGACGTAAGGCGTGTTAACAAAAGCATTACTTATTTACTTAATCAACTGTTCATGAAATGTTGTACTCACGAAAGAATGAGTCTTGCCAATAACTTAGATTAAGAACCGGCTGTTTTGTGCGTCTGTTTAAATTCTAACTGAAAATACGCCCCTTTCGCCCATCCCTCTCTATTCTCCCACCTTAACCTGCAAATTCTTCACATATAAACACGTGGAGCTTCAAGTAACAGTTTCTAAGCCTAATTACATTTCTTACATTTGTATTACATTACTTGATATGTAATTCTGTATTTTTACGTGTTTGATTGTTTGCGAAGTCATCACTTACAAGATGAGAGGTTTTGATTAACATGGAGCACCGTCGATAGGTTCTAAATGTGCCCTTAATATCCAGTCACGTGGGCTACGTACGTGCATAATAACGTACATATATTTCACTAGTTTACATGACCCAATTACATCTATGATCGATTCTGGCCTTGACCTATTGACACTGCTAGTCTATGTAGCTTTATTTTATAGGTTTATGAAGTATTTATTTGTCGACGCATGCAGATTGACAAGACTGGCAATTTATTAATGATTCCAACGGTTAATAGCATCTTATGTAATTATTTAAGATATTTACTCCTTTTAATTTCACAGATTTTTAATATCATACAAAGCACATGCAAATGCAAATATACAAAAATCATCAGAAGTAAACAGAAAAATAACTTGCCATTCAAAGTCGACAGAAATTTTAGTACAATCGTATATCATTATCTACAACGGTCTAAGTCAACGTGGCCTTAGAACAAGCAACAACAGACGTACATTGACAACTTATCGCCTAAATTGAACTGCTGGGAATCGATAAAGTAACATTTGTCACGCCGGCTTAAATTCAACACTGAAATGTTTTCAAGTATCTGAAACAATTAACATCTAAACACATATAGAATCACCGATGCGTAGACTTATCCGACAGATTTGACAGAAAATAAGTAACAATTGTCACGTCATTGAACGGCGAAAGGTTTCCATCCACCAACTTTCTAAAGAGATTAATGCCGCATAATCACACGTAACAAGTTACGAAGTAGAACAATAAGCAAGTTAATCGATTCTGTCTTATCCTACGTTTTTGGCGCTCCGCACAATTTAACTTATGTCTGCTTGTGAAGCCACCACTCTGATCTATTAGACTACTACTAGACTTTCAAGATTACTGGTGTCTTAAAATTGTTACAGTGGCGCTACAAAAGTTCTTGGATTATAATAAATATTTTTGCTATAATTATTATTTATTTTACTCGAGTTAGTTGTGTCCCTCAGGATTTAAAAACTTATTATAGCTACCATACTGATTTGAGGTTACAAGGGTATGAGCCACGAAGAACGGTTGAAAAAATGTGTTAACAATATTGGAGAGAAAGAGAAGCAGAGGAGAAGCAGAGCTGAAGGTCATAAGATCATAACTGGAAAGGAGGAAGTGCAGAAGCAGAGGTTCTTTGATTCAGCACCAAACAAGGTTTCTGGAAGTCACAGATATAAATTATTTAAGAAACCGAAAGGAACACTAGGGCAGGGATTCCTTAATGCGAGAGTTGTAGACTTACAATTGTTATTATTATTATTATTATTATTATTACTATTGCTATTACTACTACTACTACTACTACCACTACTACTACCACTACTACTACTACTACTACTAATACTAATACTAATACTAATACTTTTATTATTATTTCATTTGAAACGACCATCAAATGATGCCTTGTGCATTATGATAACGGTGCAGTAGAAGTCATTTAATTGGACTAGACTAGATTATCCTGAACTAGACTATAATAGCTATTATAGACTAGACTAACTACAAAAAACTGCACTAGACTAAACTAGACTTCATTAGATTAGATTATAATCGATAAGACTAGATAACTTAAAGCATCAAAACAATCCAGAACTTCGAAGACGGCTTGAGACTATCAGTGGAATAGAATTTTATCCGCTCAATCCGCCTCTTGTTCTTTGATCCTTCCCGGCAACAAAACGATTTGACTGGACAACGGAATATATTCCTAGAGTTGAAGAGCTCTGACACCATACACCAGCGCCATCTGCCGCTTAGATGCTAAGCCATTGTGTTCCTCCTGATTTCCGGACGATGATGATTACAACGACAACGACGATGATGATAACGATGACAAAAATGATGACGATGATCAGTCCAACATTGGGACCTGATGAAGTGGACATGCTGCTGCAAGTGTCAATCGTGGTGACGTCTGTGTAAAAACATATAAGATCATTCAATCACAATAAACGTGTAACCGTTGATTAACACGTAATATAATCCAAATAATCAAATCTAATGACTTCTGTAGCGCCGTTGTTACACTTCAAGTGAAACCGTAGTCAAAATTATAAACAGTTGGAGAAGCTCCATTGAAATCAGATGGTTCAGAAAGCCAGAAGTTAGGCTACGGTTGCTTAGCAAATTGACGTACGATAAGGTAGCACAAGACAAGGTAAAGTTAAGTTATGTGTGCCTTTCACTTCTGTCATTTCGCATGTCAAACATCTTTCGCATGTGAAATATCTGTTAATCAGTACTACAGTTATTTGGGATTTGTGCATCAAATGCCCATCGTCCGTTCACAAAGACCTGCCAATACAAGGAACCCATTAAAAAAGGCAGCAGTGTTGCATGATCTCTCCTGATGAATTCATTGAAACAAGAGTAGGTTAGAAGCTATACGATCTTCTCCACTAACTTCATTGAAAAATGAACAGATTCTAGGCTATGAGGCTGCTATATAAAAACACGGACTACACACATCCATTCACTGTAAGTATATGGACTAGCGTATACCTTGATGAATGAACATCTCACTCACCTTCATCGAGATTCAGGTCGCAGTTTGACATCATCATCGAAGGTTCAAGCAACAAACTGGCGGACCTCCTGGCATAGATAGCTGTTTCATTGCCGCAACATTTATCGACGGACCTTATCACGCAGCTGATCATGTTGTTCCGGTCTCTGAAAACCATCGAACAAAAACAACCGGACAACAACCAGGTCAACAGAATTATTGCAATTGTAGTTGTTTCGGTCAAGGAGAGAGGAGGAAAACTGCATTAAAAGAATTATGACAGCAGAGGTTTATGGACGCCACAGTCGTGGACGACAAAAGAAGAGATGAGCAAGACCTAAAGCTCCTCAGATTGAAGAAAGAAGATACTGAAGACAGAAACAAATGGAAAAGAAAGATTAATTCCAGCCATAAGGAAGAAGATGAAGAAGAAGAAGTAGTAGTTATTTCGGTTAACAAAACTGGTGCTAATGTCGTATAAGAGGTCCATTAGATTGTCGATAGTGTTATTGTGTAGTAGACTATATTGTTGCTAAAGTCGTTGATTTTGTCAATAAGTTTGTTGATTTATTAATTCGATCATCAGAATTGTAGCTGTTACTATATTTTTGGTGACATGATTAAGCCTAGTACTAATGAAAAAATACCATGTTTTCGTAACAAGAAAAATTGTAACTTCTAGAAAAATTACAAACTGGACAATTACAATTCTACCAGCTCGCCAAATCTTTCAACTAATTTGTGGCCATGCATTTTAGTCAAAACTGGAAACATTACTTAAAACCCCTATTCCAGCTCATCTTTGTCGTCGCTCAGATTCTAAGCACAATCCATCGAAGCCTTCTGTCCGTCTACCTGCTTGATCTCTGGATTGTAACGTGGAACCGAAACTGGTCATACCTGCCTCAACCGTTCTTTGTTTATTAAGCGCCTGTGAATAATCTTATCTTAGAACTTCCATAGTGCCAATTATAATAATACACCAGGCATCATTCGATGGAAATCTAAAGTAGATTCGCATCTGGTCATTTCCAAGGGTAAGTCCAATGAGACAGAAAGGTAGTCTAAGGAGGAAAAGCGCGCTGAAACAAAAAGCTTTTGAGTTAGAACGGAAAGATACAAAGAAAACAGCACAGTGGACAGATTGTGAACGAATATTCAAGAACCTTGAACCATCAACAGAGACAGCCTGTTGCAAAAGCAGTGTTCGTATGACAAGAGAAAGACAACCGGCAGTCCTACTGGAGTGAGCATAGGTCTGAGGGTTAAGCAAATATTGAAGGTACTGCGGTTGACTAGAATTTAATGGTTTCCAGTTTCTCCTGTGGGCGCTGAAGAAATACAGTTTGCAATACAATTACGATTACAAATGCGTCAAAAATGAAAGTCCTAATGCAATTTAGATAACTTAAAAATTCTCGAAGAGATCTGGGAGGCACCTGTAACGTCATTGTTGCATGTCGATCATGTTGCAGACGCAAATATTACGTTCACCAATTAGAGACAATGAATTCCTATCCATTGCTCTCTGGTAAATATTGACCGACCGTACAGAAAGTATTGCATGAAGCAACGAGGACAATGTCAATGATAATTTAGGTTTGTCTGGCCGCAGAAAACGCGATACATTTGGTTCATTGAAATAACCCTAAGCTTATAGATAACGATGCAATATCTAGCTGTTCCAATGTGTTCACTTATTCTGAAGAATTGACACATTTTATCGGTATTATAAGCATTAGAATCATTACGATTAAGTTCATGTCTGATATATTATATAATAGGCCTACTTATGTTACTACTACTATTACTACCACTTGTACTCTGGGTTGACCTTCAGGTTATTGACCCGATTATGTTTGGTTTTGGTGCACCGTCGGTTGATGCCTTGTGAAATAGACACCGGCACTACAGAAGTCACTGAATAATAATTACTAATAGAAGTACTACTACTACAACTAGTAGAAGCAGTATTAGTAGTATTAGTAGTAGTATATTCTTCTACTGCTGCTACTACTACCACTGCTACTACTACAACAACAACTACCACTACAACTACTACTATTAATACTCTTACTACTAGTAAACCAATTCAGTGCAGAGCCAGAAAAACCAAACCAACACTAGAGGCGATGCAAAAGAAATCGATGTTCCACAATATCAAAAGAAGTATACAAGTCAAGACAAGCAAATGCTGTCACCCTACCCTTAAGGGTGAAAACTTAATAGAAGATGGTAAATGCAAATTGATGTGTTTCCTCACCCGCATGTTAGGACTTTGGAATGATTTCCAAACATCCCGAAGCAGAATTCCTGTGCTTCTTGGAATCCGTTCCATTCCCAACAGGTTGCCACTTTTTCTATAACCAATGCAAACCATAATCATATCGCCATCTTTGTGACATTCTTTAAAGGCGCTATACAAATGTTCAGATACATGCATGCATGCCTGTATACATTCATGCAAACATGCAGAAATACAAACACAGCTATATGCGAAGTTTTCTCCTCCAACTCGCTTCTTATTCATTGAGTTATGGCATAGGCGATGATGGCAACAACTACTGGAATTATAATGATGATAATGATGATTATAATGCCAATACGACGACGATGATGATGCTATGATAATGACGAGGATGATGTTGGTAATGATAATGATGATGATAATGTTGTTGTTGTTGTTGATGGTGATGATGATGATGATGCCAATGAAGATGATGACGACAAAAATAAGGATGAAGACGATGAAGATGATGAAGAGACTAAAATATTGATGTCTGCATACCATAATGATGGTTTTCTTCAGTGCACGTAAAGTTCAGAGAATTTTTTAAGCCTTGATAAACCGGTTTAACAGGTCCCAACGTGTGACACCCCGAGGCTTCGAAACAGCGCAGGTAGTTGTCCAGATCCCTACAGAAACAAAGACAGCATTTAAAAAGCCCTCGAGAGCAACTGCATCTATTAAGGCACTGAAGCTAGCCCCACACATCAGGTGACTTAGACGACATATTGGTCAGCTCCAGATACTCGGTCATCTTTAAGGTTATATAGCACACAATCGTACCGGATTGACAACCAGCTCTTTACACTGAGCTCCATGGAAGCTTACATTGCTTATGTAACCCCGACTTAGTAAATCGATCTACATGAAAACACTTTTTTAAATTTCCTTCATAGTCAATTTCCGCAAAAAAATTTTTAAACCGCAACTTGCATAAGAATCTATAATATTATGGGAATTCAAACACATTTTTACAGTTTTCGTCTATCGTATACGCTGGCCAATTGCGAGCGCACAATGTATGTATAAACCAATGAAAAGTGCACCATAACTAAACACAAAACGGATTGACGAAATAAAAAGCCAATAATAGGTTGCCACATACTTTCTAAATTCCTCATCAAAAAAATTTCTTTCGAATGTTCTCGTATTTCAAGTTAAAAGAAGTTTAGCAACACATTCAGTAAGTATTAAGTTCCGCAATCGTTAGTTGGCAATCATGTGAACATTAAGGATTTTTGAGAAAAAGCCGCTAATCTATGAATAATTTTCATATAAAAAATACGAAGGCGAAAACTGGCACCATGAGGCGCTGTCTTCATGTTCATAATATTTGTCATTCATTATCAGTGTAACCATCATCATCGCTATAATTTATCATTTGCGTCATTATCTAATTCGTCGTTTTATGGTTTAATTGTTCATATTTATGATTCCAGATCATGGCATATCGAGGGGCAATAGGATAAGATAAGGATGGAGTGCTTCCGTGTCATGTTAGACAAAGAAGTAGCAACGGATCCCTGGTTTCGAAGTCGAGGCACCAGATGGACCAACTGTCGAAATTCGTGCTCATAAGTTTATGTTTATATCACGCAGCCATGTTATCCAGTTTTGTGTGTGTTAAACTCGAATAATTTTATAATTTTGTAATAATTCCAACAGCTTATGAAAATTGAATAATTCATGTCGTGGGATGAGGAAGGAAGACATGAGGTCAACAGAGATGAAAGGAGAGGCAGACCTAAACAAGAAGCATTAAGTATTAAGTCATCATACGAACTCACCAATACTTCAGCTCCTGCAATTTCTGCGCTAGTCTTGATTCTTCCTTTTCCCCCTTATCTCTCTTCTCGCTTCAATGTCAAGCACCATCCACCGTAGTAGCCGTCCGACTGTCTGCCTGCCCGTCTGACTCCTGAATCTTGACCTGGAACCGAACCCTTTTGGCTATCGATTTTGTTTTGATTGAGCGCCTGTAAATAAGCTGATTCCAGCGACTTAGCTTTCGTTGGGCGCTGTAGAAATCTCGAGATTACGATAACGATAACGATTTGTAAGTTGGAATAATTCTAGGTTTTCCCACTCGCAGTGCATACGACAAATTTAATAACGTAGGACATGAATCGTTATATTTACTGGCATGCGCCCTCCCGTTCTTCTTTCGTATATATGAATTTATCCGACGAAGATCGACTTGAAAATGTCTTTATGCATTCCGTCGTTGCATTTACGTTGCACTTTCCTGCTGATTCAACTGCAACAAAACACGTGCACTCCTAATTTAAATATGCATTCATAAAGTAGGTGTGCACTCCTTATCAAAATGTGCACTATTGAATTGTTTTGAAGCACTTATAACATGCGCAATGTCAGTACACCTGAATCTGAGGCGCGGATGTATGTTCGCTAGGGGCCAAGATGGAATCATGCAAAAGCCATGGTGAAGTAGTTAGTTAAGAATTTAAGAATTGATTTAAAAGGTGAAAGTGAGTTTGCAAGTCGAGCCTTTTGTGGTAGACAATTCCAAATGCGAGGAGTACAGCAGCTAAAGGCACGTGATCCTACAATTGTCCGGAACCTAGGTTCTTGCAACAAACCAGTATCAGAAGAACGCAAGAATCTGGGAGGGCAATATGGAGTCAGCAATATATTAAGATATGATGAAAGGCCAGTGTTCTGATCCTTAAAGGCCAAGCATGCAATTTAAACTTGATAGGCCATTCAGCGAAGTGCAAAAAGGTGATCTAATGCAATGAATTCAGTCATTTCTTTAAGTAATCTCTGCTTACAGCAGTTCAGTGATAGTTTAACATGCAGTTAATTGAGCATTGTTGGCTTACTGATGAACTTGTGTTCTTAGAAGCTAACATCATTTAGACTAGCGCTATGATTTACTGAAAAGGCGCTATATGAAGTGTCTACATAACTACTTAGTGTAACTAACTAAATAACTAAGATACTAAGCAGATAATAAACTATAGTCGATCCTAGTGCCAAGTAGACCTATACTGCTATCCAGCGTTTAACGACATCGCATGGCTGCCACGGCCGTTGCCGTCGATCTTACCTTACCATCTGTTAGAACTTATATAGCGCTATATAAAGTTATCGACCCAGAGGCGCTCGCAGTCCAACCTCGGCGAAAGAGATCAGTTTTCAAACATTGGGGAAATGTGGATGTACGCATGTCTATGTTGATCCAAAACTTGGATAGTTCTATTGCTAAAGTCTTATTAATCCTCGCATCTGTGAAGACAGTAGGATTTTTGCGACATAGCAATTCTTATAATAATAAT
Source organism: Norana najaformis (assembly GCA_964023275.1). Lineage (NCBI taxonomy): Eukaryota > Metazoa > Annelida > Clitellata > Crassiclitellata > Hormogastridae > Norana > Norana najaformis. The sequence continues at coordinate 2,978,132 of OZ029922.1, forward strand.
AATAATAATAATAATAATAATAATAATAATAATAATAATAATAAGACAATTTATATAGCGCCGTAGCACAGCCGAGGCCGAAGAAAAGGGCGCTGTGTAAGGGTTCAAAAATCAACTGCAGTCATAAGATATCCTAAAAAGATGTGTCTTGAGTCGTGACTTGAATGTGTCCAGCGATGGGGCATTCGTCACATTGTCAGGAAGACTGTTCCACGCAGTGGGTCCGGCGACAGTGAAGGAACGTTCGCCGAACTTCGTGGAAGAACGCGGGACATGCAGTTGATTCCTCGATGAGGACCGTAGCTGATATGTGTTCTGGTTGTCGGCTGTTATGATTTACTGAAAAGGCGCTATATGAAGTGTCTACATAACTACCTAGTGTAATTAACTAACGGCTGTCGAATTCTTGTTAATTTTTATATCGGAGTAAACGTTCTACACCAAATATCGCAAAAATCACTTGGAAAACGCAGACCAGTGGTGGCGACCATAATCAAAATAAGCGTTACTTTTGCAATTCCTTCAAAATTTGCATTCAAAAGCCTTAAAATTGGAAATTTGTTAAAGGGCAATGTAAATAAACATCTCATTTAATAGATGCATAAAAACCACAAAGCATACAGATATTTACCTGACCAAAAAAGCAAATTTACATAACGCATTAACATCAGATCCAAAAGCTAATTAAATAAACAGATAGACAAGGACCAAATAGTTAATTTAATAAGCACAACAAAACTAGGTTATGAAAGCTATCTGAATCTGTGTATCAACATGAGACCCTAAGCATCTCATTTAATACACACGGCACAACAATACATTGTAATGTAATGTGGCGTATGCAATGCAATTAAAGCGTTTATACTTTGGATGTTCTACGATAATGAAAGTTCGTAATAACTTAACGTTCATCGGTAGGCGAATACTGACACGAAAGGCTGCAGTGAAACGGGATTCAAACCTCATTTGTCGAGGCAAACGGTTCAGCGCTCATCCATATCGCTAATGAATTAATTCCATTCTTTTTAATTGCTCAGTTTAATAGAAAACGATACAGACCTAGCGGAAAAACGATGTAGAATGTCGCTACGCCAACGGCAATACGAAATCTGCCAACAGCCGACATATTGTCCTGGCGATGGGCAAAGGTCGTTGAAGCGATGGACGTCGAAACTGATGGCGACTACCACGACTGATGCAGGAAGGCGAGAAATCGCCAGCGCATAAGCAGCATCAGCAGCAGCAGCAACCCTCGATGATGGCGCCACAGAACTTCTTGTGGGTTGCCTCACAACATAAGAACACGTCGCTGTTATTTCAACGTTGCCTTCCTTCGCAGTGCATCCGTATCTGTCCAGCCGCCTACTCGTATGCATACAACGAGGATTAAAGTGCGCAAAAAAATAGCTCATGGCTTCCTTGTTTCTCCGTCCGTCCATCCTTCTCTCGCCGCGTCCCTTCCTTCCGCCATCCATTCATTTTAATCCATACGTCCTTCCGCCCTTCCATCCATCTGGCATTCTGACTCTTATTTGATCTCCCCTGGTTTTCTCGTACTGTGTCTCCGTCTTCCTCCCTCCCTCCCTCCCGCCCTTTCTCCCTCCAGCCTCCCTCCCTCCCTCTCTGCTATCTCTCTCTCTCTCTCTTCTATCTCTCTATCTGTCTCGCTCCCTCGCTTTCTCTGCTTCTGCCTCTCTTTCTCAGTCTCTGTTTTTCTGTCTGACTCTCTCTGTGCCACCATCTCTCTCGCACTTCTTGCTCTCTCTGTCTCTCTCTCTCTCTGTCTCTCTCTCTCTGTCTCTCTCTCTATCTATCTATCTCCCTCTCCCTCTCTCTCATTCACTTCCTGTCTGTCTGTCGGTCTATCTGTCTATTGTTCCGTCCGTCTATCTGTCTGTCTGTCTGTTTCTCATAAAAACGTCAATCCTGATGATACACATTATATGTTTACGCTCTTTGCGGTGAATTTCTTAAGTCGAAACATCTGGGGAATTCAAAAGCGACGAATGGTCGTGTGCGTAGAACGGTACTTTGTACGGTGCAGTGCACACAGCTGCATGTCGGCCGTTATTTTGAGTTTTCAAAAGTTTATGTGTCCATTTGAATCATATCAGTTCTCATATTTGTCAAAATTGTGTCGGCTTTAGCTTCATAAGGAAATATTCCAATGCTTTTCAGAGGTTTTTTAACCTTCTTTAACATACATACATGCATACATTGATATTGTTAAGGAAGGTTAAAGAACATCTAAAATGAGTTGGAATAGTTCCTTATGAATCTACGATCGGCACAATATTGACAAATGTGAGAATTATATAAGTGTTCACATACAGATTATATAATATCAATATATCAGTGTTCACGTACAGACATACAACGCATAAACATAACACACAAACATACAAACAAAGACAAGCAAATATACAAACATGCAGATATAAACACACATACATGAATGCATACATTTTGTGAATACCTAGTTCCATGAAACTATCAAATGAGAAATGTATTACTGCTACATACAAAGAAATTGGCATGTTCTGTTGCTATGGTTACAGTTGCTTGCACGACTGTTGCCAAGGAAGTATTCTACCAAGGAAGTAGATACGCATTCATATCCGGGACATTAATCGCTTGTCCATTCACGTCGTCCTATTTTCCGGAAGCGGAAGTCTTCTTGTGCACTCATTATTGCAATTAGTGTCTGGCAAAAGCCGACACGAAAGCGGCAAAGAGACTTCCGAATATTTACCATATCGAATAATAACATTCTTTGGCTGACAGCCGTATATGGCTACAACATCAAGTATGTGGGTGTAAGCGTATCTGGGCTATTGTAGGCCTATGTATGCTGTATGTATGTATGTCTATTTATCTTTTTATCTATCTACCGTCCTATCTATCTAATTGTCTGTCTATCTATTTGTCTGTCTGTCTATTTGGCTGTCTATCTATCTGTCTATATGTCTGTTGACTATATGTCTGTCTTTCTGTCTCTCAATCTGACTCTCTGTCTATCAGTGTCTTTCTGTCTGTCTGTCTACCTGTCTCTCTGTATGTCAGTCTATCTGTCTGGCTGTCTATTTGGCTGTCTATCAATCTGTCTAGATGTCTGTTTACTGTGTCTCTCTTTCTGGCGCTCTCTGTCTGTCTATCAGTCTGCCTCTGTGTCTAGCAGTCTGTCTTTTTTGTCTGTCTGTATGTGTATCTGTCTCTCTGTTTATATATCTGTATGTCTATAGTTTTATATGTATGTTTGTCTGCGTGGATGTTTATGCATCTGGGTATTTACACGGTACTTAATACGAACCCATAAAATGCCACGAGTGTTAATAATCTTGGCGCTGGTTTCGCGTTTTCAGCGGCATATTGCCTCGTGATCACGTGGTCATGGTCACATGGCCAGTGCAGCCTTCTCGATGATCGATCGCCTGGGTTGTTTCTCTCAAGTGGCGCCCTCTGTCTGTGTAGAAGGGTGTCGTCATTCAGGTTAGAAGCATAATTGTCTGGGAGATCATAAGCTAATCGCATTAATCTCAACAGCCACAGATGGTGTCTGTTTAGGATGATGTTCAACAGAGCCCAACATTCAAGTGCGTCTTCCAGCGGAATCGTTCCGTCTTATAGGATTGGGCATCGTTACTAAATAAAACCCAATGTGTACTGTATATCGGAGATGTTAACATCAAAGCTCAAATATGAAGGCATATTCATCACGAGTGGTCAAATACGAAAATATTTCTATCACAAAACGTTGAATATGAATAACGAAAGGTCGAACATGAAGGTATGTGTACCACGATAAGTTGATACACCTTCATATTTAACCTCTCAGGGTAGACTCACCTTCGTAGGCAGAAATAATAATAATAATAATAATAATAATAATAATAATAATAATAATAATAATAATAATAATATAATAATAATTTGACTCTGCGCACCATACATTTTCAAAATACTTTATAACGCACTTGTTCAAATCAGTTAAACAATCATGAGCATAGCGCCTTTGTAAGGTATTTGAAAGGCGCTATATCAAGTGTCTTGATACATACATACATATACATGGATTCATGTATACACTGTAGGCGATTGGATACAACGCTCGGCTTGTAACGCGTAGAGTACGGGTTCGAGCCGCCCCTTAGACGGTTAATGTGTAGGAGCCTTTGAGCAAGTCCTTCACTCACAATTGTTTCTCGCCTCAGATACAGATCTTGCGCGAGTAACAAATGCAAAATAATTATAATAATAATTAGATACATACATATATAAATACATACATACATACATTCATGCATACATGAATATATACAAATGAAGGTGGTTATACTTGCGAGCAACCATCCTTACCTAAAATAAGGCCTGGCTTTTTCATATTCAGCTCACACTCCTTTGCGGCCATAACTGCGCAGCAGAATAACCATCTGACACGCCTCCCTAATCGTCGATTGTTGCCAGAGAGTAAACATATTCATAGCCGAGAGACCTTCTAACGTTCAAACACTCTAACGATCCCTATCGCTAAGCGGCTAGAGCGACTGAAGAGAAGACATCCCGACGGCAAATGCACCGTCTGAGTAAACTCAGCGAATCGTCAGGATAATGAACACCCCTCCATCTGCCCATCCCTTCGTCCGTCTCTTTACCCTTCCCACTGTCCAATCGTGCTTGCCTTCTTGCCCGCCTTCCTCGTACCCTTTAATCGTAATCGTAAGCTCGAGATTGATTTCTACAGCGAAAGCAAAGTCGCGGGAACTGGCTTGTTCAGAGGCGCTGAGTCAAAACAAAATGGATAGGCACAAGGGGTTCGGTTCCAGGTCAAGATCCAAGAATCAGGCAGGCAGACAGTCTGACGACTATGGCGGATCGTGTTTGGAATTGAACCGGAAAGTGAGATAAGGGGAAGATGAAGAATCAGGATAAGATTTGTGGAAGATGACTGTTTTCAGTTTTGAGTGGAAGACCGTACGCCCGTTCCTTAGTCCGTGTCTTTTCTGCTTTCGTCCGTCTCTTCATCCCTCTGTCCCTCCTTTCGTCCGTCTGTCCGTCTGTTTAGTCCTTTCAGTCATATGTCCTGTTGTTCTGGTGTCTTTTTGTCTGTCTGTCCTTCCGTCCGTTTGTCCGTTCTTCTTTCGTAAAGAGGAACATTGTGATAATATAAGTAGATGCAATAACTATTTACGTTCGACGGATCAAATTCATTTATACGTACGACGATGACGATGACAAAAACAGGAACACTAATAATGATAATCGAAGAACTTCTGTAGCGCCACTGTAATAATGTTTAAGGCATCAGTCGATGGTCGGTACTAAGGAAACTCGTTGTGCTCATATTCCAGTGCGAATTTGGTGAAAAGCCAAGAAGGGAATCCTAGACGACACAGAGACACTCTTGCAGAGGAAATGAGTCCAGGAAGGGATGGCCTTTTAACTGAGATCTGAAACCAAAACAGACTTTGCAGAGCGAACATTTGCCGAAAGGGCGTTCCAGAGTCTATAGGGCCAACACAGTGCAATGGTACAGCGCCATGGTACAGTTCAATGGTACAGCGCAATGCAGTTGCGTGTACCAAACAGTTGCACATTGGTCGTTTTTTCAGGTTTTTATTGTACAAGTGTTTACATTTTCAAACATATCAGCGACAATTTCAATTTTATTGAATAAAAACGGTTAGATTAAGATTATGCTTCTCATTAAGCTAAAAGCTATGGAATAAACTAGAAATTTATTTACTTCATTTTCCAAACATTTATATACGACCCGGCAGCTATGGCGGGCTGAGTTAGCAGAGATATCTTGATGGACGATCATCCATCTACTTAATAACTGTGCCTGTCATTGCTGCCTTCACAATGTTTACTAGCTTCATATTGACACCGATAAGACATCATCGTTGTCGTCGTCATCGTCAGTTCATGCCAAGTCCTGATTTGTTATTGTATTGTTGCAAAAAAGGTCGTTCGGGTCAAAATTCAAAGCTGATAAGTCTTGAGCATCGATAGAAAAAGAGTAACTGCGAGTTGAACTACAAAGACATTGTAGTCCGGAGTTGAAGCCGCGCTGCAAAACTCCGGAGTCGGCACATCTGGAGGAGAATAAGACACACACAAAGCATGAAAAAAGAACAAAGTATTAGGTATTTGCAAAATATAAGTTATTTACTTACGCAGAAAGACCATAGATCTATTTATTGATTATTATCAACTGCTATAGCGCCGGGGTCTAATGCCCATGGCATCAAGCGGAGGCGCAATAAACAAGCATTCGTTAGGTCAATGCCCAGAAAGTCAGTCCACAGAGACAGAGAGGCACCCAATAATGGAAATGTCAGCTGAACGACGTAATTAATGGGTTAAGACCGAAATGAGCAAAACAACAGATGCGGGAAGAGAGTTCTAAATCCTATGTCTGGCAAACTGATATAGCTAGTTTTCGGTGTAACTATAGAAAGGCAGTAAGACGACCTAGACCTACACAGTCTAGGAAATAAGGATTGCTCTTTTCCGATATATATCCCATACGTGAAAACAATATGCTTTAATTAGACCTTTTCTCGTCTTCCGCAACCAGCAACCCACCTGACACTCGTAACATTTTTCTGCATATTGTGTTCTGCATGTCGTGTGGGGCACGGTAGCCGATTGGTTAGAGCACTCACAATTGCTCAGCATCATTGATTGCGCACACACATACATACTTACATACATACATACTTAATATAGCATACATACATACATACATACATACAAGCATACATACATACATAGATATGCATACATGCATACATACATGCATATGTACATGCATACATGGATACATACATACATGACTCAACGGATGCTTAAGAAGATCTCCCGTTGCGGTGAAAACCAACGAAGTGTCCAAAAGCCAGTTCATCCTCCACCTCTAAAAAGACCTGGGCAGTATTACTGGCTAATCCAATCCACAAGACTAAGCTCTGGAAAAATTAGACCTACCTAAGTCCGACTGCAGCTGGCAATCGTCTTCCATTGTCCCCGAGGATTTCTGCTGGATCATCGCCCTCATAAATCCGTCGACAAAGTTGCTTGTAGCGTTTCCACAGCAGCCGTCGACGGACTTCACAAAACAACTCAGCAGGAAGTTTCTATTACTAAATAAAATAGTTCAGCAAAATCCCAGTTGTACGGCACATCGCTATACAGCAAATAACTACAATGCGAAACTCAGTGACAACATTCACGAACATTTCCGTAGTTTGTGCGCTTGACACCGTGTTTTTATCACTGTTACGATGTTTGTTTTTGTTTGTTTGTGCAACATGGTGCTCTGTTTGGTTAGTGTGATGAGTCTGTAATCGAAGGATTGCGGATTCGATCCCGCTGAGAGGATTCCGTGTAACGACACTGGAAATGTTGTTCCTTCACGTTTATCTCTGTCACCAAAATAATGGTATTTGGTGCCGACGCAAGCTGGGAAGAAAACGGTGAGTCCAGCGATGCACGGGCCCCATGTCCAGGACCTTGGAATTCGTCCAGTGCCGGCTCAAAGAATGAAGATCAAGAAATGAGTGCCTCGCCTACTTTCCACTAGAGACATATAAGCTTTTCTTACTTTACTTCTGTATGAATTCCAAGTACGAAAAATTCTTACTCGCATGGGAGTTTGTAGCTAGTTTTCGCTTCTTTGGCACAAAAGTCTTGCCACTTCTTCACGTTCTCTGGGTTGAAGCATCGCTCATGTTTCAGATATTCTATAAAGAACAGTTGTTCAACTAAAGGTTGTTTACTAGCTTTGACAAAATAAAGGCAGTGTCCGGTTGTGGACAATAGGCTGCAACAGAGGTGTGATGCAAGTAGGCAACTTGTGACAACCGGTTCCTCTTCTGGAAGTCGACATTGTTAACGCTTTCAAAAGAATTGAAAATTAACGCCTAACACCTGTGCTGACAATTAACTTTGTAAGGCAACTCGATACTTACGATGCTACATAAATTGTCTTTACTACTTTACGATACATTACACAAACACAGTGATATAATGACATAGCGCTATAGTTACGTGCTCTATAGAAAGATATAAGCCAATGCATTTTCGCTCAGCATTACCATTAATATAGCATAACCAGTGGTGGGCTGTACAACGGAAGCAGTGGGATCAAGGGGTCAAGGTCAACTGAACCTTTGCCCCAAGTGTCCTCCAAACTATAGCCCACTTGTTTGCATTTCAATATGCACTTTTTTCCAAGAGCCATCGGATTCTGATGACGATTGTGACGAAGGTTTTACTTGAAGCGACCATCGAATGATTATTATTCAGATATTTATAACGCGCTAATTTATGAATTCACCTTTAAAGCGAAGATAGCAGGAAAGAGATAAGTCTGAAAAAGATAAGAAGTTGCCGTGTGTTTTAATAACGGCTTTATGAAAGTCATTTAGATTAAATCATTTGCATACATGTTCATGTGTTTATTTTTGGATAAATTTCAATATGCTAGCGGAATTTGTCATCACTAAGCCCTCGTCTCTCCCCACTTCTCGGACGCACAAATTGCTCCCTGTTGCCAGCCCGCGCTTAAAATTTGGGAATCGTTCCATAGCCATAGCTGCCCTACCCCTCTGGAATAAACTTCTGCGAGAATCACGACAATTATCGGGCCCATCATGTGAACTCACCGATCTTGCAATTTCTGGACAGGTCTTTAACTCAAAACTGAAAATATTCTACTTCCACAAATTTTATCCTTATTCCTCTTCTTTCCCTTATCTCACTTTTCGGTTCAAAAACACCACCCACCATAGCCGTCTGACTGCCTGATTCTTGGATCTTGAAATGGAACCGAACCCTTCCTGCCTACCGATTTTGTTTTGACTGATGAGCTGGTTCCCGCGACTTAGTTTTCGTTGGGCGCTGTTGAAATCTCGCGTTTGCGATTACGACTACGATTATGAAATAGATAGACTTCACTTGAATAGAACAGAATCAGGACAAACTAAGGTACTGACTGATTTACCGTCGAAGTTTTCCTTGCACATGTAATCGGTTGATCGTCTAAGTCCTTCCGCTAAGGTGACTACGTCAGGAGTCGTCATACAACCAGTTCCATTTAGGCAGATCAGGAAATCATCGATGAGTCTGTCAAATAAACAACATCAACATCCTGATACTTGTCTTCCGGTTCAACGCCTTCGAGGTCTTAAAAGGCGATATACATATGCTCAGCTACATATATACTTACTTCCTACATACATACGTACGTGCATGCATACATGCTTACATACGTAGGCCTACATACACACACACACATGGAAACATGCATGTACGCATACCTACATACATGCATGCATCCACACACGCTTACATACATACGTGACATACACAAATACATGCATGCATACACACATACACGCTTACATATGGTGACATACACAAATACATTGCCACATACGCGCTTACATACATACATACCATACATATATAAATACATGCATACATACATACATACATACATACAATACATAAATACATGTATGCATACGCACATACATACATACATTGCCACATACGCGCTTACATACATACATACCATACATATATAAATACATGCATACATACATACATACATACATACATACATACATACATACGCAGTTAGCTCTTGAAATATACATGAAAATTAATGCAAAGTAAATGCTAATTAATTAAGGACCTGCCTGCATCAATAATAGTCCTTTGTATTGCATATAACTGAAATTTCTTATAGCGCCTTCTTATTTTGTGCGGCGCTGTGTCGTCTATTCCGTAGCGCGCTTTGTCTGTATTCAAACGGTTGCCGGTTCGACCTTGCTGAGGAGACTCCGCGTAACGAACCCTAGAAATGTTGTTCGCCCATGCTTATCTCTATCACTGAACATTAAAACTTGGTACCAGAGTAAAGCTGTGGTATTAACAGCAAGTCCTCCGATTAACTGACCCGTGTCCAGGACCTTGAGATTAGTCCATTGCCGGCTCAAAGGCCCAAAGAAAAGGAAATGAACGCCTCCCTTACCTCGTTTAGCTTTACAGAAAGTGCATTTAGTACAGTTTATTGTATGCATCTGGATATTTATACTGCGCCTTTAGAATCTTCAAGGTGATTTAGAAGTCCTACTTGCAATTGTTCAGTAGTTCTTCCTTTGTGTAGATGAATTTCTGCTGGGGCTGAACTTTTAAGCCTTCAATGCATTTTGGAACTCTGTCTGAATGGCACTTTTCAGCCAAGCCAGCTGAAAACATAAAACATCGACAAAACTAGATGGATGGCAACTCATAAGTGTATAAACGTGTATATATATGTCTGTATGTCTATGTATGTGTATGCACTTGTAATTGTTTATATGTGTATGTATACGTATGTATGTGTCTGTATGTGTAATTGTGCATGTATGTGCATGTATGTATGCGTATATATGTATGTAGTTGTGTATATATGTATTTTTCAGATGGAGTATTTTACAGTTGGGAGGCTCGCTATCAACAAGGTTAAGATAAACACCGTCGAGCTCGTCTAGTACCTGGATAGTAAACTCCATAAATAAAAACCAGCCAATCTCATCCGACTCAGCCAGGAAATCTTGCGAGGGGATCGGTAATCGAGTAAAAATGCAAGGTTTGTGGTTGAAATGGTTTTAATCGTGGTTATAAGGCGCAGGCAGTTAACACAAGACTATTTTATATGGCGCATTATTAGAACCTCACACAGGTTTCCTAGTAGTTGAGAGCTACATACGGCAGCTTCACCTAACGTAAATACACTTCTGACAGCTGTATACAATAGAACGCATAGCGTTTGTTGTTTGCGTTCTCGTTTAAGCATGGCCAAGGAACGCAGTAAGCACTGCAAGCCTGCACCTTAGTGGCAGACCTTGATAAGCCAACACAAGGCAAGCTGCTCTTATAATAGAACAGCAAAAAACCAGGTAAATCCCAAGAAAACCAATCCTTCTTTTCTCGATGACTGTACGAAAAATGAAACAACTGAGATGATATCTCTCGGACCTTTGGTTGATTGTCCGGGTTTCAGGAATCTCATCGATCGTGACTTCTGTCCAGAGCTTCTGTAAACGTTCTACCCAGTCGATTATGATATCGGAAATCGGTTTCGCTTGGAATCGATCATCAACTAACGCCTTGCGCATTACGATAACGGCGCTATAAAAGTGTCCAGATTAGATTTAGATTTGATTATCACTGGAAAGCCAGAAACAGGAAGAAAGTCGTAGAGATACTTTCTCTTTTCTTTATTCGTCATCGGGAAATGGTTTTAAAGGCACTCAGCGCAAATAACCCTTCAAGATTTCCGGGGGCAGCACGAAGTGAAGTGGATTAACTTAACAGGCAACGCAAATTTATATCGTGCTTCAAGCTAAGGTCGTTATACTTCAGCCGCACAGTTTGAAATCTACAGCTGTTTCAGTTTCGTCTGGGTTTTACTGTAAAGTATTACGCAAAATACATCGCTGCTTAATTAATTAGCGTTCACGGCTATATTGAAATGATACATGTAAAACAGCAATCATTAAGGGTATTTGAAGTCTCGCCTTGCAACGCACAGAGTGCGGGTTCGAGTCTCCTTTGAGCCGGTTATTGTGTAGGGATCTTGAAAATTCTTTACGCACAATTGCTTAGCGCCATCGATTGATGCTTTGTCATAAGATAGTGGCGCTTAACAAATTCACAACTGATCACAATGATGTACTGCTAGTAGAGCTGCCCGGATTCGCCTGGACAGACCCGGAATCGGTCTTGTGCGTCCTGTGTCCCGGATTGATTCCAAATTGTCCCAGAAATTGGTTTAAATGTCCACTTCACCAAATGTTCTTTTCGCCCACTAAATTCGAACAGCCGGCCTTAAATAAGTTTTACAGAATGACCATAGAATAGAGGGTAGTTAGGTTAGTAGACCCAATAAATGACATCTGCAATTGCATCAAGCATGTATATATGAACTACGCTCGTGCTAGGCCCTGAAGCCTGGTAGGTTACTGGAATTTAATAAACGTTTTGCTGTTGAAGTTGATTCAACTTTTATATATATGCCACTTGTCTCTTGATTTGAGTCAAATCATTTGACTGTAATTTTTAACAACTAGTTGCAGTAGATCCTACATTAGGCTGACACAACATTCGTTACATAAATAGGTACTGGCATATCGAGTGACTATGCCGGTGTCCCGGATTGGCAGATTCAAAAGTTGGAGGCCCTAACTGCTGCTTATCGCAATCGTAACCAAGAAAATTTAAATTGTCACTCAAAGGTTAAGTGCAAGAAACCAGCTAATTCAAGAGCGCTGCGTCAAGTCAGAGATACCGTGTGATGAAAAAGATCTGGTTGCCGGAAAACCAGAGAAAGAAGGAGACAGAGGAGCTGTTAGGGTGGGTTGTGTTTAGGGTGAGAGAAATGGGTAGGCGGCAAATTGGATGGATGAGAGTAGAATAAGGGTAGTAGCTGCTCTAGTAGTAAGATTTGAAAACATTGGCGCCATCCTTTATGGTTATGAAGTCTCGATAAATATTTGTCCGTATGATATCACGACGCATTGGGATTTCAACCCCGGACGCAGAGGTAAAAGTCGAACACAGCCTTGCTAACTTACCAGAGGTGCTAACTTACCAGAGGTATAAGTGAATTCCCTTTAAACTTTGAATCTTTGAATCTGTACATGCATGAGTATTTCGAGAAATGATGGCAGAAAGAATTATGGGGTCGGCGACCTGTATGCCTATTCCCATCCCTCTGGGTGAGAATCCATTGGCTAGGCTCATTGTTAACATAGTCATTTCCATGATACAAAAACTGGAAACTCTCAGAAAGTTGATCGAATTGACTAACTTCATAATCATTTTCTCTTTTGGATGATTACAAGCGGGCAACGCTTAATTTGAACGCTTTTGTAACATCGTCAATATATTCTCAATTGGATTATCAATTCCGCCCCAAAAAATTTCTGTCCGTACATTTTTTGATGAATAACAGTTTTTGTAGGTTTGCAACCTTGATTACATTTACAACTGTAACTTGTTAGCGTTTCAATTATATAGCGCATATTCAGCGGGATGGAATAGGGAACAGCGGAGTAAGACACAGCAATATAACGGAAGAAAGAAGAGACGTGGAATTGAACGGAATTGAGATTGAGATAGAAGACAGCTCCAAGTAAGGAAAAAAAGAAGTATGACTGCGAGAACTAAAAGAAGTATGGGTAGGAATAACATTAAGTTCTATCGTTGGATTTTTGTGGTTGTGTTTGCGTCTCAGCCGAATAACCATTCGACCTTAGACCCAGCGTGGTGCCTTTTGACTTTTTGCCAAACAGTAGTAATTTCTGGAAACATATTGTCCCGAAGTTCATAGACATTGACTCTCTAGTAGCAAAAATTACAGTAACTGTCTATGGTCAGACATTACTGTGATCTTTGATATGCTTATGCAACAATGTATGGCAGACTTGTGTCTGATTTCAAAGTCCACACCGAATGTGCTTCGACAGCAGACTGCGTGATATTCTTGTCACATTAGCGGACATTAATTTTAAGAATGAAGTAGGCGCTATAAAAATGATCAGGATTAAGCACACGTTTGTGCATGCACTGAAGGACTTTGTCGCTGGAGCGTAATCTAGACAGCAGCATTCAATAACAAGTTACTATTATTAATATTAATATGTTGTTGTTGCTATTATTATTATTATATTCATCATCATCATCATCATCATCATCATTATCACTTGTAACTGCAGTTGTAATCAGAGATTATGAAGCGCTTCTTTACAACTTGATAACCTAAACCCACGGTCGAACAGAATAGTTTCGAAACGCTTACGGACTACAGATAAAGAAGATCAAGGAGCTGAAGCCGTAGGTTGCTAAGTTGCATATGCATTAAATGCTATACAGACCTTGAAGGAGGGATGCGATTGCGCAGATGCAGAACCCAAGCAGTTGATTTCTCATTTTCTTTCTCGCTCTTCGATCGTCTTTCTTCTTTAACAAACAGAAAACGAAAACTCCGGACGAGTCTTTCCTATATGTAGTTGGTAACTATTGACGGGTCTGCTGTTTTTCTTGGCCACATCAGTTGCAAAACCACCCTTTGCAACGTGTTGTTCGTGTTCAGCGACCCGCCTACATTAACAAACATCATAAACACATAAACATATATACATAAACAACACGCATACATATACAACATACGTGAACGCATAAATATATGCATACGTAGATACATGCATACATTCACTCATATATGCATACGAATATACATCAACAACTTGAATACATACATACATACATATATCAACACAGTTTGGATACAGACGTACATACATGCATACACATATACGTTGACTTACATAAACATTTACAGCTACCTGAATTGCTGCTACCCATAGGGTCTCTAAGTTGTTGATACAGACCAGTATAACGTTGCTTCGCCGAAGAAATCGGACTGATAATGACGACTACTGCATGGCACCGCTTGCGAGACAAACAGTGGACTCTTCAAACGAGCCTTTGCCCAAAAGCGCTGTATAAGTATTCTTAAAATCTATTCACCAACTCCGTTATACTCCCACACGTAGTCTGCCAAAGTAACGCTCGTTAGATAATCCGGATTTCACTGTTTCCTGCCTGATTACATGAACATGAGCTGATTACATGAACATGAGCTGATTACATGAACATGAGCTGATTACAAGAACATGAGCTAAATCTTTTCGGCTTCAATTAAAAAATTAAGCGCGCCCTCTGGTTTTGTAGCGTTAACGAATGAGGATAACGAAGAGGATGACAATAATTCTTATGATTATGACGATGATGAGAAAGAAGAAGATGGTGAGGGTAATGAATGTGATGAAGATGGTTTTTGCGGTGACGATGATAAAATTACGGACAAGATGAGAACCAGGATGAAATGATCGTTTTGGTGTAAATGAAGTTGAGGAGGAGGAGGAGGAGGAGTAGGAGGAAGAAGAGAAAGATGAAGATTAGAGGTAAGGAAGGATGGTAGTGGTGATGATATGATGATGTGCATGATGATACTGAGTTAGAGGATGAGGGGAAGAATGATGATGACGATGATTATTGAGATATCAGTGACGATTTTTAAGGCGAATATCACGATGATGACTATAACAACGACTATGATGACGGTGTCAATGATCATAATGATGATAAAGACGTTAACGACGAAGAATTTCTTTGAATTGGCGACTGTAAAAGCTGAAGAAGAATAACAGTCACTTAAGCTACCTTCATACCATGGGTATGAAGTGTTAGCGATTTCATTTTTCTTAGCCTCGGCTTATGAGGAAGGATTGCCAGTCCTCTCCCTCGCCGTCTGTTCTTCCCACTGACAGTGTACGATCAATGTACTCATTATGGCTGAGTTTGCTACGAGGCGCATGTAGATCCGAAATCTCGAAATAAATGTCTCCCTTGGCGGGATTTGAGCCCTGGACCTTTCGACTGAGAGTCAAGTACGTTGACTACTAGACTATCGCGCCCCTCACAAAAGCTGAACCTGTATATATTTAACCAGTGCTAATCAACAAATGTGAATGGCGGATGGTTATACTAAGTAACTATCGATATCAGCTAGACGTAACCACCTTCAATGTTCTTCACGGACATGGGGAAAAACAACTTCCGGAGATCGCTAATCCATGATCTACAGACTGCCAAATGTGTGAAGATAAAACTAGCGCCTTTGTCTCAGTATTACAATCGTATACATTGTTAACACGGCGTAGATAATATTAATAAACAACCAACGGCCAAAACCAACATCCGCTTTCTGTTCGCAATCCTTAAGGCCCGAATTACAAAAGCACATACACAGCACTCAGATGAACTTCTGTATTTATTCCGCCGTGTACATCGTGTACTATATTACTACGCCATTAAGTACTGCGCTTTATGACTAATTATGAAAATGTGTATGTATAACTATGAGGATCTACAACCTTAAGAATCCGCCGCAGTGAAAACCGTAAATCGTTGTAAAAGTTCAGTCAAAGTTCAGTAGGTCCGGAAAAGCTATTGTGAGTCATCAGGTTGAAACAGATGAGTTTCCTAAATTCGCAACTGGTCTTAATTTGTCCTCTGTGACCTAGATCTGTCACCAAGCAGGTCTGTCTGTACATAACTAGTGTGACACATTGTGGATCGTTTCTTTCAACCTCTAACCCCAACTGCCTTCTAACGATATAGATCGTTCTGCAAGGCCGCTCATGTAATGGTCCAATGAGAATACTCTCCTCTCGAAGCCTTAACTCTCTTTTGGTCAAAGATCATGCAGTTCGGGGTTCGACTCCGTGTAACGACCATGGACAAGTTGTTTGCGCCCACGTGCCTCTGTTACCAAGCAGTATAATATCCACGTAAGCTGGGAATTAAACGGCAAGTTCTGCGATGCACTGTCCAGGACCTTGGAATTCGTCTAATACCGAACCTCAAGAACCTAAAGAAAAGGAAATGAGCGCCTCTCCTAAGTGTCACTTGTAAGATATAGGATAGGGGCCTACTTTACTTTTAACTCGCTAGAAGATCTGCAGCTATGACCCGCATCCAGTGCCACGCTGTAACGGCCATCATTCCCAGATGAAGAGTTCACAAACAGACAGGCATTAGCCATCCTATCTCTGTTCCACGCTCTACCGTCATACGAACATAATTCCAGCTTACTGCAACACACGTCTCTCTTATAAACCAATGCAAAACTCATAATACTCAATAGGTATAATAAGCCTTGAACCGAATGATTTAACCTGTGCACTGGACGTTGACAGGAACACAGTTCAAGGCTCTTGGACCCTGCTACAGGTATGATCAATAGCACTCGTCCGGGTTGCCGAAGCAGCACCTTAATCGTCCCGGATCAGTGCAGCTGTTGGAGAGATGGGACCATGTGCAGAGAACAGTACGATATGGGATTATTTATAAGCACTGCGTTCATTTGCAATATATTGTAGAGGCGTTCAATCGTTATGGATTGCAAACGTACTCTGAAGTGTCTTAGCGACGACAGTCAGGCACGAAACACCAAAATGAAATCGAAACCATTTTCCCGTTCACGATTCTTTACTGTCTGTCTGCAAACCCAAATGTTGAATGCGGCTGGCTTTTGTCGAAGGGCATTTATATTTCTATAGTGTCGGCCTACATCTTTCCTATTAATTACTCTACAATCCGGGACACAAACAATTACAACACTGACGCACAAAGGCAAAAGGAGAGACAGTTCAAATAAAACAGACATCTGCAGACAGAGAAAGAGACAGAGTCACAGACAGCGCCATTTTTAGGTTACACGATGGTGGATCTCAGGGCAGAATATACAGAATATATTGCGTGCATCGAGGACGAACTAGATACACGTACGTGGGCGTTTCCAAAGAAACTTGAACTAAACGCCAGCAGCCATTTAGTTTTAGCCTGGGAGGAACAAGCCCAAGACTGTTAAACCGTAACTAATTGGTTTCAAACCTCGCCTTATATTTCGGAGTGTGAGGGTTCGAGCCTCCTTCCCCGAGACGGTCACCGTATAAGGTCGTTGAGCAAGTCCTTGTCTCACAGTTGCTCAGCGCCATCGATTGATGTCTAACTTAATAGATGATGGCGCTTAAGAAATACAGAAATAAGAATCGCAGACCTTAGGATGGAGTCTATTCAAATGGCAGCTATGGTGAAGGATCTCATCCGATAAATTCATTGACAAATAAGCAGGGTCGAGGCCATGCCATCGCTATAGAAAAACATACACATTTACACTTATATTTAGAAGAATGGGCCCAAGACCACAGATCTGAGGATGAACAGAGGTCCAAGACTATAATCGATATAAGGACTAGGCACACAATGCGTTTAAACCGGTAGCCGTGGACAGAAATTCGTCGCTCGATCTCTACGTGCCAGCGCGAGACTACCAGTGGAGACTTTTTCCGGTGTACCTCGCAAAAGGCAATTGCTTCCTTTACTTTTTGTTCCCGTATTCCACTATTGCGTCTTTCTTCAGAAACTCACGTTATAATATAGTCATTACGAACGCCATTTCTCTTGACATATATGTCCGAGTAGGCTACATAATGTTTTCCAAACAAGGAGGAGAATCAAACTGAATTGGCAACAGTATAGACATCACTGAACTTAAACTTAACTAAATAAACTATAGCGACCAGAAAAGTATATTACCCTACGAGAATGACATAGGCGTTTCCACAGCTTCATCGGTAGCGATAATAAACTCAGGTCCTGGATAACACAATTACTTTCCAAGTTTAAATGCGAGCTCGAAATACTGTAAAGAATTTACTTATGAAAATGAAAATTTGCAGTCTGTGTTCACATATGGGCAGCCATAAGCCACTGCCTGTCATATCCGTCTCTCTGACATAGAATCGTTCATAGAACCGAACATATTCTTCAAACCCAGTCGCCTCTGAGCAAAGAAAGAACGATAATCACCACCACTGCGATTCCCCTGTGTTGCGCCGACATCGTGCCACCGCTGCATAATGGCAAGATATTCACAGCTGCAAGAAATAGCATAATTTTGTTGGAAATGTTATAACATCGAGTTGAATTAACTGGTTTCGTTGGGGGTGGTTTTACTGCTATTTGTTGTCTTCTTTTGTTATTATGTTCTGCAATGTTGTTCTCTTGTTCATTTGCTGTATCTAGCGTGGTCGATGTCATGGCGGTTATTTCTGTTGTTAACAGAACTCTCTAACATTAAAGTAACAAAGGCAAAAGTAGCAAACATGGTCACAAGTCTATAAAGAAGCTCATTAGAAGATGTACTTTACCGTTACAGAAAACATTATGATTTGATTAGTATTATATTAGGGTTTGTTAACAATAGAACAGGATTTTAATAGGATTAGGTGAGAAATTAGGTTAGGATTAGACATAGATTAGATTGGGATTATATAAATCGGGTTAGATCAGATCAGATAGGACATCAGACGAACCTAATTTGGACAACAGCTGACAGTCGCCGGTTGCAGCAATTGCGTTGGTCTGTGGTTCAATAAACTTCAGCAGCTCGTCCATCAAAGCACTTGCTTTCTTTCCACAACACCCATCAGTAGACTTCAGCTTACAGCTCAACAGCCGACTTGCAGCCCTACGCAGCATTTAATACAATTCGTTAAGATCATAAATACCATGTTGGCATAAGCTCCTAGTTAATGTGGGACCAACTGTGCCAGCTACTACCCTTTCTGCTTTACCACCCTCGCTCTCTCCATCTGTCTGTCGTTACCCGCCTACTCTCCTGCTCCTCCTTCGTTCGTTTATGGAACTTTGGCTGCTATTTTATGAAAACAGCTGTCCTCTCGTGTCCCTGGTCATGCTAATGATTAAACTATTGATGGGGTTTGTCCAAAGTTACCTAATGAAGTTCACCCCCAACTTCTGTACACGTTCTACACACCCTTAAAGAAGCTAACGCTAATTAGTCTAATTAATTATGCTGGCTGTAAATTTAAATCCTCTTCATTGTACTTAGGACCATGCCCTATCAGAGAGGCAGGAGGGCCATTTGGCCCAGGACTCACAAAGTAAAGAGCTTCATTTTTACACACTGTTTTTCGTCTACTTCAAAATAAAAAAGAAATATTTTCATTCGAAGCAAAGATTTTCTATTTATGATTCGATAACTAGCAACAAATCGTTCGAATTCTTTTGGAAATTGGAACACATGGGCCTCAAATTCTTTCTCTTTCTACCTCTGCCTACTTCATGCGATATATACTGGCAGGGTATATAATGGCAGGGTTGACTTGATTTCTCAGTCTGGAAAGTTCCATCGTTTGCAGTCTTCGATGCACAGTGACGACCTCGCTATGCTGCAATGCGAATCCTGATATTCTAGCTGCAGTGAAAATGCGAAGTTGCAATTATTGCATTGCATAATACTGCTGCAAAGCCATATACTTACAAACACGGCTTCTTGCTGATATCGTTTTTCCTTTGTTCATCGCAAAACTCGAACGCTTTTTCAAGTTTCTGAGAACCGAGGCATTGCGCATTTTCCTGAAAATCTTTATTAAAAAACTTACTATGTTACAAGTTATTACTAGAAGTTACTTAGTGCTAAAATAAGAAATTAAGGCAACGGAAACTTACATTATTTTACTACATTACATTACTTGAAATTCTTACTTACATAACTACTCGGAGTAGGATTTTGATCAGTTACTACTACAAGTTACTTAAAGTTAAAAGAAGAAATCAAGGCAAGAGAAACTTACATTATCTTACTTCACCTTACCTTACCTTACACTACACTACTTACATTGGAATTCTTACTTACATAACTACTCTTGAGTGGGATTTTAACCGTTAAAGGTTGTTTATGTATATAAGGATCCGAGTACATCTTATGCATTATTTGGGAGTAAGAAACGGAGAAAATACGACGTCTGCACGCAGAGAAAACGACGTATAAACCAGAGACACATACCGAACCCTTATTGCCTATCGATTTTATTTCACTGAGTGCCTGTGAATAAGCTGGTTCCTGCGATTTAGCTTTCGTTGGGCGCTTTAGAAATCTCGAGTTTACGATTACAATTACTCAGAAAGAATATTTTGGAAATACAAAAGGCCGCTAATGAAAAAGTGACGATATAAAATGTAATTCTGGGTAGACCTTTCTTGTGATCGTCGCAGATGTAAAAGGTCGATCGCTTCTTTTCTTCGAACCAAGCACGAAAATCGTCTCGGTCAGCACAACTAGTATCACTCAAACAGATCAAGTAGCCTTTCACCGATCTGTCAATGAAATACAACTTTGGGCAAGAAAACTACACATCAGTCGATTTCACTGACTTCATTAACAGGCAACATCACTAAATGTCTGCCTGCAAGCGTAATTGACTGTGGCTTATTACCAGACATATATCAATGCGTTTTTAATATATTAATGTCTGAATTTTCCAGACATTAATTTTAAGTGTAGCCTATAATTAAGAATATCACTCTAGTTCATCGTAGGACTTGCTGCAGACTTTCCACAATACGCCGGCATCCATTCTTTTTCTAATTCTACTGCTTGGTAACAGTTGTGCGTGAAAAACTTCCCCGAGGTCGTTACATGGAGTCCACACAGCAACTCGAGCTCGAAATCGTTAGACCACAGACCAAACGCGCTACCGTACCGCGCACAAATTCCAATAATTGTGGAATTTTAACAAATTGAAGTCCTAATTCACAATCGTATAAATTTTGCACTACGAAAGTGGCTGTAATGCCATCAGTTCCCATTCTCAGCTAATCTCACTTGAATACATGTATCCATTTGATTCAGTAAATAGGAAATACGTTAACAAGTGATAAGAAACAGACAGTTGCGTTTTATTTACCCTTTTATATTTTAAATTCTTTACCTGCATAAATTTTCTATCTCTTCAATTTTGTAGGTAAAATTGTGCAGGTTATCCACTGGATATATAGCTCGACATATCGCGATTTCGATTTCATCACAGGCATCCGTCCCTCTGACTATACATGGAGATCAAACTTCAATAAAGTGATATAATATTGCTTATGATTTATTAATTTATTTACCAAAACAGTAATTATCGCCTATGGGAACAGCCGTCATTTCTAGCATTTCATGGAGTTTCTTTTGATCTGAGCAAATTGACTGGGATATTTTACAATTAGGAACGACTCCTGTAGACATCTGCGCAAGCATCCTGTAGCTGTGGATGCAAAAGTAAATAGCACCCAAATTATACCGGAAATAATTCCTGGTACGAACAATAAAATTAATTATCTGGCAATATGGTGACCACCGAGTTTAGAATGGACAGAAACCACTAAAACTGGTAAGAACTGTTACATAAAGTCGTTCGGCGGCAGGACTTACATTTACCAAGTCGACTAATTCTAAATGGGTTGGTGATGTATTTAAATATTCGTGTGCTTTATATTTACAAGAAACATTCATGCTTCGCATCTCCTTGTTAATAAATGCAGAAGAAACTAAACTTAATTAATGTATGTTTTATGTACGTATATAAATACTTAACATAGCGCCACTGAATCTCTCAAAAGCTCTGCGCTCGCTCGACTAAGAGGTGTTAAATTTCAAACGAACAAGTTCATAATGCTCAAATATCGGTAAGTCACCACTGCCTAAAATAAATGGGTCTATCCTTGGCAATTACTATGTATAAATTCTTTCTTTTAAAAATCCGAGGAGGGTATTCTATACGAGTTTAAGACCAAATTGTCCAGCTGCTCCTTTCGCAGACCACGGACATCGGTATTCTGACTGTCGTTACGGTGAAAATCAGCCGACGGTTATTCATTATGCTGCATTTACTAAGCGCCACTACATAATGACTAAGCATCAATCGACGGCGCTTAGCAATTGTGAGTGAAGAACTTGCTCAAGGTCTTAATACAGTAATTGTCTCAGGGTTGGCTCATACCCTTACTATCGGCGTTACAATCCGAACGCTTTAGCAAACAGGCTATCGTGCCCCGACGATTCGAACAAGCGTCTCTGCGCAGTAGACCTCAACAGAAAGCAATGTAATGTTATGGAAAATTTATAAAGTGCTCTTGGGCATACATCAAGTGTGATCCCACCACGAGTCCAAGTCACTGGGAATTACAAATTCACCGTTACGCATCAGTGCGGGCGCTGGAGAGATGGTATACCCTAAGGGGAGGGGAGACCAGCATCATATAATATTATCTGATGGCATTGCGCCTATGTGCCATATACTGCGTAAATGTTCGAATTATATAGATTGAAAACAAACCCATAAGTATCGATACGATTAGAGTCAGGCACAAAACACCAAGATGACATCGAAGAGAAGACATCTTCCAGCGTCCACAATTTTCTACTGTCCCGTTGCAAAAGCCGGCGTAAAATGCGGCAGGGTTTTGTTGGACGGCTCTTAGTTCGACAATGTACGCTTAATCTTTGTACTTCAAGGCTCGCTATTCGTGGATATGCAAATTAACACATACACACAGACATCTGAAGGGGAACGGTCCTAATGACACGAATTTACACAGAGAAAGAGTGAAGGTCAGAGAAAGCACAGAAGAAAGATTACAGGATGAACGTTCTCGGTAGAAAAGGGGCAGAACACACAAAGCATGCCATACATCCGTATTTAACTTGTACAGCTAGTTCATCATCATCAGCATTATCATCATCCTCACTTGTTTGTTGATCAAAAAGAACTTGACAAAGATACACGTTTAGCATGAAGTAAACAGGTTATTGGGAGCCCCATCATCGTGTTTATAGATCCAAAAATTAACAAAGATGAAGTAAGCAGTTTATTGCGAACAAACGGCAGACCCAGAAGGGACCATAGTTCCTCTTAATTATGGCCGCGTATTAACAGACAAAACAAATGGCGACTAAGAACTTCTGTGAATATATTAATATATCTTAACTAATACAAATTTCTTAACTAAAGGAAAAATGGTCATACTTTTGATCCCCTGATCAAAGAGTGCAACCTAAGAACTTAAAGTTTACAACTGATTAAACATAAGTTTTATTATCATATTTTTTATGTTAATCGGGTTCACTGTTTAACATCGTTGGTAGAGAGCGGGAAAAGCCATTGCACTTGTATGTCTGCGGAAAAGTACTAAGGTACTAAGATACCCAGCCGCTGATTAGCATTGTAAACCGTTGTGCTGTGGCATACTACAGGCCTGAGAGAGAACAAGTATTAGACTAAAGGCCTAATGGTGAACTGGTATGAATGGGATACAGAAAGATTTAAATAATGTATGTCGGGATATTTATCATGGCAACTGAAACAGCTGACTAAATATAGAAGTGCCCCATCAAAAGTACATTTCAAATCCAAATAACTGAAAATTAGCACGCACCTTTCACTATGTCTGGTAGACTCTATGCAATTTAAAGGCTACAAAAGGACATGAGTTTTGGGGGCACATTCCCCGTAGTTATTCAACAGAGCAATTATCAGAGCAACACCGATGTTTCAGAGAGTTTAATTTCTACACACCAACTAGACCTGAACTTCGCAATTATTTAAGTATTAATCTGCCATATCTTCGTCTGATATTTGAACTAATCTACCATATTTTCCTACTCAGACTGGATGATCAACAAAAACCTTTCGACAAGATAGGCCTACGCAGCCCTTGGCCTGCTTAATTCGTAATGGCTGTGGAAGTAGGCCTATGCTGGAAACCTAATTTTCAAATGCACTGGTTTAAAGAAAGTCCATGGTTACATTTCACGGTAGAAAAAATACAATCGGCTTTTAATGTACCATAGTTTGCATCAGTTAAAGCGATCCATGCACCTGAATCAGTGACTTAGCATTGGTCATCACACGATTTGGCAACTGAAAAGCGGCAAAAGGAGCTTCGACAGTTTTTATAAACCCTTATTTCGCAGTAAATCACTGTGCAACCCATACCAGAAGGCCATAAAGCATAAAATAATATAAAAGCTTATAAAAAGCTCATAAGCATGAGTAATATATAGATCAACAAAATGAACTACTCTATAAAAATTGTCTTGCTTCTACAAAACGCCAAAAACATTATAATAAAGATCTTAGAGTACTCTAAGATCTTTCATTCTAATCCTCACGAGAATACGTGTAACACGTTGTTTAAAAACTGCTATCTTCAACTATATCTCGGCTTCCAAATATATGAATCTTTAGCAAGAAACAGGTAGTCTTTCTGAATAATATTACTACAGTTCGTTAAGTTCGAAAGTGAACTTAAGAGGCTTTCAAGAACATAGGCTTTGAAAATGAAAATCTATTGCAATTTGTACACACACACAAGCGGGCATGGCCGGTCGTCTGCTATTCAAATCTGCGAATGATGAGAACAAGAATCGCCATCTGAAGGATCTTGGCGATACCGCCATACTGCACCAACACAGCACAACTGCTACACAGAGGCGAAATCTCCACATCTACAACAGAAGTAGGTAGCGGCTAAAGCGTTGACACCCAGAGGTATATGTTGTTTTTCGCTTATAGGGTTACCATTTCAGCTTATGTCTTTTCGCCGAGTCATGCTTTGCTTATTTCAGATGTTTGTCTAAGTTGACAACTACTTCTTGGAAGGTGGAGAGGGCTAATAAAGTCTCTGAGCTAGTAGCTTTCATCCCACTTCTGTTGCGCTGTACTTAGAACCTTAGAGTTTTAATTATAAGCTGTTTCTTTTGGTGCAATGAACACATTTTGATTTGAAGTTTTCTGTTGTTTCCGTGCCCGCTGTTGCTTTGTTGTTTAGTTGCTTGTATTGCTGATGTTGTTATGTCTTCATAACTGGATCCAATTTTTTCATGCCTCATTGTTGAAGGACCAGAAATCTATGAACTTTGTTTTCGACACAACTCCATAACACCGATAAAGCCAACAAATCTGATTGAATTGTGATGAAGGGAAAGAGACATACCCACCAAACATTGGATTTCCTATTGTCCCGATGGCGCTACAAAAGTTATTAGATTCAAATCGTCTGACAAGATTATGGTCAGATGAAATAAGACTGGATTTGATGATTTCATATTAGAGCACGTGGACTGATTTAGACTTCAAGTAATAGACGAACCTAAGTTTGATTGCAGTTGGCAATCAATAAGCGCCAGCATCTGCTTCAGGAAAATCGACAGAAACCCATCGAGCAAGTCAGCTGGTTTATCTCCGCAACATCTACGAATAGACTTCACGGTGCAACTTTTCAGCCGATTTGTAGTCCTACACAAAATAAATAACATTCTTAAAGAACGCAAGCAATAGAAAATTCTGCTATATTTCATCTAATTTTTGGGAAAACTGCACTTACAGTAGGTCTACCACCCGTTCCAATTCTCTCCCCTCCAATACATCCTCTCTCTCCTTCCTCTCTCCCCTCCCCTTTCTCTCTGTCTCTCTGTCTGTCTTTCTGACTCTATCCTGTCTTTCTCGTCTAATCTCCTCTGTCTCTCCACCATCGCTTATTATCCCTGGCATCAAAGGAAGATAAATTCTCTTCTCTGGCTGAGACCATCCTTACAGTGGCGTGCATCCCTCATATTATTATTATTTATTTCTGCATTTAATAGGGGCCGCTATCTAATGACTAAGCATCAATCGATGGCGCCGAGCAATTCTAAGTGAAGAACTTGCGCAAGGTCCCTGCACAGTAACCGTCTCAGGGGAGTCTCGAACCCGTCTTCTCCTCGTTACAAGTCGAGCACCCTCTCCAATAGACTACCGTGTCCCACAATATATTCCCTCACATATTATGCTACTGCTTACAGATCTTCTCCGACTGCTTACAGGTCTTCCCACACTGTTTAAAGGTGTTCTCCGAATGCTTCCATCGTCAAATCGCATCCTGCTTGTGATTTTCATTTGATTAATGAAAATAGTTAGGATCAAAAAATAGCATATCTAGTGCTTCAGGCATTGAGCTGTGCTCAAACCTAGTTGTCTTTTAGAAACCCCCAATTTACTGAATAGTGCTAAAACCTAGTTGCCCTACAGAAAACCTGAAGTCGTTTTGGATGACTAAATAACTTTAACAAGCGCTTAAATTATCGAAGAAGCTTAGCCTAGTTGTCTGTAGAGATATTGATTGTGCAAGTTATAATACAGAGTTGTGCTTCCTGCAATGCAAATATTGATTGTCTGTGTTAAACTTGCAACATATTATGACAGCGACAGTTACTTATGAATCAGTCCAGTCTATAAAGTAAAGCAAGCCTATAAAGTGTTCAAGAGACCATAGAACAGAAGCAGTTAACCCTGAGAGGTAGCCTTTGGCATGAAGTTTTAATACCTTCCTTTCCTTGACCTCGGCATATGTGAGTGGGTAGCCTGTTTCCCTCGCGTCTGATCTTTACGCCAACAGTGTAAAGTCTATGTGCTCATTTTATAGTTTCATAAGAAGCATTGGTTAATTAGACAATTTAAAACTGTTTCTGTTCTGGGGATATGAACCCAGACATCGTGGTTGGCATCATTGCACGCTAACCACTATACTATCGAGCATCCTTTGAACAGACTATAACGTTTATAAAACGCTTAGTGTAAGAAAGAATATTACTCGCAAGGAGATTTGTTGGAAGGTCTTTTTGTTTCTTCAGTGCAATACTCCAACGATTTTTTTGACTTCTGAGCTTCGAAACATTGCGAGTTATCTAGAAATTCTATGGAAACGAAAGAAATTAACAAGTTATTATGTGGCGTTGATGAAACCTTTGGTATTCGAAGAGACAGAATCGAAAACATTAGTCTCAACCAAGATCGTAATCGCAATCGTAACCGCGAAATTTCTAAAGCATTACTCCAGAGCTAAGCGCAGGGCACCAGCTTATTCGCGAGCGCTGCGTCAAGTCAGTGGGGTTGTCCAAAGCTTCCGTGTCAAGAACCAAGTCCGGTTGCCAGGAGACCAGAGAGAGTAAGAGAGAGGAGGCTAGGGTGGGTTGTGTTTAAGCTGCGAGAAATGGGAAGAGTGATCAGGGTGGGATTTCTTGAGACTTCAGTTTTGGATGGGATACTTGAAGAGTTAAAGATAAAGTGAACAGCGACGAGATAGAGAGAAAAGAGACAGAGAATTATTTCTATATTTATTAAGCGTCATTTTCTAACAAATAAGCATCAATCGATGGCGCTGAGAAATTATTTGTGAAAAACAGGATCAATGTCCTTACACAGTAACCGTGTCAGAGGAGGATCGAATCCGCATACTCCGCGTTACAAAACAAGCGCTCAAACGAGTTTTCAATAGAGAGGGACAGACAGACAGGCAGGCAGGCAGGCAGGCAGACAGACACATAGATTAAACTAACAGAAGTTGCTTAACTTAAGATTTGAGATGCAACTGCAGGAAGACCTTGTCTGTGTTCTACGCACAAGTAGTCGGTGGCGCTTCTCAATCCGTTGACTATAACACGCAAATGGGGTAGATCACGGCAACTCGTTCTATTCAGACAGGTGGTGACGCCTTCAAGTAAGCTGTCAAAACATTCCAGTTTTTCTAAAATTAGAGGTTCCGTTGTGTTATAGGCACCACATTATCTCTCTCAAAGGGCTGAGGAGTCAAAAGATGTTACAGTATGCTCCCCGTACATTGCGCAGAGTCCAAGAAATGTGAAAATGATCGTAAAAATCACCTATTAATAACCAGTGTATGAACAAGATGTATACGCCAGCAGAACATAGTGCGGATCTTACCAATTAAGAGATTATGTCCTTATTGCCAAGACCACATGTTTTTCATAGACTCCCATGTGCCATGGCGAAGCTAAATCGTTCTCTACACACGGAATTTCAGATTGCATTCTTTGCTCATATGCCTCCTCCAGTTGGAAGGTTAATACGTTCGCATAAGTTATTTACCACGCTAAGGAATTTTATGATTGATAAGCCTACCTATCGGATTAAGGCGTCCATGGACATTTAGGGAACCATTAACGGCATTAGCGAATTTCCCGACAACCATTCAACAGGACGTGAATGAACTGAACTCTATAGTTGTAACTCTAGAAGCAGAAATGCATGTCAAACATATTTGCAGTCGGTTAATTGAAGAACATATATATATATATACATATATACATTATTATATATATATATATATATATATATATATATATATATATATATATATATATATATATATATATATATATATATATATATATATATATATATATATATATATATATATATATATATATATATATATATATATATATATATATATATAATGACAACATATAGTCACCATGGAGAAGTCAGCCAAGAAAAGACTATTTTATGTGACCACCGAAGCCAATAATTAGGCATCTGAATACGTCGAAAAGTGTGATGACGTCCTTCTTTGAAGTATGGTAATACACTACCCTATCACAGTGCAGCTCAGGGCACGAGAACTGTGTTCCGGTTTCTAATATGAATTCATCTCAAACAGCGAGAAGTACGCTTCTGAACACAGTTGACGAGTTGAATGCAATCTGAAATTCCGTGTCTAGATCTCAACAGCATTAGAATAGCGCAATGGCATTAGGCCTACTGCAGGCACATGTCGCATTATATCCAGAGGAGAGGAGGGCAGAGGAGATCTGGGCAGGGCAGAGGAGGACAGGAAAAAGGAGGGGCGCAGAGGAGAGGAGAGGATAGGTCTGGACGGGGTAGATCCCGCAGTTCAGAGTCTAGAGCTCGGGGGTTAATAACGATTCATTGCCACAAATCATAAACATTTTCTTCTGGGG
Source organism: Norana najaformis (assembly GCA_964023275.1). NCBI lineage: Eukaryota > Metazoa > Annelida > Clitellata > Crassiclitellata > Hormogastridae > Norana > Norana najaformis. The sequence goes on from OZ029922.1 coordinate 3,007,404, forward strand.
TATGTGGCTAAAAAAGCCGACAATGCCAATACGCTGCTAACTTGACCTGTTCGCGTCGCTTCTGAATCATTGAGTAATTTATACAAGATGTATGATACACTGCGATCAGGTGCGACTGGGAAATTGCAAACCGTTACCTGCAAACATGTTGTAGTTCTTCGCTAATGTATATAAACGTCGTATTGTTCCCCAACGGATATTTTTCATGACAGGACTGGATTTCAGCCACATCGCAGGCATTAATTTGTACAACTACAACCCACAATTATATGTATTCACAAATTATTGTGTAACACTGTACATAAAGTAAAGGTAACACACTTCTTTACAGGCCTCTTCAGAAACTCATTAGGAGCGTGGTCCTCGATCATTTGACCGAGTCACATAGGCCTACACGACCACCGCAATCCAACCACGTCAACTTTTAGCCTCCAAAATTGCATGGGTACTCATTTACCTATCCAGAAGGGATGAAAGGCTGAGTTTGCACCAGATGACAAGACATTCCACGGACTGTTACCCATCGAAGTACTAACCGAATTCGATTTCTCTTAATTTTACTGCGCCTGCCAGCGTAGCTTCAACATAACCAAAGGTCGCCCAAGTGACATGTATGCCTGCAAATAGCATGGAGGATAGTACAGGACATTGGGATGTGGACTGGAGTCGCGGTCAAGGCTACGCTCGGAGTAGTACGCCACTAGACTGTGAACACTGAACCCTTATAGTAATAGTCATTGTCGAATCTATTAAAAGAACTGCATGCAATTTCCTCTGAACGGAGTAACAGGGCTGTAGCTAAAAGGGTAATATGTCCAAAATCAAGTCAAATTTTTTAAATGAAAGGAAAAGTTAACCTAACTTTCACCATTTAAGTAAAAGCTAGAGTACTCTCAACAACTGCCCTCAGTGTAAAAGAAAATTAATAGGCCTATCCCATGTCATACATGGGATCAGCCAGAGACGACGACGATGTTTACGACGACGACGACGATAGTGATGACGATGATAATACTTCCGGAGAAAATGTACAGTCTGTGGTGAATATCGACTATATAACTAAATAGTCTACTGTTCGAATAATATTTTTGCTTTTCCAGTTCAATCCACTGACTTGAGTGGCTTCGGTTCTAGAGTCATCTAATACGTTATCACATGATGTGTTAACCACCAAAGCCAACTCTGTTACCATTCTTCCTCGGATTCAACGGCTTCTCTCGAGTTTTCTCATTCATGCCTCTGTCCTTCTCACGGCTCAGTTTGTTTATCAACCACATCTGTTTCTGCCAGGCCACAGTAGAGTCATAAGTTGAAATTGGACAATTACAGTTTTGTGCGTTTCAGGGCGGTTCCGAGTATCCGATGTGTATATTTAGAGCGACCTAATGTTTAAACTGCTCGGATCATATTCGTTGAACACTCATTGTGTAAGCTCACCTCACCTCGGAGTACACTAACCCTATAATCCTTACTCCCTCGGTGCCTATTAGGAATAGGCAGAGAAGTTAACACACCCCTAACTAATTACCCTACTGCACCACTCGACTTCAAAGAATCATTCAGTCAACACAGTAATTAACCAATGTCGCGCTGCTTTAGAGATGTTCCGGTTTTGCCGTCTCCTCCCCTCGCACAACATACAACATTCACTTACCATGCCTAACTCCGCCACTGCATTTAGTCGGGTAGTGCCAGTCCCAAGCCCGGATAAATGAGGAGGGCGACGTCAACAGCCTTAGCTGCCATAAGATGCTGTTAAACATTGGAACTACTACTTACCATGCCACAAATTAAGGCGGCCTATTTTCTTCATAAAGGGTTGTTGTTGCTATTATTATTATTATTATTATTATTATTATTATTATTATTATTAATATAAATGACTGCAAATACCAATGAGCTGCTGAAAACATGCGAGATTGATTACAGAAATCATTCAGAATTGAGTAAGTAAATGTCTCACTTCTTTTCACATATTACATATTATATTATATACCACTCAATTCGGTTCACTCTTCCTGGTAGCTCTCTTAATCCCTCTAAACCGAATTTCTTCTCCTAGGTACAAGCCAACAGCTGCGTTAATAAGATGGTGTCTCATGCGGATAACCATACTGTATATACATAAGCCTATTTGTGTGTGTGCATTAAAGTTGGGTTCTACGTGTATGCGAGAACCCGCCAGAGGCGACTCTCAGCTATTCGAGCATTACCTGCTTACGGATGAACCTTATTGAACTCTAGCATCAATTAAGCTACATTTGAGAGGTTCTCCAGAGGCGCTATGCAAATGTTACTTTCCATTACAATTGTTATAAATTGAAAACAAACCTAGAAGTATCGACGCGATGGCAGTCAGGCAGAAGACGACAAGAAGAAATCGCGCAGGAGACATATTTTCTGCGTTCATCAAGTATCTCATCAAAGGCAACCGCAGAATGCGGCAGACACTGAAGTCAATATCCTCTATATAGGGCCCACAGCTAGGCAGCGTGTACTTAATTGGCTCGTCATTTTGGATATGTAATTCAACCTATGCGTATATAAACTGGGCCATTCACTTGTTTGTACGTTAAAATCTATAAGGTCTAACCAATTAACTACAATTTATATGACTTAATGAAGAAAGCCACCGTAAACGTTATAATGTATCCATCGTTATCTGAATAGCTAGTTTTAATAGTGCTTTTAAAGAACCTCTTAAGGGACCAAATACGCGGCCAGATCAAATAAGGTGCGTCTTAAGATAAGCTGAGAAAATGTTTCCGGAACTGTATTTGACTGTGCAGTTCGGATTTTGAAAGGAAGACTGTGCCAGACGGCCGTGGTCAGATACTTAATAAAGGGCATAATACCGAGCCCTATGAGAAACCGCACAGAATTGGTGCGCATATGAAATTGTGAGATTTGGGTAATGAGTGAAGACGGTGTTGAAAATGAAATCATGAGTAAAATTACGCAATCACTGACTGAAAGGTCAACAACAACTGCTTTTATTCAGTATCAGACAAAGAAGACCAGACCAGACCTTTTGTAGCACTTTTTTCAGGGATGAAATTATACATTTACACTTGTACAGAATGGACTGCAACCTCGAAAGAGAAATCACAGATGAGCTCTGTAAAATATTAAGTGAAACAAGTTTTGTTTATACATTTTAAAGTTCAGTAACATTTGCAATAACATTTGCAATTTTCAATAACATTTAATATTTAACGTTTATTATTAAGTGAAACAAGTTTTGTTTATACATTTTAAAGTCCAATAACATTTGCGCAGATGTTTTTAAGCAACCAATAACTAATTTAACGAGCAACTCGCTTTGTATTGACTTATTAAATGTCATATGCTTTTAAAATGTTGCTTTTAAAGTATCTTAGAACTGGTATTGCTATGATATTATAAGGTAATAAGTAAATGTTCACAGTTTTATATAGCGACCATATACATACCCTTGGCTCTGCTCACTTGTTACTGTGGCATTCTAGACAAAGATGTAAATGAGGCAGAGTTTTATTGAAAGGTTCTTTATAGTTAAATGACATATGCTTAATCATTGCATGTCAAAGCTCAGGACTCAGAGATATGCAAACTGAATCAGTAAACATAAACACAAAGACAAATTGAAACAAACAAAGACACCAAAGACAAACGAATGGTTATAGTCCAAATAAGATCAACTTGCAAAGAGGCAGAGGCAGAATCAAACAGCCGAGGAGAGAGATTACAGGATGAATATTCTTGGTAGAAAAGGGCAGATTACACACGCTTTTGTAACTCCAATCCCTTCATAAAATCTAAAACAGTGGAAAGTGAATAGATGTTTTTGCCTGTTGCTACAAGCAGTTTGAGTGGGTTATATGTCTGAGGCTGAGGCGTGGTTATGTTTCCTTTTTACAGAAGTGAAGATGTTGCAGTGGTCAGTGATGGCATTTCTCATGCAGCAGTTCCATGTGGACTTTACAATTCTGGAAATTGTTGCTGTGTAAACACGGCAATTCAGGTGACAGAAGCTAAAGATCAGTTACCCAATAATCGACTTGAGTGTGATTTGTTACACTGTAATTTTGCACTGCAATTTGTTACACTGGCAGAATAAAGCTGCAGTACCACTTTACGACTGATTGGGACTTTTGTTGAATATAGTGTACGAGATTTAAATGGGTCATAAAGTTGACATTATTTGATAATTGATTGGATATCGCTGCAAAAAGTGTATAAGAAATTACCCGAATCGAAAATTGACACTAGCTTATCAATTCAATCATGTGCTGAATGTAGTGCCTTTACTCAATACCAGAACTGACAAAGTATGTGAAATGCTCTAAAAGTCGTGTTGCCACAAATTTGTTGCGAAGAGCTACATCACGCTCTTGAACGATATGCGTTGAGCTGAGACATGCAGTCCGATAATGCTGAAAGTATTTTAAAATATTGTGTACTGTTGTAAAGTGACTTGTCAAACGTTTTGTTTGGGTTTATAATTCATCTCAGTCTCTTTCTGAGTAGGTAAATGATTACCAGCGCTATTCTGGAGGCTAAAATTGGAATTGGTAGTTAGGCAGAAGAAATCAAGAAGAAACTGCACAGAAGACATATTTTCTGCTTTTACAAGTACTGCATCAAAATACAGCAGACACTGAAGTCAATATCCTCTGTATACAGCTCGGCATCATGTATTTAACTGCGTGCTCGTGTGGAAAGTCCAAATTAATGCACATGCATAACCTGAGGACAAACAGATGATGTGTCAGAGATAAAGCCAGAGATGCTCTTCGTGTAAAAAAGGATGGAAAGACGCAGACAGGCTATATAGTAGGCACAAATTACGATTAGAGAGTGCCATAATTACGCAGAGTACTGGCTACATTTTATGGAAATGGCAACACTCCAGACAGGAGTGCGCCAGAGATGGTGAGGATGACAATTATGTGAAGCTTACACAAGATCTTCCTTACTGTGCCTGTCCCGTCTGATGGCTGAGGAGCTTCACAGCCTCATTGTCTCTCAACTGAACACCCGTGGGAGATGTTCACTTCAGTCCAGGTAAAAACTCAAGTCCAAAGTCTGATTAACATGGAGCAAATTGCTTGCTTGAGCATTATTACAGCTGGACTAAAGAATTTTCCGGATAGTTTAGATTTCACAAACCTTGTCAATTCTGCACTCAGTTGAAACAGTCACTGTCAAACAGGTTAAAACAGGCTAAGCACCCAGATCCTGCAACTCTAGTTACAAAAATTGTGCTTCTTGTGTAGAGAGGAGTCTATAAAGCATATGGAGAAAAAGTTGCCATGTATTAAATCTCTGAAGAACTTATAGTCCTGTGTGCAAGACATTGAAAGGACACATTGAAAATTTGAGTTGGCCGGTTAGAGTTCCAAGTTTTAGCTTAAATTAGTCAGATGGCTGGCAAGACCACCAAAGATGATTGATTTTTTAAATGAAGTTATTTTACCAATCACCATCAGTTTAGGAAAAATATAGACAAATAAATCAGGTCTACTTAAACAGGTCGCAAAGGACAAACTCAGAAGGTATCACCCGAGTCCTGTTATACAGAAACCCAATTACAGCATAAAGTTGTGCAGAAGAGTAGCATAAAAGCGTGATTAGCTACACGCGTACGTCAAGGTGCTTCTGTGTTCGAAGATGCCGGTTCGCATCCCGGTCATGGCTTATTTCAGAGATTTGAATCTCAGGCTAGCACGGTTTGTAAATGGAGACCTTAAGTGGTGTGCACCCATTCAAACGGGCAGTGGAGGTGAAGGATCTCACTCGATTATTCATTGAAAAATGAGCAGTCGAGGCCATGTGTACATTTACATTTTACATTTAGCATCAGAGGTCAGTTTCTTAAATACAAGCTACTACTTCAAAGATAATCGATATTTAAAGTCTTATTAGTCTGATCGCATGAAGGATGAAGTAAACAAGGGTGAAGTAAACAAGGGTGTAGGAAAGAATGGTGATGTATTGAAGCGTAAAGTAATGAAGGGTGAAGTAATAAAGAGTGAAGTAATGAATGGTAAAGTAATGAAGAGTGAAATAAAGAAGAGTGTCACTGAACTGACTGAAATGCAGTTCACCTCTACATAGAGATGTTCAATGTTTTATCTCCAAAGGAATTTCTTGAACGAGTTTCATTTCAGCATCAAAACTCGACTCCAAACAGACATCTTCTTAAAGTCATTTTCGTGTCGAAGAACCAACAAACAGTCTGCAAAAATAACAAAAAGTCAAATAACAGAAATACGAAAAATAAATTCATATGACAGAATTATGAAATATAAATTCAAATGACAGAATTAAGAAAAAAAATTTAAATGACAGAAATACAAAAAATGAAATCAAATGACAAATGGAGAAAACTGAAACAACATAGGTACAGCATCTGCGTCGTTTTCCTTACAGTGACTTAAGATCTAATCTAATCTTATCTAGTGTAATAACATGTATGGCACTGTCATCATTATGCACAAGGCATAATCAGTGGTCACTTCAGGTGAACCCTCAGTCATTATTCATAAGCTGTTTGAGAATCCAGACTGAAATCCAACAGATCAGAGAAAAGAATTAAGATGAGAAAGGCATGAAGTGATGCAGAGTTGTATCATATCATATTAGATTGCACTGTCCTGTAATAGACGTATGTAAGCATGCAAGTGGGACACAGTAGCCAATTGGTTAGTGCTCAGCTTGTAACATGGAGAGTCCAGGATCGAGTGGGTCACTGTGTTGGAACCGTGAGCAGGTCCTTCACTCACAACTGTTCAGTGTCATAAATGCTCTGTTGTATGGTCGTGCGTGCACTTCTGATCTTTGGAAGGAAGGCAATGTCAAATACAGTCATATTTTTATTTGCATATTTATATAGCACTTTTAAAGAACCTCATAAAGGTGCATTATACTGTATTCAGACACAAAAGAATGAAAAGACAAATCAGCCCATATGAAAACCAGACGACAAGTTATGAAACGTAAAGTCAACAGCAGCCGTTACAGAACAATGAAAGCTGATCGTGGCTACAAAAAAAGACAAATATCAGCTTTTAGTAAGCCAGAAATTGTCCAAACCTCTGATAACTTTTCGAACTACAGGGACTTCAACAATGGCATGAGCATCGTAGATTGTCAAGAACCATTCTACCAACTGAAATACGAGACACACACATGCTACACAGCAAGTAATTTTACAAAGTTCTAAGATGGTTAAATAATTTATGCATCTGCAAATTTACAAAATTACAGAACTTGTAATTTATATAATTTACATAAATTAACATAATTATAATCGTAAACTCTAAATTTCTAAGTACCATGTGAAAGCCACGTGCAGGGCATCGGCTTACTCACGAGCACTGCATCAAGTCAGAGATACCGCAAGAAGTACATGTACAAGATCCAGCTGCCACAAGACAGAGCTCAAGGAGACAGGTGCTGTTAAGGTGGGTTGTATACAATTGAAAGACATGCGAAGGCAGGTGATACGGATGAATAGGGACAAGACTTTTTTGCTTTAAAAGAAAGGATTCTAATTTCGTATGGAAATCCTGAGGAGTGATATATATTGTGGAAACTGACACTGAGTGGCTGAAAGACAGCTGAGAACATAACGCATAATTACTTTTAAACTCCTCTTAAAGAAACTTTCAACCTGAACATTCTGTAGCAAGCACTGAATGTGGTCACAGAGGTCACTAGCTTTTCCTGCTTGATAATTAATGGGATGCACTACCAGCTGTGGACAGATAAAATCTATCAAGAGAACAATGGTCTGGTGCAAACTGAGCTTTTATATTCTAATTCTTCTACTGTGTACAGGTGGAATACCTTGGCAAAGCTGCACAGCATGCATTCAAAAACTCAAAGGCTAGTGTTTTGCAAAAATGTACAATGTTAATAAATAGCTAACAAATGTCAGGTGGGCATTCATTCATTCCAACTTATAACTGACCTCAGAGGCAAGGTAACTTGAGCTCCTTTCTCTCCCCCTCTCAGTGTTCCGCAGGCGCCTGAAGACTGTACTGTTCAACAGTGATTTTACTTTTTCGGGTCGGAAGCACCTCTGTTGAGTTTATCCTCTAAGAGGCGCTTTATAAATCTCAAATTACAATAACAATTACAACAGAATAAAAATTTAAGTTACACTTCCAAAAAAACTGACAAGGAATACTACTCAAAAGATGGCACGGGTGGTCTTTTACGCAGCATAGGAGCGTTTTCAGCAGTGTCCTCAATCTGTAATCCAACAATTGCAGTTTTGAGTCTGCAGAGCAGACTTCATGCAATGATAATGGGTGGGGCATGGCAGTCGATTGGATCAAGCGCTTGTTTTGTAACATGGAGAGAATGGGTTTGAGCCTCCAAAGAGACAGTTACTATGTAGGGACCTTGAGCAAGTCCTTCACTTGTAAGTGCAATAATTAAATAATTAACTTCATTGGCACATTTCACTCATATTCCAAGTATCATACAGCTACAGAATGCTGCGGATAAAACACAATGCTTTACCCTTCCAGTCAGTTGATTCCAAGGTTCTGCTTTGAATAGGGTTAAGACGGCCCTTGGGGCAAGGTTCATCAAAATCGACTCCAACAGTTCTTCGTCACCATTAAACAAGAATTCACCGAGATCTTTACTACATGTGCCAGCGTCCGTGGTTTCGAATTCATCCTGGACCAGATGCTTTGGCAATCCAAGTAAAACCGCTGCAGAGGAATCCGACCACGAGACGATGGCAGACAGAAATACGTTCATTAAAAACCTGAAGATCTACAAGAAAATAGAGCAATACACAAATATTTACCCTAAAATCTCTTGCTGTCTATCTCTGTCTGTAACTTTCTATATGTATGTATGTATGTATGTCTGTCTCTCTTGGGGTGAACTCAACTGAGCACTGCTGTATCCATGATGCGGCTCTACCCTTCCTACCTGGGGATTTTCTGCATGCAGAAATATTCATCACAAATATTCATCACACAATCTCTATTGCTGTCTCTCTCTCTCTCTCTCTCTCTCTCTCTCTCTCTCTCTCTCTCTCTCTCTCTCTCTCTCTCTCTCTCTCTCAGGACGAACTCAAGTAAGCACAGATGTAACCACAATGAGGTTTTGCGCCTTCCTCACCTGGGCCTTCTGCAAATCATGTTGTTCTTTGTCCTTGGCAAGAAGTGGAATTGTTACCCCAAAGTATACAGATACCCAGGGATGTGATGGAGATGTGACTTTGGGAGAAGGGAAGGGCCATGGGAGATAATCCAGACAGAAAGTCCAGCATGGCGATATGCTTATATGTATCTAATGTATGTATTCAAGTATGCAACTATCTGAATGTAGCACTTAAATAACACACAAAAGTGCTGCCTATGCTAACCTAAGTGGTGTTAGAGTCATTACATTTTACCGAATCAACACTGTGAGAATTCAGACCAAGAGTCTCTGATGTCAGGGAGAGACACAGAAGACAAAGACAGAGACAAAGACAGAGACAAAGACAGAGACAAAACAGAAAGTTAATCCAATGTCCTCACTTTGTTCAGTGACAGTTCCTTAGCGGCCAGAGGCACAATTTCAAGAGCAAGATTCTTAATGTGACCCATCAGCTCCAGCAGCCACTGCATCCGATTCAGAGGCTGGCAGGATTCCGAGATGGCACCGTTACTGCAGGCAGCAAATGCCTGCACCAGTAACCACAGAGATGACGAATAATTGCTGCAACACAAAGACAAGGTAAAGAAATTTTCAATTTTTTCAAACGTATTAAATCAAAGAGACATCAAGATCAAGTACTTTCAATTAAATTTTACTCTGTAAAAGCCATTTACAGCACACTGTAGAATTTCGTTTTAAATTCACACCAACTTTCACCGACTATCTTGTCTGTTCTTGACAACCTTGGTATGTAACGTAGGGGTAGTACCTCTTTTAAGTACCTCTTTTATGAGGTACTTAAAAGGTGCTAGTTTAAGTGAATAGATAACTAACTTGCTCTCTTGTCATCTGATGAGCTCTCTAGATAATCTTATGCACCAATCCTTACACTTCAATCTGTATTCACTCCCTCCACAAACCTATCGTTATTTTCATGCTCTTCCAATCTGCTTTGGTGTCATTACCGTAATAAAGAATTTTATGATGAGGCTAAACACACCGTCCTTGGGTTAATTTAATATCCGACTAAAGTACGCACTGAGCATTCTCAGAATGAGCCTGGAACACTGAGATGTGCGCTTAAGCCACTTGCAGTACATTTTGAGTACAAGTGATGGGTACTTCAAGCAAATAATGTGGAATGGACCCATTATTTGATATGAATCTCTACTTTAAAAACCAAGGACCAATCTTAAGTTTTAAACATTATTATTATTATTTCTGCATATCATTAGTATTTCGGCTGACTTCTGACATTGTAAAGCACCCTAGAAGTAGCCTGCTACTTACAGTGCTATAGAAACTGTCGTCATTATGTTACATTACATCATAAAACACCAGCATCCAAGAATCAGCTTATTTGTAATAAGTTCTGCCTCATTCAAAAACTTCCTTGTCAAACAGCACCTAAATACCACGCCTATCCACCCACCTAATTCTTGGATTGTAAGCAACTGCTTCGATTGCCTGATTGAGCCAAACCAGAGGCTGGTTTCCAATGGCAACCAGGTAACATCGCAAGAGCAACCCTCGCGAGTAAGTCTCATCACTTTTCAGCTCTTTTGATGTGATGTCATCCATTAATGACTCAGGTGCAAACTGCATACATTTACAGCACAGATGCCACAGTCGAGCCTATAAAGAAGTGTCACAAACAGATGAATCAGAGAGGATGAATCACTGAGAATGAACTGATGAAACACCAAGAGGATGAATCACTTATCATTATTATTATTACTTCTGCATTTATCAAGCACCGCTTTGTAATGGCTAAGCATCTATCGACGGTGCTGAGCAAGAGGGAGTGAAGGACGTGCCTGAAATCCCCACACAGTAACCATCTCAGAGGAGGCTCAAACCCATACTCTCTATGTTATAAGCCGAGCACTCTAACTGATCGCCTGTGGTGCCTCACTTTGACAAAATCACTGAACATATGAACTGCTAAAGAAATGAATCACTCCAAAGATGAATCACTAAATGGATGAACTACAAATAAACAGAATTTAACTGGATTTAATTAGCCTAGATTAGATAATGCACATTTATAGTCATACCTACATACAAACACACATCCATCCATCCATACATACATATATTATACATCCATACATACAAGCATATATACAAACATACATGTATACATACATACATACATAATTCACAAGGCATCAATCAATCAATGGCTGCTACAAGGGACCATCAACTGATGCACTACATTATGGTCACTAGACAATCACAGTGCATCTCCTAATCACCTAATGAAGGAATAAATGTTAGGTTTTTCAGCTCACATTCTCTACAGGACACAATCTGCAGATGGTTTCAAACGCTTTCCAGAGCACCAAAGGGACGTTCTGTGCGGGACTTGGTTCCTTAAGCGCCATCTGGAGGCCCTTCAGCATTGCTGTCAACAACGTCCACAGATCGTCACTGTAGCTACTGATGGACGTCCTTTCACCACTTTTGTCTGAGAGCGACTTAAGCGGTTCAAGGAAACCGTTCTCAAAGTACTCTTTTAGTATCGTCACAGGGATGACTCGGATCAAGATGTGGAGATTCCGATAGATGCAGACTTTAGCTGGACTCTGAATATCGACAAACCAAAGGCAACAACTGTTAGTTAAGAACTGCTTAAGTAACTGCAAGTAAGTAAGTAAAGTAAGTAAGTAGCCTTTATTTACACCTGACAAGCAAACATGCATTCTATATATTCTACATATATTGTACATGGTTTTGTAAATGTAAGTATGTAGATGTGTGTATCAAAACACTTAATGTAATAGCTTTTAAGAACCTCACAAAAGCACAGTGGCTCTCTACACAAGCGTGTTTTGCAGCAAATAGAAAAATTATGCTGAACAGAATTAAATGCAAGATACTAGATTTACAGATTTAGAGCTTCAAAGATTCACTCTAAATTTACGATAGTCATCAGAGCATTACAGAATAAACTAAAATGGATAAATCTCGACATGTTTGACAACAAAAATGAAAAAGTTACAGCCTATTTGATATAAATACAAAGCCATTTGAACATGTTCACACATCCCACAGCTTTACCAGCTTTGAATTCGTTTATTTCTTGTGAACGATTCTACCATTTTGTATATGACTTAAAAAGGCCTTCAAGGTTTCACACCAACTACCACTGCACTCAACATCACTTTCCCATGACAGAACCGGGATGTGAGCTAGGATCCCAGAGATAAAAAAAGCCCCTCAGCTACCGTGCCAACTTGCTTCTGCTGTTATTGCATACCTTTAAACCATTGTAGAACGGCGCAACCAAACACGAAGACAAGAATGAAGCTAGGTTTGGAAGAAATGCTGACTGCTGGATTGCGAGTCGAAGACATAACTCCTCAACGGTAGGACCTGCAAAAGAAATAACTCGATTACGAGGTTTGATTCATAAAAGAAACAGATGAGCACACTTTCTGCATCAAATATTTAAAACGTAAAGAAGATATGTGCAAACACTGTAGCAAATTTTTACGTATTATGTGACAGAAAAGATACTGGTATGGAAGCAAAACTGGTCACAAAATCAGACTTCTCATAATGTCAGTGTTATTTAAACCACCAAGCAGCAGATTCTGGTACCACCATGAACTGGGAAGTAAATGACAAGTCCTGGACTAGCCCAGGCACATTGTCCTAGACCTTAGGGCTCATCTCTTGCTGGCCCAGGGGCCTAAGAAGTAAGCACCTTTGCTACATATTGAGTGTCTTAATGCATACACACACATACATACAGACATATTATTATTATTAATTAATTAGTCAATTAATAACTTCTAATGTGCTGGTGTCTAAAGCACAAGGCATCAACTGATAGCCCACCAAAGCCAAGCTGTAAGCAGGTCAATAAATATTAAGAGATTAATGTGCCAGGCATCAACAAATGGTGACCATTCCACTAAGACAGAAAGGCAGCCTATGGTGGATAAACAGTTTGAAAAAGTCTTAAGTTGAGAATAAAATCACATAAGTGATTGAGCAGGGAGAGAGATGTATGCATGTACGTATGAATTTATGTTCACTCATACATAGATTCATACATACATTCATACATACATGTATACATACATGCATGCATATATGCTGTCGGTTACAACATGCCTTTTATTTTCTTTGTCAGTTAAAAGAGATGCAGCAGGTTTCAAGACAGGGACATTGCTTGAATCAAACTCACTGGAACAGCAGGTTTCTATCACCTTCTTACTAAAAAATTTTCAGATCGGATTAGATGACCAAAGTTTAAAGACTACACTACCGATAGGCATGCGCAAAATAGGGCCAAGGATCGCCGACCAGTTGAGTGGAGGGAACGGCCGTGTTCCATCTTTTGTCAGGGAACTAAGAATGGCATGGACAACACCATTCTCAACATCACTCAGACCTAAAATAATAAACACTGATCTCAAATGCAGTTCAAAAGTTCTTTTATAGGCAGCATAGACTCAAAATTTAAGAAAGTTCAAAAACATGATCTTTAGTAACACAAACTCATTTTAACATGGTATTTGAAAATGCTCCCAAAAATAACATAATAAGGTTTGGAACTACAGCATACTAGTAATGTTTACAAATAAAATACAAACTGCCTACATAACACTTAGAGTACTGCTCAGTAGTTTTCTTGAAGAGGTGCTATATAAATGTGCAATTACAATTACAATTAAACTAGTAATTTAAGCATTTTCAAATCAATTAAACCCAAGTTGCTGAGCATAGCTTAAATAACCCTTTCAGAAAGAATAGTTCACAAAAACAATAACTATGAATTTCAAAACCAATACACCTTTGACAGGTTCTTAAAAGGGGCTACATAAATAGCCAGTAGATAAACACATACAATAAAATACAATTGTAATGTAAACAATACTTTGCTATATTTTCAATGTAATACAATATTTCGTTAGACATATTTGTAAAGCAGCTCAAGATCTATTTGTACTGTTTTATTTTTGTTGCCTCTCTACTGTGTCTCATCCGCAACTACAATTCCTCGCTCTGCTGATGGATGTAAGGGTCATGTACCATTACTTACTAACTTACTCAGTTACTTACTCAGTTACTTACTCAGTTACTTACTCAGTTACTTACTCAGTTACTTACTCAGTTACTTACTCAGTTACTTACTCAGTTACTTGAACAGGTAGCTTACCTTTCTTGCTGAACTCAATTAGCAGATCAACAAGAGGCCGCAGAATGCTTGTTTGGGACAAGAAATGGTAATTTGTTGGTACTAAAAAATAAACAACATGCTCAAAACACTTCACAATTCATCTTAAAAGTGTTTCAATGCAGTTAAAGGCATGTGAAATCTATGAAATATGTGCATCTAGATAGACAATAAGAATGAAAACAAAACAAGACTTGCCAAAAAGAATCGAGATCACTCATTCGCACCCAACCAGGTGTTACTAACTTCTAACTCACTCATTAACCCCCACCAGTCTGGTTTTACTAAACGCCACTCAACCGAAACTCTGCTGACATCTCTCTACAACAAGCTTGTTTCTGCCATTTCTCATCAACAGGTTTCTTGCCTCTGTCTCCTCGATATCTCTGCAGCCTTCGACACCATAGATCACAATATCTTACTCCACCGACTTTCAACCTGGTTTGGTTTTGCTGACACTGCTCTCCTATGGATACAGTCTTATCTCTCCTCCCGCTCTTTCTCTGTTAAAACTCCGTTCTTGGACCTCTTCTGTTTATCCTCTACACTACCCCACTCAGTTCACTCATTAAAGCATCCTCCGTTGACCATCACCTCTATGCTGATGACACCCAACTATTCATCTCTTTCTCTCCAAATTGTTTCAATGAATCTACAGATCATCTTCTTTGTGTGGTTAAACAAATCTCCTCTTGGATGACATCTAATCTCTTATGCCTGAACCCAGCTAAAACTGAATTCATACTTATCGGCCTACGTGACCAGCTCAAGAAAATTCCTGACCCCTCTATCTCCCTCAGCCTGGACTCTGCCTCCACCCAGACCTTTAATACTAACTCTTCTGTCCGTAATTTAGGTGTTATTTTCGACCAGAACCTTACTTTTTCTGATCATATCACCCATCTTTCCCGCTCTTGCTTTATGCATATCCGCGACCTTCGCAGAATCCGTCCTATGCTTGACTTCAAAACCGCATCTATCATTGCCACATCCATAGTCCATGCAAAACTTGACTACTGCAATTCACTTTTCCTCAATATTGACACAACCCAGATACATCGCCTACAAGCTATCCAGAATGCTCTCGCACGTGCTGTCACCAAAACCCCCAAACACCATCACATCACCCCTGTTCTCAAATCACTGCACTGGCTTAAAATACCAGAACGAATAGAGTACAAGGTCTTATCCCTCACCTACAACACACTTCAATCCTCCCAACCCTCCTATCTTCGTCAATTATTTACTATCCAACCACTCCGTTCAACCCGCTCCTCATCTGTCCTAACACTTCTTCGCCCTCCCGTCACCTCATCCTTAAAATTTGGAAATCGCTCGATAGCCATAGCTGCCCCACCCCTTTGGAATAAACTCCCGCCAGAATTGCGACAGTTGTCTGGTCAATCATACGAACTCACCAACACTTCACCTCTTTCAGTTTCTGCGCAGGTCTTTCACTCAAGACTGAAAACACTTCTTTTCCAGAAATCTTATCCTGATTCTTCCTCTTCCTCTTATCTCTCTTCTCGCTTCAATTTCAAACATCATCCACCGTAGCCGTCCGACTGTCTGAGTGCCTGACTCCTGGATCTTGACCCTTTTGCCTATCGATTTTGTTTTGACTGAGCGCCTGTGAATAAGCTGGTTCCCGCGACTTAGCTTTCGTTGAGCGCTGTAGAAATCTCGAGATTACGATTACGATTACTGGAGCCCATGCTGGGAGCAATCCTGAGTAGTTTGTTCTGAAAAAGCCACTAAATAAATTGACAAATACTCTAGATTACAATCCCTGCCAAATGACTAGCATCAGGAAAAGATGGCGGTGGTGACGACGACAACAATACAACAAAGATTATGCAGATGATGATAACATTTAGCGTAACCATGGTCATTACCTGCTGCCTGGCGAGATCCCATGTCGGCCGTTGCTAAGTAAAGCAGCCCTGTGAGCCAAGCACCAGTTTTCTGAATACTTGAGCTACACGATGACTGAGAAGATTTCAGAATCCGAATGACGTCATTTTCCAATCCAATTTCAGAAATAATGCTGGAGCCTTCATTTGGAATCTGAAGAAATTAAGTTGTAAAAAAAATTTAGGAAATAATGCTTGAACCTTTGTAAGGAATCTGAAGAATTCACATCATAAAATAACAATCTATTTAACTTTGACCACAATGTGTCAACATCATTTTAAAGCAATAAAGATGGCTGCTTTAGTTTATGAAAATATTCTGTAGACTGTATTAAGATGAAAATGTTGTACTTGTAAGTTGAAATAAAATAGTCACACATTTTTCCAAATATGTTTTATCAGCTACTGCGACATGTTAGCTGCCCTGAAATGGCTACTCTGTAGCGACAAGTCCCTTGCACACAACTGCTCAGCACCATAGATTGATGCTTTGTCATTAGATAGTGGCGCTTCATAAATACAGAAGTAATTATATTAATAATAATATCAGCAATTTGTGTTGTAATAACCAGTGCAGCAAGGAAGATACAACATAGCCCACTGTTTGCTGGTTTAACTTAACAATGATTGATTACTGATTCATATGTATTCACTCTGGTGATACAGAAAACAATGACATCATACCAACATTACTATTCTGATATAGAAAACAATGATAGCATACCAACATTACTATTCTGATATAGAAAACAATGATACCATACCAACATTACTATTCTGATATAGAAAACAATGATACCATACCAACATTACTATTCTGATATAGAAAACAATGATACCATACCAACATTACTATTCTGATATAGAAAACAATGATACCATACCAACATTACTATTCTGATATAGAAAACAATGATACCATACCAACATTACTATTCTGATATAGAAAACAATGATACCATACCAACATTACTATTCTGATATAGAAAACAATGATACCATACCAACATTACTATTCTGATATAGAAAACAATGATACCATACCAACATTACTATTCTGATATAGAAAACAATGATACCATACCAACATTACTATTCTGATGTAGAAAAAATGATACCATACCAACATTACTATTCTGATATAGAAAAATGATACCATACCAACATTACTATTCTGATATAGAAAACAATAATACCATAACAACATTACTATTCTGATATAGAAAACAATGATACCATACCAACATTACTATTCTGATATAGAAAACAATGATACCATACCAACATTACTATTCTGATGTAGAAAAAATGATACCATACCAACATTACTATTCTGATATAGAAAAATGATACCATACCAACATTACTATTCTGATATAGAAAACAATAATACCATAACAACATTACTATTCTGATATAGAAAACAATGATACCATACCAACATTACTATTCTGATATAGAAAACAATGATACCATACCAACATTACTATTCTGATGTAGAAAACAATGATACCATACCAACATTACTATTCTGATGTAGAAAAAATGATACCATACCAACATTACTATTCTGATATAGAAAACAATGATACCATACCAACATTACTATTCTGATGTAGAAAAAATGATACCATACCAACATTACTATTCTGATATAGAAAAAATGATACCATACCAACATTACTATTCTGATATAGAAAACAATGATACCATACCAACATTACTATTCTGATATAGAAAACAATGATACCATACCAACATTACTATTCTGATATAGAAAACAATGATACCATACCAACATTACTATTCTGATGTAGAAAAAATGATACCATACCAACATTACTATTCTGATGTAGAAAAAATGATACCATACCAACATTACTATTCTGATATAGAAAAATGATACCATACCAACATTACTATTCTGATATAGAAAACAATGATACCATACCAACATTACTATTCTGATATAGAAAACAATGATACCATACCAACATTACTATTCTGATATAGAAAAATGATACCATACCAACATTACTATTCTGATGTAGAAAAAAATGATACCATACCAACATTACTATTCTGATGTAGAAAAAATGATACCATACCAACATTACTATTCTGATATAGAAAACAATGATACCATACCAACATTACTATTCTGATATAGAAAACAATGATACCATACCAACATTACTATTCTATGGCAACCGACGAGGGATGTTAGTCCAGTTAAAGCGGCAACCTTGTCCTCTTCTGCCAAATTCTAAAAAAAAACAATAATCAGACGCATGGAATAGCAAGATGGTATTCCAGTAGACAAGAATAAGATCTGTACACTGTCAGTATCTGTAAAGATTTCTTCCAAGCCTCTTCATTATAAGCAAAACACAGAGTGGGTGACAGCATGGATTCTCAGTTGCACAGTCCTTACATGGATCCATTATGGCCTTCGTCATTTTCAAATCCAGCAACTTCAAACAGGGTCTGGCCAACGAATTTTTAGATTCTTTCATTTGGTTTGGACTGCATAGACAACTTCAAATGCCACTATAGAAATGCTCTCAATGAATGAATGAATGCATGCATGCATGAATGAATAAATGTATGCATCAATGAATGTATGAATGACTGAGTGAATGATAGATTGATAGTGAACAAGTAGGTGAGTGAGGGTGTGAGAGCGAATGATTGTGAGTGACTAAAAGATTGAGTGGTGATTGATTCAGTGAGCGAGCGAGCGAGCGAGTGAAATACTCCATCTTCTAAGATGCTCTTCCATGAAGACGATCTCCTCCTTATCAAGTCTTTCATGTTAGGATGATTCGCTGACTGTAGAATGAAATACAGAGTTCCCACGGCTCTGCACAGCTCAGCATTCTGAAACATTTTAAAATCAAATCCAAAAAACTTCCTTTTCCACTTAGTTATTCTGCTGAAACCTTGAGTGTAAACTTAGCAAGACACTGACTACATTCTTTAGCTAGCAGCTAACCGCTTGTTTATATCTGCTTGTTTAAATCATGATGTTTTTTTTTATTTTCTGTATATACAACAAAGCAGGTTTTACAGTTGTGGTTACATGAGTGAGTGAGTGAGTGAGTGAGTGTACGATTGAATGAGTGCTGAGATGTTCTTAGAAGAGTTCATACAAGGCACTACATAAATAGTAAGATGCACGCATACAAAAAGGTAACAATGAATAAGCTTTCCCTTACGCTGGAGTTTCCGTCGAGTATTCTCTCTAGTTTCTTGCAGTCCTCATCAACGACTTCAAATGTGGTAATATTTGCCACAAAAGACGAGCCAGACAGGACGGCAAGGCACAGCGGCAAAGACTGCAAACACAATACATTGCCTGCAAGATAATTTATCGGTGATCCCTGACCTACTGTATTTTAACCAAATTTTACAGTGACATCTACTGGACAAATTTACATGGAAATGGTAGCAAAGGATTGGATTTTGATGAACTTCAATGGATTCTGATTTTGACTATCATTTCACTTGAAGCGATGTTTGACTGATGCCTTGTGCATTATAATAATAGCGTTATAGAAGTCATTCGAGTAAATTAGATTAGATTTCTAGATAGTGGTGCTATATAAGTGCAGAAATAATAAATAGCAACAAATCACCCATTTCTTTCAAATCTCAATCATAAACAAAATTGGCAACGAAAAAGTGAATTTTAAACTGCAAAAGTACAGACTTAGACAATAAACATAAGAATTTACTTACAAAAACAAATTAACACACTTTAATATAAACAAAATGAAATAAAATGGAATAAATAACTAACAAATACATAAACATTTAGGAATATCAAGCAGTGAATGACAAACATGGGCTTTCGTAACTTTTGAGTGGTTCATAAAAGGCGTAATGTAAACGTTCAGATGCATTCATACAGTACATACATTCACTCATTCATTCAGACCATTTATGTAGCACCACCTACTCAGTGGCACTCCCAGCCCAGTCCCAGCAAGAGAACAGCATACATACACACATACAATCAATCCTACACACACCTTATACCTAAACACAAAAACACATGCAAATACATACGTACACAGATCTAAGCATGCAAGCACACATACACGCATAAAACCCCATTACATACAAACTAAAGCATGGCAGAAAATGTGCTGCTGTGTAACAATCCATAGAAGAGACGACCTCTGACCTCCTGGCTTTTATCAGAAGAACTGAAGCCATCAAGCGCAGTTAGAAGCCGATCTCGAACTCCTCTGATATACGATCGGGAATCAAGTCTGACGTCCACGCACAGAGCACCCAAACAGATCGCATAACCAACAAGACTTCCAGACCTACAACATCCACAAAGCCAAAATCTAAACTAAATTCACAGTCCTTACATCTAAGACATTCTTAGAAAGGCACTACACAGACATTCAGATAACCAAACTCTAATACCATTTACTGTATGCTAACTAGCGAGGAGTGCCGTTGAGAGGTTCATCAAAGTTCATTAAATAAATGCCAAGACACACTCGTTAATTCATGTTTGTTTACATTCATTCATCCATGTTTGTTTACACTCATTCATTCAACTTTGTTTACAATATTCATTAAATCATCTTTGTTTACATTCACTTAGTCACCTTTGTTTACGTTATTCACTTATCTTTGTTTATTGATCATAAAAGTCGAAAAAGATGAAAAAGTAATGTAAACAGGTTATATGAAGATAAAATCGGTCATATGCATGGGGTCAAAGCAAGTCAAAGCAAATGGGTAAAAGAAATTGAGTCATGCACACACGCATGCACACACACCCACACACACACACACCCACGAAAACTATCCATGTATAAATTAATAAATGTATTAAATATATATATATAAATATAATAATAATGTATTAAATATATTAATACATTAAATTTTCATCATTTTAATGTAACAACATTAAATTACAGTTGCTTGACTAGAAAACAAAACATAGGAAAACATGTTAGCAGTACTTTGCTGTAGACGATCCAAATGCGCTCTCTTCAAGATTATGAATAGCACTCCACAAAGCAGTGGTACCCTTAAATAACAAGCATTTCATGGAATTTAACTAACAAATGGACTATTAAGGATTCATATTCAACACATGAAACTTCAACAGCTACCTATAGGTTCTCTCTACAGCTTCTCTGAGGTTAAGCTACATCAAGCTTTAAAACAGTCATAAAGTATTTAATTATCGCAAAGCTCTTTAGGCAATCTGGGCAGCTCTCAAAGTGTTCTTAAGTACAAATTTTCTGCTTCTTTTCCATCTCTGTTAAAAACAGACTGACAACACCATGCATGATGATAATGGCGCCACAGAAATTTCCAGATTCGATTAGATTAGATTAGGTACAACAATAAGCAGTTGAAGCAATCAAATATCCCTACCAAATGGACATATGATGAAAACTGTTCTCTTTCACAGGGCCTAGGACTATTCTAATCTAATCCAATCTAATGACTTCTATAGTGCCATTATCATAATAATACAACAAGTGCATGGACACTGACAACCTCTGTCAATGGGTGGACAACCTTTCCTTGTATGACTTGACAATAAACCATCAATTTCACATAGAGGACCTAAATGCCTTCTGATAAATGATGGCCTCAGGCTTCTACATCACAGGGTTGGTGCTTCCTTTGCTTCCTTTCTTTCCTAGGCTAGGAAAGATACGAATCACCGCCCCAAATGTCCAACTGCAGAATACAAGAGACCTATTTAATTTATACATGTATTTTCAGAAGTTTTAATCAATCACAGACGTGTACCTCAAATTAACTAAATTTGGCCTCAGAAAAGACAGCTCAATAAAACAAAACCTCGTTAAAATGCAGGACTTGACACAGACCCCATTCTTAATTTATAATTCAGAACATGTGCAAACGTATATTTACTGCAACCGCCTTAGCAAGCAACTATTAATGAACATACTTGTGATGCAGCAATATCCACAAAATGTTCTCCTAGAAGTTTGTTGATTGCTAATCCAAGCCCAATTCCAGAATGCATCTGCAGAACGTCGGAAACAGTGTCTGCCGCTTTTCCAGGGCACAGAGCCAGAAGGAGGTTAAGAGCCGCATAAACCATTTCCACGTTGGTTGCCGTCAACAGTGGCAACAGGAGAGACAGAGAAACACAAGCGCTCGATCTGGCGAGGATCGTAGACTGAGTGACAGTCTCTTGGTTTGAAGTTTTCTTAATTAAAACAGAAATTAATGCAATCTTCAGTTCAAAAGTCAAGAATTCCAGTCTAAAAACATGATGTAGTTAAGACAGTTCACAGGAAGCAAGCTACTTCTAGGGTGCTATAGATTAAGATTTACTGACCACGTGCATGTTATAAGTGCATGTTATAATAAATAAATAAATAAATCAGTGTTCATGCAAGTGCCAAGACTGTGCTAGCAGTTAGTGATATAAGCAAGATTTTAGGTAAAACTTAACAGCATAACTGCTAAAATCAGCTGAGTTATTAGAACTTAAGAAGAGCTGGTTTCTCAACTCCACTGTTGACAACCTTGTTATGTATTTAAGTAAGTCAGCATTTGTTAACACCTATTGCATAAGCAAGGAATCATAGGCAAATATCCAAAAATATAGTTCCGTTTTTTCTTTTCTTTTATCAAATTCCTTGTACAGAGTCTGTTTACAAAGTTCAGTGGGCCAGATTGATTTCAATCTCATGCCTCAAGATCTTTCTATTTGGGTGGAATTAGAATCCAAGTTGGAAATAGAATTGCAATAACAATTAGAATAGGAGTCAGAAACAGAAACAGATTTACAATTTTCATGCCACAGATTCACACTTTCATGCTTAACAAATTGCCATAACAGAAATAATAAACTGAATGTAAATTAGAAACGGCAATGATTTCTGACTACAGTTTTATTGACTGATGCCTTGTGCATTATGATAGCAGCACTGTAGAAACTATTAAGCAAAGTATCCCATATCCCACGAGTGAGATGTAGGGGAGGTGCTCACCTCCTTTTCTTGGCCGTTGAGCCGGCAATGGATGAATACCAAGGTCCTGGACATGGGGCCAGTGCAACGCAGGACTTGCCGTCTACTTCCCAGCTTACGCTGGTACTAAATTATACCGCTTGGTGACAGAGACATGGTGTGCACAAACAACTTGCCCAGGGTTGTTACGTGGAGTCGAACCCACAACTACATAATCATTGACCAAACGCATTACTGATAGACCACTGTGCTGCACACTATTAGCTTACACTATTAGATGAAAGCCTCATAAAGTATATTTACAAGCATCAATCTAACCATACAAGAAAAAAGTATCTCAATGGTACCTGAGTACAAATGGGAAAGATGCGTCCCTTAGACTGGTACCCCGCGTCGATGATTGTTAAAACTGTTTCAGCGACCATAGTGAACCAGTGTGGTTGTCTCAGATGTTCAGTCAGCGCTTCAGTCAATCGAAGGGTCTCGGGATTGAGTCGTGAAGCATAGTTAGAAGCCGCCAGTGCCAAACCTGCCAGAGCAGAGACGCAGTTGCTCTGAACTGCAGGGGTTCCCCTAAACACCAGATCAGATCCCACTCCTGTATGTATCTGTGCATTTATGTAGCCCCTATCAAGAAGCTCATAAGGTGCTGAAACACAGCTATCTAAAAGATCTAAAATGGTGTATCTTAAGATAAGCTGATGCCTACTACATTTATTCATTCATTCATTCATTCAGAGCATTTATATAGCACCCCTTCAAGTTGTTTACCCAAAGGCGCTCACAGCCCAGCCCCAGCAAAAGAGAACAGTTTTCAACTGTTGGTGGAAGATGCATCTAGCATCCATTGCCAGCAGGACATGTCGATTAAGAAGGAGGCCATTCCATGGAGAGGGCTCAACCACTTAGAAGGCGCAAAATCGCATTGTTGTAGTGCATGTGATTTCCGTGTGCAGGAGAACTGGAAACAGGGCAACAGAGCTCACGCAAGTAGGACGGTGCATTATTATAATGGTGCTAAAGAAGTTCTAAGATCACATTACATATACAGAAACCGGAAGCAAATAAATACATTGGAGGAATAAGACAGCAAGGGAGAGGAATCATCACTGTCTTTCTGCCTGACTCTTGGATCTTGACCTAGAACTGAACATTTTTGCCTATTGATTTTGTTTTGACTAAGCGCCTGTGAATAAGCTAGTCCCCGTGATGTGGTTTTTGTTGGGCGCTGTAGAAATCTCGGGATCACGATTATGATCACCCACTCATGATTACCAAGGCTAACAAAGTGGCTGCCCTTCTGATCAGCTAAAGCAAATGATCTAAATCTTCTCCTTCACAAAGACCTTCCTATGTGTCCCAGTTGCAAGATACTCTTTAAAATTTCAGATTCCTTAGAATATGTTAAGTAGTTACAAGCCGTATTGTTTAGTATCAGTGTCAGCTGGACAGAAGAAAGCCTATTCCACTGATTCACTTTCTGTCTTCAGGACTTTGCGATTCATCCCAGGCCTAGGAAAGGAAGTAGCACTCCCCCTATGCCATGGTGCAGGATACAGAAAACTTAGTTCACTTTTAAAATGATTTTTATAAACTATTTACCTTGAAGAACGTTTAATCAGATCTGTCAGCTTATCTCTGCACCTGAAAACAAAATTAAAGCAAAAATGTCTCTAATTACTGGACAGGCAAATTTAAAGTCTTCACTGAAAAACAAACAATATGTAACAAAAACACAAACAGCTCCTGTTCGTGGAACAAAATAAATTCAATGCAATCAAATACGAACAAATCTCCACTACAAATTTCTATAAACAAAAGCACATTTTTACTCAGATAAATAAAATAATGAATGCTTGAAACAAATTTACAGAATTTTAAACCAAAATCAAGACACGCTGTTTCGTTATGGCTTCAATTTGCACTATCTTGGGAGTTTCCCATGAACAGGCTCTACATAAATGTGCAATTGCAATCACAACCATAATTCAAATTTACTGTCTTTATACGTAAGTAGTTATGTATGTAGGTATGTATGTATCTGGCTATTTATATAGCACCTTTAAAGAACCTCACAAATGCGCTAAAACATGGCTACCTAACTGTTCTGAAATTTGATATGAGTTGAAATCATTTCCCGAGCCGTCACTTTAGAAGAAGTACACATTTTCAGAGGAAGATTGTTCCAGAAGGTCAGGCCAACACAAAAGAAAGTATGGCAAGCCTGCATCGTCATACAGGAGTGCGGCATCAACAGGTCTCCATGGGCCACCGAATGCAACAATAGTCAACCCAGCTGGCTTGAGACAGGAATGCAGAGCTGCCTGATGTATTCTGGGACCAAGCAAACTAACGAAGCTTGGTTAGTTTTCTTTTCTCTGCCTCTGGGCAAAATCAATCGCTCATATACCCAACATTTAATTTACCAAAGCAAAATGTCAATTCTGGAATTATTAACGTTGGTCTTACCAAAGCCAGGCTCCATTTTGATAGAGCTGGTTCTCTGCTGGGTCTTTGCACTCTCCCTTCTCCAACTGCAACTGCAGCTCCGCAGTGCGACTCTGGAAAGCATTCAACAACACAGGATTAAACAACCAATTGTAATGCAATAAATTATGATTATCAAACCAATCTTAGTGCTTCATTAAAAAACTTATAATCCAATGATATTCTACAGCGCTATTATCACAATGCACAAGGCATTAACTGCAGGTCACAACAGAAAAATAGTAAAAATCTTAATCTGTATGAGAAACCTGGTCAAAATCTGGTAAGTCAGCAAACCAGAAGTCAGGCCGAAAAACTTAAGCTTTCAAGAAATATCAGCTTCTTCTCTTAGTACACTGGCATAAATTTTGACTCAAATAATATAATATCTCAAAAATATCTCAAATAAAAATAGAATTCTAAAAAATGTATTGTCTCACTAAAAGCAGCATTAGTGGAGCAGCAAAACTGCTCCATGATTACCTCACTTCAAAAATGTCTGTTTAAATTTATGAGACTCTTAATAGGGGCTATATAATTATTCAGATACACACATACCAGTACATACAAACATCAGATACATTCTGTTACGATTACACTAATGAAAGTGGGGTCAGAATTAAATTTTACTGTTATATATATATATGTATGCATGTGTGAATGTATATATATGTATGTATGTGTATATATACTGTATATATATAACCCAGTATCCCAAATTTGTTACTCAATCATTGGTCATTTCTAGAAAGATGCTATAGAGCTTCACCCCACAGTAGCCGCACTGAGACTGTTCCAGTTGTCCACAACTCTGCATACTTTCTAACATCAAGTCTAAATCACTTCTTATGAAGCTTCAGCTGATGAATTCTGCAACTTCAATTGATTACCTCAACGTTCGCGAGAAAACACCGCTCCATGAATGCTGCCCATGCGGGAACTTTGACGACGCACTGGTACCAGTTGGAAGGTTCAATGGAGATGTCGTTGATGAGAGAATAGAGCATGTCGTGATAGTTCTTGCCACGTGTTATTAAGCTTTTCAGACTGCGTTTTCCATCGCGTCCCGTAACGGGAGGATCATCATAACAGAAAAGCAATCCAACTGAAAACACAACAAACTGAGGTCTTTAGAAAGAGAGATTTCTCTTGGATTGACCATTTGATGGACTGTAGGTTGTTTGCTGGTTTACCACCAGTCTAGTGCAACTGGTTGGGCAGCTATACTTAAGTGTGGATATCTGTCACTATGCCTCTCTGCCAAAGGAAGCTGGATCGCATACCAATTGTGACTACATTTCAGGGATTTGCATCTTGGGCTAACGCGGTCCCTGTATGTGGGACCTATAGAATTGTGGCGGTGGTTCAAAATGGGGCAGAGTTGGTGAAGGATCTCACCTGATAAATTTTGCAATTGTCAGGAACAGCCAACCACTTCGCATCTGAAATGACCATCTGTCAGTTGTTTGGTTTATGAAAGGACTTAAAACTGTAGTGTTCCTTCATGCGTATCTACACGCCTGAGTTGGAATGTGACAGCCGTACGCCTATAAAGATCTCTGTACAAACATACAAGATAAAGCATCGTATGTCTAATCATTGAAAAAGATCATGTGCAAGACCTGATTGAAAGATCTAAATGATTACCTGCAAGACTCGATCTGGCTCCTGGCTTCTGGTTTGATTCAAACTGGTCATGAAGAAAAGAAGGAATTGAGGAAAGCGCTCGGCTCCTAGGGACTTGCTGCTGGCTTGCAGAAAAAGTTAAACCCCGAGGAAAGTTTGACGACTCATGAGAAACCAAGGCCGAGAGAAATACTTCGAAATCTAGAACAGTGGTACATAGAACAAACAATGCATGTATGAATGCATAAATGTAAGCATGTATGTATGTATGCATGCACCTGACTATTCATACAGCACCTTTTAAGAACCTCACAGTCGCTTATATAATGTTACTTACATAAATCAATTATATTTTCATATAGTACTTAAGATATTTATGTATTTTGTTTATTTACTATTTATCTACTTATTTAGTAGGCGAAGTGAGTAAAACTGATCCTGAGGTCACACGAATATTTTCTATAGAGAAAGATTTAAATAATGATGGCTCCTGAGAAGTTACAAGCCTTCAGAGTTAGTTCTCTATGACGCTAGCAATGAGCTAAGATGACTTCTTTATCATCTGTTTTTCACAGTGACTTCACTGGACACATTCTAACCTATTACACACAGATGAAATTCAGACATCTAAAAAGCCAGCTAGAAAAGAAATTTCCCAGATTGTTGAAACTGAAACTCGCAACCTCGAACTAAGAAAACATTTTCAGCAATGTTGCATCCATATACAAGCCAAATACACAACACCTTTAGCTGTCTCCAAAAGGTGCTACATAAATGGCAATATATATATTTATATATACTATGAGACTTGTTACATTATGTATTTACTGATATGTATGTAGAATCTGTATCTGGATAGGTACAACATGCTTTAGGAACCTCTGAAAGGCTTTTAAGCATTTTATTGTCGATTTAAGCATAACTATTCTAAAGATGTGTAACTCAATATTAGATGAAACTCATATAAAGCTATCCAACAATAAAAATATTATTATAATTTACCAGGAAGGAGAGCAGGAGTCAAAGACTGAAGCAGTCGTGTGTAGCACAGACCATGGACGATGATAACGGACTCATCTTCTTCATTCTTTTCATCTGTCTCTACAACCAGCCCTGCCATTTCTTGCAGCTGCATCTGCTTTATCTGAATCATCCCACAGACACAAACATATGTAGCTAGCTGACCCAAATTTATGAAGAAACACAGCTTCTCTTATTAAGGCCTGGTTGCCTGTAACTCTCTCCCTAAAGCCTACATTTGTTTTAACCCTTTAACGACCGCAGAAATCTTTTCACCTACTCCCTCACGACCGCACATTTTTTGGCAAAAACGGCAAAAAAATAAAAAAATTGAACTTGTGATATATCTGTCAGTTTTTACATGTAGACATAAAGTAAGCACCATTCTTTAGTATTTTATCTCCTCTTCCCATTCATCTGTTAAGTTTTTTGACAAAATAAATTTTGGGGTACCCAAAGTTGCCCCAAAGTGTACCCCCAAAAAATTGCTACATTTTTATCATCAGTCTACAAAAACATTTTGAATAACAGCATATACTAATTGAGCATAAATCTGTAGAAATTGTTGCCAGATAGAACCGAACAGAAATTTTTAAAATATTTTCATAAATGAAAGAGACATAAAATTTTTAGTATTTAAACAATTGTCGTAAAAACTGAAGAAAATTAAAGGAAAAAGCCTAAATGTAAAACAGATTGAACTTATGATATCTCTGTTGTTTTTTGACATGTATTCATAAGGTATGTACCATTCTTTAGCATTTTATTTCCTCTTCTCATTCATCTGTCAAGTATTTGGGGGAACAATTGTTTTGGGTACCCAAAGTTGCCCCAACTGTACCCCAAAATGTTTTCTATATTTTTACCTTCAAGACAGTCTACAACAAATTTTTAAATGACAACATAGATTAATTGAGCACAAAATTGTGCAGAAATTGTTGCCAGATAGAATTAAAAAGAAATTTTAAAATAATTTCATAAATGAAAGAGATACAATTTTTTAAGTATTTAGATAGACTGTTGTCATAAAAACTGAAGAAAATTAAAGGAAAAAGCCTAAAAGTAAAACAAATTGAACTTATGATATCTCTGTTGGTTTTTGACATGTAGGCAAAAGAAGTACCATTCTTTAGCATTTTATCTCCTGTTCCCACTCATCTGTCAAGTTTTTTGAGGAAAAATTTGTTTGGGTATCCAAAGTTGCCCCCAACTGTACCCCAAAAAATTTGCTATATGTTTATCTTCAAGACAGTCTACATAAAAATTTTAAGTGACAACATATGGTAATTGAGCAAAAGAAATGTGCAGAAATTGTTGCCAGATAGAATTAAAAATAAATTTTAAAAATATTTTCAAAACTGAAAGAGATACAATTTTTTTAGTATTTAGACCGTTGTCGTAAAAATTGAAGAAAATGACAGGAAAGCCTAAAAGCAAAACTAACTGAACTTGTAATATCTTTGTCAGTGTTTGACATACAGACATAAGGTAAACACCACTCTTTATCATTTTATCTTTTCTCTTCCAATTTGTAATTCTATTTCTCAACACAGCATTTTCTGGGTAACTGAAAACTGACCCACAGTCGCCGCAGGCATAGAGGCCTATAGCGGATGCCATTGTCATCAAACTCTGTATCAATGTGCAACTCGTTCACTTCGTATTGCCAACAGTCTCGTGTGATCCATCTGACACGTTTTATTCATCAGAAGAATCACAACTTTCGTTAATATACGACCATTCGTCGATCAATCGGCGAATTTCTTCCTCCGGTAAACAACGCTTCGCCATTTTCGGACATTTAAATATCCATTTATAGCTACAAGCTGGCCGATTTAAATGCCTGTTTTGATTGGTTGTTTTTTATATTTTGAGGCGTTTTCCAGGGATTCCGCTGATGTAATATGGATTAAAATTATGCCTATTTGCCTAAATGACGTAGAATTCTAAAATTATAAGGACTACAAATAAACAAGAGGTTATGATATGACTAGCCCCACCTACTACCGATTAGTACCGTGTGGTCGGCTGCCGTTACTACCGTTTACTACCGTGTGGTCGGTAATGAGTTAACTAACTGTTGATGAAACACACTTTAGTTTACTACGTGTAAATATCACTTTGGAAATGCACTGGCTTACAAGTATATGGAAAACTAAAGTATTACAGGTAATACTTATGGATCAGAGAACACCTGAAGATCCAGGACTAAATCACATTTGGATCAAACCCAAATTTGGACCAAACACAATTCCATGAAGGTGTCTTACCATGGTTGGACAGCAGTGTTAGCAGCACAACCTCCTTAAATCAAATTTGAAATAAACTGCAGAAGAACTCTTAGTTGCATTACCTCATCAGGAAAATGGTCCAGGGTATGAAGTGAAGGAGGAAACTGTGCCAAAGCTCGAAATGCACTTCCAGCAACCCTCAGATCGGAATGTCGTGTTAGGCGCCAAATCAGATTCAGAGAATCACCGTGGAATTTCTAAGAACATGGGACAAACCTCTGAGACGTTTGAATAAAACAGATTACTTCACATAACAGATTACTTCACATAACCAAAAAAATGAATCCTTCAATGATATACTCATGTATGTATGTATGTATGTATCCAAGCACTCGTACAGCACCTTTCAAAAACCTGGCATGGCTATCTAGAAGTTCCCAAAAAGGTACGACTTAATATGGGCCGAGAATGTTTTCTGAGCTGTTAAGAGAGTAAAGTTTGAATTTCTGGGGCAAACTTTTCCTCAGGGAAGGTCCCACACAGGAAAATGCACAATGTGCCCGTGCCATTGTACGGGAGCACAGAACTATAAGCTGTCCACGTGCACCCGATCGCAGTTTTTATTGACCTGGTTGGCTCGCAACTGTTTCTCAAGCAACCATATCGAACCTAATCTGAGGATTTGAACAGTGCCGTTATTGTAGCACATCACGCATCAAGCTCAGTCTAGTGGGGTTCTTAAAGGAGCTTCATAAATGTTCAGATACATACATACAAACACACACGCACATCAATTGAAAGTTGCTTTGTAATTAGCCCACAAGCTTGAAATGCACTTCCAGCAACCATCAGTTAATTAGTTCAACTTTTACATCCTACCCGCTTTCAACCACAAGTCTCTCCTCATATTCCTCCCCACAGCCTGCAATCTTCAGACACAGGACTATTAGCTGAGCAACAACGCAGAACTGTCATGGGCTCTCATGCATTCCACGCTGCTACCCCAAGGAATGGAACCACCAATCTTCTTTGAAACTCAGACTGTGGCACACTGTGCTTCTTCCTTTGAGAAATGCCAGAAAACTCGCTATTTTTCACAAACGTCCGGATATCTAACTGCATCATCGCCCAACAACTTTCTAAATGCACCTCAGATTCGCATTTCGGTTTGACTTTGTGTGCTCTAAAAAATTTTGTCACAAAAATAATTATAATAATAGTAACAATAATCATAAGACAATCCACAAAGTGCACCTGATATTCTTTGCTCTCCACCTCCAAGTCTGGCACCAGAGACAATAGCTTTACCACATCTGCCAGCACTAGAGGCCTAACAAAAGAAACAGTAATCGTGTCAACGTAATTTAATGATAGTTACCATGTCAGTGTAGTCTAACTGCAGTCACCGTATCAATATAATCCAATTACAGTAACTGTATCAGTGTAATTTAATTACAGTTACCATGTCAGTGCAGTGTAACTGCAGTTACCGTGTCAACATAATCCAATTACAGTTAAGTCATCAGTTCATCTGCATAGCATTTTGCTACATTACAATGCACTTTACAAATGCTGACTTATAACAATAATGATAATAATTTTTAGACCAACCCTCACCTTGTAATGTGACAGTTCAGCCTGATAATCACTAGACTAATAATTCCCCAAAGAATCAAACAAGATAACAAATCAACTCGGATTCTGAACATAACAAATCAACTCAGATTTTGAACACACACCGTTGTTCTTGGCTGAGTTTTGTGCCCAGAACGTTCCACACTGTTCGAATATCAGTCACCTGAAAGACAAATCAAATTCTCATTAGAATAAAATTCCAGTCAGTATTTAATGGCAGTTATCTGCTTCACAAGAACTTGAGAAAACATAAAAAGTGACAACAAATTACTTAAAGAAAAGTATGAGATTGCTGAAATGTTCTCAAAACTTATGTAAACAAAACATTTAGTGTAGTGTAACTTTTATAAATCTTTATAAATCTTAAATTACAGTGACAATACATCCGTGCCTCAGGTTTATTTTCAAGGTCTTCATACAAGTAGTGCTTCAAAATGTATAAGATTAATACATAACATAACAATAATTTCCTTGCTAAAATGTTGGTGACTCACTTCGGCCTCAATTAGGTGATGTAGAGCCTGAAGGGCCTGACATGCAGCTGGAGCTTGCTGCGGCAAAGTGCAGTCAAGCAGAATGGCAGACAAGTGAGAAATCATTTCTTCACCATGCTTGGTTGGACTGAAAACGAAAGCAAACGTCCAGTACCCAACTAACAAATCATTTTCACGAAATAAAACAAATAGCTTCATACAATTTCTGATATGCAGTACTCCCTCAGTAAAAGCAAAGTCCATCAAAAGCATAAAGTGGCTAACTTGACTGTGCATGAAGTGATTGTGTCTGCAAAGTATGTGGAGTGGCATTGGAACACAGGAAGAAGGTGTTCATATCTTAAGTCTTGGATGTCATAAAGGTATCATTGTCAGTATCATTGTTAGTATTGTTGCATCAGTATCAGTGAGTTAGCCAAAAACTGACCTCAACTGACAGATGTCTCGAACACAGCTGGCTCGTGCTAGCAGAACATCATCAGGTCCACCTCCACCAGACCGACTTCCATCCACAGACATAGAGCTCTCCAGCATCTGAAGCAGGTACATGAAACATCTTTCCTGCTGTTGCCATAGCAACGACACCAAGCGAAGCGAAATGGCACGAAGTTTTGGATGAGCCGACAGAGTCTGAATAGTTGCCAGAACCGGTCCAATGGCCATCTACAACAAAACAACATGCGTGTGAAGTAAATTCATTTGTTTGTTCACAAATAACCAACAACTCTACCTGTTTACATTGCTTTTGACTTTGTAAAGCATCACAGAAGTAGCCTGCTACTTACGATCTATATAAACCGTCGTCATTACATTACATCATTACATTACATCATTACATTACACAGCAATATCTTGCTAGACATATTCATAAAGTGGCTTAAGACCAATGTGTATCATCTTGTTTTTGTTGTCCGACTGTGATGATCCATGCCTATGATTCCTCGTTCTGCGATGACCTATCCATGCCTACGATTCCTTGTTCAGCCAATGGACATATGGCGTGTTAACAAATGCATTAGTTACTTACTTACCTCCTTATAGGTTAGAAAAAATATTCTTTTACTCTAATAAAACAAGTCTGGTTCTGCTTAGAAGTGACCATCGACTGATGCCTATACCATTTCGATTATGGAACTTCAGACATTTCCAGATTACGGATTCCACTTGGGAGGTTCAAACCCACAACCATTGGAGCACAGACCCAGCATGCCACCAAACATAACACCTTAGTGCAGATGAGACAAAATGCCAAACTTGTTTACATATGCTTGTTTACAAATAAACATGTTTTTCCCACACAGAACAACACAAAAAGGTGCTTCACTTATCTGTCCACAACAACAGCAAACATAAATAAAGAATAATCTGCATAAAAATAAATAATAATAAATTTATGCATAAAAGGAGCTAGAAAATCAGTTTCAGGATATTTCCTTAGAACTTGAAGAAAACTGGAACCACGTCACAAGTAATCCCTTGACAGGCCCTAAAATACTGCAGAG
Organism: Norana najaformis; assembly: GCA_964023275.1. Classification (NCBI taxonomy): domain Eukaryota; kingdom Metazoa; phylum Annelida; class Clitellata; order Crassiclitellata; family Hormogastridae; genus Norana; species Norana najaformis. The sequence continues at coordinate 3,041,648 of OZ029922.1, forward strand.
CAAGTCTTGTCATATTAAAATTACAAATGCCTAACTGAGAATGTATTTCTGTCTTGAAGAAATCAGAAATGCTGACCTTATGTGTGGCACATCGCGGTATGGCACGAAGAATTTCAAGGCGTAATTCTGGTTCGCGTGTTTTGCTTAACTTGTAGAGCAGAAGAGGCAGAACCTGAACGGACTACCAGAACACAACAAAACACCTTTAATTACACCATATAAAACTTTGATACACTCACCCTTCACGCTTTATAAATGTTCGTTTACAATTACAATTACAAATATTCACTGCAATCAATCAACTCTTGCTGGACATCGCACCAGAACAACCTTGAGCGTTCTTGAAGGCTGGTCCAAAGCCAGTTATTCACTGCCCGGTTCTGTGTGTTCTATCAGTCATTTAATTTCGTTCAGATCTACACTTAAAAACTTACCTGTTTCAACTCGCTTACCTGTCATAGCTTGACTTCTGGTGTCCCTAGCCTAAGGGATTGCAATTTTGACCACAGTTTCACTTGAAGTGACCATTGAATAATGCCTCATACATTATGATAACAGCGCTGAATGGATTACATTCGATTATCAATTTTAAAAACCTGTTAAAATTTGAAATCTGCAGCATGTATGACCAGCATTAAGGTTTGTAAGTAATGTTGCTTCATCACATGTGCCATTTTTATTTTTCATTTGTAATGCATTGCTGTTAACAGTCATTCTTAAATTGTTCAGTTTTTACAATTAATTACTAGAAAAATTGGCAATCTCTACGTGCAGGTCCTACTTACCAAAGTCAAGTCTTTGGTACACAGCTTGACGAGAACATTCAGACTTTGCTGTAATATATCAGATGCATTGTGGGTGACCAGAACAGCTGCAATGAGACAAGAGATGAGGAATGGAGGTGAGGAAGCTTCTTTTGACATCGAGAAATCCACGTTCCTTAGCCAGATGCTGACCACAGATGGACGTTTACATAAATTATGGATAACAGAAATGATGGCTTGGTGAGTGTAACCATCAGACGTTGGATAAGAAAACAACTAGAAAAGAAAACAACTGTTTCAGTAGTAGCTAAACAGTTATACAATACAACTTTCTGTAACTAATCCTCCACGTATCCAATAACTCTATAACATACTATGCATACACATATCTACCAGTATGTATGATGTATCTACTGTATGTGTACACATGTACAAATGTACATACATAATGTATGTATGCATGCACACATGTATGTCTGTATGAATGTATGCATGTATGGATGTATGTATGTACGTAAGTATGTTCTGGAATGCCCTTCCACAATTTGTTTGCTCTGCAATGTCCTTGGTATCTTTCCACTCTCGACTTTTATATCCTGATTAAATGGTTTTCTGTCTCATAGGACTGAGCCTTGGAATCAACTGGATTCTGATTCTGTTTTGGACTGCCATCGATTGACTGAAGCCTACTGCATTACTATAATGGCACTATAGAGTTCTAAGATTAGGTGAGCTGTATGCATGCATGTAACGTATGCATGTATTACTGTATATATGTATGCAGGTGTACGCATGCATGCATGCATATGCGTGTAAGAATGTGTACATACAGGTGTATGCATGTATATAAGTAAGTATGTATTTAATGTATGTATGTACATTTGTATGTATCTGAATATTTCATTAGGGCCTTTTAAATACCAGTCACGAGCCTGTTTGGCAAATAACACGACAGCAAACTATAAAATCATCATAAAGTAAAATAATTAATATTCACTCAGATATCATACATTTTCAGCACCTCTGTCACAATCTCTGCTCAGACTGGTCCTCTGTTCAACGTAACTCTCAACGGCATCCAAGATAGCTGCAGCAGTGGACAGCACTTTGCCCGAGTTGTATAAATCTGGAGATGATAAAATCTGGAGGACAGGAAGGACCAGCACAGCAACAAACAGTCGATCAAGCCGAGGACGCCCTGCTTCGTTTGCCATGGAAATAATCTCGTGAACTTAAATCAGAAATCGCAAATAAAAAAATCGTTACTTGACCAAATTAAAAAAATCGTTACAAAAAAGCTAAATTAAATGTTCCTCTAAGTTGTATGGCCATGCGGTCAGTTGTGTGGCTCTGCACAGCACAACAAAAGGTTGACCAATAAGAGTTGTCCAAAAAAACCTTTCCATGGAGCAAGTTCAGAAACTCGTGCACAGAACATTCGGCTAAGAGGGTAAGTCAGATTAATCGTCGATCTAATCAACTCAATTTGTAGTTGGACTAAGATACAGACAGAATTTCTCCATAAGAAATCCAAAACAATCTTAATGAAAACTGAAAAATTAAATAACATGGAACTGAGATCTCAAAACACCTTTCTACCATTTATCTTTCAACCCACTGTAGGTCAGGGTTCAAGTTCCCAACAGGGAACTTGAACCCCGACCTACAGTGGGTTGACCTTCCAACATGCTATCCACTAGATTATTACACACCCATATTATGTCCGAAAGCTATTCTAATTATACATGTAACAACCTTTAAGATTTGCGCAAAGTTTTCGTTCAAATAAATTTTATTTCTGGTAGAGTGAATTTACAGACCTATGTTCAAACAGAATGGTAGACTTCTCAAAGTAGATGATGACAACAGAGGAACACATTGCAGCAGAAGCAAATTGCAATCCAATTCCTAGGATAAAAAATCTCATAAGTGACCAAGAACATCATTTGAATCGTATCATTAACTAACGCAACCAACCACATTTTCATTAATAAGCCTATCGTTAAAATACATTATTAATTGATAAGGCTGCCTTAAATGCATTACAGCAGTAAGTTAACCCAGTTTGTGTCCCCTTTAGTGACTTCAGCACCAGCACCTGTTAAACTTAGTGTTACAAGTATTTCTGTTATTGTGGTGAAGTATGAACAGATCACAGGTAAACAGATCACAGGTAAACAGATCACAGGTAAACAGATCACAGGTAAACAGATCACAGGTAAACAGATCACAGGTAAACAGATCACAGGTAAACAAGCAGAAGAGCAGATATTAGGGATATTGATCCAATTGTGGCTTGGTTTTGGTATGCTATTACTCGGTACCTTGTGCATTAGACATCGGTGCTACAGAAGTCATTAATTCAGAATAATAAACAAGCACAGAGAGGTTTTTAAGCATCAGCCAGACAAAAGGGAGGGTAAACAAAACAACATTCTTACGCGCAATTCTTAAAGCTCTTACCGCTTTTTGACTAGCTATGATTTCATGCATCGTTCTCATCAGTTCCGAGATATCGGTTCCATCATCTGCGAGAGATAAAGCCATCACAAGAACTTGGCTGATGAAAACATTCAAAATGGGCTCATCGCAAAACCCATCAGTCAACATCTGGCACCCCAGCAACTTCAGAAAATTATCAGAACTTGCATTGACCTGGATTATTGAAAACACCAGAAATTGAGATAATCAAATTAGCATGCACACCCATTTTGCTTAGCAGAGACCATTGACTGATGCCTTGTGTATTACTACACTGACGCTACAGGAGTTTTTGAATTACACTAGATTACAACAAGGGTTATATTACTTCGAGATCCAGTTTTACAACTGAATCAAATTTGGGTACATGACTCAGAATTCACACTATATAACAAATAATGTTAGAACAAATAATGTTATAATGAAAGAGTTATAATGAATAACGTTAGAACGAACGCTATAATGAATGAAGTTATAATGAATAATGTTAAAACGAATAATGTCATAAAGAGGCTCCAGTGTAGCTGCAACACTTACCTGCATTGCAGGAATGAGATTAACAAGATAAGGAACGAGCTGTTTGTTTTTACAAATGTTTCGCATGAACACGGACCAGAGAGCCAGCTGGAGCGGACGATGTTTGGACGGCTGGTTAGGATCCAACAGTACAAACTTTATGAATGGCTCGAGCATCAAAAGTAAACGACTAATAAATCAAACAAACAGTTCAACAAGAAACAAAAAGGCTGAAATATAAACTCTTAAAAAATAATCTGATAACAGCAGACACAGGTGAAGCTAGAACACTGACAGACAAACTGTCTGGTGTCAAAGCACATTCAGTGAAGCCTATTACAGATTATTTTGTCCTTTTACTACATAAAGACTACATTACCGTCTGGCTACTGGCCAAAGCGACTGTGCTTAACCCCTTTACCGTTCATTAAAAATTTTCAATCCGTCACCAATCCGGCCATTTTTTTTAAGATTCGGGCTTGCCGATTAGCTGTCCGCTTGTCCGGTTTCCGAAGGCCTTGACTCAGCTCCTCGGCACGTTTATTTGTCTCTTCAACCATCATTTCTAACGTATCACAAGTCAGAAACAATCTAATGTAAAACATCACTTGTGTCCGGAATTGCTGCCTTTCGTCCAGGAGATCCAGTGAAATCCAGTCGCGTGGGTTGATTGCATTGTCTATCAGACCAAGCAAAATTTGATCCAGCATCAGAGATCACCGTTTCCGTGCTTTCGTTGCTATCCGAATGTTCGAAATCATCCTCACTCGACTCTACCTCACTTTCGCTGGCGACTACCGACGATTCATCGCTGCTATCTAAGAGAATTTGCCGAACTTGGCTCGCGCTGTATGCTCTCTTCGACGCCATTTTTTACAAGGGTGCAACATAAATATTCCAAAAATAAGTTCCACCTGGCGAATAAATGATTACTAAACCCATATAAATCTTTCCCTGAGTCTGATTCGGGCTTGCCGATTAGCTGTCTGCTTGCAAAGTACAACCCGAGGCTCACTCGGGCTAGCCGAATAATGAAAGATAACACAGCCCGAGTGCCGCTCGGGCTAGCCGGTAAAGGGGTTAATACCAGAAAATTATGCCTGCAACCACACTGGCTACATCACATCATCACAAGTATCTCAACTTTAGTTCAGGCTTAGAAAATGACCTCATTATAAACCAAGGCTTGATATAGATGTGTGATACGGTGGCCTATCGGCAACGCATTTGGGCAATGATCATGCAGCTGCGGGTTCGACTCCGTGTAATGACCCTGGACAAGTTGTTTGCATACAACGTGTCTCTATCACCAAACAGTATAATTTACTACTGGCATAAGCTGGGAAGTAAACAGCAAGTTCTGTGATGCACTGGCCCCATATCCAGGACACTGGGATTCGTCTATGGCCCACTCAAGGGCCTAAAGAAAAGGAAATGAGCACCTCCCCTATGTTTCACTTTGGTATCTGGGATACTTTACATAGATTTCAAATATAGAGCTATGACGAGTGTCTGTGTAATATAAAAAACAGTTCACAATTTTACCTGTGATCAACTGTTGCGAAAAGTCGTTCGATAAGTTGCAGCAGAACATGCCAGCAATCAGTCTGACCAACAAGCAACGTAATCAATGGATGAGGCATTCCGGGTGCACTGAACAAACAACAGACATATAATCTAAACTAGTGACTTCTATAGTGCCGTTACTGCAATGTCCACCCAAGGCATCAGCTGGTGGTTGTTTGAAGCAAAATTTTGAATATACAATCCTTTTTAATGCTTTAATTTTCATGTACCCAATAGCACCAATACATCTAGCAACAAGCATCTGCTCACAATGCTAAGCAATTGTCCATTATGGACTTGCTCATGGTGAAAACAATGTGACACTCTCAGGGATAAGCTTTTAACAGAAAGGCCAGTTTAAAACAAGACCCATACTTCAAAAGTAACGCATTTTGGCCAGGCAACTTATCTCATCGTTGCTCAGCCCTCAGAATCGTAAATACTAAACTTCCCCAGCCAACTCTTCTGGCACTTATTGAAACTCAAACTATGTGTTTTTCTCCAGTTTTTGCCTACCTTCCCTTTTTCAGACAGCCTCCTGTGCACAGAACCTCGAGTTATTTGACTGGTTCTTTCCAAAGGATTGCAAATCCAGAATGTGGTTTTGTAATTAAGTAATGAATGTAACTGGCTCTTTCCATAGAGCATATCAAATACATAATATATTTAACTAGCTCTTTATACAGAACCTTTTAAGAACTTCACAAAGGCGTTAACTACGGCGATTAAGCAGATCTAAAAAGGTGCAACTTAAGATCAGTTGAAACTGTTTCTTTAGCTGCCTGTGGTGGAACAATTCATATTTTTAACAGAACACTGTTCGAGAAGTGAAAGACTGCTTCAAAGTATTTTGTACAGAACAGTAACATCATTATAGAAATTTCAAGATTAAATAAGACTGAATAATGACATGATTGAAGTTGCAAATGGTATCTTAGAAGCAACCAAATCACTCATCGTGCTAGGCAGAATCTGCTCAGACCTAATTGTGAAAGGGCAAACGTATTTCACAGAGGAAGACAAGATTGTCTTGTGGGAGTCCACGGGTGGCGCTGATGTTGTCTGGAGCAGCAGGAGATCACCAACAGCATTTACAATGCCAGTATGATTCCTTTGAAATACAAAACAAACTCCAATATAGGATGAGAACCAAACTTTTATTTCTAGACTACAACAAGTTTCTTGTGTATTTTGCATCCAGATGTTTGATACAAGACTTACAGTACTCCTTTGCTACCTCCTTTAGTCTCCGTGAACCAAGCAATGAATTTAAAAAATTGTCTTGCATGCTTTGGTGCACAACTGACTAAGCCTTAGGTACTGATACCATATATAAAGGTGCAAAAAAGCCTGTTACCTTAACCTTTTACCTTTAAAATATTGTAAACAAATGACTGCATGAGTCGCATTAATATACAGGAGATGCCAAACCTTGCAACTGAAGCAAGAGTGATGAGTTTGGAGAGGATGAAGCCTAACTCTGCCTGCTGTTGATGCACAAGAACAACCACCTGATCGCAGGCTCCCTGGCAAACGACAGCATCTGAATCGGCACACTTCTCCCACAGCAAACTCAGCTCTGCCGACTGAAAACACAAAATTCGTGCTTGCAAAGTAAAGTACCAGTTAACTGTTCATTTATCACTTCAACGGAACTATGAAAGCGTTCGCTTACGGCCTTGACCTCTGCTGCCTACAAACACGCTGATGTGAAGAAGCTGTTGGCAAAGATGATCACCTCAGGCTAGTCCGTGAACTGTCCGATGATATCTGCCTGCCCGACTCTTGGATCCTGACATTGTACTGAACTCTTCCTGCTTATCAATTTTGTTTTTGACTCAGCACCTGTGAATAAGCTGGTTCCTGCGACTTTGCTTTTGTTGGGTGCTGTAGAAATCTCGAGTTTATGATTTACAATTTTATCATATGAAGTGCTGACCGACATTCCAAGCACAAAGGAGTCAACAGGTCTTCTGTGGACCAACAGCAAGCAGCCAGATGGTGCAACACTTGCTGCCAATGTATTTAAAGGCACTTTTTGGGATGGCAAAGAAAACTGGGAGGATGCCTTATCTTTCAGATCAATGATTTTCTACTTCTAGCTTAATTTCTTTCATTCCTATGGAATTATTCCTACCGTGCGTAAACACAATTTTTATGAAACTAATTACATAAGTATATATTGTTACAAACCAACAACTTCAAAAAGATTTTCAAAAACTTGCCTCTGGAGTTGATCCATTAATAGGAAGAGCAGATCTGTGTTTTGTTAAAACTGTCTCGTATAATTTCCTCAAGGCCTGAACCACAAAGAAGTAAAATAAAACTCATCATAATTCCTGGCAAATCCAAGACTGCTACCTAAAGACAATTACATATCTAAAATGATAAATTCTCCAGCATCACTGCAACAATGCTTAAAGCATGAATCAATGGTTGCTAAACAAGAGAGTTACACTTGTTTATCAAAATTTTTACTATGAAACTAATAGGTAATCTCTTGTCAGGACTACTGAATTTAGCCATGTCTAAATATGTACATATGTGGAACTTTTGAGATTTGTTCTTTGCTGCCTCTAGGGCCTAAGAGACAGGACTTTAGTTCTTGCTCAAAGTAAGAAGATCATGGTCTATATTCCTCTATTGGATATGGGGATACTTCACTTTATGTTAGTTATAAAACAGTATCAACTTTCTAAAATGTGCTGTCACACTTAAATACACTGTATTTACAAAAAAATTAATTATTTACACAAACATTTAACACACCTGGATTTTAACAGTTCGATTTCCAAATTCCAACCTTTGCCTTATGTCATCCATTTCTGTAGATGTCAGCTGTTACAAAATAAAATTGCTGGTACATTCGGTGTTAGGTTTGCTGCTTTAAAAATTATTGTGCAGAAAGACGACAAAAATGTCAGCTGAACCCATCCAGGTTTAGTAGCTGCACAGAAACTTTGTCAGATTTTCCTTGGGCCAAACAACTGATTCAGCTGTACAAGGAAAAGGCCCTGATTCGCTTAATGTATATAAAGTCGCAAAAATATACTTGTAAAACATGCATTATGCATTTCTTTAGCACAAAGAAAGTTACAACGTTGGAACCACATCATTTGCAGCCACTGAATTATTGTATAATTATCTGGTTGCATTCGTTGTTTGCAACCCTGGGATTCTTTATTAAACTTCAGAGTTTAGATCTCTAGAAAGAGCTGAGACACATGTTAATAACTATGGTTGTATGTGTTTGAAAGTGTGATTCTCTGATGTCTACGATCGTTAAGTGGTCGATGCTTTTAATAAAATGCCATGAGATACATCTGCATAGTTTGTTATCTGGAAATATTTATCCAGCGCTTTTTACGAACCTCTCGAATGCAAAGCCCGCGCTACAGAAAAACGTGTACATTAACATTTTCCAATGATGGGCGATATTCAAGATCTTACCAGATCCACTACTTCAAACACGTTAATAACAGCGTTGTATAACGTAGGAAGATAAAATCAAATGGTAGTTGAAATAAATTACTATACATAATAATTCATTTTAAATGCCAGAAACATTCAAAACAAACAAAAGTATTGTGCCCCAAAATAAGGTCACCTAACAGTTCGGTTGTTATTCACGGCCTGGAGCAACAATGAGTTCATATACATGGAGCAAATATAGGCTGTACATCAGTCACTGACGAAGTATTCCAAATCATGAAAATTAATCATTGCTGCTAACTTTAAGTCTTACTCCGAATCACTGTTATTACAGCGTTAAATGGTAGGTAAAAATTCCAAAAAATAGATGGTGTATATTTGTAACCGCAAAGTCCGACTTTCTTGAGCTCCCATAGAATTCGTCTGTGCCAAATAATTTAAATTATGCACAACGCGATCAATAATCCTTTCTCCTTACCGTTGCAATGTTATTCTGAACCCTGGGTTTCCTTACTTATCTGTTTAAAATGATCTGTGTCATTGACCGGTACTACAGCGCCGAAGTTAGAGAGGAAGTTAAAAATTGTCGAAAATATGTATGCAGTAAACCTGTGATGCATTAAAATAAAGTATATTTTTTCCCAGACGTCAACACATAAAATGTGAGAAATTTTATTTATAGTGCGTCGTGCACTATAAATAAAATTTCTCACATAGTAACAACTTCATAGTAACAAATTCATCTGCAGGCGAATTTCAATATAAACGCTACATCGAATGATAGCGCTACAATATCACCAGAAAATCTACGACGACGCATTAAAATTCAACTTGTTATTTCACTCTTTAGCAAGATGGAAAGAGGATAACATCAATGAAAGATTTCTGTTTATAATAAAACGAGGTTTTGGCTATAAATTCTGTTTATATTATCGCTGAATCTATTCAGTTTATCGAAATTATTTTTCCAACGAAGTGGCTAACTTCCGGTCTTGCGTGTCAAGGTCCGCTTATAGATTGTGGAACATGTCATTTCTGTAAAGACTGATAAATATTCCGTTATTATTGTAAATAAAATATTGTTTTAAAGCTGAGATGTCGGACACTAAGCAGAATCATCCGGATCAGTATAAAGGATGGCTGTACAAGTGGACAAATTACATAAAGGGCTACCAAAAGCGGTGGTTTGTTCTACAGAATGGCTATCTGTCCTACTACAGGTAGGATGACCAATTCGGCGTTTTAATTAATGGGGCGTTGGCGTAGGTCGTGGGGAAAACAGTTGTTTTTAGGAACGAAGAACAGAATGATGTTCCAGATTTTTGACAGGCATCGTTTATAACGGAGATGGAATGTGGGATTTTATGTGTCTTTTTTGGATTGCGTTGAAAATAATTACTTGATTTATAATAATGTTATTTTTACTGTGTAACCTGTCATATCCATTTAATCTTTGCACAACTGTCGTTTGTCAAAGTTATCTTGTTTGTATAATCGCCATATATAAGCATTGTAAATGGTCCAGCCGAGATTTAAGCTTGTCTTTCGGATCTTTTGGGGTCGACCCATTGACCTGCACCAGCAGTGGTGACCTGGACCATCCATATGCTATGGCTTATTTGTATATCTTATATGTTGGTGTTCTAATGTCAGTAAATTTTCTCAGTCAGTTTTATCTGAGAGAACCAAATTCATTTGCTGCAAAAGTTAGACCAACCACCGTCTTGTTATCCCATAACTTATTCCGGTAAAATTGGACTTTAAGTCGCCAGCGGCTGATCACGTGTCAACTATTTGGCCGCCACGGACTGGTAGATAATAGAGCACTGTGACCTCCGCCCAGGGATTTTTCCTGTAAGTAAGCGATCAATGAGTCACGAAGACGATAACACGTTTGTAAAAGAACTCTTATTTTGTGAACTGCCATCAGGTTGGTTTGATATTCACATTCAGATATTCAGTATGGAAGGCCACTGGTCAAATTAATATTTAAACATTTTCATAGTCATATTTCTCCACAAAATGTTCTCACAAAAGCACCAGTTGCCAACAGTTATTCGCCCAGGCAGTCACCAGAAAATCTCAAACTGCTTCCACGTCAGGTAGCCCCAAAATGGCCCAGCTTGGAGGACTGCTATTTTCACACATTTCTCACATTTAATAGATGTTCAGGTAACTTCTCTAACAAAGAAGGAAACAAATCGTGGTATGTGCCAAATTATATCTTCAGTTTTCTCTTTGCACCCATCCAGATGTTTTCTTCTTCTGCATGTACACCATTATGCAGACATACAAAGTTCCTCTAAGTTTAATGTTTTTCTTCTAGCGTGAGAAATTCTGTTTACGGAGGTCGTAACGCTCTATTCTCTCCCAAATTTGGGTAGCCATATTGCTCTTTTGTGATCGGCTGCAAGCTACCTAAAGTCAAACTTTACCCTCTTTCATGTCGGTTACACTATGACTCATTTCGTCATCCCCCCAGTGCCATTCGTAGCTGCTAAGGTAGTGATTTTCTTGATTTAGTTTTTATAGTTTTTATTCTCGCTTATAGCCATTGGCTTGTTTCCTACACTCTAAAGGATTGTGCGAAAGCTGCAGATCCTGATATAGCCAGACAGTTCATAAACATCAGTTTTCTGGTAATAAACAAAAATAATTGGCATATAATCAGACAGTAATAATGACATTTTGTGGTGATTGGACATATTATCTGTCAGTAGGCAACTCTGAATATTCTTAAGCACCAGTTTATGCTTTGGAATTTTCCAACTCCATTAGTGTCTCCTTTTAACAGAAATTACTTTTAAGACTGTATGCAATTTTGTTAGATCACTTCAGCCTATGTAAAGTCAAGCTCCAATGCCCTAAATATGTGTCCTACTTGTACTTAATTAAAAGACATTAGAGATTCCGAAATGTGAAGTTTCTATTATGGAAATATGGTATTAATAGAATTGTTGCTTTAGAACAGAGTAAAGCACTTCTGTGTAAATGCCACAAGGCAACTGTTTAGAGCACTTTGCTTGTAACATGGAGAGTATTGGTTTAAGTCTCCCTGAGACAGTTACTTTGTAGGGACCTTGAGCAAGTCCTTCACTCTCAACTGCTCAGCGCCATCGATTTGATGCTTAATCATGAGATAGTGGTGCTTAATAAATGCTGAAATAGTAATAAATTAAGCATTTCTTTGCTTCAAGTGAGAAAATACCCTCTTTTTACCAGGGAATTGGTGGCATTAGCAGGTAGCTTGGTGTGATCATTTTGGGGCAGAAGGGTGAACTCTCATCTGCTCAGTTTTTTGCCAATCTTCTGGAAAAGACAGAGAACTCTCTTTGGTGAAGGCCAAAGGTACTTTTAGAAAAGGACATGGATAAAATTTTCATTTTTGGGCCTCTTTAGGAATTGTAAATCATTTCTTGTGAATTATTTTTGCATGCATGTTAAAATTATTCAGTGCAAGACTTGTAGACTTGTGGATGGTAGCACTGCCTCAATTGACACAACCATAGCACTGAAGAGGAATTGAAGGAATTGTTTGTGTAGAGTATATCTCTGATGGTTTCAACATAGATAAAACAGTTTCTGAACTGCTTAGGATTCATGTTAAGTTACAGTATGTGAAATCCTGCCTAACAATTCACGTGACAGAATTCTTTAAGAGTTAGGCTTAAGAATCTGTCATGTGATCTGTTTACTTTGAACTGTATCGACACGCCACCCATGCATTTGAATAAGCTTTTAAATTTTAGCTGGTAGCCATTTGCACAGAGATTCAGACACTGACCAGGCGCTTGTTTCGTGCAGTGTGCTCCACAATGATTGGGTTACAGAACAAGCAGGCTTCCAGATGGACTACCGTGATTAAGAACAAGAGCAGTCCCCGTTGCTAAACCTCAAGGGGCAGCTGTGATTATGAAGCACTTTTAATAGCAGATTTGTTTTCTTAGCCCTGACTTATATACAGAGACTTGGCTGGCCAGTCCTCACCATTGCTGATTGATCTGCCAACTGATTACATACAGTCAGTATGTAGACCAACCCAGAGAGCATGGGTGTGAAGCTTTAGTGACTTCATTTTCTTAGTCTGGTTGTATATGGGGGCAGATATCTGCCATCTGATCTTCCTGCTGACTGTGTGCAGTCAATGTACTATTTTGATAGCTGAGTTTGTTAAAGGGTACTAGTGGAAACAGAAATTTTGCAATAATCTTTCTGCCTTGGTAGAAATTTGAACCTCTGGTTGACAGTCCAGCACTGTGACCACTAGGCTATTGGACACCCCAAAAGAAAGAAAGGAGAATAAAACAAAGCAATCTTAAATGTTTAAAATTTTATTGGGCATCTTGGAAGGTATGCCGTCAACAACACGCTGCCTTTTCCTGCCATCTGTCATTGACAGGCTGTTTGTTAGTCAGTTGAATGTCTTCTCTGCCCTTTCCTATTGATATTCTTTCTTGTTTGGTATTAATGTGGTCATTTTTCATTTTCAGAAACCAAGCAGAGATGTCAAACGCCTGTCGTGGTACGATAAATTTGGCGAATGCATTCATCCACACACAGGACTCTTGCAGTTTCGTCATATCAAACAGCGGCACGATGACGTTCCATCTGAAGGCGCATTCGGAGGTTGAGCGACAGCGCTGGGTGACAGCCTTGGAGCTGGCAAAATCCAAGGCAGTTACACTTCTCGAGTCAGGTGAGAGTAAAGGCCCTTTTCCAAGTGTGTCTCTCTTGCTCACTGACATTGATTTTTGTGTGCAAAGATTTCAGGCCATTTGCAAAGTGTATATTTGAATGAAATTTTTGTACTAACTTGGGTGGTCAGTTAAAGTAGAGAGATAACGCATCAAATAATAAGTTTAAAAAAATCGCCCAATTGCAAATTCGTAAAACACTTTTTATTAAAACATTTAAATACAAATTATTTTGAGTTTACTTGATATAATGGCTCATCATGAATTTATTTGTCTACCTTTGTAAGTTTTCCAAAAGGAATCAACACTTTATAAGTTTACAGTCTGTTACAAAGCTAAACACAGCTTGATCCTCACCTGATTCTCCCAATAGTTGACTTCTAAACAATTTGTAGTCTTTGTTTTGACATGATTCATCTGACAGAACCCTCTCTCATGATTAGCATTAGATGCCTGAAAGGTCACGTGGAAGCTAAGAAGCAGCGATAGTTCACTGAAATTGTCCTGTTACATATTGTAGGAAGCAGTGTCTTTAAAATTCTTCTCTGCACCAGCCAGATCAACTCTGTATTCTCTATCTTTGCATGCTTCACACAGTAAACGTTTTATTGTTCCTCAATGCTAACTACATAACTTAGTCAAAGGGTTTATGTGAACTTTTTGATTTAAATGATGTTTTAAGAGTTCAGTTTCCACTCGTGCTATTTTTTGCTTTATAGATCATTTCTGAGTGCCTGACCAGTAACTGGAGTAGTTCTTACAACCTACCAAACACTAAAATTTTAATAAAGAAAAATAATTTTTCATGAATTTTTGTTCACAGCAGAGGAAAATTTGTGTGCAGCAGGATTTTTTACATGTTCGGCCACCCACCCACCCACACAGCTTCTGGGGAACATTGCTCAATGGTCTTTTGATCACTGCAGGAGAATACAGCAAACCATTGCGTTGATTTGCAGCAGCAGAGTTCAGAATGGCTTCCATTTAGGATGCAGGTTCCCCTTGCAGTTTGCTCCTGCCAATAAGTCTATCCCCCAATTGCATATGAGTAAAGAGACTCTTTGCACTTTTGTGTACAAGTGCGGACTACCTGCTTATGTGTCCCTTCTTCACAGCAGGTGAGAATGTCTCGTAAAAACCCAAACTATTTGCTTTTTCACAAGACCAGTCTTCCGAAACTGCATTAAAACCATACCAAGAACGCTGCGTGAGTGCATGCCAACTGCATAAGTATTTCAAACTACGTGGAGGGCAAAGCACTTAATACAAAAAGCAAAGAACTCGTTACTAATTAGTATGCAACAAAAACTGAATTCATTACCTTTTCACTATGGACTGTAGCTGAATATGAAACTATCTTTAGCTTCTCATTGTCTCATCTGTGGAATTTGCCGTTTACCTGTTTAATGAAATGCAAAATCAGTTGTGTGGTAGTCTAATAGCATGCAGCCCAACACAGAGGTCAGAGTTTTAAATTCCTGCCATGACAAAATGCTATTTCAGGATTTTTACCACTAGCATCTTCTAGCCAGCTTGACTGTAAAATGAGTACATCAATAGTACACTGTTGATGGAAGATTAGACAGCAGAGGGAGAGGACTGGCTGTTGTGGGATTGACTGATTGAATTGGTTTTCTTTGTATTCTCTGAAATGCAGGTTTCATAGCAGTATGTTTTTGTTTATTTGTTGTGATTGGAGCTGTTTAACCAATTCTTAGCACAGATCTTTGAAACGATATGCCCAGTCCTTAGAGGTTAATGACTCTCATGATTTATTATATGCATGTATATGGAACAGGTCAAGTGAGCAGCTGACCTGTGTCAGATATTTTAGACATGTAAAGCAGTTGCTGATAAACTATGGACTCCATGTTTAGTTTTATCCTTTTGAACAAAACTGAACTTTACCTGGCAAGGCTAAGAACAGATCCATCTAGTAACAATGAACATACTTGACATGGATGTCAGCAACTTTCATTGGACACTCGATGTCTCGCATGAAATAAATTGCTGAAACTGCTGGCTTACTAACTCTGGTTATTTTTTAGCTTTTTCTTTAGCTGCTTTTGACTAATTCATTATATGACTACTGGTGGTCTTACCAAGTATGACTCAGTGATGGTAACGGAAGTTAATGCTGCAGAATGAAAGTCATGGCTTCTCGTGTAACAAAAAGGCCTCCAGGGGAGATGGTATCGTGGGGCATGGTAGCTTATTTGTCAGAGTGGTCGGCTTGTAACGTGGAGAGAACGGGTTCAAGCCTCCCTCGAGGTGGTTGTTGGGTAGAGACCTTGAACCTTTTACTCACAATATTTCTCAGTGCCTTTGACTGATGGTTAGTCATTCAATAGTTGTGCTTAATAAATGCAGAAATAATAATAAATAATTATAATACCTCATATGGATGTATGGTTCTTGAGATTGCGTTAATTAATTTCCATGAGAACTAGATGATTGCTGAATATTCATTATTTCTGAATGAAAATAGGAGGAAACAGGAAAAATGTGGTTTCACAAAACCTGTTTATAAACCAGTTAGATTCCAAGCGGTACCTGGTGTGAAGGATGTAGTCAAGGCTGATCTAAATAATTCTCCATGCCTGTACGATTATGAATGCACTTCAGTGATGTTTGGTAAGATGGTGCTGTGGCCCAGTGTTAGTTTGCTTTGCTAGATGATGCACTGATATGATGATATGGTAGAAGCTTGTATGTATGTGTATATGTATCTGGAGCTTTGTTTTTATAGCTCCTTTATATATGTCACAAAATGTCACAAAGGCCCTAATATTTGGTATTTACTTGCAGCACTTGCACCACCTGTCTGCTGTCCAAGTTTGCAGAAGCGGTATAAGATGGCTATTATTTGGGTAAGAGATTAGCATAAAGACACCACCAAATGACCTATTCCTGTTGACAGTACCTGTCTTAACAAAGAAGACAGGTAAGAGGTTTCATTCTGTTATTAAGACAGAACTTCTTAAACACTGAGCAAAGTTTAGAAGAGATTTAGACAAAGATTCAGACAGGTGTTGCAAGTCTGAATTTGTTTGATTGAATGTAAGAGCAGAGACTGGAAAGAAAGCAAAGTTCTGGATGTATGATATTTGCAGATCTGAAGGTTTTGTGTGTGGAGAGTTGGACATAAAGTACTAGGAAAGTACAGGGAGCTTTCCTGAGTAGCATAGAAAGAATGGAATCTAGGGATTCTTCCCTCTCACATTATAATTGTAATCTGACATTTATAAAGCACCGCTTCAGGAATAGACTCATCAGAGGTGCTGATGTATGTTCTGCTCAGGCTCTTGTGTCATTTAGATCTGAATGAAGACTTACCACATTCAGTTGGGTTATCCACCATATGCTGCCTGTTTTGATCAGTGAACTGACTTTCTGGTTATCCAGCTGACTTTGGCTTGGCTTTGGCATGCCACCAGTTGATTCCTTATGCATTAAGCATTATAGACAGTGCTTATTACTCTGTTAGATATAGAAGGAAGGTGTGACATTGCAGTACTTTGTAATTGCTATGACTGGTCTATGCACCTGGAATCGACTCTTCGAGATAAATGTAAATGTAGACATTTTTCTGTAGTGACCGTATGGCCTTGATGCTGCTCATTTTTAAATGAATTAATCAGTTGCCAAGGAATACAAGATGCACATTTTGTCAATATTTGAAAATTGTTGTTTTCAGTTGCTAGAGCTAGACGGGCTAAGAGCACTTCTGAGTAGCTGTACTGAAGAGATGCTGTATAAATGCTTGTTACATTACAAAAGAAAATAATGGAAGTAGAAGTGATTTCTATGCAGCGCATGATAAGGCAGTTGCCCCTTCGCCCTCTGTCAATGTCTAGATCCGCCAGTGACTGATTTGGGCATTATACTTTTGCGATACAAATCTTACTTACCTTGCATTTTGTGTGTTGCCCTGCCTTGTGCACACATGCTGCAGCTGCCGCTGCTGTGGATGCTGCTGCTGCTGTGGATGCTGCTGCTGCTGTGGATGGTGTGGGTGTGGTGCCAGATTGGTTCTGGGGCAAAGACTGTTCTGACTTCATCCACTTTTGTTGTCAAGGCATGACAGTAATTTTAAAGTATTCTGTTGTCTTGAAAGCAAAATTTGATACAAAACAATATTTTAAAAAGTGGGAAAATAAAAGCTCCACTAGTCGCTCAGACAGTCAGTACTTCTACCTACTTAGGACAAACCATGTTTGTGGTGAACGAAGTGCCAGGAAACTGTTTACCTGACGTTTCAGTCCTGTGAGCCAATTACAATATTTTTCGGAACTGTTGTGGCTCCGGAAACGATCTGGCACCACACCGGCGACTTGGAATTTTTTAATGAAGGCGCAGCTTCCACCTGTGTCCCCTATACATCGGGTCCTGGTGGACCAGTCCTGTTATTTATTTATCGGGCATTGCCTATCCGCACGTTGGCACCGTATGCACCGGGGTATGTTCGGCAGCGGAGTCGACCATACGGATTTAGAGAAACCGGGGGAGACGGATGCGGCTGAGATGGTACCGTGGCCAGGTTGCCCGTCGGCTCGTGCCCGCCGGGGTTGGGCGAGGTGTGCCGTGCGGCTGACAAACGTCTAAGGCAGATCTTCAACCTGAGGCGGAGGAAGCTGCGATCGGCCAACGATAACATTGGATATCTCCGCTTGTGTGTGTATGTGTTTATGTGCCTTTATTACGCAAGTGCTATCGGGGGAGGGGGGTGCAATAGGGGAGGGGCGGCTTTGCTTTGACGCCACCATCGGCCGGATAATCGGGATAGTTATTGACAAAAATTTGTTAAAATTTCGTTCTTCTGACGTGTTCTGGCCAAACGTTCTGATCAGTTTTCTGGAGTGTTCGCTTGAAACCCGTCTTTTCTGACCACTGCTGGAGACGGAGGCAGGTGGTGGAGGCAGTCCCCAAGGCGTCCGTCCAGGCTAGTGACCTTCATCACCGTCTTAGATCGGTGACCTGTGCAGAGAAAGCTTTGGCTATGACTTTGGAGTGGAGTGATTGATGTGAGTACCAGTCATCTGATTGGAACTGTTTTGGTTTGGTGCATTGAGTTCAGGAGTTTCAGGTTCATTTGTCAATGTACCAGTTCTTGGACTGCCAGCTGTCTGATAAGGGTAAATGTAAACGTACACATATTTCTATAGTGTTCTGTTCTTCTATGGCCACGACCGTGCTAATTTTTTCTATTAATTAATCAGGTAAGATCCTTCACCACCGCTGCCTGTTTGATTGGGCACCATGCCATTTAAGGTTGCCGTGTACAGACCATACTAGCCCGAGATTTAAATCTCTAAAATTAGCCACGACCCGGATGTGAACCAGCATCTTGATGCTCAGAGGCGCCTTGGTCTTCGCATGAACCAGTTTAGCTAACCAGGCCAGTTTAGCTGCCTGTAGACTGTACTCTCTTGATGGAGAAGATTAGAGTGCAAGGGAGGGATTGGCCACCTGAACTCATACATCAGGGTTAAGAAAACGAATTTGCTAACTCTTCATGCTTGTGGCTACGTACCTGGGTTAGATTAAGGTGCCAATCTGATTGTTGACAGCGTACCAGTATTTGGACTGCTAAGTAAATCCTTGTCTGAAAAGGTGCTTGGTCTGGCAGGTGGCTTGCCAGGTTGTTGAGTGACTTCCAACATCATGCAGTAAAGACGTATTAACTGCAGTAGTTTGGTTTTATGGTTCTCTGTCTGATGAATGAGAGTAATAATTTTCAAGATTTTTATTCTGTCTTTTTATTTCTGCCTGTCTGTCTTGCTAATTGTCATGGTCTTTCTATAGCTTGGCCTATTGTCTCTGTTTAATGTTTATTGTGTACCAGGTGTCTTTCTGTTACCCAACGTCTGTAATGTAATTCTTGTCTGCCTTGTGTGTTTTTATCTCCAATTCAGCTGTTTGTACCTATCAGATGGGGTGCTATAAAATTGTTCAGTTATGTTAGTGTGATTGTGTTGTTGTTGTGTTAGGTTTTGATTGAATCTCACTCTTTATTGTCTGTGGAAATCTTAGCTTGTATAATTCATTGGTACCTGCATTTTGGTTTGGGTACAAGGCTTCATTTGTAAGATTTTTATTCTGTCTTCAGAGGTTATTTGTAAGGTATGGTAATGTAATTCTCTCACTCATTTAACTCGGCTGTCGGCAACATTCCTCAGAGGTTGGAGATTTGTGGTGTGTGCATCACCACTGACACTGGCTTTTCAGCAGACTGAATTAGCTTGGGATGGGTTAATCCAAGGATCTGAGCTGTGAGCAGGTTCTAAAGTGATGGTTTTTTCTTGTCTGTGATGAATGATCCCTTTGCCTGGCGTAGTGTGCAGTGCGGTTAAAGGAGTTCAGGAAAGTCTGGCCCTACTTAGGTTGCTTGGCATAGTGTGCTGTGCAGTTAGAGGAGTTAGAAAAGCATTGGGCCTTACTTAAGTTGCAGTGTACCTGCAGAAATGAAGGACAACATTCAAGCAAGAAAAGCGGCGTGGTGACAGAGGTACGTGCGCAGACAACTTGCCCAGGGTTGTTACATGGAGTTGCATGACTATTGACTAAATGTGTTACCAACAGACCACTGTGCCACACCTAAAAAATGACTTACCCTCGATCAAGTGATGACTTACCTCTGAAGCACGTGATGACTTTCACAGGCAGTGGCAAACATTCACAAAATTTGTCAGTGAAAGGTTTCTGTGTGACAGAGAGACATGTTCAGTCGTGAAAAGGTCAGATCGATAGGTTGAGCTGTTACCCCAAGGCTTATTATCTGATTGATATAGATAGCTGGTTGTGTGGCAATAGCCCTGACCTGACTCTCTAGTGCACTTGTACCCAGCTGAGAATCTTAGCCAGTAGTAAGACAGATAATGTCTGCTTGGCAGTCCATATTTGATGGCCTCTGTTTACATGATCTGGGCCCATAATTCACAGTGTTACATACAATTCTGGTGGGGCTTTTAGTGGAGGCTACTGCCTCCTTCATGTGTGTATATATGTATGCAGTATGCAGAGATACCTACTCTGCTTGGCTGTAATTTATACGTACTTGAATCGCATATGCAAGATGATGGATGTATAGTTTGTTGACTTTGTTTTTGTAGTAGAACGTTATGTGTATTATTTGATAATTATTTTCAGGGAACTGCTGTACATGAACATTGTACTAGAACCTTGTAAAAATAGCGAAATGATATAGTTCACTTGAAGGTGAAGCAGTTTCATATTAAATGTGCAGGACCTGCATTTTGGAATAGTCTTCCATCTGACTTGACTAGGATATCAGTCCTTTGTGAATTTAAAAAGAAACACCAGCTGTTAAATGTTCAGTAATTGTGGTTGTTTTTCTATAGCACCTTTGCACATGTGACACTTCCTGTTACAGATATGTCGTAGTAATTTATAATACATCATCGATTTTAAAAAGGCACCTGCAATGTTTTTATGGTAACAAAGTGACGACCCAGTTTGTAATGGGATTTGTTTTTTTGCATGACCTGTTTAGCATTTTTATGTAATTTCAACATCAGATCCAAGTGTGCTGCTCTTGCAGCCCCCTAGCGGTTGGTGTGTACTGTTGTTGTTATGGTAACAGGGTAATCCGTTTTGTAGTGGGATTTGTTCCTCTTCTGTGACCAGTTGAGTACTGACTCCAGCTGGTAAACTTACTGCATTCTTATGTAACTTAACGTCAGATCCAGGTATGCTGCTGTCACGGCCACCTAGTGGTTGGTGTGTACTGCTGTTGTTGGTGATTCAGTAAATGGCAGTTCAGTATTGTCATCGTGATAAGCCCAAGGCGGTATGCTGGTAATCATTTGAGATTGCTTCCGATATATGAAGGTGCAGCTCCATGTAGATCTGCTTTATGTAGGACTGACTCATTGCCTAGTGTTGCCCCTGGGAAGGAGAGAGTCTGTCGTCAGTCGGCATGTTTGATAAAACTGTTTTCATTTTGCTGTGGTGTTTTTTGTTTTGTGGCAGTCCTTGCCATGAAGGAATTATGTGTCACATGCCCCAGGTCCTGTTTTATTTTGATGTACCCGGATTGTGCTCAGTTTTATTAATATCTGGGATGTTTAGTAGTCGCTTTGCTATAATTGCTTTGTTTTCTGGTTATTCGGTGCAGATTTCCCATCTCAAATTTATTGAATGAGTATACAGTAGTTTTAAAAACATCACTAAAGTAATAGAGATCTTTAGCTGGGGTGCATAGCCCATAAACGCAGGCACCTAAAATGGCATAACACCCATTCAAGATGGTGAGAGGAATGGACTCATAAAAATGTTTGAGAAACAGATAAGGATCAAGAACATGCATTCAGTATGCAAGAAAACTGCATGTGTTATACGTTTATTATATATACGTGGACATATGCAAATGCTAGTGTTAAGTAGTTGAAATCGGTGGGATGTGCGTGCGATAAAATATTTTAGAACCACTCTTGCAGCATTGCTTGAAGCGATATCTTGATCATATGGATTAAAACCTCGTCTTGTCCTGGACTCATATCCTCTGTCGGCTGTTTCTGTGTCTTCTCAGACATCCCTCTTGGATTTTACCACAGTTACCCTGGAATTTGGCTTGCACGTTGGCTTTGCTTAGCAGCAGCCATTGACCAATGCTTTGAGCAATTTTGCAATGGTGCTAAAGAAATTCTGAGATGATTATTATTAAGCAGGAACTGTGTTTTTTCCTTTCTGGGACTTTCTGTGTTCTGGAATTCGGCTGAATTTCATATAAAATTTCTATAACCTGATTGATATGTTGGAAATTGCTTGATTTGGCTAAGCTGAGCCCCTCTGAACCGATTTATGATATCCAGTGTTGTAGACAACTTCATTTTCTTAAGTAGTGGCATTTGTTAGTTTGGTAAGATTAATACTCTTCTTAACGTGGAGGAGGGGTAAAGAGGCCACAGTTATCTTTGCAGGTGACTTAGTAAGTTCATATAAGTTAAGCAGCACAAGGCTACAAAGCTAGACTGGTATTTTAATGATTTACCATATCATATCTCAGGCCGATCATGCGGGCCGCTGAAAACTGTTGTAAGACAATATAGAATTTTCTCAGTTTAAACTGTATTGTAGTTGGTTAAGTAACTAAATAACGAATTTGTTAACGTGTCATGTGTCTGTCAGCTGGGCAAGGAATTGTAGGTGTGGGTGGATCACAAGAAAAGCAAGACTACGAATAGGTCTTAAGCCGCTCTACAATATGTCTTGCAAGATAATGTTACAAGTGATGTTACCAGGGAGACTGCTTCAGATGGTTAAAATGCTCTTACAGGCCGTTTCCCGAGCAAATTTCAGGACGGTCTCTCAGGCCATTTGTGTTCCTCAGGCCCAACCTTTTGCTGTATCGTTCTGTAGTCCTAAAAGGCATGGTCCCAGGCGTCTAAGGATCGCAGGATAAAAGTACTATATTCTTGATTGAAGTAAGGTAATTAGGAGTTTGTGGTAATACAACTTTATGTCATCTCAATACATACTTGCTAATACCAAGCAGTGATGCCTCAGTATTGTATTGTAACAGTACATTTTATAGCACTGTAATAACGTAATTCATGCATACATATATATACATATATATATTTATATATTTAGAGAGTATATGCAAATTTTAGTACAATTTTCAGTTAATTTAGTTGCATTTTGGAAATTTTCTTGTAATGAATATAAAAATGTAAGTGTCTGAGCCTCTGTACATTGCAAAATTATTCTTTAATTTGAGTCTTTGTGGTGTTCTGTATGACTTCTGTCAATGTTATGTTACATGGACTGTTTGAAGGTATAGAACCATTTGAGAACATCACAGCAACATTGTCTAGTTTGAACCTAGTTCAAAGTTCTAGTTTGTAAGTTTATTGAGGCTTTGTATCATTGCTGCTCAATACAAATTCTGCAAAGCCACTGTGTTACATTTGAGCTTATGGAACATTTGGACATGTTTTTCAGATGACGACGAAGACTTGGTGCAGCCAGAGAAAGGCGAACTGCAGAACACACTGAAGACATTGAGTTCGAAGTTGGAAGACCTCAAGACTTGCAACGACTTGATAACAAAGCACGGCTCTGCCCTGCAGAAGGCCCTCATCGAGGTGGAAACGCTCGAAAATTCTGCCGAGTGTGCGACGAAGATCAAGTCAGTAAACGAGAGAGCCACCGTCTTCAGGATCACTTCGAATGCTATGATCAGCGTACGCATCTGATCTGATCTGATCTCGAAACTTCTTTAGTGAATTTATCTTGATGCACACGGCACCAGTTGAGGTCACTTCTAAGCAAAACTGAATTCAGAAGTAAAAATTCTTGGACAGAACCAGTATTTTTAACTGCTTACTTCTGTATTTTCGTCATCAATCAACTGCTGTGATGATAAATCCTTTTCGTTTTGTCAGTTGGTTTGTGACCTGTTTAATGGAGCACTTGAGTAGATGTCTTTAGTTGATAATATATGAGTGAGTGGGTGGGATTTGGGTAGGATTGGGTGAGTGAGGTTGGATGGTTGAGTTGTTTATTTGAGTGGTTGGTTTTATGGCTGAGTTGTTTGTTTGGGTGGATAAGTTGTATGTATGTATGTATCACTAAATTAATAAAGCGCCTTTTAAGTAACTCCCAAAGGCGCTGCAGCACGGCTACCTAACGGTCTCTAAATAGGAACGTCTTGAGATGGGCAGAAAATGTTTCTTGAACTGTCCGCTTGGGTGGTTGGGTGGGTTAGTTGTTTATTTGTGTGGTTGGTTGGTTGGTTGGATTACTTGTTTTTTTGAGTGGGTGGATGAGTGGTTTATATGGGTGGTTGGATGGATAAATTGTTTCCATGGGTCATTGGGTGGATGAGTTGTTTTTTGGGTGGTTGGATGGGTATTTGTGTGGTTTGGTGGATTTATAAACGAATCCTTGGTACCAGTGGATGTTTGATATCAGATCCTTAGAGAGTCGCCAGTAGATATTATTTCAGCCGCTGTTTGTACATCTCTTGGCATATTTTTTAATTGTGTAGGCGTGTAATGAATTCCTGACGCTGGCAAACACTCAGGGGACGCGTTGGCAGAAGCTTCTGCAGTACGAACATGAGCAGCGGATGTACCTCGAGGATATGGTCGAGCAGCTCGGCAAGCAACACAGCAATTTGGAGAAGCAGATTCGCAAGCAACTGAACCCAGCCATCAACAACGGAACCGGGCAGCCGATTGAAGGCCCAGGTGAAGTGACGGAAGCGCGGCCTACTCTGTCTCAGTTTGCTGTTTATCCTGTGTTTGTGTGTAACATGGTGACTTTTGAGCAAACGTTTGCCTTTTAACCACCCTTCACAAATACTTGCAAACTGTTCCCTTTCGCTGGGCCTGGGCTGGGAGTGCTGCTGATGACTGGGTATCCTAAGGGGTGCTGTGCTAGCGCTCTGACTGAAGGAATTGTATTGTGAGTACTTTTTTGCCATATGTTTGTGGTGTATGGTGACATTTAGATTGAGCGCCTGTTTTGTAATGTGGACATTTTATTTGGATCCTCCTCATGTCTGTGAAAGCCCCCCTTCATGGGTATATATGAGCATTGCTTGCTTGTATGTGAACGTTTTGTTTGTAATGAGCTTTTACACCAGCATAATGCTTAAAAGCGCTTAAAAGGCACTATATTAAGAATCTAGATATATGAATTGTCATTATTATTATTATGTGTTATTATTATTTGTTTATAATTATTATTATTATTAGTAGTAGTAGTAGTAGTAGTAGTACTAGTATCAAAAGTATGTAAGTTCTTATCCAGACACTTAAAAAGCGCCTTTTAAGTACATCTCGAGAGTGCTTCAGTACCTGTCAGAAGTGAAAGGTCTTGCTCACTCACACAGTGACAGTTTGTCGGTTACAACTTTGAACGGGTCATTCTGCAGAGATGACACATTGATAAAACTCTTACTGCTTGTCTTCTTAGGTGATGATGATGAAGATGATGACTTCTATGATGCAGTGGAGGATGACTTCAAGGCAAGCGTAGGACCACCTGACGTGCATGCCATGTCGTAAGTGGCTTTCCTGTCCTAGCAGATTTCAGTTCAACCTCTGTAACAGATGACTAATTTTTGCTAGGTTTAAGGTGTGTGATGATCTAGTGGCTAGTATGCTGGACTGTGAGTCAAAATTTGTTTTGAGATTACAGCTCCACTTGCACCCCGGAGCAAGCTTGGCTATGTGAACACTGCGGCTATAATGAGTACACTGCGGTTATAATGAGTACACTGTGGCTCTAATAAGTACACTGTGGCTATAATGAGTGGACTATGGCTATAACAAGTACACTGACTGTGCACTGTCAATGGGAAGACTAGGCGGCGAGGGAGAGGGGAGCCACCCACCTTCATATGCCGAGGTTAAGAAAATGAAGTCGCCACCACTTCATACCTGTGGCTGCATTTAGGCTTATGTGATTAAACGCTCTTTTCTTTTTTTCTTGTTCACTTGAATTGGCCGTCTAGTGAAGCCTTTGTGCATTAAAGTAATGTGCTAGAAAGTCATTAGAATAGATTAGGTTAATAAGATTCTCTTTTGTATGGTAAGGTAATCAAGTCTAGGAACATTTAGTCCTCAACAGGTGTGGTGCTGGGGTGACTTTATGTAGCTCCTAGACTGCCTTCTGGTTTCTCTTGGATATTGACGTTGTCTGTCCAATGTATTGTTTTGTCATGGACTATGATTTCTCTGTGAAGTAAACATCATTTGATGCACTATGTTTTACTGCAGGAGTCTTTTGATTAGATTAGATTCTTTAAAACAGAAAAAGATCATTCCAGTATCTGGCATTTCCTTGGACCCTTTTGAAGTTCACGTTTTTGAAGTTCACGCTTTGAAGTTCGCACCATCACTGCAGATTTGTTATAATTGTTGTCAACTGTATTCAAGTGGTTTTGATGTTCAGCGAGTAAATGGCTGAAGTGAATTGGCTTATCATTAGAAATCATTTTTCTGGTTAACTTCTTGTTCCAGAATTCAGTTTGCAGGTAATTAATGAATAAATAGAATTTACTGTTTTGTGTGAATTTCCTGACTTCAACTCAGTACTAGCTTTAAATTGTTAAACTGCCAAAGTGTAGATAGTTAGTTTCATGTGTTCTTTTACTTTAATGTCATCAATATAGCATGGTTCCAGCCCATCTTCAGGAAAGCAACTATGACAGCAGTGACACGGACTATGAAAAACCGGCAAAGGATGCAAAGCCCTCCCAGAAAAAAGTATTCTTCAAAATTTCTTGTTTAACATTTTTTAAGCAAATTTTCCTACACCTTCCTGTGTGCATATTTCTAATGTAGATATTCTCTAGCACTTCTAACTTCTTTAGAGCGTGTGTCTCACAAAAGCGCTTTATACATGGCTAACTCACCGATCTAAATACGTGTGCTGCTACAGTTTTCATAACAGGGTACAATTTCACACACAAAAGCAGGGATGGTGGAAGAGGTGGTGGGGTTGGGTTCTTTATAAGAGAGGACATTGTATTTGAGGTTGTTGAAAAGCCTTGGACTTGCTCATGAAATAAAATTTGTGAGATCCATTTTATAAGATTGCAGCAGACTAAAGAAAAAGATATTATTGGTGCAATATATCGTTCCCCTGGGTCTGGCATTGATATTTTTAATGAGAACAGTGATCACTTGTTGTCACAGCTAACCCTTATGAATAATAAAGGGTTTTTGTGGGAGATTATAACATAAGACTTATTACAAATTAAGGATCATCATCTCACTTGCATATTTTTAATACCCTGTCATCCTCTTACTTTCGACCAACCGAACTATGACCTACTCAAATTACTTCTTTAACTGATAATATATTTACAAATTCATTACATGTTGCATGTTAAATGTACTTGAAATTTACTTGAGAAATTAGGCGACCCTGTTAGTGGGAATTGTTGTCCTGTTGGTCTGACCTTTGGATGCTTATTAATGACTTTTCTTTCTCTTTGAGTGACTTTAATATCAATTGTTTCTCTTTTGTGGTGTTCAATAATTGTGTTCAGTTCAGTTTGAAAGTGTAAGTCAAATGCAACAGTACGTATTTGCATTGGAAGACTTTTCCATGAAAGCACATTGAGCTCAAGCTGAGAGATGTGTGGAAGTGTGACACCTGCATATCTCCATGTGCAGCAGAGCACAATCTTATTTGATTTAACTTTGTGCATTTGAAATTAAGAAAATTGCTGGACTGACCAAAAGACCATCGATTGAAGTGACTGTAAATAGAAGCTCAATTATGATTGCATTTCTAATGGTTCAGTCACTTTGTTGTTGTTTGAAATTGCACTTCTTGCAAATTCTTCTGTTAATCTTTGAAGAAGAAAACCAAGAGTTCAATGTCGGCGAGCATGTCACCAGCTGATGCAACACGTCCGGAGCCTGTGAGCAACACGTCGGCAGTTGTCCCGTTGTCATCGAGTGCGCGCCGTCACCGGGAGGCTATTCCTGAACGACCAAACTACAGCATCAACTTGTGGAGCATCATGAAAAACTGTATAGGGAAGGAACTTAGCAAGATTCCAATGCCTGTAAGAAATGATGGCTAACACCCCCCTTGGCATTGATTTTTCATGATGTAGTCAGATTTCATGTTTTCAATTTAACGTGCAGAATTAATTTTTGTTACCCAGTTTTATTTGTGAAATTAATTTTAATCAGGAATTTAAATGATTTTAGTAACTCAGTGTAATGTGCTGAAATGCTTTTAGTCCCCACTTGTGCATGAAAATCATTTTATCATATCCACGACTTCTCATAGTCACCTACCTAATTCTGTATAATGAATTTATCTTGTTTTTTATAATAACAGGCATCTTATTTTGATTTCAGGTGAACTTCAGCGAACCATTGTCATTCCTACAGCGTCTGTCGGAAGATTTTGAGTATTCTGATTGCTTAGACAATGCAGCTGCTAATGATGATGATGCCTTCCTTCAGCTGGCTTACGTTGCTGCGTTCACCGTCTCCTCCTATGCCAACACCACACTCCGTACCGGCAAGCCATTCAACCCTCTGTTGGGCGAGACCTATGAGTGCGACCGACTTGATGACCTTGGATGGAGATCTTTTGCTGAACAGGTCAGCTTAGCGTTGGCATTCATGATGGTCTTTTGCGAAAAAGCATACTATGCTGGATTCAGTTGTCTTTGAGAGTCATCTCAAGTATCATGTTGTAATGAAGTTGTTTTATAACGAGACTGTTTCCTAAGCTAATCTGATCTGAAGACTTCTGTGACGTTGTTTCATAATGTGCAACACCAGTCAATGGTTGCTTTTGTTGCAAACTGATTTAAACATTGGAAATAATCACAAGTGTTGTTGGTGTGGGCAGGGAGTACTTCTGGGTAAGATTCTTGAAGGAATGCTAAAAGTATTCTGAATGACAGAATCAATGAATGACTCAATCATTCTTGCAGCTTCTGAAAGCAGACTTTACTGTTTGACCGAATACTTAAGAAAAGGTACAATGGTCTCGTAAAATACGAACAGTGCAAAACAGTCTAATTAAACTACTGAAATGTTGGTTTGTTTCTGGATGTTTCCTGAGGTTACACGTGTTGATTCTGTGATGTGCAGGTGAGCCACCATCCACCTATGGTTGCTATGTATACCGAAGGTCGCAACTGGACTTCGTGGCAGGAGTTTACCATGTCAAGCAAGTTTCGCGGGAAATATCTGCAGATTATTCCACTAGGTCAGTATCGGTTTCTAGCGTTGGTCAACTAAAATGTTCGCACTTTATACAAAAAATGTGTTCTTAATTGCTGCAAAATTCTAAATTTTTTAATCTGCACCTGAATAAGTCTTCTTTGTTGCATCTCAAAATTTGTTTTTTTTGCTCTGTTAGGCATTGCACATTTGCTGTTCCCGAAATCAGGCAACCACTACACATGGCGCAAAGTGACAACGACGGTCCACAACATCATCGTCGGTCGTCTTTGGGTTGACAATCACGGCGACATGGACATCATCAACCACAAGACGAACGACAGATGTCACCTTAAGTACTTGGCCTACAGCTACTTCTCTCGTGAGGCACCTCGCAAGGTTTGTGCTCTTCCTAGCTGGGTATTCTTCGTAAAATAACTTCACGTACTGGGTGGTTCAGAGGGTAACGTGTTTGAATTACTACAAACAAGACAGGTCAATTTGTATTATGCTGAAATGTTTGTTTAGTGTGCGTCATTGTAAGATGAATTGGCGTCTGTAAGTCTGTGTGGGTATCAGTACAGGTGGGATGGGATATGGATGCATACATCCCAAATTTCATTCAAATTCCGTATCCGTATATGTCCATCCTCATTTCTGAAGGTCGGAGACCAGAGTCCTCGATATCAGCCCTCTTCATGCCGTCATGTCCCGTGTGCTCCCGATGCATTCAAATTAACATCCCAAATTCATAATTACAGTTCCAAATTTAATTCATCTTTACATCCCAGATCCATACGTACAATGCCAAATTAATTCAACCTTGACATTCTAAATTCATACGTTCAGTTGTAAATTTAATTCAAGTTTAAAACATGACCTCATTATTTCAGAACCTTTATTGTAAGGCAGGATAATATATACTATAATATATACTGGTGTCATAATCTCCGAGAACCTGTAGGTGTCCACTGCACGTTTTATCATTTGCTTGTCATGCAATGTGAGTCAAGTTGTGCGTATTTCTTTGGCAACAGTCTTCTATCTCGTCAGACCTTTCTAAATCGAATCTGAGAGCATCTGTTTTAGAGGCATTTTAGTTTCATGGCCCTTGCAGCCTGGACTGTCTATATTGTCATTACGCTAACAGCCAAGACATCATCAGTCTGTGTTGCAGAGCTAAGTCTGATATGTTTTGTGTGGACTCTGCAGGTTACAGGTGTCATCACTGACTCAAAGGGTGTGGCACAGTACGTTCTTTCGGGAACCTGGGATGACAAGATAGAAGGTGCTAAAGTTCTTGGAACTGACGAGCCGACAAAAGGCAAAATTGAATATCAGACGGACACACCAATCGTCCTTTGGCAAAGAAGACACCGGCCGTGAGTAATTCATTCATTTCTTGTGGTAAAACTATGTACCTGAACACATGAACCAGTTTGTGTGATCCTAACAGTGAATTGATATCACATGTATTTTTTAGACTTGAGTTGTAGAAATGCTTTTTCATGGCACAGTATTTACTGTACCTGACATTAATGTTATCTAATGTTATGACTTCTATAGTGCTGTTTTTATAATTTACGGATAACGCATGAAGTCGCCATAGTTTGCATAAACCGTTTTGCTTTATGGTTGGTTTACTTGGTCATTGATGGATGATGGTTCAGTAATAATAAGTGTGAACTTTTATTATATGTGAATTCTTTAGACCTGAGTTGGAGAAGTGTTACAATTTCACGAAGCTGGCAGTGGAGCTGAACGAGATGGAGGAGGGAGTGGCCCCAACCGATAGTAGATTCAGACCAGACCAGCGCTTCATGGAGGAAGGAAAATGGGACGAGGCAAACAACGTCAAGGTTCAGCTGGAAGAGAAGCAACGGGCGTCGAGAAAGGTTCGCGAAAGTCTGATGGAGGCGGCAGCAGAGAAAGGCAAGCCCAGATTAACTGCGTTGTGTTTCAGAGTCTTTGTCTGTCGACCGTTTGAGTGGGTTTCATTGTAGACAGTTTAGAATTGTTTTCATTTAATTTAATTGCATCTCTGTTTACTTTTTAAGTTATAGGCAGAACAGTAGTTGTAATATACCTTCCACATCTGTTGTTTGTTGAGCATTTCATCCAGTCTATATAATGATATATAATGATGTTGGATGCATGGTGCTATCCAGTGAATAATTTGACAACAGAGGTTATTTTGAAAGGGCAACATATAAATGTCAGCATTAATTTTGTGATGTGTTAAGGTGTGAAGTATTTTAAGTTTGTTACTGTAATTTCAGAAATTTCATATTATCTATATGATAATCAGGACAGCTTTTGGCCTTTTTTCATGACCCACAGCTGAAGGGGAGCAGCTGGGAATTTTCCGAACTAGCGCACAAATAGGAGAGCTTAGTGTCTTTCTTTTTTATTTAAAAACCTCAAAATTGTTTTAAATTATAGACATTGGAGTAGATATAGTACAGTTCTGAGTCCAGTATGTTACCATTTGAAAGGGTTTCATCCAATACGTAATTCTGTTTAATTACGACTGTGTTTTTCCATTCAGGTGAGGAATACCATGGCTACGAGCCCAAGTGGTTCTGCAAGCAGGAAGACCCACAGACCGGGAACGTCATCCACGTGTTCACCCAGGAGTACTGGAAATGCAAGGAGAAGCAAGACTGGGACCGCTGTCCAGACATCTACCTATGATGACGCCCGTTGACCCCATGTCTTGACGTTTCTCTCTAGCAGGGTTCTAGATGTAATGTCGGAACGGGCGCCGACGTCGTCCGCGGCTTGCGTCATCCTATTAGCAGCTTTAGTTGCCTTTGGAGTGTTTGTTTGGGCCAGATAATTTGCTACGACGGTGCGCGCAGACTACGGACGTTGATACGCTTCTGATTATGATTATGCGGAAATGTGCATGCTATGATATGTAGAAAATCTTACGTTCTAGTAATAGCGTGGAGTTACTCGTATATTCGGCAAGTTTGTTTATCTCTATGTACCTAGACATTTATATAGCGCCTTTTCCGGACCTCAGTCAGGCATACATATGCATGCATGTATGCACTTTGGCACGACGCATTGCACTAATGTGCAGTTGTTTGAATAAGGAATTTATGTATGTGATAATATTATGGTGTCTACTTCTTCAATGAATTTTGAGTAGTTTGCATGAGCAGCGT
This sequence comes from Norana najaformis, assembly GCA_964023275.1. NCBI lineage: Eukaryota > Metazoa > Annelida > Clitellata > Crassiclitellata > Hormogastridae > Norana > Norana najaformis. The sequence continues at coordinate 3,073,948 of OZ029922.1, forward strand.
CTGTCTGTGGATTATTTGCATATATGCTTTATGCACGTGCAGCTGTAAATATACGAACATTGAAACGATTCAGTTGCATGGAAATCGTGTGCATTAATGTGACTTCTGTATGTGTTTATGTATGTATTTGTGTAGAAATGTTACATACACATAATCACATTAGGTTTGCATATAGATATATCTCTCTCTGGAATGTAGCGAGTTTGTTGGACGTTACATATTATACCGCAGTAGAAACTGTGTTAGACGTGCATTCGTGGACATCTGTACGTTTCATAAAGTCGTGAATTCTGAGATGAAGTTTTTCCGTTGATGCAAATTTCTGATGACGAGTGGTATTGAAATGTGCCAACAAATTTCTAAAATTGGATTCCACAATGAATGCAATCATCTTCAATCTTCTGCAAAAGAAATTAACATTCTGAGAAACACACTTTTTCCATTTCCAGCATGTACAATTTTTTTGCTGTGGGCAGTTGAGTTGTTTCAAACTGCTTTACCACTGTGCATGACTTTTGGTTTGCCTGACCTGTTGGATTTCAGCTGGCACTTCTTTGATGGATTTTTGTTTCCTTACTACACTTTTACTAGTAGAAGCCAACAATTGATGCCTTGTACACAACAACTCAGTGGAAGTCGTTAGATTAGATTTGTGTGTTTTTACTTTCAGTTGCTTTGGCAGCCAGGTTCTGAACCTGGTTCCTTGCATCTGGTATGCACCTCACCCACCGCACTTGGAATTGATGAGATGCTTAATTATCTAATGTTATTTAGTGAAAATTCTGCTGCTAACAATTTATGCATCAAGTTTACCATCAACGTTATTACAATGGCGCTATAGAAGATTACCCCGATTGGATTAGATTACCCTGTAATGCATAGGAAGCTAACTAGCTGAGCAAGCTAACTAATCATGCAGTTAGATATCCAGATGTTTGAAGCCAGTGAAAAGTAGTGAGTTTTATGAAGGAGTTTTGTGAAGGAAGAGAGCTTCAAAGAAAGACTGCTAGTCAGTTCCATTGCTTGGGGCAGCAGTTTGGAATGCGTCTGACAATGCCCATGACAGTTCTGCATTGTGGCTCAGCAAACAGCTATATTGTACTGCTACCTGCAGCTGATACCTGACCGAAAGAATAGAAAGCATCGGTACATACCACTTATACAGTTCAGTCTGATTCATTGCCAGGATTGAGGGTAATTCACGAGTTTTCTTGTGAACTCCGCCACAGTTACACTTGAATTTTACACAAGTTTGGTGAAGATGAGGTGCCTTGCTCAGTCGCTGGGCATATGGCGTGTTAACAAATTTATTATTTACTTACTTACTTAGCAAACTGTTATATGTGGGGCTGCAGAATTTCCAATTATTCCATTTATTTTACAGGTTTCTTCATAAATTTCTTTTAATGGAAATGCTGAAAGAAAAATGCACTGAAGATTTCTTGTGAAAAACCTTGTTTGTCAGTTACGTTTCATTTTTACTAAAAACTCAATCAACTGAAACTGAATGGTAGTTAGTTAATTATTAATAAAGAATTAATAAGTGAATGTCGACTTTTGAATCTTTACTAACGCTGATGTAAAATAAGGAAAGTTTGTTGGATATTTGTTGTCATGTCTGAGCTTTGACTGAAATATCTTTACTTCGCTTCTTGAAGGACTTGGTGAATGAAGTAAAGGAACAGTTACTTTACCTTATTTTACTTCCTAACCATAAATTGGGCTGAGCATAATATAACCAGTAGTTAATATAATGATACCTTAAGGAACTTTGCATAAGAACCGCCTTCATTTCCCTGCTATAAGAACGATCTTTGATATGGCCAACAGCCTGAAGTTTTGCTATTTCAGTCACCAGTGTAATAGTAGTGCAATCCCATTTGAAGCGTAGTCATTAGGAAAAAGAGAATAGCAACAGTAAAACTCTCATCACCTTACAGATTCAGCATCCCATCTTTGAAATATCAACCATTCAAGCAGAATCATGCATGACTAACCACCCTGTTTTTGTTCAAATTTAGCAGGCTGTCTAGCATTTACCTACTCTGATTTTGGTTAGGACCAGCAGCCAAATTTCTGAAAAGCAGCAGATGGAATTGCCATATTGGCTTTTATTGAGTGATGACCTAACGCATGCCAGTGGTCGTTGAAAGTGTAAGAATCACATGAGAAACGTGAAGTAGGGAAATGTTTTAGACTAAAGTAGGTAGGTAACCCACTCTTACAATGTTTTAGATTCAACAACCGGCCTCATTATTCGCTTCATTGATACCATTCTGTTGCATTTACCACTTCACTTCATCATAGAAACTGGCATCTTTGTATTATGTCTGAGGTAAAGATGTCACATTGGCCGTCCTAACATGTATCCATACATACATAAATATCTATAACAGCTGTAATATACTTACATATGTACATACACTAGATTTTCATGTGGCAGCAAAACAGTTACTGCATGGTGTCCCGCAATGATGTTGTGTCATGATGAAGCAGCTTTTAAAGCTGAAACTTGGGAGTCATGTGTTGCTTCAGAATAGGCATTGTACAGAGCTTGTTGTACAAAGGTTCATATGCTTAATCTAATCTTATCTGATAACTTCTATAGCGCCATTATCGTGATGCACAAAGCGTCGATCAGTGATGGCTTCAACTGAAACCGTAGCGTGGTGTATGGTAGCCAATCAGTTAGGGCGCTTGGCTTGTAAAGCGGAGAGTATGGGTTCGAGCCTCCTTTTCTGGGATGATTACTGTACAGGGACCTCAAGCAAGTCCTTCACTCACAACTGCTCAGTACCATTGATTGATGCTTAGTCATTAGTTAGTGGCGCATAATAAATGCAGAAATAATAATACATAATATTACCTGTAATATATGTACTGCGTTATGTTTACCAGTTATATGCATGATACATTACAGATTTAATGCACATTTTATTGTAGAACTGAGACGAAAGTTTTTGTAGATTATAACATATCCGCGCAAAGAGTGTGGTATTATGTGTTTACCTGTTGTCACAGCTTTCTTTAAAGCTTCGTTGCAAACATCATCTCTGTTTGGTTCGTTGATGAGTATGTTCTTTGCCGCAGCTTTTCTCAGCATGTTGATACGCGATCATTTTGTACCGTAGAACCTAACAAATGAATGCTTCTCTGTATTTGTTAACCACGATCTTTTGTGTGGTGCTCAAGTTTTGGTAGAATGTTGCACGACATAGCAGTAGGTGTTTAATTGTACGTGGCTGGCGAATCAAATACTTTAAACAGATGTGGTGGCCAGATGGGGCTAGAACGTATTTCCTGAGGACTCTTTCTATACGTCCCCTGTTTGAGGACCCTTTTAGTATCTCAGATTTCTGTAATTGTAATTGCATTATAGTGCCGAATACCCTACAATTACGAACGTACCACTTTGCCTGTGTTACTTTGCAAGTGTGTTGGGCTGCCCTGAATGTAACCTTTTTGTGGGAGCCAATGAAGTTGGTTGCCCTGTCTCAAAATCAAATGGGGATTGACCTGGATGTGCCCTTATAGCATTATTTATATCTGAATGTTTGTATGCGGTATTTTGAACCTCTCAAAGGAGTTTGCATTGCTTTGTGTGTTATGTACAGAAGCAAGACATAATATGCACTTTTGGTTTGGCTCGCCCATGTTGTGTTATCTTGCGTTTGATTCGCTTTGAATAATTATTAATACTGATTTGATAGTATTAATTGTGATTAATTATCGTTGTTTTCCGTGATGCCATGTGTTGGTTTTGTCTTGGACTTTGGTTCAGAACAATGGTCCGTGTTTGAGATTTTGAGTGTTTGTGACGGGAGAACCTCCAAGGGCAAGAGTTGGAAGAGAGTGCTATGGGGTGGCACTTCACTGCATACCTGATCTTGCCTACTTGCCGGGCTGATGATGGGATGCTGTTGATGATGCTGTTAGGATGGTGTGGATAACGATGATGCCTGCTGCTGAGAATGATGATATTGATAAGATGAACATTAATAAGTATGACTGTGATATGGAAGAAGATGGGTTCTTGATGCTGATCAATAAAAGTAAAAAAGAAGGTAACGCCAAATAAGATATTGATAAGGATGGTACTAGTGATCGTGTTAAGGATAAGCATAATAGTAACGATACTGTATCACATAGTTATCATGAATGATAAGAATGATGGCGATTCCTGGACATTGAATGGTTAAAGACAGATGATTAAGACAGTGTGGTTTAGAGTTTACAGCATATGCTCTGTGATGGTTGTACGATTACTGAGAATAAAATGGAGTTCTATTTGTCTGTGGTTGATCAGACAATCTGTCAACCTATCTTGCGCATTTGTCTGTGCAATGGCAACAACTTACCTGAGAACTTGCCTGTATGGAGGCACGTAATATTGTGTAACCTTGCATAACATTACGAAACATTTACAGTTACTTAACTATGCATAACATTACTAACACTGCGTTATGTTAACACTGGATCCTCGTAAATGACAAGTAATCTTCATGTCACTTCAGTACTTGCGACAAGTTGCAAAGTTTGCTTATGCCCCCAGTCTTTACGTATGGCCTCTGTCGACGTATACTGCAAACATATCTTACTCTACTTTCGTAGGCCATTCTGATGTTGGTCAAAGTGGGATGGTGGTGGTGATGTAACATGCTTCAACTCACTTTCAGTTAATTTCCTGAAATTATGAAATTAATTTGTTACCTTAAGCTGTTTCTGCTGATGATTGAAACACTTGGATTTGCTTTGCTTTTCTATTTTCTGCTTGAATTGTTAGTAGATTTTTCTTAGAAAAACTGGCTGTTTTGATTTGAGTCGCAGCTTAAAAATACTTCTGCCAATTCTGGTGATATGCTTTCAGTTTGAAATAGTTTTCTTGTTAGTTACTGATTAGAGTCATTGAGTACAAACTTAGAAAGATGGCAATTCGTTGGACATTGATTAACGCGTGTTATGATTAAGGCTGGGAATGATTAAAGGCATAGTGGTGATTAAGATGGTGTGTTGTAGAGTTTGCTGAAACTGCTCTGTCGGTTCTGTGGTTATTCAGAATAAAATGGAGTTTTACATGTCAGTGTAATGTTAGTTTTTCTACCAGGCCATTAATCCTTGTTTTCTTTGGCCTTTACCCGTAATTCTGGTCAGTAATCCTTGGTTTTTTCTGGCCAGTAATCCTTTGTTCTGCTTAGCTATTAATCCTTGGTTCCTTTGGCCATTATCCATTATTGTACCAGGCCATTAAAAAAGCTCACATACATACGTACACAGGAAAGCTCAAACGTGCAACATAAATAAATTGAAATATAATACAATACAATACTACAATGTGGTAGATCTTCCATGACATTTCTACAGCTGTCATTCGACATGCAGATGTCCAAGCTCCATTCAAAGAGCACAGAAGTCAATATATACATAGCTAAGTCTGCCAACAAGACTATGTCTGCATACTGGTATAAAACATGCCTAGCCCCATATATATGTCCAATTAATGCATTTCTTTTACAGAAGAACAGTCTTCATTTATGTGTGACATATGAGCAAGCTTTGACGTGGTCAACAGTCTGAAGTTTTTTTATTCAGTCACCAGTGTTTCTTGGCAGCTATGTTGTGCCAAACAGAAGCATGGTAATTACAAAGGAAAGCATAACACCAATAAAACTCATGGCGCCTTTAGATTCAGCATCTGCTTTTTAGAAGTACATTCATCCATTCAAGCAGAATCACACAATTACCCTCCCTCTGTTTCCATTCAGATTCAGCAGTCTGTCTAACGTGTATTCCACTCTGGTTTTGTTAGAATCAGCTGCAAAATTTATGGAAAGGCAGCGGCTGGACTTGCAGTATTAGCTTTTACTGAATAATAACCTAATGCAAACCAGCAGTCACTTAAAATGTAAGAATAGCATGAAAACGTGATGTAGAGAAACATTGTAAACTAAAGTAGGTAACCCACTCTTGTAATTGTAGTTTGAAATTAGTATAGTGCCTCTTCAAGATAAACTCTGTGCTAACGATGTTAAGTGTAATTAAGAAAGAACATTCATCCATTAGTAAACATGGTCAGACGCCCACCAACAGCTTCTCAAGTAGAGTTGAATGGTTCAACAATTGACTCTTTTATTATACAATATGGTAACGTAAAAATTTAAAAAAAATTATACCTTTTCCAAAATATCACAGTCTCAAACAGTCCTAACCAACCAAATATAGCAAATTGTTCAGTGTCCTAATTGGGAGAATGGAACGTGGTAGGTGGATAAGTTCGTAGATGTTCCGCAGCAGACTTAAGAATTCAGGTGAGTGAGAGTAAGTCAGTGACTGTCTAAACAAGAACTTTTCACAAAAATTTTTACTCGAGGACTAAATAGTATTTTCTCAGATGTGTTCAACTTTAGGTGAGGAAGCGAGTGAACAGCGATATAAAGAACAATTAACTTTGAGCAGATGTCCGGCAGAAGAGCTCTAGAATGTTTTGCGAGATGTAGCTGACTGTATAGGCGAGTATTAGTGTCGCAGTGGTCAGCACTGGACGTGCGGCATGATAAGGACAGGTCCTATCTTCGGATCCATCGGCATCTTCTTTCGAAGCCCCATGCAGAAGGCGGAATCAATCTGGATCGTCGTCTCCTTGATGGCTATGTCCTGCTCGAGCATCGCTCTCGTCTTCAGCAGCCGACACATCTTGTTCTCTGCCGGGCTTAGCTTCTCCTTCAGACGGCAGACAGTTTCGTAAAGGTCGTGCACCTCCTTCTGTATTCTACAGCATCATTTTTATCACCATTTGTCATTAATGTCATTATCATCATAAGCGTAAATTCGAAATTTCTAAAGCGCTACTTAAAAGCTAAGCGCAGGGCAAAAGCTCATTCACTAAAGCTGCGTCAAGCTAGTGGGGTTGTCCAAAGATGCCATATAAAGAACCAAGTTCGGTCGCCAGAAGACGAGAGAGAGAAGGGGGATAGGAGCTGTCAGCATGGGTTGGGTTTAAGCTGAGAGAAATGGGAAGGCAGCGGATTCGATGGATCCGAGTGAGACTGTTATTATTACTTATGTTATCAGTTTAAATCAGTATTAACAGTTTATTTTTTCCCGAAGTATATTTGTCCCGCAGGTCCTACAAAATTTCTGGAGAATAAAATAATCTGGAATGGCTAGAACTTGTTAGTATTTTTTCCCTGAGGTATATATGACCCCTCATAATTAAAAAATTAAAGGTGCATTATTCTGTAAAAGCTGTTATTATTATTATTATTTTGAAGTGACGATGGAAGGATCAATGTTTACGAGTGTTTATGAGCTTAACATGGGAAGGTTTCGGAGAAACAAATGTGGGTTTCGAATGTTGGACAGCCATCGAAAGTCTTTGGAACAGGTAGCGGGTCTTATTATTTTTTAAAATTTTTATTTGTGTCATCATCATCATGATCATCATCATGATCATTATCATGAACATCACCATCAAGATCATCATGATCATCATGATTGTCATGATCATCATCGTCATCATCATTATTGTCGGCATCAATATCAGAGTGAGCTTCTACTGACCTGACAATTGGGATATCGTGACATAGTTCGATGCATCGACGTCGGGTTCTCTCTTCAAGGCGCGTCTGGGCCACTTTGAGGGTCAGTTCCTTGTTGTGGATAGACCACCTTATCAGCTGAAGGATACGATCTATGTTGCGGATCTCATTGTTCGTCTGAAACGCACATACAGCCGACTGCATGAACACTCCTCTGCCCATCCACCCACACGGTGAACTGATCTAATCTAATCTACTGTAATCTAATCTAATCTCATCTACTGTAATCTAATCTATTCTGATCCAATCTTATCTGATCTTGTCTTGTCTAATCCAATCTAATCTCATCCACTAGTTTATTCTGATCTAATCTGATATGATCTTATAATTTGATCTGATCTAATCTGATACAATCTGATATAACCTAATCTAATCTTATAGAATCTTATCTGATCTAATCTAGTCAACTGTAATCTAATCTAATCTGATCTGATATAATCTAATCTAATTTAATCTAAATTTGATCTAATGTAATCTAGTCTACCCTGTCTACTTTAATCTAATCTAATATAATTGGACGACATCTAAATTCTAACAGGGCCGATATCACAGCACGCTGTATCGATTCACAAGAGCATGCCTGTTCGCTTCGAATTGAAACCACCGCCCGTGATGGTAATCTGCAAATGACACTAATGGTTACCATGATCTTCGAATGGTCAGTCAGGCCAGAATGTAGGCTACGGCTGGAGATAGATCAACCACCCTCCCCTTCCCCGCACTGGAAAACACGGGTGGCGCTCACATCCTACTCTTAGGCTCTTAAGCCGGCATTGGACGATTCCCAAAGTCATATACATGGGACCAATGCATCGCTGGACTTGCTTTTTACTTCCCTGTTCACGTCGATAAAATGTAAGTGTACATGTTTATCTATAGCGGTCGTATGGCCTCGATCTTGCTCATTTTTCAATGAATTTACCGGATGAGATCCTTCACCACCGCTGCCCGTTTGAATGCCGTTTAAGGTCCCGGTGTACGAACCGTGCTAGCTGGAAATTAAAATCTCTGAAATATAGCCACTAATGGTATGCGAACCGGCATCCTCACGACCAGAGGACCTTTGACGTATGCTTTAACCAGTGTAGCTGACCAGAGCAATACTTATGCTGTTGCTTACTGCTAATATAGGCCTACATTACATTAAACGAGATTACATACATACATACATACGTACATACATACATACATACATACATACATACCTACATACATACGTACATACATACATACATACATACAAGCATGCATACATGCATGCATACATACACATACATACATGCAGGCAGGCAGGCATATTTACATACATACATATATATACATACATCATGCATGCATACATACATACACACACATACATACATACATACATACACCAAGCAGTATAATTTAGTACCGGCGTAAGCTGAGAAGTAAGCAGCAAGTCCTGCGATGCACTGGCCCCGTTTCCAGGACCTTTTAATTCGTCCATAGTAGGCTCAAGGGCCTGGAAAAAATAAATGAGCGCCTCCCTACGTCTCACTCGTGGGATATGGGATACTTTTCTTTTTATATACATACATATGTATGTAGATATATATGCTGATATATACATGTAATAAAGTTGGAGGGGGTGACTCACTCTTTCCAGTTGGACCTGGAGACGGCTTTTGGCGTCTGTGATCTCTTGGATGCGAGCGTTGAAAGCGCTGTTGACCTGGTTGAACTGATGCCACATCTCTTTGGTGGCCGACCGCAGAAAGCAGTCGATCTCTCCTCTCAGCTTCTCCGAAGCCTCTCGCTCCGCCTGAGAACTGGCGATGTTGCCCTGAGCGTCGCGGACCCAAATCTCGGCCGTCGTTATGCTGATAACAGACAACATCAGCACAATCTAATCTAATCTAATATAACCCAATCAAATCTAATCTAATCTAACCTAATCTAATATAACCCAATCAAATCAAATCTAATCTAACCTAATCTAATATAACCCAATCAAATCTAATCTAACCTAATCTAATATAACCCAATCAAACCAAATCAAATCAAATATAACCCAATCAAATCAAATCTAATCTAACCTAATCTAATATAACCCAATCAAATAAAATCTAATGTAATTAACCTAATCTAATATAACCCAATCAAATCAAATCTAATCTAATCTGACCTAATCTAATATAACCCAATCAAATCTAATCTAACCTAATCTAATCTAATATAACCCAATCAAACCAAATCAAATCAAATATAACCCAATCAAATCAAATCTAATCTAACCTAATCTAATATAACCCAATCAAATCAAATCTAATGTAATTAACCTAATCTAATATAACCCAATCAAATCAAATCAAATCTAATCTAATCTAATATAACCCAATCAAATCAAATCTAATGTAATTAACCTAATCTAATATAACCCAATCAAATCAAATCAAATCTAATCTAATCTAATATAACCCAATCAAATCAAATCTAATGTAATTAACCTAATCTAATATAACCCAATCAAATCAAATCTAATCTAACCTAACCTAATATAACCCAATCAAATCTAATCTAATCTATTGTAATCTAATCTAATCCAATCCCATTCTATTCTATCATATCACATCACATCCTGTCACATCCTATCCTATCCAATCCTATCTAATTCAATCCAATCTAATCTACTTTAATCTAATGACTTCTGTAGCGCCGTTTTCGTAATGGACAACGCATCAGTCAATGGTCGCGTCATGTGAAACAATTGTCGAATATCGTAATCCTTTGGGCAGCCAGTCGAGGTATTACTAGGGTCACTGGAGAAACCAGAAATCAGGCTATGGTGGGTAAGCAAGTTGAAGCCCAAGAGTCATAAGTTTTGTAACTGTTGTTACAATTACAATGCATGCTTCCTGTCGCAGATTTATATAGAGCCACTTCAAGAGAAACTCATCAGGAGCCTCAGGTATATGCATATTTTGCATACATATGTATGTGTAAAGGTGTACGTTTGAATGATTTGATGTGATGTGTGGTGAAGCCTACGTTTCGTCGACGTTTTCGTTGCCGGGATGGAAGCCGATCTTGCACGAACTGTTGCGCAGTTGGTGACTGCGATCATCAATGCCCTGAGCATGATGCTTGTCACGGACGTCGTGGCAGTTATGATGGGTCGCTCGGTTCTTCCTGCAACGCCAGCCAACACTCACTATGTCCCAACATTGTCCTGACACTGTCCTGACATTGTACAGACACTGCCCTGATTTTACAGTGTCTAGACACTGTCCTGGTCTGACATTTCCTGAGATTGTCCTGACATTGTCCTCACCTTACTTTGATAAGGTGAAATAAATGCCCTGACATTGTCCGAAAACTGTCCTGATCTGAAATTTTTCGAGATTGTCCTGATTTTGTCCTCATCTTTTCAGTACAGGGTGAGGACAATGTCCCGACTTTTGTCTTCTTTAGTGCAATGTAGGGTTAAACACATGTCCCTTGTGTCACTCTGCAGTGCAATGTAGGACGAGCTTGGTTAGTTTTTAAATGCGTGACCGTACCTGGAAAGCCAGATCATCTGAGCTAACTCAGTCCTACATCCTTTCGGGGCCGATAAAATAGTACCAACACAAGACTGAAAGAAGGCCCGATTATTGGATTTCACCTCAGCCGACTGATCTGTGACCTCAGAATGACGCTTGTGAGGAGTGTATTAGTAAGTAAAGTATCCCATATCCCACGAGTAAGACGTGGGGAGGCGCTCATTTCCTTTTCTTTAGGCCCTTCAGCCGGCAATGGATGAACCCAAGGTTCCGGACACGGGGCCAGTGCATCGCAGGATTTGCCATCTACCTCCCAGCTTATGCCGGTACCAAATTATACCGTTTTGTGATAGAGGCACAGTAAGTGCAAATAACTTGCTCAGAGTTGTTACACACAGTCGAACCCACAACCGCATAATCATTGACCAAATGCATAACCGATAGACCACCTTAACCTTTATGCCTCTGAGGCGTGCAAACGATTGTGTTATCTTTACCTTCTCTACTTCTGTAGAGGCGTGTAAACAAACTGTATTACCTTTTACCTTTTTACCTTCGTAGCTGTGATATCTTTTGCTCTGAAAATCAATTTGACTTGAAAAGAAACTCACTCCAGTTGACAATTGGCTTTCTGAATCAGTTCTTTTAGCCTTTCCTGGATTTTCCGGATTATTTCCGTTTCCTGTTTGAGAACATCGCAGAAAACCATTCATTCATTCCAACTTCCAAGTAGAATGAATAGGAACTAATCAGTCATTGTTTTCTGTATTTATTAAGCACCACTATCTAATTGTCTAAGCATCAACAGTTCTGAGTGAAGGACTCGCTCAAGGTCTCTACACAGCAACCGTCTCAGGCGAGGCTCGAACTCATACCCTCTAATGACTATCTAATGCCTAAGCATCAGTCGATGGCGCTGAGCAATTGTGAGTGAAGGACTTGCTCAAGGTCTCTACACAGCAACCGTCACGGAAGAAAAGAGGAGGCTCGAACCCGTACTCTCCGTGTTACAAGCCGAGCTCTCTAATCAATCGATTACCGTGCCCCATACACGAAAGAACAGGCCGACGGACACAGACAAACGAAGATACCCCCAGGGATCGATTTGTGTCAGGGAGAATGAGGTTTTACTTCGAAGCGATCGTGTTCTTTATGATACGATTGGATCCTAAGCTACTGCATGCATCGATCTAAGCATCTACGTCGCGCCTCTTGAGTACCATGGCGCTGGTAACTGGTTTTCTTACAGGATGTGATTCAGTTTCTACCATTGACTGTCTTGAGGTCCCTGGGGTCTCATAGATCTTGACTGGATCTGTACAAAGAATTGTGAGTTTAGAACTCGGATTTGCTTAGAATGAATATCTGTTTATCATGTTACGATAAACAGTGTCTGGACAATGTAAAGTCAGGGCATTGTCTGGACAGCGGCGCTATAGAAGTTATTACATTGTGTTAGATTTGACCAGATCAGAGCAGAGTCGAGTGGACTAGACTAGATTAGTTAAAGCAAGAGATCAGATCAGATTTAAGATTTAGGATCTTAAAATTTAAGATCAGATTAGAGTCGAGTGGATTGGACTAGATTAGATTAGATCATATAGCGCTTCATAAGTGCATCTGAAAGCGGTGAACATGGCTGTCTATTAGATCGATATATAAGTGCCTTAATATACGAAGAAAGCGTGATTTGGGCAAAATATGCAATTGCATTGAGTCCTCCGCTGACAGGGGGCTCTGCCGGAGTCAGAATTGTCTACACTTGACTACGGACTTGAACAGCACAGTAAACGTAAACGTTTTTCTATAGCAACCGTATGGCCTTGACCCTGCTCATTCTTCAATGAATAAATCGGGTGAGATCCTTTACCACCGCTGCCCGGTTGAATAAATGCCACCCGTTTAAGGTCCCTTGAACGGACCATGCTAAACCGGAGATTCAAATCTCTGAAATAAGCCATGAACTGGACGCGAACCAACATCCTCATGCTCAGAGGCGCCTTGACGTACGCTTTACCGATTTAGCTAACCAGGCCTTTATACACTACGCAGCATTGATCCATCATACAACTCCGATTATATCATGTCTTTAAAGGCATCTCATCATCCCATGTTCAGTACGACAGAGACCCCTGTGTATGTCCCTCTAGGTCGTTAATCCGCGTGTTTGACGGAACTTCGCGGAAGACTGTTCCAAGAGGTTGGACCAACGCCCAAGACTACGGGGTACAAGCCAAGCCAACCGGAACCTGAGGCACAGTTGTATGAGGATACGTCTGTCATATCACCTTGTGTTGAGTTACGGGTATCGAGGAACAAGAAGATAAGACTCATGTCATACCTTGCTCAATCCGCGTTCGACCTCGTCGTGCACGCAATCGATGCCAAGTCTCTTCTCCCTCTGAAGCAGGCATTCCTCGATGATCGATAGAGGCAGTTTCGTCTCACAGAGGGTCTTCTCCATCAAACAGGCATGTTCCTAAGTAACAGCGGAACATCAGGCGGAACATCAGGTGGAACAGGATGGTCCAAAATTGACACCGTCAACATGAATTAGTTACAAGCTAACGATTATCTCTACTTTTACCTTGGATTATGACCTGGTACGTGAACTCCCCAAACAACCTGGCTCTTGTGGACCCCATTCAATCATGTTGCACCAGCAAAGTAGCCGTTCTCCCTGATGCAGTCTTTGTGCGGTGCTCAGAAATTCGGAGATTCACATTTATGCTTGCATTACAGCAATTTGTAGATAAAGAGATGATGATAACATTTACACTTACACTACAACACTTTGTAGATGAAGAGATGATAATAACATTTACACTTATATTACGACAATTTGTAGATAGAGATGATAACGGACCTAACTAGAGTCAAATGAAACCAATATGAATATTCCTCAACCTACACGCCTACTGCTCTGTGCCAAGCGTGTAAGCAGGCTTCGAAGCCTCGGAGAAAGTTATTCTCGCAGATCTTAGCGCTATATAAATTTACCCGTATGTCGCAACAATTTACCTGTAGGTTGTCGCATTCGGTTTCCATGGCTCGAATCTCCGCCAGAATTTGTTCCTTCCAAAAGGCGATATCATAAACTCTTTCTCCTGCAACGAAAACATCATGGAATCCAATAAAACGCAACACCAACATATGTCTTATTAAACCTCAAAATCTATTTAAACGAATAATTGTATAATAAATTATGTTATTAATTCTATTTTGTTTCTACTTCAATTGTAGATTTACATTTTACACAGCGGCAGCTCCAGGATTGTTGCTTGTGTGGAGGAAAGCATTTCCAGAGGGGCGTCACATTCTGGCAGTCCACTATGCATGGGTCTGGTTTGAGGGGTGCCAGCATATTCACAAGGGCTGCGGGAGGTGAAAACCGCCATTAATCCAACTTAACTTATTGGACGCGCATTACCTGTAACTGGTCGTCATACTCAAGGCTGTTATAGGCCTCAGTCTTTCTAGCTAGTAGTTACTGGTCATATACACAGTAGTTGTTGACCTGCTTACCAGCCTGACCCCTTTGGATCTGAACTTGGAACCGAACCTGCTGATACCTGCCTCAACATTTTTTGTGAATAGCTGCGAATAAGCTGGTTTCCACTTAGAAATCCACAACTTAGCTTTCGCTGGGTGCTGTAGAAATCTCAGGATCACGATTACGATTATTAATTTCACAGTGATTTTCGTAAAAATCACAGTAATTGTTAACAGCGAATCCTAGAAATTTCTCTAGAGGAGAAAATCTGACCGAGTTTCTTGGTGCTGGTGCACTGCTTGTCGTGAGTCTCTTTGTCTGCCGTCTGCACTGTACACCAGGCGTCGGACCTGAGACGCTCGGAAGAATTTCTCTCCCTCTCGGCTGCCGTGTAGTTGGCGTTGTACGCTTGCTCCCAGTCGCAGACGGAATATCGAGAATAGCTCATACATCTGCAATATCAGCAGCCGTGGAATCATTCAGCATCTTTTGAAGAGATAAAACTACTGATTGGTATCTAAAGATAAGCCTTTTCAGAGCTACAGTTCTTAAAAGGCGCTATATAAATAGCTAGATTCATATATGTATATATATGTATGTATATGTATGTATGTATGTATGAATATGTATGTAACTAGACACTTATACAGCACATTCTATATACCTCTTGATGCACAGAGATGTACTCTTGTCAGTCTCTCTGTGCGTCTTTACATGTTTTTCTTTGTTTGCCCCTCTGTCTATCTATCTGTCTGTCCATCCCTCTCTCTGCCATTTTCTCTCTACATCACTCAGTCTCTATCCATCTGTCTTTTTGTTTCTCTAGAGACCTTCAGCAAGTCCTTAACTCAAAATTGTGCCATCGACTGCAGTTTGTCATTAGATAGTGGTGCTCAATAAATGCAGAAATAATAATAATAATGATCACATATAAATAGCATTAAACACATGCACTGCTTTTGTCACTACAAGTGGTTTTCTTAGACTGCAAATGTCAAAGGTTCAAAAGTTCATATATGTAAGCCTTTTAACTAAAACATCGATTATTTATGGCTGGGATTATATGTACTTTGGTATACAAAGATATAAGTTTATATAGACACCTTCATTTCTCCTCCACCATAGATTCGTGTTGTGTGAAATTGTGCATGTAAAACAACTTTTTGCGATAACAGTACTGAAGAAAGATGGATGTTGATAAACAAGAGGTGAAAAGCTAAAGGTAACACATCTGTTAATAAACTTATAGCAACTCCTCCAAAGCATAACACCCTTGGTAACAAATTTGTTTACAAGCCTCCACATAAATTCCTGAGAAGGGTAAAGGTAACGCAATTTTAACATGCCCTAAAGAAACTTCTCAGAGGACAAGGACCATTCTGCCGAGGTTAAAACACCGCCACAAGAATACACCTTGTCACCTCTACTACTACTACTACTACTACTAATAATAATAATAATAATAATAATCCAAGAACTTGTATAGCGCTATTGTATTAACGCTCAAGAGAGTCGCTACTAAGCAAATTACCTATTAGGATACACTGACAGTCCTATATACTCATTAACTGACCAAGAAATGGAGATCAGAGTGGGCTAGAAGTGACGTCATACCTCATCAATCCAAGTACTAACCTGGCTCGAAATCCCTGAACTTATAAAACAATGTCAGAGTCATCAACTGTTTATCATATTCTGGTGCATCTGATATGTGGAGCTCTTGTGTCCTATAATAAATTACCATCTACTGTAATGTAATGTATTGTCATCTAGTCCGATCTCATCTAATCTAATCATATCTAATCTAATGACTATATAGCACCGTTATCATAATGCACATGACATCCTTGTGTAATAGAGTCCTGTGTTGTGATCTAATTGAACATAAAAAATCATATCAACAAAATGAAGCAGGCAGGGAGAGAGGGAAGATGAGTGACTCGACTGACCTTGAAATCATTCCACAGCTCTTCGACATTTGGCAGGTGACGCTCGTAAAGCCATGATTCGAGAAGACGGGCAAAGATCCTGTACTCTTACAAGCTCTGGGGGACAGATTCGGTTCGACAGATAGGCAGAGAAGTGATGACCGACTGCAGGATTCATCAGCCTCAACCTGTTTCCAACACAACCAAGTGCAGTCCGTAAGGTAAAGAAGGTAAAGGGATGAGGTGAGGTGAGGTAGAGAAGGAAGGTAATCGCAGGGAAGAGAATTTTTTCTGAATATAGTTATTTCACAGCATTACTAACAGACAAACACATAAACTTGATTGCATATTTTCTATGCAGATTAGGTACTCTGACCCCATCCAAACATTCAAACATTTGCTCAAATGCCCTTCTGTTTTAAAATTGCTTTTCTAGAGAGCAAAAACAAAAGAAATAATGGACAAAATTAGGAAAAACGTGTTGGAAGTAAGACACACGAGAGACACGTGTATGCACGCAGCTAGACTACATCATATGCTCAAAACAAAAGAAATGCAAGGGTTAACTGGGCCTGAAAAAGGTCATCAAAAAACTTAAAACTGGGAAATCAGAACAAGTCTTCAAAAACTTCAACATTTTCCGTTTCTCTCTGCTTAATAACCCCTCAGCAACATAACAATAGGCAAAGTACGGTCTTGCTTTTGCTGCCCCTTAATATTCTGCACCAATTTTTGGTGCAGATTAATTTAACACAAGCTTGTCTTACTAGCCAACTGAAGAGGATTTAATCACTGACATTTATTATCAAAAGATGAGTAAACGCATGAAATGCAGTGTCAATGATAATAAATCTCCCAGAATCGTTTCCAGCACACTCTGCAACACCTGTTATGATGTCATTCCCAGGTGGCACCACAAGCCATGCTAGTGACCTCTACCCATAAACACACAGCTAATAAATTTGTCTATTTAACTGCAGATAGATGAGAAAGAGTCCTAGGCCTGCACTGCTTACGAACCACAAGCCTGATAGGCCAAGGACAAAAGTTTTCACTCAATTCATCATCATCGCCATCATCACAATCATCACCATCATCATCACAATCATCACCATCATTATCACCACCACCACCATCATCATGAACATGCATTATCTGTACCACCGTTACCATCTCTGTTCTCACTGTCATCATCAACGAAGTCATAATCATTATCAATGAAGTCATAGTCATCATTATTATTGCCATCATCATCATCATCGCCATCACCATTTTTATCAATGTCATCATCATCATTACCATTGCTGTCACCACCGCTGTCACCATTATCATTATCACCACCACCATGTCATCATTTTTACCATCATCATCATTGCCATCACATTGATAAAAGTGTATGTCAAGGTGTTTCTGTGTGTGAGGATGCGGGTTTGCATACCAATAGTGGCTATATTTAAGAGATTTTAAACTCGAACTAGCATGATCCGTACCACAGGGACCTTAAATGGCATGACACCCATTCAAATGGGCAGTGGTTGCAAAGTATCTCACCTCTGCCTTCTCTTCTCGGTCAGGAGCCGCTTCCGAAACCCTAGAACTTCAATTACAAAAGAGGGATGAGTTATAGATGCTTGACTCAGATATGAACATTTTAAAAATGTCCCAATGAAAACAACTGTGATTAAATAAAATGAAAACAAATAAGTTTATAGTCAAATGCTGCCATTTATCTCACCTAAATATGATCTAAAAATAAGCAGCTGATGTCAAAAATAGCTCATGTTAAAATGGCTCCGTTTACTAACTACACCATCGGTTTCACATAAATCAGCCTAGATAAGTCTATTACACGTACAGTGTTACAAACAATTCTAGACTAAGTGATAGAAAGCATCAGGATTGATTACTGCAGTGCTATCTATGCAGGTCTGTCTTTGGGGCGCATTGGGCAGCTTGAGCGCGTGCTTCGCGCCGCTGCAAGGCTTGCTGGTGGCATTTCCAGGTTTGATCAAGTATCGCATGATGTACTTCCATGGCTGCCAGTTTCACAGTGCATCAAATTTAAGATTTCAGTGTGGGTCTGGCAATGCCAGTTGGGGAATGCACCTTGGCTGGATGCAGAAACCTTCCTTCTGTGACCAGAGGGGAAATTGTCGCTTCTTTTGCATGTGCTTCAACAATGCAACATCATGCTTTCTTGGTGGTTGGGTCCTCTACATGAAATGGCCTCCCTCTTAATCTGCATGTTCTTCTAATGAGAGATACTAGACAGTCTTTTCACCAACAGTTGAAAACTGTTCTCTTTCACTGGGCTGGGCTGGAAGTGCCTCTGAGTATAGTACTTGAAGAGGCACTCTATAAATACTCTAACTGAATGAATAAACGAATGATTGACTGAATGAACGAACGATTGACTGAATGAAAGAATGAAACAAAACTCAAACCTCTCTTCATTGTGGGCTCCATGGTGCTGTTCAGCTGTGTAAAACAGCATATAAGCCTCATGATTCTACACATAACAGAAAGGCCGGCCTAGGTGTTAAAGCATGACACAGTGTTGTCTAAAAATTAATAAATTTCATGTTTGCAGCCCACACTGTTAAACAACCTACAAATCTTTAATTCTTTTTACTCTTTTCAGAAGGAAAATTCAATGATCTCTTCCACAATCTTCAACCACATTTATTTTCCATGTAAGTTGGAAAGCAATTTTGTCCATTTGTTTCTAAAACCATGTTAATTCAGATCTGCTTTATAAACAAACTTACCACTATACAGTTTTCGGTAATTTCCGACACGACATCGTCGCTAAACCTATACCATTTCTCCATGTGCTTCACAACAGCATAGTCTGAAGAGAAACAATGCATACCTCGATGACAAAATGAGAAACATCACTGACAAAATGTACCTAACATTTACACAGCACCCATGCAGACTTTGATGCACTAAAAAGGATCTATATAAATATGTAGACACATCCGTACATACACATAAATATAAACTTCAGGCAATGTGGCAACAAAACTAAAAGGGACCATCTTTATGTCTCTGGCCTAATAAATAGCACCTGCATTAACTACTGATTACAAACATATTCTTGGCACTTATCATTAAACTGTTTATAAATGACACCAATATCTTCCGGATTGCCAGGTTTGGCACGTACAGTGACCACCATAAAAACCGCCGTCGTGGAAGGCTGCAGAAGACAACTGGTACTTGGTAGTTTTGCCATCACTGGTCTGAATTTCCAAATCCCTGCAAACATAACCAAACAATGTTACAGTTTGCATAATAGTGAATTATCTTATCAGTTTACAACGCAATGCCACCATGTAGGTTTAGCACCCTTAAAAGTAACAGTCTTACTTTCAAGCTTTGGTTGCTGTAGGTTTGAGGACCGTTGCTTCTCACTGCTTTATGACTTACCTATATCGTTGGGCTCTCATGATCAGAGTAGTTTGTTCTGTAAAATGTGCTCTAAAAATTTTAAAATGTATAATAATAAACTGGTCACAGAGGCATCTGTCAGTATGAATTGTTAGCATCTTTATTTTTTACCTCTGCATATGTGGGTGGCCAATTCTCTTCCTGATCGTCCGATCTTCCCACAGGCAGTGTACGGCCAGTGTACTCATTTTATAGCCGAGTTTTCTAAAGGCACAAGTAAAGCTGAAATCTCGAAACATCTTTCTGTGCTGGCGTAGATCTGAACCATGACCTCTGACTTGGCAGTCTAATATGCTAACCACTACACTCACAAACCTGATAAGACAGATTTTCGGCAGACCAACCTAATCGGGAACTTAACCAGATCTTCGATCTTCTTCAGTGAATTTGTGAATCTTTGCAACTGGATGATCAGCACCCGGGGCACTCGGTAGATCTCGGTTTTTATGCTAGCTGATTGCAGTCGTCGGCAGATTCCACAGTACCTTTGACAAATGAACCAGCAAACACATTAAATCTGCATTATTAATATAGATTATACATACATTTATATATACAATTATTAATACAGATTTGTTATTAAATACTGAACAATAATTACTATAAGTAAGATAAACTTAATACCAAAAGTGAATTTGATTTGTTAGAATGTGCAATAACAGAAACTCTTAGTAAAGCTATAATTAAAAACCTTAAAATAAATATTATCTTAACAATTAGTCAAACAAAACCTCATAGGAGAGAGACTGTATCGAGGAGTGTACACTCAACATACCATCCCTCCAGTTCCTCACATCGCGAAAATCCAGAAAGGCAACTGGACAAAGATCTGTGCGAGCTTTCCAGATCTTGACCAACAACTGGAATCCGCAAGGTACGAAATATGTCGGAAGATGTCACAACATTGCTACAGCAACCACAACTGATCGTAGATTGAAGCCTTCCGCTGAACATGTTCCCAATGCCGCAAGAGATGCGTTCAGTGGCAGGAAATAAAGCTGCATCTTCCTAAAATTTACTGGACATCATGAAACTAATTCATTGTAAAGTAGACATGTTAATGATTATCACTCGTGGACTTTAAAGGCGTGAACAAGGGTTTGAAGACTAACTATGCTGTACTATGCACCTTAAGATAAACTGAAAATATTCTTGAGCTGTTTGTGAGGTGGAAAAGTTCAAAGTTTCATAGGTAGATAGGATGGTTGGGAAGATTGAATTGACGGAAAACACTTCTCTGCCCTCTTGACGCTTCATCCTTAAAATTTGGAAATCCATCCACAGTCCCACCCCTCTGAAATAACTCCCAACAGAATTACTTCAATTATCTGACTGATCATATGAACTTCATCACAGACACTTCACCCTTGCAATTTCTGTGCAGGTCTTTCACTCAAATCAAAAAACACTTCTCTTCCACAAATCCTATCCTGACTCTTCTTCCCTTACCTCCTTCTGCTTCAATTTAGAACACCATCCGCCGTAGCCATCTGACTGCTTCCCTGCATCCTTAGATCTTCTCTAAATCCATACTCTTCCTGCCTATCGATTTTGCTTTGACAGAGCGCCTGTGAATAAGTTGGTTCCCATAACTAAGCTTTCATTGGACACTTTGAAATCTTGAGACTAAGACTTCCAAACAGTTAGTTTTATTGAACAAACACACTCCCTTCGATATCACCATCGCCTTGATACGAAGGCTAAACTTACTGTCTCTTGGTTGTTGCTACAATATCAGACTATATTTGATTTAGAGTGAACAATGGGATAAAGTAAGATGAAACCTCTTCTTCCAGTTCTTCCAGCAAACATTCCACGAACTCTACTATGTCATGCTGCCCAACACCTGCAAAACTCTTCCTTCTTTCTAAGAACAACCGCTACAAATAACAAAATCATGCCATGGGTTGTATTACAGCCTGATCAAGTATTAGGGGTGACCATAATACCATGTAACCAATTCCCTCACTAACAATTGCTAAGCACCATCTACTGATGCTTAGCCATTAGATAGTGATGCTTTCTAAATGCAGAAATAATAATAACACTAACTTGATATGATGTAAAAAACTAAGACAAATTATAAAGCCAGTCACTTTAGAATGCCAGTTTTCAGCACAAGTTATGACACTAATGCAAGACGACATAACAATATACAATAGTACGCAATATTTTTCTTAAAGCAAGGGCTTACCCTGAATTCTGACGGAACGACATAATTCTTCTCACCATCCATATCTTTCAACAGCAACCTCAGTTCTTTCATCAGCGGGCCAACTTTACAATCGCAAAAAGTCCCTCTGCAGGTGCATCGAAGAAATGGTAGGTTTGCCATACACTACACTCAACATAAATTAACACTATATTCAATAAAAGTTCCAATCGATTATAAAGTTGTTCGGCAGTTTTACTCTGTCAGTGTAACTATTCTGGCTCGTTAACTGATCTTTAGCTACTCCACCATAGGTCTATTTCATATCTAAACCAATCAATTTCCCATAATCACTAATCGTTCAAGCCATGAACAAGATCTTCATTAGACGTGTACTGAAAACACGTTTCGCGGTGGCCCGTACAAAGAAGCGGAGTAATGTAAATGTAAAATGTAAATGCAAAATGTACACGGTTCTTTACAGCGATCGTATGCCCTAGACCCCGCTCATTTTTCAGTAAATTTATTGGGTGATATCCTTCACCACCGCTGCCCGTTTGAATGGGCGCCACGCCATTTAATGTCCCCGCGCACGGACTTGATGAATCCAACCGTGACGCAACTACTGAATAAGTCATACCTCCTTCCTTCCTTCAACTTACTCAAAGGTGGTCCCAGCCCATCACCGGCGAAACATACCAGTTTTCAAATGTTTGTGAACGGCGGATGTAGCATCTCTGTCCAGAAGGATAAGGCGATGCGGTAAACATGCGGAATCGGTTCATATTTAGAAGGCCGTGATCGGCTCCACCCTTCCTACTTCAAAACCATCGAAGTATTCAAAACAATATGGCCGCCGCAGACTGCGAGAGAAATTAGAGCGCTGTCACTTAGCGGAAGAGACTACGTAAGTGTAATAAACGAAACGGTTTTAAAACGCTTTACTTGGTGTTAATAAATGAAAACTCACAAACATAAAGTTATCAACAAGTTAAGAAAGCGTGTAACTTTGGCCTATGCAAATAAGAAAGTTTGTGAAAACGTTCTTGCGCAATACCTGGGTTCCTGCATTTAGGAAACAAGTATTTCCTAGGTTCTTCAAGCCGCATGGACATTTCGCTTGTACTTCTGAATCGCTTTTATATGCAGCATGCCTAAGGAAACAAAACCAAAAAATCTCTCTAGCACCCAAATGACCCAAGCCACGAGAAATAGTTTTATGTCAGGGTGCTCAGTCAGAACAGAGTCGTGGAGGCAGGTATGGTCAGGTTTAGACCCATGTTCACAACAGTACTGAAACGAGCAGATTGAACATTTACATTGTCTTAACTTGTGTTATTCTGTCTCATTTTACTCTGGCAAACTAGAATAAAGCTTTTCCGATCTCACCCTGTTTCGAAAATAAGATAAAAACAAGCATATAAGGTTCAATTAAAAAGAACAAAACATAAAAACAACAAATCAACCTCTCCGCTTTGAATTTGGAGGTCGGTGGTTCAGTGTCAACTGGATCAATCTTACGTTTGGCTCCCATTTGCTTACTCTATACCAACGAAAGTTTTCCTATAAATAATTCTAAATAACGCTTTGAAAAAATGGTTACTGTTAAAATAAGAGTAGACTCCCGATTATCGCAAGCTGAAACGATTATTGATTAAATGACGTCACGTTGACTGCAATGGACCAGAAGAGCTTTGATTGGCTATTCAGAGAAGAATACAGAGACAAAATAACCTGATCCAATCTAATCTAAAATAATATAGACTTACATACATACATACATATATATACACACATACATACATATAGCGATGACAAATAGGAGCCTATGACTGCTGGTTACGATGATGACAATGATGATAATGACGACCACGACGAAGATGATATGCAAAGATGGAGATGATCATCATCGTTGTGTTTGCTGTGACGACGACGGCAACGACTATGATGGTAATTACGACGAAGGATGACTATAACAGTGATTTTAATATCCACGATAAGCGATACGTGGACAATAAACCCTTAAACAACATGTCACCCAAGAGAACGCTAGCAGACAACCGCCGGTGAAACTGAAAGTCGACCAACAGACCTTGACCCAGATTCTGCAATGGCCATTGGCGTGTAAGTACCCACGCTGTGCTCGCCAAACTCTGTCTGTATGACTGGCTGTCTGCCTGGCTGTCTGTCTTTCTGTTTGTTTGTGTGTGTGTCTGTATGTTTGCATCCCATGTCCCTGCCTTTGTCCGCATTAATGTTCTTTTTATTTGCATGTCTCTGATATTCCTTCTCCTTTGCTCGGCCTCTGCTTCTGTCTGGCTGGCTGACTGTTTGTGTGTCTAGTTGTCTGCATGGCTGTCTGTCTCTGTCTGCTTTTCTGTTTACGAAACTATGCATAAAAACAGACAGAATTTCGAGACAGAATTAGTGTCTGAATGTCTCTCTGTTTATCTGTCTGTTTTTTGCTGAAATATTTCAACTTTGACTGTGTGATTCGTTGGATCAGGTTTATCCTGATATGCAGGATGTTTCAGTTGTGGTTCGCCGAGACCTACAGACGCTACTATAGTGCCCCAGCTTCAGACAAAAATTGCAGGATTTACCATAAGCCGGACACGCACTCTTTGACGGGTTGTGCAGGCCTCCACAATATTGACAGGACTGACCCGGGGAATCCTTTGGTGGTTGTTATGCGCCTTTTGCTTGTCCGGGCTTTCCCAATTTCGTGTCTGCCGTTGTGCGTAAGAACCTGGTGGGCGTCGGCGTGGTTGTTGTGTCATGGCCTGGACTTCGTCTGGCGTAGTAATGCTCTTCAACTGCCGCATAGTCGCCCCCGACGCGCGACATATGTCGATTGCCTGAGATAGGTCGAGTTTCCGCGTCTGGAGTAGTTTCTTTCGCGTGGCGTCATCCCTAACGCCCAGGACAATTCGATCGCGGGTCGCAGATTCTTCGACTGTCCCGTAATCACAAGTTCTGACGAGTCGACGCAGGTCACCAAGGAACGAATCAAAAGTCTCACCGGGCTCCTGTTGTCGGCGGTGAAAAATATAACGTTCGTATACTTCATTGATTTCGCCGACGCAGTAGGCTTCGAAGGCGTCAAGGAACTTTGCCAGGTCTTCTTTGTCCTGCTCTCGAGCGAATTCCATCGTAGTAAAGATTTCATATGCGTCCGAGCCAATGCACGATAGAAAGATAGCTGCCTGTCGGTCTCCGTCTTCGCGAACTAGCTTTGCCGCTTTGACATAATTGGACCACTGGCCTCTGAAACGCTTCCAGTCTAAAGCCAGATTCGTTACTTTCAGAGGCGCCGGTAACGGAATTTGTAAAGTCGTCGTCGCCATATTGATTAGTAATACTACACTTCTGACGCCGTATATCAGGTTGGCCTATAGGTATAGATACAATGACACGTGTGTTCAGCTACATGTATATTATCAGACTGGTGGCCTTGCATCAATGGGCATTGCGCACCCATGTACAGGGCGTGGCTTATATGTCCAACCCTAATATCAGTGTCCCTATTGGCCTATGTGCTAGCCACTCATGATACACAAGGCCTAGCGAGATGTGGTAGAATTGTGTGATGGAAGATAAGTCTGACCTTTGATTTTCCACAAGCAAACGCATTTGAGTGTCATTCTCCTCTGACTGTCCTCAACTGTTTCGCATAATTAACCTATGATCTAAGTTAGCTATCGAACGTCTAACAATAAACGAAGGTTAATAAAAGCCCTATTACATTACATAAAGACGCATATGACATTGTATCAATTTGCCTAAATTCAGAGGTTCTATTCAAATTGTTTTAAGAAACATGCATACTTGAGTGCATGCTACGTAGACTTTTATATAGCACATTGAAAGAACATACGCAAACGACCAGTTTAATGGTTTGCTCAACCCTAACATGACAGCAGTTGGCTTTTTGGTGTTTTAATTAGCAGCATAGAAGCAGTTTCTGGAGATTTTTTAAAAATAGAAATTCGATATTCTTAAAATTAAGGCCTGACATCATTACAAGAACTTTGAGCGACTTTGGGAGGTTATAATCAGCGCTACGCAAATACCTAGATTCAGTGTTACTATCATCACGGCCTGTTTCTTGTACAGCGTTCACGAGATTTATTTAACTGGGATCAAATGCAAACACAGTCCGGAATATGGACATATTTATTATTGTTGTTGTTGTCGTTGTTATTGTTGTTGTTGCTTCAGTTGATAATGTTGTTGTTGCTGCTGTTGTTGCTGTTGCTGTTAATATAAATTCCTCCATCAGCGCTTATCTCTGACCATCGAGAGCTTAAATACAGCCTCTCTGTGCAGCACCTTTTTCACTCAAAAACCAACCTTGAGCTATCAATTGCAAGCTCAAGGTTGAAAGGTGATGCTAGACGCGATGCACTCATTCTCCTAAGAAGCTCTCTCAGCCACCCGAAACTCCTGCACACTTGACGGTGCTCTCCTTGTGTGGACCACACCCACCCTTTGAAGAAATTTGACTCTCTGTTGCGCCACGGCTGAAGGTTTGAGCATTCGTTGGGTGACCTCGCTTGCACTTCCTACATTTTTGACTTCGGCTGCAGGCACCTGAGTCTTCAAACCTCGAAGCTTAACAATGTTCAGGTACCCGAAGACTCAAAGGCCAAAACTCTGCTGGATCGCTGGTGTGCTGATTGGGCTGTTTCTAACCCAGACAATACCTTTGTCCACAAGCAATCATAATGGACAAAACCCTTAACTGACAGGGATGCCAACACTCTCTGCACCTCAGTCCTTGACGCATGTCAAACAAGCAAGGCTTAGGGCCGTTGCGACACCACACACGAGTGATTGATTGGCTTTTGCTTTGCCCGTTAATTCCTGTGGCCCGAAACAGGACAATGAGGTGGTGAGAGCCGCAGTAGGCTTCAGGCTTGGAGTCAACATCTGCGGACCTCATAAGTGCTTTTGCGGTGCTGGCCAATGGTTTCAATGGGCTTTCCTGCGCTCTTAGACCCGGTCAAACCGCCAGACACGCGATCCTCAATGACATAATCTGTCGGGGACTCATTCGGGCTGGTTTCTCAGCAGTGAAGCAGCGTAGGAACCGCCTTGACTGAGTAGAACAGACGGGAAAAGGTCTGATGGTCAAACCCATGGTCTAATCCTCATTTCATGGCGGATTGGCCGCGCTTTGATATAGGATGACACTGTAACAGACACTCTGGCCGCATCTTACCACCCATCCACATCGACCACAGCTGCCGGCGCAGATAGAAAGTGTGAAAAATATAACACTCTTGCACTTAACTACTACCTTGTCCATTTGGCGCTTGAGACTATCAGCCCAATCAACAGCGGTGGCCTACTTTTTATTAATAGTGTTAGGGCGCTGTATCTCTCGTGACACGAGAGAACCAGTTATCTATTTCAGCGCTATCACAATTCGGCGCTTTAAGTGCTGTTGCCTTCCACGGTACTTTTGCTCCGCCAGATCTTGACGATTTCTATCCGTCCCAGATTTTTAATTCTCCGGAGAATTTTTAGATCCTCGGGTAAAATAATAATAATAATAATAATAATAATAATAATAATAATAATAATAATAATAATTATTATTATTATTTAAATAATTGAAGTAACGTAACAATAGATTTGTTTTATTGATAATAATAATAATAGTATTATTAATAAACACCGTGAATTGTTTAAACAATTATTATTATTATTATTATTGTTGTTGTTGTTATTATTATTATTATTAACTGACTTAAGTTTTGACGAAGCACTAACAGAGGTTAACGGGAGAAAAGGCGAACTAGACCTGGAGGATTTAGTTCAGAAGAGGCAGTCAGACGAATTCAAGATCTCAGAACTCGCACTCAATGCAATGGGCGAGCGTATATAATCGCAAATCAAGGTCTTCATTGACAAGAATACACCGCAGAATAAGAAATCGCCCACAGACGAAATGAAAGAAGGAGAGAAGGCGGTGCCTGTAGCCGAGATTAAAGAAGCGGAAAGAGAGCCTGCAGCTGGTCGACGAAACTCAGCCGACGAGTCCCAACCGGTCCTCAAGGTCAAGGAGCCGCAGCGCCCGACGAAGGTCAGCCGGCGAGTCAAGGTCAAGGAGACGTCGGCGCTCGGGTCAACGAAGCCCATGACGCAGGGGCCATCGAAGCACCACGACGACGACGAAGAGGAGAAAGTTGGAGGTGCTATGTGTTCGTCCGATCCGCACCGGAAGACCTCGCGGTCTATCGAAGAAACGCCGGCAGAAAGTTCTACACTTACGCTACCGCTGACTCAGGGTTGCTTCTTCACCACTGCGCTTAAAGTCAAGACTACTATATTTGGAGGTGCACCTAGTCGACCAGTTTCAAGCCACCAGCAGCCCTAGTTGCATCAGCACCAGTACCAGCACCATCTGCTCTTGGCCAACTAAGGCAGCCGGATCTCTTCGCACGGCCGAAACTGCCACAGACTGGGGAAAAGTCAAGAAAGACATCGTCCAATCTGCAGTCAGAAATTCAGTCACAGACGCGGCTTGAAAGTCACACTCGACTGCCTTCGCGCAACAAGATGGCGCTTATCGGAAACAAGAAGCGGCGGATGACCTCGCGACAGGCCATCAACTGAGTTGCCATAGCAGCCGTCGCCAAGGCGTCCAATCAAGTGGAACTGCGTGAATACGATGACGACAGTTTGAACGAGACTGCGTCCGACGAATCATGCGACAGTATTATAATAACAGTAACAACAATAATAATAATAATAATAATAATAATAATAATAATAATAATAATAATAATAATAATAATAATAATAATAATAATAATAATAATAATAATAATAATAATAATAATAATAATAATAATAATAATAATAATAACAACAATAACAGCAACAACAATAATAACAATAATAATAGCAATAACAACAACAACAATAATAACAATAATAATAACAATAACAACAACAACAGTAACAATAACAACAACAATTATAATAACAATAACAATAACAATAACAACAGCAACAACAACAACGATAATAATAATAATAATAATAATAATAATAATAATAATAATAATAATAATAATAATAATAAAACGTGTCACAGCAACATTGCCTGATGACGCCTGCCTCCTCGGGGCCCCATTATCTCTGGGGGCCCTCAGATCCATTCTGGAGGCCAGCAGATATTCAAAATTCAGGGTCGGCGTCTCACGCTTAACATCTATTGGTAAGCACGATGCCCTTATCCGCCTTCGCTGGTCTCTTAGCTCGCCCACTTTGCTTCATATCCTCAGATGCGCCCTCGTATGGACCACCTGTTTGAACAACTACGATCTTGTTCACGAGGGTCTCTCGAGTACCTTGAATTGCATTGGCTTCAGGCCTCGCTCCCGGTTAAGGTGGTGGGTAGGGCAATAGGCGTGCAACATCGCTGGCACTTGCAGCCATTTTGGCCTCAGCCGTAGGTACCATGCCTCTCCAGGGATCCATTCTGGCTGGCTCCGGGGTTGTCGCTATGCTTAGTTAGGAGTTTCTGCATATTTGATTTTGTGATACCAAAAAGAAGCGTGTCACAGTAGTCAAGGCGACTGGAGACCAATGCGTTTGCTAAAGATATTCTAAAAGACTTCAGGACATCGTGCCTCGTTAAACAAGATAGTAAACGCATCTCGATTTTTTGCGAATATTTCATTAAGGCCATAATGTGAAATCCATACAGAAACTAGTGGCATTGCATAGGCAATAACCAGATGTCATCAGATGCGACAGTTTTCGGACCCATCATACAAACTCACCGATACAAACTCACCGATGCTCCACCGCTTGCAATTTCTGCTTCGGCATTCCACTCAAAACCTGAAACATTCCTCTTCCACAGATCCTGTCTGACACCCCTTCTTCCTCCTGTCTGCCTCTGCTCTCCAGCCCCAAACATCACCCACCGTAGCTGCCACGCTGTCTCTCTGTCTGACTCTTGGATCTTGACCCGGAACCGAACCCTTTTGCCTATCGATTTTGTTTTGACTGAGCGCCTGTGAATAAGCTGGTCTTCGCGGCGCGGCTTTCGTTGGGCGCTGTAGAAATCTTGGGATTACGATTACGATTTTAAAAGGATTCTTCTCTTTGATATTGGTTGTGGTAGTCTGAAGGGTGCCGGGAAGATTGTCGCAAGGGTGTCCGACTAAATATTTTAATAATGAATTCAAGATGTGAACTATGTGTATTTTTATGAGTTACTTTAAAGTTTTTAAACAGTCTGTTGTAAAGTTTGTCTGTCCTATCGCACCATGGGCGAATCGAAACCGTAGAATAAAAGACTTCGATGGAAGAAATCGTTGCATTTTAATAACTTGAATTTCAATAGCACTGTCGTTTACTAGTTCTGGAAACATAAAATTTTCTAGCTTGCAAATTTCGATGCAATCGACCTATTTGTTTTCACAGAATGATCAACATATTTAAATGGTTGTCAGGTTAGCAAAAAAGACTTATTCCTATTTGATGCAGCTGACGAGTTAATTTTTCCGAAATAAGCCACAAAATAGTTTTTTAATTTTTATAGAATTTTAATCAGTTATCATCTTTAGAGTCCCATAATTGATCTAATCTCCATTAGAGAAGTTTTTCAAGAAATAGCGTAAATAATGGGGTTATTTTATTTATGTATTTTTATTTATTAAAGCACATAGCGTTGACAAATCTGTAGTCAGTAGAGCAAAATCTTGATCAGTCGAATTTTAATTTACATTTACAGAAGGAGTTTTATAGCTTTTCATTTGCTTTCAAAAGATTAAACCTTAAGAAAGCACGCTTATTGGCTGATTCACAAAGCCTGGATGTCTTAGAGGTATGTAGTGCGAGAAACATGTTTAGATTTATTTACATTATAAAGATTTTAAAATTCAAATTTCAGTGAGAGAGTCCTATATTAAATTTTGTATGAAGTGGCTATTACAACTGCAGAGTATCTTGGGGGAAAACTAGCCATTTTGCTCAAAACTTTTCCATCTATTGTCTTCTTGTTGTATGTTCATTTGCTGCAAAATTTAAACTTCATTATTATTATTATTTTTGGATTTCATTAGAGATCGATTTTTTATCTGTTTTGGGGACAATCAAAGGCTAAATGGTTAAAGAATTAAAAGATTAAAGAATCTGCGGAAGTCAAAGTCTGACCAGATTTAGAGTAAACAGCTTAATCCTAATGTGTCTTTTAAAATGGTGCAGTTCCAATAATTATAATCGGACATTGGAGAATTTAGGTGAAGTTGATTATCCAGTGAATTTCATTGGTTTGAACATAATGTTTCAATTTGCATTTATAGAAAATCTGATTCATAATATTATTTTAGACAAGAATCTCGGGTACACTGAAGCATCTATCAAGTACAACAGTTGTAACGTAACTTTTTTGACAATTTAGTTACACTGGGCTTATTAGTGAAAAGTCTGACTAATGGCTCCATTTAAGGTCATCTGCAAGCATGGATATTGCATTGCTATATGTTTTACGGTGCCTGTTAGAATAAGAATTATTCATAGGTTTAGTGACACTGATGGTAAGTTAATTCCTTCGTCCACATAGAACTGTCACACATCAAGCAAGGAATCCCCAATGCCAAACTCAAGTACTTGCTTTCCATTACTGAACAACTTGGGCATACATCTTGATCGTCACAATCTAACGTCAGATGGATCTTGCTGTTTTGACCGTATGCCTTTTGATGACTCTATACCAATATTCCATCATGCCGCGGGCTTTTGCTGATGTTGGCCCATCTCTATGGAATGGACTTCTGCCTTCATTTCGTTCAAGGGTCTCTTTTGATGATAGAACTGAGTCTGGATGTTGTTTAAAGAACAAATGTCTTTTTGGGGTTCTCGTGCTGGAAGTGCCTCTGAGTATCTTGTTCTGTAAGAAGTGCTATATAAGTTACACTCTTGCGACCTGCTCTCATTGGTCTGCTATTTAAATTTGGCATTGTTTATGGGCAAAACGTCTTAGTCTCTTCACAGTCCTCCAAGGAACATTTTGGAAATCTTCAGAAAGTTTTCGACAAGCTGTGAGAAGCCAAACTCTGTATTCAATCAGAAAACTGCCAGCTTTCTATGTCTCAAATGTCATTTCTGGGACATATTCTGTCGTCAGTCAGTCAATCAGACCACAGCGGAGAAGACAAGTCTTTGTCAAAACCTCAGCATGTGATACAGCACCACAATTCTTGGGACTGCACAATTCCTGCAGACATTTCACAAAGGACAACGCAAAAATAGCATCGACATTGAACGTTCTGTTACATAAAGGCGTTACACACTTAGACCGATGCATGTGAGGCAGCCTTTCAGTCTCTTACAGCAGCGCTTATGAAGACACCAATACTAGCCTTTTCTGATATGATTTGAATATTCTTGTCCATGCACACTTCAGCAAAAGCTAAAGGGTTTCCTCTAAGCCAGGTGGGCTCTACAGGTAGAGAACTCACATCAGAGTTTGGTAAAAGAGAGTTACGAGATTTCGAGAAGAAATACCGCATAACAGAATTGGAATGTCTAGCCATTCACCATTTAACTTATTTTCTGTTGGACAGTTATTTTGATGTCTATACTAACCATGTGTTTCTTCACAGGTTACACACAAGTTCCAAGCTTCTTTTGATCAGCTCCCTAGATGGCTGCTACTCCTGCAAGGAACCAACTTCACGATTCATAATCATCAATCAAGCAAAGCTAAAACAGCCACAGACACTTTGTTCATCCAGTAACACCAGGGCTCCAAATGATGAATTGTCCAACAACTACATCTACAGTATGGAAGTATGACCAAGCTAGAAATGGCTGTATATGAATGAACAGGCAGTTCGCCCCTATCTCTCGGTTGTATGCCGGCACCCCTCAGACCAGACTGGGCTGCCAGAACGGGCCAAGGGTTAGGGTTAATCCCCCTCTCCTTTGTCAGCATTTGTGTAACCCCTCACTCCTCCCTCTTTGCAGATGTCTTACCGTATGGGTCCCTTGAGACAGATTTTTTAAGGAATTGAAATCAACAGAGAAAGTAGATGAGGCAGTTCAGTTTGAAGTAACGGGATCAAACACTCGCTTATAAAGGTGGTCACAAGTTAATCACGTGAAATCTTCCATAAACCAAAAAGTATCCTAGGATATAGGCAGCCCCAGCGATCCACACTAGGCAGCCCCAGCGATCCACGCTTATAGACCCAGGATTCGAAGGCAATTTTAAAACCGTAAAAACAAAACAATAATGAAACTTAACAAAAGCCTTCGGGTGAGCATGCCACTTGACACTATACTAAAAATATCCGCTCGGACACCTGCGATAAATTTCCGATCTTTTGTTGAGTGAGTTTTACATTTTGAAAATGACAGGATAGGTTTATTCTTATGGGTCATCAGACAAGGTTCCAAGCACGTGCAGTTGGAAATGTCTGGATCTGCTTCGATGATGGCCTAAGTTGTTCTTAGGCCTGCTTCGAAACAATTTTGATTCTGCCATAAATTTCAAGTATTTTCTGACCACCGAGGAATTTCATTCGTTATGGCGTGCTCCTAGACTTTTAAAATGTCTAGCAATTGTAGGCACTATTAGGGTCTGAACATATTTTATCTGACAGTAAAGCACAAGAACTGTGGCCTAAATGAATGAATCACATACATCCATGTTTTATTGATGTGTGGGGTAATCAAACTGTTTTTTTTATTTTCAGGCCATACGTACAGAAACCTGATTTATCGTACGCATTTGAAAATTATTTCCACGCTGTAATAATTATGTTGAATAATACTGATATTAGGCCTACTTTCATAGAGTGTAACCATAGCAGTCGCTGATGACGTCCTTTGATGACGTCACAATTGACCTCAGATTTTTGCAGCATAATTTTCGTACCTTTCTCAAACAAGCATCTTCTCGGCAGTACCGGATCCTGGATTGATTGCGCCTGGGGGGCCACATTCGGGCGGTCTGCCATGCCCTGGTCTGGTCTGAGGGGCGCCGGCAATGCCCGGCATATAACCAAAAGAGACGCGTGGGGGCGAAACACGAGATTATAGACATTAACTTTCAGACAGACAGATTGACATAAGACAGAAAGTGAAACCGAAAGAATGAAAACCAGTTATCAACATATCGTGTGCGGGACTCGGTGAAAACAAATATTTTGGTTTGTTGAGCTGGTTAAAAACGTGCTGTCACCTGGCGAATGCAATTGAGTCTTTCATTGGGCCTATGCATGAATTCAGTTACGTAAGCGTTCAGCGATCGTAAAGGAATGTTTTCAAAGTTTACACGTTCGAAGCCTTAAAGTTAAGATAAGGTCACGACCCATACAGTGATTAAAATGTCGTTAAACTCTGAATACTACTTCTGAACGACAAAATTGAGTA
The DNA here is from genome assembly GCA_964023275.1 of Norana najaformis. NCBI lineage: Eukaryota > Metazoa > Annelida > Clitellata > Crassiclitellata > Hormogastridae > Norana > Norana najaformis. The sequence goes on from OZ029922.1 coordinate 3,108,480, forward strand.
GATATATTTGTTAGCAAATGAATGTGATGTAGGGTGATGTAGGGTAATCTTGTAATGTATAACGCCATTTACAGAAATTCATCAACGGTGCCTTTAAACGTTTCATATTCATCTGCTTTTAAGTTCTATCTGCTCCACATTTTAGACGAATGGCATTCAAAATGCGTCTGATTATTGTAGTATAAATGTTTTCCATGATATTTGCTAGTTTATCAATTTGTGTTATAATCTAAACATAAATACCTGGCAAAAATAGTTGGAAATGGAAACAGAAGACGTATGGCTGAAACTAATGGTGAAAAGTTTTAGTTGTATTCGCTAGGTGGCAGTATCTTTCAGTAATGCCCGTTAGATTACGTAGTATAGGACCTATTCGTTACATGAGTCCTACACACACGACGTGACACGGCCTTTACAGCTGGTCAGTTATTCAGTCTGTCTCGGCTTTTCTCGATATCATTCTGCTCCGCCCTTCCGTCAGCTCATCCTTAAAATTTGCAAATCGATCCATAGCCATAGCTGCTCCACCCCTCTCGAATAATCTTCCACCAGAATTACGACAGTTATTTGACCCATCCTACGAACTCGCCGACACTACACCTCTTGCAATCTCTGCGCAAGTGGTTAATTCAAAAAGGAAACACTCCTCTTCCACAAATTCCACTTATCATTCTCGCCGCTCCAACTCCAAACACCATCCACCGTAGCCGTCTGACTGTCTAGCTACGTAACGCTTGGACCTTGATCAGGACCCGAATCCGACCCTTCGTGCCTATTAATTTTGTTTTGACTGAGTCCCTTTGAATAAGCTGGTTCTCTCAACTTAGCTTTCTTTGGGCGCTGTAAAAATTTTGAAAATGCATTTTCACATTCTTTTTTCTGCTTCTCTCGTCTGCTTGTATCTAGTATAATGACTTCTGTAGCGCCGTTATCTTGATGCTTGATGGTCGCTTCTAACCAACGGCTATCGGAGTTGGCGTAAGGGACTGCTTCTCTTTCTCTTCTGTGTATGTATCAACTTCTGTATGATAATATAGCGCCTTTTAAGGACGCATGTATGCGTCTGAACTGATGGTCTGTTCATCTGTGCACATATTGGAGATATGTTATGCCCCTGAATGAATGACCCAACAACGGGGCGTTGCTCATCTCTGAGGCCATCTGGCGGTTGGCAGACGTTCTAGCCAACTAAGGATCTATCGTGGGCGCTAATTTCACGATTCTCACATTCGTCGGACCATCAATTAAGCCCCGGCATCAACAACTAATTGACGCAATAGCCTGAATACTTAACTGTACACACATATGTTGTGTGTGTGTGTATATATATATATATATATATATATATATATATATATATATATATATATATATATATATATATATATATATATATATATATATATATATATATATATATATATATATATATATATATATATATATATATATATATATATATATATATATATATATATAGCCTATCCCGTTTCAATATTTAACTGCAATTTTATGGCGTAATATTATACATTCACTCAGATATGTATGCATGTAGAACTATATATAACTAATATGTGTATGTATGTAACTATATATATGTAACTAGATATATATATATAAAGCCATATACAGTATGTATATTACATGACTGTGCATGTATACAATATTATGTACGCGTGTGAAAGAGAGGTGAGAAGCATTTAGCGCCATCTCCCGTAGAGAGGGGGCGCCACTAGTCTTGGGACATCGGTCGTTGTTTGCGATTGTTGAGCCGATACAACGGCAGCAGCAGCAGCAGCCGTGGCGGCAACAGCCTCTGAAGCCGACAGGGATGGAAGTCATTACATAGGATGTCCGGTGTGCACGCAGTCGATATAGAAACAGATGCTAGAAGTTTACTCTCTAAGTATCCATATCGCTCCTTCCTTTCTTCCTCCCTTCCTCCTTTCTTACTCCGCCTTTGTTTTCGCCTCCTTTATATGTCCTTGCGTCTATAGCGTGTGTTTACTTATGTACTTGTATTATGGAGGGTGACAGACAGACAGACAGAAACAGACATACACAGAGAGAGACAGACATAAACAGACAGAAACAGAGAGAGAGAGAGAGAGAGACTGATGGAGGCATGGAGAGAGAGAGAGAGAGAGAGAGAGAGAGAGAGAGAGAGAGAGAGAGAGAGAGAGAGAGAGAATATGACATGGATGATAAGACAATCAATTTCTTATATTTGCTAGCATGCCGCCTCCTTGTTTTCTTTTTTCACCGCGAGTCCATTATATGCGAATACATGAATATATACATAACATATTCTGCAACACATATATATATTCTACATATACGTATATATTCTACACACGTTTATAGGTATCTATGATTGTATGGACATTATATATATATATATATATATATATATATATATATATATATATATATATATATATATATATATATATATATATATATATATATATATATATAATCTATTTAATTTTGTCTCTTCAGTGAAATGTGTGGCATTTCAAGCAGGAATATATTATAATATATATAGGCATATATTTGTACAATATATTATATTGTATATATATGCATGTACAAGTGTATACATATGTATGTATTCTTGTGATAGCAGTATAGAAGGCGTGGATGTTGTTTATCCAGATTTTGATATTTGATGAAATAACAAGACTACCTCTGTCAGATATACACACCTGCCTCCCTCCTCGCTGCCTGATGAGTACCTACCTACCTGGTCGCAGGTGCGTTCCATCGAACCTGCAGCAGCATCAGCCCGGATTTGTTTCGTCGTCTGCTGATGGCTTCTTCCGTTTGCTGCACAGAGCAGTTGCTTTGTTCTTTATCAACATCCCTCGTCTGTAATTATCTTTTATGTTGTGTGGCGATGCCAGTTGGGAATGCTCCTGAATCCTGTTACCCTCTTTCAGGTTGGGCTGCCAGCGGAGATCTTCGCTCCATCGATATGAGCTGAACTTCGTGTTCCTTTTGCACGCACTTCGGCAGTGCAACGTCGTGCCTTCGGTATAGTTGGATCATGTGCCTGGAAGAGCCTCCCTCTGGGTCTTCCTGTTGCCACCCTGTGGATTTGCGTGTCCTCGTGGACAGGAGCACTGCATGTAAAAGTGAAGTATCCCTCATCCCACGAGTGAGGCGTAGGAGAGGCGCTCAGTTCTGTTTCTTTAGGCCCTTGAGCTGGCATTGGACAAATGCCAAGGTCCTGGACACGGGGCCAGTGCATCGCAGGACTTGCCAGTTACTTCCCAGATCACACCAGTAACAAATTGTACTGCTTGGTGACAGAGGCACGGGGTGCGCAAAGAACTTGCTTCGTTACAAGAAGTCGAACCCGCAACCGCATGATATAACAGACCCAGTGGCTTCCTCTACGACATTCGGAACGTGTTCGTCGATGACGTCATTCCGAACGATGTAATATTATTATGTATGCATGACGTAGGCGGACATATGCTTAAATGGGGTTACTGCGTATTACATGGAGTACCATTACGTAATGTATGATTTATATGCCTAAAATACAATGCCTGTATAAGAGATGGCTAGATGTAGGCTTATGCATCTGTGTGTGTGTGTGTGTGTGTGTGTGTGTGTGTGTGTGTGTGTGTGTGTGTGTGTGTGTGTGTGTGTGTGTGTACGTATATATCTGTATGTATGTAAACGATGGGTTTATAGCCTGCGGTCTGTATAGATGGGTGCCATCAGTCGCGTGGACTTTAATTTAGACCCGTAGGCACTGGGCAGAGATTGGTCAAGTCGGCGTCTGAGGAGAGATGTGTCAACGCATGACCTGGCCGTCTATCAGTAGCAGACCACCTGTAAGTATTCGGTAACTTGCCGCCCGAATGCCCGCATCAGAACGCACTAAGCATTAAAAGCAGACGAGAATTGGCAGCGGAATTGAAACTCGTCGTTATTGTCAGCCTTCTGTCATTGACGCTGACGTCATCAACCACAGCAGCGATCATCATTATAAGCACGGATGTCGTTTTATCGAATAAATCAAAATTTACTATCAATAACCGTTAATAATATCACGCACGATCTCTCTGTGTATGCCGAGTGCAATTTCAATGGTGAAGATATTGGCCTGCTCTAATTGGCCGGAAACCCCACTGTCAATAAACTTCTTAGTCTCCGCCTCCTTTTCGACTCTAGTAACCAATAACAAAGTAATGTACCAGGTAAGCCCCGCCTATCGTATGTAGATTACAGAGAGCATGCATGATTCAAATCGCCAAATGTGGAGAAAGGTTGGGGTCTGTTCAGCTATTGGATACATCTATCTTCATTCCAGTACAAAGCTTTTAAACTCGATCATTATTCCAAAGACAAGAGCAAATACTTTGGATAATTCCTGATGTTGGCACTGCGTGATCACTTCTTTCGCTTTTACGGGCGAAATATAACGGATAAAGCCTTTTTTGTTTAGCATAAAGCAGACCGGACTTTATCGGAGTTCTCACCAGTCTTTGGCGAAATGGGAGATCGTTGTGTGCTACTAACCATGCCAAAAGGCACTGAATTGATGAAACAGATGTGATACGGTGAGGCATTTCTGAGGCAACCGGCGTTCCATAGCTCTCGAATCTTGATGGCCGTTTGCAGAGTCTGATTACCGCGCGTTAGACTTTAAAGGCGTCCGTCGAGAAGAAGTGTGGCGGAAACTGCGTCTCGAAGCCTAATAAACACGGGATCAAATTAAGTAATTAACGGCGATATAATTAGGTAATCAATTTCTTGGCACTTATCGGATGGCCCTCGCGGCTGGCTGTCGCCGTTTCTCGGTTTTGCTGACGGCGTTGATCGGATTTGATGTCTGCAGCTGTGGCGGACTGCAAGGTAAGCGTTATTTCCGAAGATCTTTTAACGATTTAAGCTCAGATTTGTTACGATGGGGTGTAAACCAATGTTATATACCTCTTTGGTGTAAACGGACGTTTATATAGCGCTTGAATGACGTCAGGTGTGAGTTTCGGATTCGATCGCGATGTAAAACAGAAAGTGACAACTGGATGATTTTAGTGACACGGTCTAGTGATCGCCCACTTTTACCCTGCAGGGACGCTTGTAGGACCAAGGGACGGTCGGGCTGCTGCTCAGTTGAAAGCCTGCATGAGATGGGTAGCCAGTCAACCGACGGAGTAGGGGTTGTCAGAGAAATTTTGTTGTGTCAATAAATTTATGATTTCTCATATCTGCAGCATACAGCTAAGCAGAAGACTGTGTGAGACAATCAGTTAAGGATCGTGTAGCATTTCTTGTTGTTATTCTTGTTGCCTTTATTATTTGTAACAAATTTATAACAATTGTCATTGTTGTTGTTTGGATTACAGTCAGTGGATTTGAAGGGGATGCTAGCGGATTTTGGTTGTTTGTATTGTACAGATCTTTGGGTTGCACTTGTTTAAGGAGCTGAGGTTATTTATCATTTTAGCAATCGAAATTATTTATGTGATCATCAGTAGCGCTTTAACATCCGAAATGAAAAATAAACTTGTACTTTTACTGACTTAGTGTACCAGTATTGTTTTAGAGTTCACAGAACAATTTGACTAGAGAGATTATGATTTAAAATATAATATTCTCACAACAGATCACACTACTGAAGTCAGACATAACTGCCACCGGAAGTTGTGCTGTTGTGAGCAATGATGTCTTGTGAGTGGGAAACTGAAAAGTAACTATGAAGTCATGGAATTTATGAAAACACGAAAAAATCTTTAAGACAAGTATTGTTTCCAGATGAATACAAAAAATTACTGAAGACTGTTCTGTCCACTACAGAACTGCAGAATCTAAATGTCAAGCCGGAAATTTAATTTAATATTAATTAAATGTTATTTTTTCTGTCAGTTACAATAAGGAGCTATAAAAGTTGAAGTATATATAGTATACAAAGAACACATCAAAGATCTACACGTATATTAAAACCTTTAGCTTCTGGTGTTCGGTGAATGATTGCTTATGTTTGTGTTAGCGCTTATTTATTGATATTTGTTCAGTTTTATTAAAATTTTTCTGGTGGTTATTTTAAACTGCATAGTGCTCATTTGGAACTTGTTGAAGTACAATATTCTTGCATGCAACAACTGTAAAGACAAACAATGCTATGAATTTAGGATGCAAGAATGATTTCCGTAGATGGTGTAAATAATTTGGGATGCTAAAACAATAAATTACCAAGAGACTGACTTTGAAATGTGGAAACTCTGGACTCAGTGGTGAAAGGAAAACACTTTACCAATCAGCCACCCCGACTTTGGCCACTCCGTCATGATTCTTGTCATGCCACTATCTGACATCTTCAGTTGCTATCTGATTTCTTTTGCCCCACCGGCCGAGAACATGCCCCTATGCGTCAGTCAAGCATGCAAATATGTCCTCTATGGGGCATTTTGTGGCAGATGGCTTGAAGTGACAGTGATCCACTGGCCGACAATGAAGGAGTTTAATTAATTAGGCCAAGGTCATGACCTTTGCTTGTCCCAGGGATGATGACTCTTGATGTCTTGTCATGGTGGATTTGTCACCCTGTAGTTCATATCCAGGTCGTGACGTCTTCAGTTGGACTTATCCTCTCCCCGACATTGAATCAATCCCTTCATTTTAATTCAAGGGCATGAACTATAGGCAATTATTATCAGATTTTCAAGTTGTTTATTAAGCTGATTGGCTGCCCATGTTTTTCACTGACATTGAGAAGTATTATCTTTTTGGACTCAAAAAGATAATACTGATTGCCAAAACATGGATGGGACACGGTAGCCAATTGCATAGAGCACTTGGCTTGTAAGGTGGAGAGTATACAGTTGTGAGCCTCCCCTTAGATGGTTACTGTGTAGGGACTTTGAGCAAGTCTTTCACTCACAACTGCTTCATGCCTCAGATTCAGGTTTACTGACCTTGGATGCATAATAAATGCAAAATAATAATAATACTGTTTGCCCCTAATCCGGCCCAAACCAATCACATCCATTTCAGTCTAGTCTAATGACTTCTATAGCGCCGTTATATTATTGCACACTGAAACAATTGATGCTCCTCACTATCTGTGGAAAGATCTATGAGGCAAGAGTTAAATTAGAAGAATTTGTGGGTGTTAAGAGAGTTACTTGTCTCTAAGTGTAATGTAAGTGTTGTGTTGATGTGAGAGAGAAGCCAGAAACAGTCTGGAATGACGTCTACCTCAAGACTCTCTTACTGAACCTATTTTTTGATCTAAGCTGAAAACTTAATCTCTTGCAATCAGTTTATGTTGTGCTGGATTTTGATTTCATAATGTGGTTTTGCTTAGAAGTGACCATCAATAGATGCCTTGTGTGTTATGGTGATGGCACTATAGAAGCTATCAGATTAGATTAGGTGTTGAATGGCTTCAAAGTACACCTCTGCACTATTAGGTATAGGAAGGACATTGTCAAATTTTAGATGAATTGTTTGGTAATGTAATGAAATGAAACATTTATTTAGCACCCCAGAAGTGTATTGTATTGTATTGCATTGATTTGTATTGCATTGAATTGAATCTCGGCACCATTCTGCACTTGAGAATTAGTATAAAGAGGTTATTTAATTCCGTTGATGGGTGTGTTAAGATGTCTCTAAACGTCTTGGGCATACACTCATACATACATACATACAAACATACATGCTTACGTATACATACATACACACATAAATACATAACTTTTCTGAACTTGGGAACTAGTATGAAGAGGTTATTTTTGAGTTACAGCCTAATAATTCTGCCAGATGGGTGTGTTAAGATGTGGCTAAAGGTCTTGGGCCTGCAACAGATGAGAGATAAGTTGGAGTTCTAAGCATCAGTACCATTTTAAAGATTTACGCGGGTCATTCATCAGCCAAACATCTTTCCACAGTTCATTACCATCTTGAGAGATGAAGCTGTTTAGAAACTCTGTCAATTCTTCAGAAATGGTTAAAAGATCTGTTTATTGTTTTGAACTTGTGGATCATTAAATTCTTGTTTATTTTGTACCTATAGGTAAAACGAAACAACAGAAAATACCATATTATTACTTATGTGGGGTGTGCAATAGTTTAATGGTTAATGTGCTGGACTCTCAACCCAGAGGTTGGGAGTTCAAATCCCCACACAGACAGAAAGATATGACCCCAGCTAAAGCAGCTATAAATAAGTACATCAACTGTACAGTGTAAGTGCAAGGATCAATAGGTGAGGGAGTTCTTGTATGCTGAGGCTAAGAAAATGAAGTCACATTTCATATCCATGGTTTGCCTCATAGGTTTTGAATGATGGATGCTCTTCTTCTAAGTGGAAGTTTATGTTATACTGAGTCTCAGTGCACATGTGTGTATCCCTTATAATTTAAACCAGAATACATACGTATGTATATATATTATGGATATATATATAATGTATTTTTACAATATATATATGCATGCAGCACACTTGTAAGATTTTGATTTGAGTCCTGTATAACAATCCTGATATATACATATATGTCATACATGTTTTTATGTGTATAGTTATATACTATCCAGCCATACGTACATTCCTACGCCTAGTCCATCAGTCCAGCTGGGAATTGGAGCATGTGATTGAGCTGAACTAAAGCTATGCTGTCCTCCTGTAATGTCTTTAATTTGAGCAAATTTTCCTAATTATCCTTTCTGCTGAGGTGCCCCTTTATGTCCTTCATAAAATATGACCAAGTTAACCTCTTTATGACTTTCTATATGCAAGTACTTTGTTTACCAGTTACTGTAGGCTTTGCATACTTGAGTACTTCATATATATTGGCGGTCCGCTTGTTACTGGGCTTTCTATATTCAAGTACTTTGTATATTGTTTACCTGTACTTGGGTTTGTATACTTTGTATATTTATAGTGCATCCAGTGTTCTAATGGTGGGATTCTCAGATAGGCGGCTGTTAATTTCCCACAGTGATCCCATTAATTAGAAACAGGCTGGACTGACTTTGCTTGGCCTCTTAGGGCGACTGCTACCAAGGCCGTAGGAACCAGTATGCTGCTGCTGCTGCTGCTGCTGCTGCGGATACTGCCGCTGATGGATGCAGCATTTACAAGTGGGCATCATAACCTATTATGACTTTCATTCTGTCATTTGAAATTTTGAGGACCTGTGCTTTTACTACCCTAACTATGATGACATATTTTCTTTCGTGCAACTTTCTGATGACTTTTTTAGTCATTAGCAACTGTACGGTTGATGATCGAATGTTGCTCAGTGCATTTTCATGTCTTTTATTGTTTACTTGTTTGGTTTTCCTTTTTCTGACTTTCTCAGATTTGCATGCTTTGCACATGGATTTTTCATAACGTTTCTCTTAATTACACACAGCTGTAGTATCTTTTTAAATTCCCAGATTTTTATTACCATTTTATAGTCGGCAACCCTTGCCCAAAATAATCTAATCTGATCTAATGATATTTATAGAACCGTTACCGTAATGCCCAAGGCATCAATCATTAGTTGCTTCAAGTGAAACTGTAATAAAAATAAAAATCAATTGAAGAATCCAGGTTGAATTACTGTGACTGAGTTACCCACCTGTTTTGTTGGGGTAACTCAGTGGCATGCCCTCTATAATCAAATAGTGATGGGTAAATACTGTTGATTAGTGTATGAAATAGTGTTTCAGATATTTTAGAAGTATTTAAAATACCATTTTATTTAAAAATACCATGTGAAATACTTTTTGCTGCTTTTCCAAAGTATTTTAACCATCACAGGAATCAAATTATGGTGGTGGCATGGATTGGCCACCTGGGTCCAGCACAGATGTTGCTGCAGTTGGGCGTATATGCTTTATGGTTGCTGCAGCAGCTGGTGCTGTGTTCCTAAACACGATGCTGAATGTGCTGGTAGAAAGGTGATGCTTATTTTGGTGGAGATGATAATGATGGTCTCAAGGATGGTCTTCTCTCAGTGGTGTCTCAGGAGCCTCATCAATAATTTCCTCTTTAACTGAAACTTGATTCGAATGGAACCAGGCGTCCGTGATGGATGGTGACAAAACACTCTTAACAATTACGAGTCCAGACTTGATTTCTGGGCTTGCTTCTCTAGGGTTGTCAGCTGATCGTAGCTGAGCATTTATGTAGAGCCTTTATGAACCTCTTGAAGACACTCCTTACCAGCCGAAATGATGTTAGAGTTTGTTAAAAACAAGCAAATGCAGCTGAACAGCGCAACAGCTCCTTGCTGCTAGACTAAATGATGTAAGAGTCATTATGAATAAGTTCATCTGTAAGGAAACATGATGCTCAGATGGCTGGAAAAATCACCACTTGTGGGCTCTTGAACATGTGTAGAACCCAGCCAATGAAATCCCATACATGGTTGACAATTGACAACATAGTGAGAGTTCTTGATCCGTGTTGCGCCCTGAGAATAGGGTGGGTTTGTGCTCAGCATTTATACAGAGTCTTTTATTAAACTCTCAGAGGCCACCTGAAAGATATGGTAGATAGGTAACGGCTGCTGTTAGCCCCCAAGTGTTATGTAACCTAAAGATATGAGCCCTCAGACTGGGATCAAACATAACAGAATTGACAGATTCCCGTGGTATGTACATGCATGTTGTCCTGCGTTTCATGAGCCTGTCTGTATTCAGTGGGTCAGAGAATGTCATCATGCATAGGGCCCGTTGCCTTTCGAGGCCCAGGGATCAAGGATGTCTGTCCCGTTTCCCCAAGGCCAATGACACGTTCCCCCGTTTCCCCGAAGGCCAGTGAGCCCACATTAGCCGGTAAGAATGGGCATTGCATTTCAGTGTTTGAGGGGAATGCATTTTTGTGCAATTACACATTCAATCTCAAACACGGAAATGTGTTGCCCGTTCTCAGAGGCCTTTGGCAGACAGGGTGTGCCTAGTTGAAAATATTTTTCCCAGTAATATGGATTCTTTCCTCTGAGAAATTTCTGCTACACACCCTGAGATATTTGTGCGTCATCCTCACCCGCCCGTTTAGACGCTCTGACATCTGGCAAAGTAAATTAGGACTTTTGTAAATTGTCAGTATGTTGGCAGCCTAGGATAGCGAACCAGTACTTACTTGGGGTGGGGTGGGTGGGAGAGAATTTCTGCATGCTTAGGGCCCCAACTGTCTTTATCCAAACATGGGACTAGGCTAGCATTCCTAAGCAGAAGGACATACCCGTACTTCCACAACAGTAAGGTGTTCTTAAAGGGTTCTGTGTATAGACCCTGATTCAGACATACTCAGTGCTTTGCATTGTTGGGATTTTGAGTGCGGAGGGGTATTGAAGAGCCTTGGCTTGCTGGACGATTTAGGCCGGAGAGAGGGAAAGTTTAACAAAGGTAATCTGTACTGGATGATCAGGCATATGAGACTTCAGATGGACAGAAGAATTTAGTTAAGAGAGTCATCAAAGAAACCATTTCCATATGCTATCACAATATCCATTCATTCAAACTAAAATATTCCACTCTGTGCTCTGTATCTCTCCTCCACCCCAAAGAGGTGGCTTTAAAAGCCGGATTGATTCTATTCTGCCATTGTCTGTGTTTGGCTTTGATTATCAGTAACTACAGTTACTGTTGCTATGGCTCTGGGCACTGATGCCACGTAGTTGGGTTAAACAAGATACATGATACGGGGGGGGGGGGTGAAGCCGGTGATCAGCCGATTCCCGGATGTTGAGGAGGGCAAAACAGAGCAGTTATCCAATCAAGATGTTTTGAGAGAAAGAAGACAATAAAATATGACCAAACCATGGCAGCTGATGCTTGATAAGATGGACATGAAGTCTTAGCTAGGTCTCTTGTGGCTTCATTGTATCAGGATGACTGTGGATGGCTTGTCTTGCCCTGTGGATGGCTTGTCTTGCCCTGTGGATGGCTTGTCTTGCCCTGTGGATGGCTTGTCTTGCCCTGTGGATGGCCTGTCTTGCCCTGTGGATGGCTTGTCTTGCCCTGTGGATGGCTTGTCTTGCCCTGTGGATGGCCTGTCTTGCTCTGTGGATGGCCTGTCTTGCCCTGTGGATGGCCTGTCTTGCCCTGTGGATGGCCTGTCTTGCCCTGTGGATGGCCTGTCTTGCCCTGTGGATGGCCTGTCTTGCCCTGTGGATGGCCTGTCTTGCCCTGTGGATGGCCTGTCTTGCCCTGTGGATGGCCTGTCTTGCCCTGTGGATGGCTTGTCTTGCCCTGTGGATGGCTTGTCTTGCCCTGTGGATGGCCTGTCTTGCTCTGTGGATGGCCTGTCTTGCCCTGTGGATGGCCTGTCTTGCCCTGTGGATGGCCTGTCTTGCCCTGTGGATGGCCTGTCTTGCCCTGTGGATGGCTTGTCTTGCCCTGTGGATGGCCTGTCTTGCCTGTGGATGGCCTGTCTTGCCCTGTGGATGGCTTGTCTTGCCCTGTGGATGGCCTGTCTTGCCTGTGGATGGCCTGTCTTGCCCTGTGGATGGCCTGTCTTGCCCTGTGGATGGCCTGTCTTGCCCTGTGGATGGCCTGTCTTGCCCTGTGGATGGCCTGTCTTGCCCTGTGGATGGCCTGTCTTGCCTGTGGATGGCCTGTCTTGCCCTGTGGATGGCCTGTCTTGCCCTGTGGATGGCCTGTCTTGCCCTGTGGATGGCTTGTCTTGCCCTGTGGATGGCTTGTCTTGCCCTGTGGATGGCCTGTCTTGCTCTGTGGATGGCCTGTCTTGCCCTGTGGATGGCCTGTCTTGCCCTGTGGATGGCCTGTCTTGCCCTGTGGATGGCCTGTCTTGCCCTGTGGATGGCCTGTCTTGCCCTGTGGATGGCCTGTCTTGCCCTGTGGATGGCCTGTCTTGCCCTGTGGATGGCCTGTCTTGCCCTGTGGATGGCCTGTCTTGCCCTGTGGATGGCCTGTCTTGCCCTGTGGATGGCCTGTCTTGCCCTGTGGATGGCCTGTCTTGCCCTGTGGATGGCCTGTCTTGCCCTGTGGATGGCTAGTCTTGCCTTTGTTATCTTATCTCCTTCTGATTTTAGATCCGTTTCACTCAGTGAAGACTGAGTCATCCTGAAAATGCTTTTGGAATCCAGTTTTTTAATCTGCTATTTTGGTAGATGGCGTGTGTCATGTATGTATGTACGTACGTACGTACATTTGTGTGTACATGTGTACAAACAAACACAGTATGTGGTTATTGTTGGAGATTATATGGAGAGTTATTGTTGTACAATAACCACATACTGTGCATACATACTTACAAATGTACGTTCCATATATACCATATGTACCATATGTACATGCATGCATACGTATATACATACATATGTAGTGTTGGTCTAGGTTGGCCAATGCCACACATATCTATGTATATACAAACATACTTACCTATGTACATACTGTACATACATACATACAAGTGTACATACTATACATTCGTACAGTATGTATCATATGTAAATTTGTATGTATGTATGTACAGTATGTACATATGTTTATATGTATGTCTGTATATTTGTGTGTACTTGTTACTTGCTTCCAATGATATACGAGGTTACACTATATCACAGTTGGTGAGCTTTTGTTTCCATTTATGCAGTGTTTCAGTGCAGTGAAAACATATCACTTGGCTGCCTGCAATGTATAAAAACTGTTATATCACAGGTGAAGCTTTTCAGTCTTGTCAATTAATCAAAAATACTAGCTCCCATTTATTTTTTCAGGGCCTACTAAAAAAGCATCTCGTTAAAACCATCTCAAGGCAGACAGCATCGACCATTGGGTCAATAATTATTTAAGTGAGTGCTTTTTGGTCGGCTGTTAGAACCAACTGAACGGAATTGTTTTGCTTCATTGCTCTTTTGGGGATTTTTATTGGATTTTGTGATGAATATTTACCTCTCTTGGTCCGTGAGGAGGCATGGAGGCTATGTGGATGTGCCGTTAGAAATGCACTACACTGCTCTGTGGGTATTTATCATCGACAGGAAATTTCTCCTGGAGTTTCCTTGCTCCATGTAGTCTTCCTAAATGTGGTTTCTTTCAGTGAGTAAGATGGTAAGCACTTGCACTGATAAGGAAGCCAGGTGGTGAGAACACTTGGCTTATGATGTGGGGAGTACGGGTTCGAGCCTCCTCCCCTGAGATGGTTACTGTGTAGGAACTTTGAGCAAGTACTTCACTCACAATTGTGTCATTGTTTGATGCATGGTCATCTTATATTGGCGCTTAATAAATGCAGAACTAATAATAATTGCCTGTGTCTAGATAGTGTAGATGGCATTTGCCAAAGAAGAGTGGAGACTGCCTGGAGAAGGTGGTCATCCAAGGCACAACTCCTGGATCACAGACACCGGGAAGACCTAAGATGACATGGATTGACAAAAATAAATTGTAAATCAAACTATTCTTTCAGCAGTTATTGAAGGAAACAAGGCAGGTGGAAGGAACTATGGTTCGTGGTACAGCCAAACCTCGGTTCCAAAGCAACCAAAGACAAAGAGATGGGTGTCTTAAGGTCTCTTTAGCTTGTTTTTATTCTATGCACATTCTGTGTTTGTTACTCTGGAAAAAACAAGGACTAAGTTGATTGATCAGTATAACCTGAGTGATTGATTTGATTGATTTGATTGGGTGGCTGCAGATTAGTTGGTCTTCCAGGTGCAGCTTTTGTGCTGTGCTGAGAAATTTCAGGATTTAAATTACCAAACATTACATTGCATCTTTCAATGCTTAGTTGCATTAATGTTATTTTATGTCATATTTCACCATAGTACAGCTCCCTGTTTTTCCTTTATGTTACAAACATTTGTGGCTGTGCGTGAGAAAACCCCCACAGCGTTGGAATATCAAACCTAGGCGTCATGCTGCATTGGATTGGACTGGAATTGCTGAATAATTAGGCACAAACCCTCATGTTTCTGTCACCAATACAGTTAAAATTTTAGAAAGATGTAGGTGTCTTCACGGCTACTTTTGAGAAATTACAAGTTAAAGTTTACAATAACTATGACTCAACATAAGGGTCAATGCATGGAGTTGTAAATGTTTGTAAGAATAGTAAACTGGAGTGTAATCATATGCCTCTGAGGGTTGTCTTCAATGAAGTCTCCATTTTACGTCGTATTACGCCAGGGTACATTTTGTTATTAAATTACGTTTCATGTGTAAATGCTTATTTACATTTCCATTATTTTGCATGATGTTGTTTTTTCCGGTAATGCGGCTCATTGCTATTCCTTTGACCGTGGTCTCCTTCAACCTCTGTGCAAGTAAAATTTTCTTTTTTCTTGATCTAAATGAGTTTCAGCGAGAAGGCGAGAAGAATCATTTTCCTTGGAATTGCCTAATGCAATCCGTCTTCGTGTCAGTTGTCTCCAGCCAATGGACTTCCCAGAGCTGCTTCTTGTTTCTGCCCGTTTTCTTGGAAAAGAATTCAAATTGATCATATCACATTACGTGTGTTGTTCGACAGTCGATGACCCGCCTGTCATTTGTTGAAATGGAATTCGGTTTCTTCATTAATATGATTTCGCGACTTGTGTGGTCGAAATGTGATACCTGGTCATTGACATCCAGTGATGCTAAGCTCTGCTGTATCAGTCATAATCCTCTTGTAGACTTCAGCTGCTTATGCGCAGTTTTTAGCTTCAGCTTTGCAGTGCTGAGCATTTGGCCTGGTTTTTGGACAGTTTAGAGAGAGTACTTATAGGCATTCGACCTGACTTCTCCAATGGATTATGATTTGACTATGATTTCACTTGAAGCAACCATCGATTGATGCCTTGGTCAATATGATAATGGCGCTATAGAAGTAATTAGATTAGATTAGATCAGTACTTAACCAGTAACTGTCAGCCAGGATGGGAGTTCTTTTTTGGTGCTCTCTGCTTGTCCAGTGACCACCAGTGGAGACATTCTTCAGCTAAAGGAGCTTCATTAATTTACAGACTTGTTATTCTCTTAAAATCACTTAGGCTAGAGAGAAGTGCTTTTGTGAGGTAGGTAGGTATGCATCTGGGTATTTATAAAGCACCCTTCGCTCGGCCACTCAAGATGTCCTGTTTGTCCCTCGCATGCGAACCGCTGCGGCCCAGTCCAGAAGCCTACGTTGGTTCCACTTGCTGGAATCGTCTCCATCGGGATTTGCAACTTGATCTCCTTTCTTTCCCCCTCAGTATTCCACAGGCGCCTTAAGACTGTACTGTTCAACAGTGATTTTACTTTTCCGGTCCGAAGCACCTCTGTTGAGTTTATCCTCTAAGAGGCGCTTTATGAATCTCAAATTACAATTACAAGAGTTGCTTAAAGAGGGATTTAAAGGCGCTATAAAATGCCCAGTTACATAAATGTATGTATGTACATGTTGGGGCATTTTTATAGTGCCTCGCAAAACCACTTCTTGCTTGTAAAAGAATGACAAGCTCTGCTGTAAATGAATGATGCTTATGTAGCTGGGAAAATCTGAAGTCTCCACTGGCAGCATCTTCACGCAGACACAGAGATTGATCAATGCCGCATGCATACTGTTTATATAGTGCCATTTAGGAATCTCACAAAGGCACTTAAAGAGATGCTCTTAAGGCGCTATAAAATCTAATCTAAAGACTTCTATAATGCCGTTATCATAATGCCTAAAGCATCTGTTGATGGTCGCTTCAAGTCAAAATCACAATCTGATCATAATCCATTGGAGAAGCCCAGTTGAAATCTGATAGGTCAGAGAAACCAGAAGCTAGGCTATGGTGAGTAAGCAAGTTGAAACAGATCAGTCTTAAGTTTAGACCTGAATGAAGTGACAGAATTGACAAAACAATAGAACTTGGCAGCAAATTCCAAAGCTGTGGACCAGCAACTGAGAATGCTGTAGAGCGCAACACTGTTAGAAACGCCCACATTCAAAACATGCCTACATTTGAGGAGATCAGAGCTTGAAAATAAACATTGGACATCTGTTGCAAGATGATGTCATGTGGGTCACGACGGCCTTGGAGATTTCAATGAGATTTCGAATGTAAACGAATCGCAGACCGACGGGAGATCTGTCCTGTATTCCCGGGTGATTGGATCCCAGAGGTACGGGTACGATTCGCTGGCACAATTCAGAAACTCATAATGGCCCAATGGGCAGACAATAACTGTCTGTAACGAGACACAAATAGTGAATCAACTACATCCTTTGTGTGGAACTGTATTAGTCACTGACCATTGGTCAGCTTTGTCTGAACCATTGGTCATCCATGTCTGACCGAAAATAATTGCAATGCTTTGTCAACCGTAACACGGACGTTGGCTTGTCCCGGCGCGGGACTTCGGCGGGTGGAAAATGATTTCCCGTTCCGCTTATCGGAACGGATCAAAGTGCGTTTTGGAGACGATCGACAATCGAGAGATGATCAGTGATGAAGCTGTTCATTGGATGTGCCGTCGGTATTTTAATTAGACTTGTCATTTCTGATCATCTGTTGGTGGTTTAAATGGTGTGATTGATGGTAGTTTCATCATCCGCTGGATGGATGGACGGACAGATGGATGGACGGATGGTTGGATGGATGGGTGAGTTGGTGGATGAGTGGATGTAAGGATGAAAGTAAGGAAGGATGATGGACGGATGGATAGATGAATGAATGGATGGATGGATAGAAGAATGGATGAGTGGATTGTTGGATGGTTGAATGGATGGATGGATGGATGGGTGGGTGGATAAGTGGATGGATGGATGGAAGGATGGATTAATGGATGGATGGATACGTCCATGCTACCATGTATGGGTGCATGGATGGATAGAAAGATGGATGGATGACAGACGGTTAGATGGTACAAATTCTTGTATTCATACTCTTGTATGTGAATGGATGCAAGTCAGCAATAAATGAAATTGAGGTTGGAGCCTCTGTAGTCACTATAGTCATATTGTCTCCTTTTAAAATGCAATCAGGTAATTAGGTTAATTAAGCACCACTGGTTTTCTTCTTGGCTAATCAGCAGACTGTTCAGAGTAACTGCAGTTAGGAACAGAGGAAGACAACAGGTGGATTGTGTCAGGGAATGTAACAGCAGACCTACGATATCTGTCAGCTGTGCTGTATCCTTCTGTCGTCTTAGCCAGACGGACTGGAACCCTAGACCCTACAGGGAGAGTCCGAGACTGGTTCTGGTGCTCTCCTATGAGGTACTGGCTGGAAAAAGCAGACACTGGTGTAGCCAAAAAGTCTGTTGTCTGATGATAAAGCACAGGTGGTGCACGGTAGTCCAGTTGTAGGCATGCACTGTCAACCCAGATGTTGGCTTTCAGATCCCTCTGCCTGGGCAGAACTGAGATAAATATGTTTTGAGATTTATGTTCTGCTTGTGCCGCCTGGTGAAGTCAGCTGCAAAAGTACATGAGTACACTGACCATACATAGGTTGGTGATGGGGAGATCAGGTGGTGAGGGAGAGGACTGGCCACAGGCCCTTATATTCCAGCTTAAGAAAATAAGATGCTAACACTTCATGCCCATGGCTGCATCTTAGGGTTAGCTTAAGGGACCGCTCTCCTTCATTAGCAGGCATTAACGTGGCTTTCTGTAGTAATCAGACAAAACTGTCTGCTTTCAGAAACAGTTTATATGTGCCTTGATTCCAGATGGTTTGTGTGTAAGTTTCCTAGCCACATTATAATATCTGCTGGTGTTAAATATAGCTTTGTACTCCTGGAAATAGGAATATTTTCACGTGCTTTCTGGCCTTCTGTTGAAAGGAAGGAGGAAGGGAGTGTCTGCTGTTGGAGGAATTCTGCTGATGGATATATGATGATGACTTGGGTTCTTGGGTGCTTCAAGGAAACATAAGCAAACATTGACAAGCACTTGGAAGCAGATCGCTTGATGATTTTCTTGTTTGTTTCTTCAAGTACCAATTCAGTTTGTTTTGAGTAATGTTGCCTTCAACCATCACCATGTATGTATTTATGTATGCATCCAAAAACATATATAGCACATTTTAAGGACCTCACAAAGGCGCTTCGGCATACCTATCTGGCAGTTCCAACTAACACTACCTCTCTTACTACCGCCACCGCCTTCAACACCATTGCCACCAACACCACCACTGCCATAACCGCCACCGCCGTTACTGCTATCAGTTACTACTTTTCAGAACCTACAAAACGTTTGACTTTAATTGTCGCCACTGGTATTACCACCTTCAGCTGAATCAGTTGCGTTCATGTTTCATCGGAACATAATCATTACCACTACAGGACTATTGTAATCATTACCACTACAGGAATAATGTAATCATTACCACTACAGGACTAATGTAATCATTACCTTTGCTTTCATCCTAACAAATTATTATGGTACACAGATGTTAAAAACATCTGGCCTGGAAACTTCAACACATTCAATATGGAAGAAGGTTTTCCTCATTGTCTTGGCTGACCCAGATCTTAGCTAATGCACTTCTCACTGAAATTTGAGCATAGTCTATTGGGAGTATTTGGAAGAGAAGATGTCCCTTTATTCCCACCACTAGGTTCCATCTGATCCTGCAGCCGCAGCAGCAGCAGCATATGCAGCATCCAATCTGTGAAAAAATACCAGATGCTCCAACTTAATTATTTATTACATGAATTTAATTTATTGCAGCTCTTATTGGAAGAATTGATTTTCTTTCTTCACCTTCTTCCTTATGAATATTTGAACAATTACATTTTGCAGCACTTGTACAGAACGCAAGACTGCTGCATAAAAACTACTACTTGTGGTGTGATTTGTGGGTAGGAGGTGTATAGTTCCCCTGCACTGGTTAAGGTCATACCCCTACTGGGATTTTCCACATTCATTTCACCCTTGTCCATGGCTTTTCTGACTCACTGCCCCCCAATACAAATCACACCCTAACAAGAATCACCAACTGTGAGGCAGACTGCTGCTACAGTAATTTGAAATTATGACATTATGTCCATGGCCTTCAATTTTTTTTAATGCAGAAAATCACATTTTCCCATACAAAAATTGTGGTTTCCATATCAAAGAGCACATTTTTTATGTAAAAAATTATGGTATCATACTGAAAATCTGTTTTCATGCTGAAATTTTGATTTTCCTGCTGGAAAGCATGATTTTGTATACAGGATCAACCCTAGTTTCTTGATGAAAATCGTGGTGTCAGACTAAGATTTTCACTTCATTTCGTTTTATTTATTGCTTCCAAAAACAGCACAAAATATAGTACATAAAATACATGTTGAATATAAGAGGCAGACTGAGAAAGAGCCATATATTCTGCTTATTTGGGTCACCTATGTCATGCTTGAAAACTGTGTTCCTGGGAAAAATGACAGTTTTCATACTGAATTTAATTTGTACAGCTTTGTTATTGATAAACAAACGCACTGCATCAGTCAGGCTAAAGTTTAATAAATGCAACGACAATATGGGAATGAAAGCATTTGCTGGGGTACTATTTATCCCCATGAGGGAAATTTGACCTCCGTACTGGAACATCTGTGACCTGTGACCCGCGAAATGCCGCAGGTCATCACCGACTGACCTCAGATTCTGCCCCAGAATATGTCTCTCCCTCCCAACGGGAACCATTTATTGAGACTGGTATCGTTTATTGGGACATTTATTGATCTCGTATTGAACCAAGCCTCCCTGACGGCCCGTAATTTTGTCACCTTCCTCGTGCTTCTCACACCAACCAACACTTGCACGGTTAATGTAATTGGTGGAGATAGATAGACGGGGAGAGACAGGCAGACATATATACATACATACAGAGAGACAGACAGACAGACAAATGGTAGATAATGAATAGAGATGTGCCAAAGGATGGAATGAATGACATGTATAGGGTTAATAATGAATGAGTGGAAGGACAAATGAGAGAATGGAGTGGTAACAAATGAAAGGACAGACGTGGGGCAAGTGAAAGGACGGATACAGAGAGGCAGATACGATTACAGATACTGAGACAGATATAGGGACAGATGGGAAGACATACAGGACCTTGAAGGACAGATATAAAGACAGATGAAAATACAGATATAGGAACAGATGAAAGGACAGATTTGGGGACACATGAAAAGACAGATAGCAGAAGAAATGAAAGGACAGGTATAGGGACAGGTGAAAGGACAGATATAAGGACAGATATAGGGACAGGTGAAAGGACAGATATGAGATCTGTCCTTTCACCTGTCCTGGATAGGTATAGGGACAGGTTAAAGGACAGATATGAGAACATGTATAGGGACAAGTGAAAGTACAGATATGAGGACATGTATAGGTGCAAGTGAAAAGACAGATATGGGAAGAGATAAAAGGACTTTTATGAGGACAGCTATAGGGACAAGTGAAAGGACAGGTATAGGGACAGGTATAGGGACAGGTGAAAGGACAGATATGGGACCAGATACAGGGGCAGATGAAATGCTGTTTGGACTGAGAAAACAATGAGAGACATTTATGAATCGGTCTGTCTTCTTGTTTGTTCGTTCTACATCAGGCTCAACCAAATCTATTTACACGAGTGGTTTTATTTACCCGACGTGTTTCGCAAACAGAAATAATAGTAGGCTGCTGATGAAATCATTCTCCGAATCGAACACTGGCAGAGCAGTCAAAGCCGGGTGCAATGGAGCGCGGTCGGTTTCATCTGTAATCTGGCTATTGGATGGAGCTTTTGTCACTGAACCGTGTCGCATTTCGTCCTGCTTTTACGTTAAGTTGTGTGCTCAAGAGTTCGATTATGCTTATGACTATGATTTATATAGGGGATGCACAACAGTCTAATGGTTTGCCAGCTGGAATGTCAGGGGTTCAAATTCCTTTTAGGGCAAAAAGACTTTTCTAGATTTCACCTGCATTTGTGTTTCCTAGTGAATTCGCTATAAAATGAGTATGCTGTCAGTGGGAAGATCTGACAGCAAGGTAGACAACTGGCCGCCAACCCTCGTATGCCGAAGCTAAGAAAATGAAGGTGCTAACACTTTGTGCTTATGGCTGTTGCTTGGGGCTAGCAGAAGGGACTGCTCTTCCTTCCGTCTTATTTAGAAATTGTAAATTTTACTGAATGGCGTGGAGGGAGGATCTATGATGTGGTTGTGAACTTGTTTAGGAAGATGATTGACCATAAGCTTATAGTTCATCTAGAGCAGTTATGTTTTATGATGCTGATTGTGAGTAGACCATCTGGATGTACCTATTTAAACGTTTATGTAGCGCCCTTTTTGACCTCTGAAAGGTTAGTGATGGCATTGATTAATGATGGCTTTGTTTGAAAACAAGCCGTGAACAGCTAAGAGATAAGACCGTTTGACCAACTTAAGTTTGACATTTTATCAGCAACTGTTAAGTAATAATAATTGATTTAATTGATTGTTTACAAATCGTGACATATTTGATTTCGTCCCCTTGCTTGTTTACATTGTGGGCTTGTTCTTATTTCTGAGACAAGTTGTCTGTAAATTGGTTGGTTTCAGCATTTACCTTATGCCAGGATATTTTACAAGATTTTACATTGTACTACATTACATATTATTATATTACACCACATTGCGTGGTATGTCACACTAAATTACGTTAGTTCACATGAATACACAAATTAATCCAATTAATTCAAATAGAAATGTCCCCAGAAAGAGACCTTGTGAATTCAGGCATGTTTATAGTACGATAGCTAACAATTTATTAAATTTGAAACCAGTTCTGAGGGAAAACTACATGGTCAGTTTCTTAGGCAGTGGTCTGTCCTCAGTCAATTAAAAAAGTCAGTGAAATATCATCTGTTAAGTTTTCAATAACTACTGTCCTTCTGGCAAAGATTTGCACCGGCATCATTACTGTTTTAGTATTGTGTAAAATTAAAGGTGTTATAGTAATTGAGTGATGCAGTTTCTAGCAGGACTCGTGACCCTTTTTGGTTGACCTATGAAGCGCCAGCAGCAGCTGTTAAACTTACAGTGGTACCTGTGTTTCTTCCATAATTAAATAAACAGTCTTAAACTGAGAAATTTAAATAAAAACTTAGTAATTCTACCTGGAAGCATTTCTTTCCATTTTCCCCGTCAATCCAGGGGCAAACCCCTTGCCTTTCTCCATCACAGAGATAGTAGTTCCCCAGGCCTCCTTCCCCCTTACCAAGAAGTCCCTTCAAGGATGTAATGATGACAGGCTGTTGAATTTCCAATCAATACTCAATCCCTCATTTTGTTTATAAATGCGTAAAATTGATATACATGCCATGTATGTTTGTGTAATGAAAGCAGGTATATTCAAGGTTTCATATGCATAAACAGATAATTTTCCTGTACAGTATCCAGTCTCCCACAAACATACTTGTTTATCATCAACGGTCTATGACATATCTGGATGTTTGGTAGCAGTCTTGAGTGTTTATACCGTAAATAAAGGTGCTGTTGGCATCAGAAGAACTGAAGTTGTCCAACATCACAGCCTGTTACCTGCTTCCACGAACTGGTTATTAAGTGTTTATTGAAAAGGCACTGTATAAATAGCCTGATACATGCATACATACATGCATACATACACACATACATACATACATGCATAAATACACACATACATACATAGATACATACATACTTCTCCCTACGATTACTGGCTCAGCCGATGTATGCATGGCGTGTTAACAGATGTGTTACTTATACATACATATATCATATATACACACCCATACATTACATACATATACATGTACATACATATAGGCAGACATAAATACATACGTACATACATTCGCCTACGTTCCTTGCTCAGCCGATGTATGCATGGCGTGTTAACAGATGTGTTACTTATGCCTACATATATACATATGCACCCATACATACATACATTCATACGTACATTCTTTGACTTGCATTTTTGTGTAAGATGAAGGTAAAGTAAGGTAACTGCTCTTTCAATACTGGTCTTCAGACGTTTTCTAGCAAGGTCACCATGAATTTAGCCACAGCATTTTTTTTTACTTATGGCAGCTGACGATATGATGTTGAGAAGCTAATGATATGATGTTGCTCACCCACGTAATTGTGATTGTAGCTGCAAACTTATATAGCGCCTCTTCAAGAGGAACTCCAAAGGTGCATGCTCCCGACTTCTGACTTCTGACCCATCAGACTTTGACCGGGCTTCTCCAATGAGTTGCAATTTTGGACTACAGTTACAATTGAAGTGACCATTGATTGATGGTCACTTCATACATACATACCTACGTACAATTGATGGTCACTTCAGTTTGATAGCTGCTTCAGTTGCATTGTGCATTGTGATAGCAGCGCTATAGAAAGGCATTAGCTGAGATTAGATTAGATTTTGAGGGATGATAAGGAGATTACGGTTGCTGATGATTTTCTTGTTATTGTGTTTACAGTTGATCTGCTGGACAGCACAACTGCTGATGCCTTGGACTGGGTCTCCTACTCAACTGCCGAACGAAGCAGCCGCAGAGGAGTAAGACAACATTCACAACATATCGTGATTTTATGGGTTCACATTATTTGTTGTATAGTCGTTATCATCATCATCATCATCATCATTATCATCACTCTCATCAACATCATTGTCATTATTATTGTCCTTGTTGCATGTATGTATGTATGTATGTATGAGTGTATGTATGTATGTAGGTCTGTAAGTATGAGTGTATGTATGTATGTGTGTGTATGTATATATGTATGTATGTATGTATGTATATATGTATTGAGACACTTCACAGAGGGCCATTTAAGAACCTCTCAGAAGCCCTGCATGTGCACACAGCTGTATAAGTGATCTGAGAAGATGCTACTTAAAAGTACATGTATGTTGAAAATGGGTTGATATGATACGGTACATGTACGTATCATCATCGTCATTGTCGTTATCACCATCAGCATATTTATGTAGGCTATGTGTCAAGACTTCATCATCATCATCATCGTAATCATCACCATCACCACCACCATCATCATCATCACATTTATGTAGGTTATGTTTCGAGACACTTGGATAACACCTTTGAAGGACCTTGCAAGAGAGTCTAGTGGTTACCATGCTGGACTGTCAGTCGAGGACTCAGGGGCTCAAATCCCTGCCACCAGGGCAGAAATTTCAGTCCACTTGTATTCCCTAGCCAGCTCAGTTATAATGAGTATATCGTCTGTACACAGTCAACGGGATGATCAGATGGCAAGGGAAGAGCTGGCCACCCACACTGATATACTGAGGCTAAGAAAAAAGAAGGCGCAAACACTTCATACCCACGGCTGCTTCAAGTCCAGCTTGAGGGACTGCTTTACAGCTCCTTCTTCAAGACACTTGGATAGCACCATTAAGGACCTTTTGAAGCTTGGCAAACATGGTTCGATGACAAAACAAATATGCAACTGGAGTTGTTGGTACAGTACATGTACCTATCATATCAGTCATCATCATTGTCATCATCATTGTCGTCGCCGTCGTAGTTGTCATTTCCTGATGCCGGCCTTTTGACAGTGATGGGTGATGCGAACAAATGCTCTCTTTGTTTGTTCAGTTACTCTTCAACAAAAAGCTTTGCTTCTCTTCTAATCTGCTTCTGCTGTGTCCAGACAAATCCATCTTGTCTAGTACTAGTCTGTCTGACATGGTCAGTCATTCGATGTGTGTGAACTGTCTCCCTGGTTTTGTCCAGGAATTAGGATTGTTGTTGTGATTGCTGAGATAGAATGACGGTTCGCAGTGAATCGCTTTGGCCCGGGAGTCCATTCTAAGCCTTTCCTTGAGTGCTCCGGGGATTAGGGAGTGACTCCAAGGTCCAGCTGCCTGCTTCACAAGCGAGAGTACTTCACAGGGTGGATAGGAAGCGGGGATTACACCGGATCCGGGATTTATTGTGCCACTGGTAATCGGAGAACCTTGTCGGAATCTTTTGGCAGGCAGTTGTCCGGCTGGTTGCAAATAGAAAAACACCATCAAAGTGGCGTCATTTAGTAAATGCGTGTCTGTATTGATGTCTGCTAGACAACCCCTTCCCCTTGCTGTGTTTCCGACCCCCCAGACGCCGTACCCAATGCTCCGCTGCCTTCTGTGCTGTCCTAAACTCAGTGTTAATTTTGCTTTTCTCTCGGGAACAGTTAGTTCCTTTGATGTGCCCAGCGGTTTACGGCTGGCGCTGCTGATGAAGATCAAAGAACTGATGGCAGTGACGGAGTTGACGGCCTGACTGCTGCTGATGCTGTTGAACAAACAGAGGCAGTCTTACGAGGGGCAGACACAAATTATGGAATTAAATTTTAAGCGTTTTAGTTCGTTAACCCACATCTGTCCTCTGCTTTGTAATAGGACTTGGCATATGGGAGAGATTCCTTGCATCTGCCTTCCAACCCAAAACTCTGACTGAACTTCTTGCTTTGTTTGTCGTAATTATTTTTTTGGGACAGTTTGTGCTGAATCTTCAAGAAAAACAAATTATTTCAAACACGCAAAGCTGTAAAAGCAAGTAGAAAACTTAAGCAAAATAAACCTACAAAACATGATCCAATATTAACAGATTAATGCTCTGTGGTGTGCTGCTCGGGAAACTGAAATGCTGGATGCTTGGGAGGAAAAATAAACATCAATATTGTTTTCTGCTCTTTTCTCGTCCCACTTTTCTGCATTTTCTGCCGTTTGGCAGACTCGGCCATGAACTGAGTGACTGAGTAAATCAACTGTGCACTGTTGATGGGAAGAACGCTGGGTGGACTGCCCATCCACCCACGTATGCTGAGGCTAAGAAAACAAAGTCGCTAACACTTCGTATCTATGGCTGCTTCTCAGGGTTTGTTTAAGGGACTGACGGTCTCCAGTTGGATTGAATTACCATACTTTGTATCTGTTTGAAATGGCAGTTCATGAATTATCATTAGTGTGATGCTGCCAACAGTCCTGTATGTTATATATCCATTATCCAAAGTCCATAAATTATAATGAAAACTTAACCTTACTTAATTAAATCCTTAAAACTTTGATTTTTTTTAGTCAAAACACCATTAAATAATTGTTGGCAGTATAAATTTTTATTTATACAGTGTTTGTATTTGCGGTGTGGCACGTTCAGGAGCTATGTAATGACTGAAGTTCCCCTTAACTTAGCAGACTGATGTTTTACCTAATTATCTTTCTCGTTATCCCCCCCCTTGCCTCACTATTGTTTTCAATCGAGGCTTTGCCGCTGTTTGCGCAAAGAGATGTGACGGTAACTGATATAAAATTGGTTTAGATTTCTCTGTTTATTTCAGTCGTTAATAATTCCGTGTCTCTTGTTTTCGTTGTATTGTTTTTATGGTATTCGTGTAAAATCTCATTAATTTGGCTAGCGTTACTGAGTTGTCGTGATATATCGTGTAATACAAAAGTACCAGGTACACCAGATCCTGCTTCTGTCTTGCACTGTTATGACGTGAAATCTGGTATAACATAGCCAGGAACATAGGTCCCATTTGCTGCTGGTCAGCGTGAGAATATGACCTTGTTGTAACACGGCGTTCGCAAATGTAGTTCTAAGGAGGTTTCGGTGTATTTATTTTTGTGTATGTTTCATGACCGTTGTGACTATGCTGGGTGGACACAGTAGAAAAACGAAGACTTGACATGACTTGAATTAAACATGAGAAAAGCACGAGATTTTGCAATTGACCAAGAAGAATGGAGGGAGATCATTTATTGGCACACTTCTCTGCCAAATGGATGGTATCAGGAACAGATGATGATTATGTTTGCATGTATCCGGACATTTCGCCTTTTGGGAGCCTCTCAGACACAATAAATTTGTTAATGTTTCTGCAGCTGGAATGAGATTCTGGTATACCCTATGCTGCGAGGTGGTCTGTCGGTAGCGCGTTTGGTCAGTGATCATGCGGTTGCGGGTTCGACTCCATGTAACGGCCCAGGGCAAGTTGTTTGTGCACACCGTGCCTCTGCCATCAAGCAGTACGATTTGGTACCGGCATAAACTGGGAAGTAAACGGCAAGTCCTGTGATGCAATGGCCAGGTGTCCAGCACCTTTGGATTTGTCCATTGCCGGATCAAGGGCCTAAGAAGAGAAAATGAGCACTGCCCTACGTTCCTCATGGGACATGGGAGTTTTACAACTTACTTACTATACCCTGTCCTTTTGGGGAGCCTCTGAAATTCGCTAAATTTTGTTAATGTTGCTGCAGCTGGAATGAGATCTGGTATTCCATATGCACTCGTTTAATTTGTTATTAGCAAGGTAAATCCTCTTTATTGCAGTCCCTTATCTGCTTTGCTACTCAAAGGCAGAGAAATCTACTGATGAAGGATCTTGAACAGATACAACAGCCAGAATCCAGACATCCTGTCTTTATGGCTTACGGATACTTGACAACAAATTGCCAATTCCATCTTATATCTCTGGAATTTATACTCCAGAGAAAGTGGTGAAAAGATTTATTTAGTTATGAAGATTCCTCTTTGTTTAGTTTCGTTTGGTTTTCTAATTTTTTGTTTTTTTTGTTTTCATCTATGCTGTGTCTTTCAGTACTTGCGAAACTGCTCTTTGAAGTTAAGTGTTCTGTGCATATAATCTCTTCATAAATAACAAGACAGTTACATGCTTGCATGGATGCATGCATACATAGATACATACACACATAAAAACATACAAGCACACATACATACACATACACACATACATACATACATGCGGACATGCAAGTTTTTATCGCCATGGCGACTAACTCTTGCTTGCTGGGTTAATTTGGCGCAGGTGTTGGTCTTTTCTCGCCGTCCAACACCTCTTCCTCGGGCCCTAGACGGATGTTGGTACAACAAACAGCGTTGACGATTTTCCTTGGAATTAAGTTGATTTTCTAAGTGTTTCTGTCGGGGGGGGGGGGGCACTTGGCGGGTGTTTGGGTTTCCCTTCTCCTCCGACAAAGAGCCGACCGACCGACTGGCAACTGGGGGGCCTCCTCGATGGGATGTGCCTGGCTCGATTAGTTCAAAGTGCTTGACAGCTGCGATGCTGGGCCGCCCTGGTCGAAGGCTACATGGGGTGTAAGGTTACGGGGAGGCGGGCGGAATGTTACGGGCTGTTAGCCGCCCCCTTCAAGAGGGATCTATAGCGAGTATGTGATGCTGTTTGGGTCAGCAGATGGGGGTTGTATATCATGTAGTTATGGGGGTTTAGTAGGAGAAGGAGGCGTCCAATATGGAAATGGAGGCGGATGGAGTTGGAGGGCTTGTGTTGTCCGTCACTTTGGCCTTGTTTATATTGGTTGTGTTGGATAGAAGATGATTTATTCCGGCGGCTATTGGAGGCGGTTGTTGGGTGGTTCTGGGAGGTGTGTGGGTGTGCCTAGGGGTCACCGGGATGACCCCTGCGCGATGAAACGTTCGTGATGTCCGGAGATTTATTTCGTTCTTTTGGTTTCTTGTTCCTGTCAGCTAATGGAGCCGGAATTACTTAATTGGATTACTGCTCTGTAGCCGGCTGTTCATGATATTTTATTAGCGTTCATATGGCATTCTTACAGTATTCTTGATGGTTTTCTTATGGTATTCTGAATTCTAATGGTATTCATGTGGTACTGTGATGGTTTCTATTGTATTCTAATTTCAAATGGTATTCTTGTGGTACTATGGTGGTTTTATTATGGCATTCTAAATTCTAATGGTATTCTTGTGGTACTGTGATGGTTTTCTATGGCATTTTAAATTTATTCTGCTGACATTCTTGTGGCACTGTGATGGTTTTCTGTGGTATTCTAAATTCTAATGGTATTTTTTATGGTAAACTGTGAAACTTTCTTCAGTGCAATTGTACCGAGTAATTGTAATCGTCATATCTTCGGCCAGGTTCTTCAAAAACATTCAATAAACAACAAATTTGTCAAAGTTCAGTGCAACATGACTTAACACATGTTTTTGTGCTCTTCTGAAATCACAACATACCTCTTTCAGAAAAATCTTATGGCTGCTTTTTTGGTTTTTTGGTTGCAATTGCAAGTAATACACAGAAATTGACTCCATTTGAAAAGGTTGTCATAAATTTTTCTGCAAAGCTAAATAAAGCCTTGCTTGGCTTCCTTATGTAAACTTCAGGGTATCCAATTTATTGAGAAGTATTACCTTTGCTTCGGGTTCTTTTAGAGTTGCACACTGCATATCAGACAACAGTGAATCATTGTAGCTTGTAGCTGTTTTTGGCTTTTAGCTAATCAGTGTGGCGGTTCACAATAGAATCTTTTTGATGTAAACATTGTAGTTGTTGGCTTTTTGATTCAATTGTTTTCTGCTTGCTTTTCCAGAAGCTGTTGTTGTACGAATGTGCGTATGATGGATAGAACAACTTTAGATTAAGCAAACAGAGATATTGCTGATCTGTTTATTTCTTAGAGCTGGTCTTTGATTGTTCAGTTTAAATCCAAATCTACAGAAGTCTTTTTGCCCTGTTTGATTTGCACGAGCCCTTTTTATTTTATTAAATTTTATTAAACTGTTACTAAATTTTTTGTTAAACGTTTGCTGAATTTTATCTAAGTTTCTTAAACAGTAATTAGAGTGTTTCTACAAACTTTCAAACATTCTCTCTAGGCTGATTATGAGGCTGCCTTCGGGTAGCCTCAATTTATATATAGCAAGGGTGAGTCCTTTTGCAAAAGATGGATTCAGTTTGTGATCCATGCCCCAACCAATCATTATTCATGTTATAACAAGGCATGTGATGTGGAGGTCCCGGTGTATCAGTCCTCTTCAATGTATCTAAAGCACTGAACAAAGTACAAATGCCAGTCAGTTTTTGGCAGTGGATTGAAAGTGGCTCTACATGGATGTTGACCCTTGAATGACCCCTACTAATAGCTTCTAGTAGAAGTGCAGTCCTTCAGATTCCTTCCTCTTGTTTATCTGCAGAGTACGTGTTTTGTGGCGGAGGGGTGGTCCGATGAAAATAGGAGCCTTGTCCAATCTAGATTCTTAAAAGTAATGTCTAGTATAAGAGCAGACACTTATGCGGCTAGAATGCCCTTAGGCATAAGCTGTCTTGTATCGAAGCACACTCGATGTCACTTGCCGCCAGACAGTTTTGGCTATTATAACAGTGAATACCATATAGTAATGCAGATGTATAAAAAGGCCACATTAAGTAAGTATCTGAGCAATGTCTTTATTAATGAAAACAAACACCCATACTTCACAAACAATTACTTTTACTATCTGGCTATAGGCCACAGTGACTGAAAACCGTTAGGAACCAATGATGATGATGATGATAACGACGGTGGTCATGGTGGTTGAGGAGGAGGAAGTGATGGTAGTGGTGGTTGAGGTGGTGGTGATGATGATGACGATGATGATGCTGATGATGACGGTGGTGGCGGTGGTGGTGGTGGTTGAGGAGGAGGTGGTGGTGGTGGTTGAGTTGGTGGTGATGGCGGTGGTTTTGATGATGACAATGACGATGAGGATGATAGCACCTCTGTTGAGTTTATCCTCTAAGAGGCGCTTTATAAATCTCAAATTACATCACAGTTACAATGGTGATGATAATGATAGACCACAGCGACTGTGCTTATTATGAGAAATTTATGTCTATGTGCATCTGGCTACTCAAGTGTCTGCCATTTTAGACACTGGTTTGAAGAGTGGGCTCTTGGTTTTACGATACAGACTGACTAACTCCTGTGCCTAAGTCAGTCCTTCCATACATAAGTCAGCCTGGGGCTATGGAATCCAATTTTCTTTTGGGACGAGGCTTGTTACATTTGGGGTGTTGGCAGCGAACGTTTTTGACACGGCATTTTCACCTCAGGAATTGTTTTTTCTGTACAGTCATCTGATAGTTTACAGGTTTGAAATGTGAAACCGAAGTTATTTAAAACTGAGTCCTTTAGGCCTATGATAGGAAAGTCTGGGACTTTTATCTCGGATGAGAATTGCTAAGGACGGTTGTCATCACTTTTAAGTGGACTGATGTCTATTAAAAGACCTGCCACTTTTAGACTTCAAAGCTAACTTACAGCTTGCAAAAACTGCTAGGAATGGATAAAGCTGATTTAGAAAAAGCAGTCTGATCTGAAGATCGGACTATGGAGCATGATCAAGTGGGATCGAATGGAGCGTTCGATTATAGTTTTCTGTTGGGAGAAAGAATTTGTTTACGAAGACAATGATAGGAGTTCTTAGCTCTGTTGAGAATTAGTGGTTCAGAGCTGTCTTTGAATCTTTGAGAGTATTTACCTTTGATTCTTTGAGAGGAGTTGCCTTTGAATCTCTGAGAGGAGTTGCCTTTGATTCTGTGAGAGGAGTTGCCTTTGAATCTCTGAGAGGAGTTGCCTTTGGTTCTTTGAGAGGAGTTGCCTTTGAATCTCTGAGAGGAGTTGCCTTTGATTCTCTGAGAGGAGTTGCCTTTGAATCTCTGAGAGGAGTTGCCTTTGGTTCTTTGAGAGGAGTTGCCTTTGAATCTGTGAGAAGAGTTGCCTTTGATTCTTTGAGAGGAGTTGCCTTTGAATCTGTGAGAAGAGTTGCCTTTGATTCTTTGAGAGGAGTTGCCTTTGAATCTTTAAGAGAAGTCGATTAAGAGTCCTTCAGAAGTGTCACCCTTTAGATTGTAAAAAATTGTGAACTCAAGATTCTCTGTTGTCGAAAGACACCAAAAGCTTAGTTGCCTAGGACTAGGAGTTTTGGTAATTCTCTCAAATCTCTTAAGTTCTCTTATATAAGATAAAGTACATAAGACGTAGGGGATGCGCTCATTTCCTTTTTTTAGGCCCTTGAGCCGGTATTGTACGAATCCCAAGGTAAAGTATCTGATCGTGGAATGTACAGTAATACAGCAACTGGATTTCTTTTCAACATTTCATTTTTACATGAGCCATTAAGATTCGGGTGCCAGACACAGAGGTGAAAGGCATTTTGTATTATCAGTATGCCACCATCCAATCCAGATGAATCAATGGTCTCCGTGTCAGGAACAATGACCCTGGACATCCGGGGCAATCTCTCCTCATTTGAATGGATCGAACAGAGGCTGAATAATTAAGCTTTGCACTCAGTCTTTGGGTGGATCAGTTGCTGGAGCAATTTCAGAGATTTTGTCAGCGTTAAATGAAACCACCTCAGCCAGAATCTGATAAACCAGTATAGACCAATCCAAGGATATCACTCTGTGGATATACTGTATATCAGTCCTTGGAGACCCTTCTCTATAGATCAGTATACAGCCCTTAAGGAATCTATTTCCTTTGGAAAGACAAGAAGTTTGA
The DNA here is from genome assembly GCA_964023275.1 of Norana najaformis. Classification (NCBI taxonomy): domain Eukaryota; kingdom Metazoa; phylum Annelida; class Clitellata; order Crassiclitellata; family Hormogastridae; genus Norana; species Norana najaformis. The sequence goes on from OZ029922.1 coordinate 3,141,694, forward strand.
AGAAAATGCATTCAGGTTATTATTTCAAAACAGCGTAAGAGGAAATGTTGGCCATAGCCATGACTTGTCAAAAGGCGTTTGTGATGATTCTTTTAAAAAGAACAAACGTATGACCTAGGAAACTGAATGTTACACTGTAAGCACTGATGTCTGGAAACTGGACACTATTGCAAACAGAATGCACATGAACATAATTGTGTGGTAATACAGCAACAGTTACTTTGCTATATATTTTAAAACTAATTGTTGAAAATGGAAGCCACTAATGCAGTGGAACGCTATAGACATCATTGGTCTGGTAAGAAAGTACAATTACTGTGGCCTATAGCTAGACATTGCTGTTTTCTTTCCAAGTTATTAGACAAAGCGCTTGATGGAAGGCAATAATGACTGTGCTTTGAGAGCAGACAGTTTATGCGAGTGTTATTGCCACGCTAGTGTCTACTGTTTTAGGAGGTGGCCATAAATTTAACCGAAGTTGACTAAATTATGACTCTGGAATATGCTTCCTGTTTCTGACCTCTTTGAAAATTCTGTGATGTCATATAGGTTGGAGTTGAAGTCCCATCTTTTTCAGATTGCTTATCCTCTGTAGCCTGTATCCTGGTCTCCGGTTTTGATGGAACTTACTGTTCTGTTTTGAAATAATGCATTTTCTTCAAACTTCTTATCTTTCCAAAGGATATAGATTCCTTAAGGGCTGTATACCAATCTACAGGGAAAGGTCTCCAAGGACTGATATGTATCCAGAGAGTGATTATGCTTTTGGATTTGGCTGTTTTGCTTAGAAGTGATCTGCGATTGATGCCTGTGCATTATGATAGTAGTGATGTTGAAGTTTATGGATTAGATTAAATTTAGTTTGTACTGTCCAAGATTTAAGAGCTCTAGTAGCAGGGACTTGGAAGTTGAATTTACAATTTAGTGGAGATCAATTTGTATATAAGATAACAATGCACAGAGACTTTTCTCTGCTCCATCTGTTAGCAGACTGCCAAGTTCTTCTGCTTCTGCAGCTTCATCATTGGTATCAGCGTCGCTGCTGCTGCTGCTGCGTCTGACCTGCATGAGTGATAAGATAAATGAATTATTCAGAAGCAGTGAGTTATGTATTAATACGGCTGTCACTGATACCAGTTCAGCTGTGCCTTTAGAGTTGGTCACGCTGGTATTTTGCATCAAGTTCCCTCTTCTTTATTCCTCCTTAGCTCCTGATTGTTCAGACGTAGTGTTTACGTTTTAGTTCCTGTGGTTTGCATACCGGTATTTTTGCTTTTTGGGTGGCTAATTGCCTGTTTTGGTGATGTTGTAGCTGTTTGGATGGCTAATTGGCTGTTTTGGTGATGTAGTAGCAGTATGTGTGGCATAGTAGCTGTTTGGGTGGCACAGTGGCTGCTTGGCTGGCTAATTGGCTGTTTGACTGGCTAATTGGCTGCTTGGCTGGCTAATTGGCTGCTTGGCTGGCTAATTGGCTGCTTTGGTGGCATGATATCTAGGTATGATCAGATTACCTGTACAATTGTGTCAATTCTACTACCCTGTATAAATTTACTGATCCTAGGTTGGCAGGGGTTTATGGGTGGCAGAGTAGCTGAATGAGTGGCATGATTGCTAGCATGTTGGTCTTTCAAGCTCCAAGGCTGGGGTTAAAAAATGTAGGCACTGTGCAGTAGCGGATCCAGACAGACATGCTGACAGAAAGACAGACAGGTGACTGACTTACTGACTGACTGACTTATTGATTTACAGACTTACTGACAAAACAGGCAGCTGAGACAGAGACGGAGGCAGAGAAAGATGGATGACAGAGCCAGTTGTAATCCGAGACTGACCCTTAAAGCATAACTGAACTGGTTTAGCCATTACAACAGATTTTATAGCATTTTAGCTAAGGCGGTAAATCTTGCTTTGCTTCATGTTACACACACATGTCACATGATCACAGAAATGGCGGTACAGCCACTTACACCATTTCACAACTTTTATTCATTTGCAGTGTAACTGGTGCATACGTTAATAATCATATCTTTTGGTGGTGCTGTATTCTGTGTTGTATTTTAAAAGAAATTTGTTGTTATTGTTGTCAATGTTGCCAGTGGCGAGAGGCAAGTTACACGAACAACGAGGGTGATGTCTTGCGGGTCTATACGGTGTGTGATGTAGCGGCAACGTCAGTGGACAACTGGTTGAGGACTCCATACATACAAAGAGGAGAGGCGAGTCGCATCTACATTGAAGTCAAGTTCAGCATGAGAAAATGCACCAAATATCCATCTCCAGGCCGGCTGCAGCAATGTAAGCTTTTCTGCCTAAAAGAATGGCACTAGGTTCCCAGTCTTTCTCGGTCACTGGCCAAGACTCTGGATTTCCCTACCTATTTCTGTCTGCCGTGCAACTAGGGGTGTAAGAATTTTGGCCAGCTGCCTTGGCTTCCTGTTTAGTTCCAGATAAGATTTGAACTGGTCTGGGAGGATTTGATGAAAAGAGACTTAAGATCAAGCAAGGATTTGTCCCAAAGAGTTTACTGATGTCTGGAATTACAGTTTTTGAAGGCTGTGTATCTGTAGAACATGTGTAAGTGATTCTGAAGACCTGGGGTATAAAGATGATATGACTGAAGTGATATGGCTGAAAGGAAACAGTTGTGACAGTGTGTACTATGAACCAACAACCTAGGACCGGCTCTTTATTTCAAAACAAACTCCAGTTTGAACTAAGGTTTCCTCTTAGATCGGCAGGCAAATGTCTTCTATTTCGATCCAGTTATCATGTATGTATGTATATTTTGCATAGTCAGTAAGCAAGTAATTATCAGGCAAGTGTCTTTTATTTTCATCTAAATAGCATGTGTGTGTGTATACACACACACACATATATATATATATATATAATGTATATTTGCATAGTCAGCAAGTAATTAACCTTTATTGAATCTGAAAAGTGCATGAAAATTACACATTACAGAATGGTTAGAAAAATGGTTACAACTATCTACCAAGGTTGTTAATATGTTCCATACAAATATTTAGATATGTACATACGCACAAAAGTACCATACAAGTGAATATGCAGTATAACTGGTTCCATGCAAAGGATTATAAATGACTAACCTAAAGAAGTCTCGAGATTAGATTTGATAAGATTAGTGTAGGTATCAGGGTGCAATTTTTAGGGGTAAAGTTGAACTTCCACCACTGGTTCGATATCTCATTAAAGATAGATTTTCACTATACGTTTAATTCTTACCCTTAGCTCTTTCCCCTACAATAAATTGCACCCTGGATTAGATTAGATTACAATCAGTAATCAACAAGCAAAGACTACAAATACAAAGTGGAAAACTTAATTAGAAATATATTCAAAGCTACATCTACTGACAGAAAACTCATTGGGAGCAGCTCAGATTTCACAGCAACTTCTGACAACTGTTACCCGGTTTCTCTTTGCACTCTGTACAGGCAAGGAGGCTTTCAAACTTCTCTACTACGAGGCCGAATCCGATTTCGCAAACTCAATGATGCCGACTTGGGACGAGGAGACATACCGTCACATCGACGTTATTGCGGCCGACAAGGTATTCACCGACAACAACGATGCCATCATCAATGTCGAAACCAGAAGCATCTCCGTGATGCGATCCGGAGTCTATTTTGCGTTCTACGATCGAGGGGCCTGTGCCACGCTGCTCTCCGTCAGGGTCTACTACTTCATCTGCCCCGCAGTTTCCGCCAACTTGGCGTTGTTTCCGAATACGACGACTGGACCAGAACTGACGTCCATTGTTCAGGTGGAATAATAAACCGCCTTTGTTTTCTGTCGACTATGGTCTTGTCATCGCCGTTGTCATCATCTGACTCACACACATGATCAGCAGATGTACTTGTGTATGGATGGATGGATGGATAGATGGATAGGTGGGTTGGACGGATGGACGGACGGATGGGTGGATGTAAGGAAGGACCGGTGGGTGGGTGGGTGGGTGGGTGAGTGGATAGGTGAATGAATTGGATGGATGGACATATGGATTTGTGGATGTATGGATTTGTGCATGTATGGATTTGTGGATAATATCATTGATGTATGTATGTATTGATGGATGGGTGGAGAAATGGATGGATGGATGGATAGATAGATGGATAGGTGGGTTGGACAGATGGACGGACGGATGGATTTAGGTAAGGAAGGACCGGTGGGAGGGTGGGTGGGTGGATAGGTGAATGAATTGGATGAATGGATTTGTGAATGGACGGATTTTTGAATAATATCATTGATGTATGTATGGATGGATGGATGGAGAAATGGATGGATGGATCAATTTGTGGATGGATGATCGATGGATGGATGGGTGGGTGGGTTGGTGGATGGATGGGTGGATGAATTTGTAAATGGAGTAATGAATGGATGGAGAATTTGATGGAGGGATGGATGAATGGATGGGGAATGCATATGTATATGTAATTATGTTTTTATGTTTTTGTATATGTAATGTGAATCTGGAATTTGAGTTGGGCTTATTCTAGAAAAAACAGGGTTCATGTTGTAATGTAGTCAGGTGTAATGTGTAATATGTAATGTGTAAGTTAGAAAAGCTCAATTTGGTTTGGTAGGATCTCTAACCTTTAGGCAGGCTGCTTTATCACCCCATGTAAGCCGAACTTCAAAAGAATTGTAATTATCATTTGCTCTCAATACTCTCTGTAAAATACAAATAAGCTTCTTCTTTTGTCAGGCTCTAAATAATTTTCCAGCGACATCTTCCCTCCCTAAATCAATTGTCTCTCATTAAAGATGTATTTTCCATATGCATTTTGCTCTGTCCCATTGTTCTTCCTTCCCTCACCCCCAATGCTCTTTATTAACTGCAAATTGTACTGAGAGATAGTGATTTATGTGTAAATGTGCCTACTTGCTTAAATAGGTTGTACATGTATGTGTGTGTATTTACCTATGTATGCTTGCTTATGTACCTTGGTATGTAGGAGTAACAGTGTGTGTGTGTGTGTATGTGTGTTTGTGTGAGTTTGTGTGTGTGTGAGTGTCTTTAATTGCAGTTTACTCGTTCAGCCAACTGTTTCTGCCAACTGTTTTGCATATTATATGGAATTTGAAGCATCGCTGTTTCCGATGCCTCTTGCCACCGGCTGACACTGAAAGCCATTCTTCTTGCAGGTAGATGGCAGGTGCGTTGATAATGCGGTAATAGATCAGATGCCTTCCTACCTGTGCAAAGCGGACGGCAGTTGGTACTACAACACGGGCAGATGCCTCTGCATGCCAGGCTTTGAACCCATCGAAGAGGTGGCGGAGGATGGCCTATCGCAAAAACTATGCAAAGGTATTTCAGTTATCAGTTTCTTGTGCACAAGTGTCTGTATGTAGTCTAATGGTTAGCATGCTGGATTGTTAGCTGAGAGATCTGGGGTTCAGATCCCCACCATGGCTGGACTTGTTACTTGTTCGGGTCGGGAGCGCCCCTGTTGAGTTTATTCTCTAAGAGGCGCTTTATAAATCTTAAATTACAGTTACAGTTACAAATTACAATTACAATAATGTTTCAAGATTCTGCTCAAATTGCATCCCCTAGCAAACTGAGCTTTAAATGAATACACTGACCTTGCAGTGTTGATGGGAGGATCAGGCAGCAAGGGAGAGAACTGGCCTCCTGCCCGCGTATGCCGAGGCTAAGAAAATGAAGTCACTGACTATTCGTACCTATGGATGCCTCTCATAGTTTGCTTAAGGGACATGGAAAGTTAGTCTGGTGTTTGGCTGGTCTGGTTATTTTTGGTTTGTTTATTTGTTGGTTTGGCTGTGTTGGTTTGTTTATTTGTTGATTTCTTTATTGGATGGCCTGTTTGGAAGTTGTGCTGGATCTGACTGCAGTCACTTGGGTCGTGGTCTGGGATCTGCTGCAATGGTTTGATGTGGGATTATCGGGATTTGTCAGTCATCAGGCAAGGACTGTTTTTCATGGATGAGAATGAATTAAGAGAACAACAGTCATTGTTTGTATACTCACGCACTACAAGAGCGTGTTTTGCCATGCTGATATGAATGACGGTGGTGGTGACAATCAGACAGAGGCAGACAAAGACAGTCAGGCAGACAGACAGAAAGATAGGCAGACATGTGATAGGCAAACAGACATTCAGTCTATTGATTCATCCTCTTATCGACAGGCTGGCTGGCTGGCTGGCTGGCTGGCTGGCTGGCTGGCTGGCTGACTGACTGACTGACTGACTGACTGACTGACTGACTGACTGACTGGCGGACAGACAGACAGACAGAAAGACAGACAGGATCAACAGAATGCAACTGACATGTAACAAGCAGGCTAGCAGATAGGCTGACAGACTGACAGACAGATAGACAGACACATACAAACAAACAGACTGACATGTAACAGGCAGGCTGGCCGATAGACCGACAGACAGACAGACAGGTAGGCAGGCAGGCAGGCAGTATTTATGTATGTGAAGCATTACAATATTTCATTTGGTTTCTTAAAAGTTAATTTTATGTCTTAAGGAAGATGTGTTGGGAGAAGGTTTTGCTTTCTTTCATCTGCTCCTCTCGGTCATATGATTTCACGGGGTCTGAGGCTTGGGCAGCAACACCACTTCCGTCCTCCTTGGAAGTGTTGGAATGGGCAGGACAGAGGCACCGCCACGGCCTTCTCCGGCAGGGTCTCGCCCAAGATCTATTGGAGTCAGCCGACCTTGTCGTGACCAGATTGTATCTGGGACTCGATGGGTTTTGATTAGTCGCTTTGGGAGTAGCCCTCCCCCCAACAGCAAAGTGACGGGGGCTGTAGGGTGGGTGGGTGGGTGCTTAGTCGGTTGAACTGCTTCAGACTGATCAACCTCTGTTGCCAGTGCCACTTCATTTCGGACCCTGATGGCCTTCAGACAGAGACAGATTGTGGGCCAATCGATTCTTGCCCTGCATGTTTCTCTGCCCTCCCTGTTTACTCCTCCCATCCTCATTCCCAAACTCCCCTCCTCTCCTCTCCTCTCCTCTCCTCTCCTCTCCTCTCCTCTCCTCTCCTCTCCTCTCCTCTCCTCTCCTCTCCTCTCCTCTCCTCTCCTCTCCTCTCCTCTCCTCTCCTCTCCTCTCCTCTCCTCTCCTCTCCTCTCCTCTCTTCTCCTCTCCTCTCCTCTCCTCTCCTCTCCTCTCCTCTCTGTCTGTCTGTGTCTCTCTTTCTCTCTCTCTGCCATTATCTCTTTGTCTGTCTATATTATTCCATTGGTCAGAGTAGGCGATTCCTTTCGCGCTAATCAGAGACGATCGAGCATGACAACCGAAATACGCCGATCATCGATCAGCTACATATACTCGTCACTCGCCCGTGCCAGTATCGATCCATCTGGCCATCGATCCAGTCTTCATGGTCCATCCCCCATCCCTCATCTCCCACACTCATAATAATAATAAGAATTTATATAGCGCCGTAACACGACCGAGGTCGAAAAAAGGGCGCTGTACATTCACCAGTGCTATCAGCCGTCGAACGATAGGCTGAAAAGGAAAGTTTTTAGCCGTGTCTTAAATGTGTCCAGTGTCCATACCCTCTACTCCACTCCAACCTCTCCCTTTAAGCCTCTGTCTCACCCTATGCCTCTCCCACCCCGTCACCCTGCCATCCTCTCCCACTCTGTGTCCCTTCCACCCTGTCCCTCTCACCATCTGTCCTTCTGCCACCCTCTTTTTCTGTCCCTCCTCTGCCACTCTGTCCCTTTGCCACCATCTGTCCCTCTTTCCTCTTTCACTCTCTGTCGCTCTACCACCCTGTGTTCCTCTACCCTCATCTGTCCCTCTACAACCCGCAGCCCCTCTACCACCTCCTGTCCCTCTACCACCTCCTGTCCCTCTACTACCCTCTGTTCCTCTACCACCCTCTCCACTTCTCCCAGACTTCGTGACGTGGCAGATCGAATGGCAGAAGGCGGGGCGGGGTGTGAGGAGAAAATGACAACCCTTGTCTGTTGACCGACTGACTGGCTGTCATGCATTGCCCGGGGCGGATTAGTTGGGCACCGGGCGAAGCTTAGAGTCACTCGTCCGTGTTCCAGAGGGGATGGGAGTCTGCTGCGAGGTTACTCACTGCGTAGTCGGGACCGTTATTGAATGCACAATTCGATGCTCTTCACAGTCATGTCAGTCTAATCGAATCTTATATAATCTGATGTTATCTAGTCTGTCCGCCTAGTATAGTCTCGTCTATTGCAATCACATCAAGGACATAGTTTATAACATGAACATCTCTGATCTTCAATTGATTCAAGGTATGCCTATTCGGCACAGAATTAAATTAAATTAATTAGTAACTTCTAATGCGCCAGTGTCTAATGCACAAGGCATCAACCGATGGCCCTTCAAAGCCAAGTGGCAATCAGGTCAGCATCCTCAAAAACAGAGGGCAGCCTACAGCAGATAACCCAACTGAAAAGGCTAATGTAATCTAATCTAATGTAATCTAATCTAATCTAATGTAATCTAATCTAAGTTAATCTAGTGTAATCTAATGTAATCTAATGTAATCTAATCTAATGTAATCTAATCTAATGTAATCTAATCTAATGTAATCTAATCTAAGTTAATCTAATCTAATGTAATATAATCTAAGTTAATCTAATCTAATTTAATCTAGTATAATCTAATGTAATCTAATCTAATCTGATCTAGCCTGGAAACTTCTGAGGCGCCACTGTGTCTGTAAATGGGACCTTAAGTGGCGTTGCAGCCATTCTAAAGAGCAGCTGTGCTGAAGGATCTCAGCAGATGAATTCATTGAAAAATCCACAGGGTTGAGTCCATACGGTTACTATATAGAAAACGTGTGCATTTACTTTTACCGTTACAACATATAAGTTACAACGCAGGTTACAACTATAAGTTACGACGCAGTCATCAGTCAATGGTTGCTTCAAACTGAAATTTGTATGCAGCCGAGAGATATCCCGGGTGAGTGGGGTCGAAACCTGAGCCACTTCAGGAGCATGGGCGAGTGGACCTAAGCCTCTCCGAGTGTGCTCAGTGTGTGCTTGGGCTGAAATGGAATGCGCCCAGAGTACACAGTCTTCGTTTGCTGTTCTTGTTGGACAAGATCTCCTCCAGTGAGGACGGACCAATCAGTGAAGAATCTCCTGTCTTCAGTCTTCAGCATATCGCGTTATGCAGCTCCTCTCCAGTGCAGAGAAATTGCTATGAATGAATTTTAGGCGATTTGATATAAAAGAGAATTTATTGGTGAAAGGAAGCGCAGATGCTAATGAATTCATTCGCGGAGTATAAAAAGTCCCCGGAGATTTCTGTGAATTTATTTAAATCTTGTGCACTTGAGGCTTCGGCAGCTTTTAGTGACTGGTGTTTGTTTTTATTGCAAGATACAAGAAGAGGAGAACGACTTTGACTTTGCTTTCCACTATTTCATTGAATTTCATTTAAGCACTCAATGGTCTAGTGGTAAACATGCTGGACGATCATTGGGAGGTTGGGGGTTCAAATCCCCACATCGGCAGAAATTGTTTCCACGCTTTTGAGGTGAATTTGTAAATTAGCACGATATAAATTTCTGATTAATAATAATATTTCTGTTTTGGATTTCTGATTTCAGAGTGTACAGTTCACCGGTACAAGTGGCAGACAGGTCGTGACCTCTGTCTTCTGTGTCCAGAAAACAGTCAGACGCGGGCAACCGGGTCCGTTGAATGCGATTGCATCGATGGTTTTTTTCGTAGCAACGAGGACAGCAGAGCTATGCCATGCACTAGTGGGTTGTCACAACCGTACGACTACATTGGAACCTTCGAATCTAAGAGCTTCTATAGCACCGTTATCATTTCAGCCGGTCAAAAGCTGTGAAATTTAGCTGGTCTAAAGCTTGGAATTGACTACCCATTTCAGTTTGTTCTGTCAGTTCTTTGATGTCATTCAGGTCTAAAACTAAAGATGCATCTCTTTCAATGTGCTTACCCACTGTCGCCTGGCTTCTGGTTTCTCTGACCTATCAGAATTCGACCCGGCTTTTCCAACAGGTTATGATTTGCATTTTGATTTTGACTTGAAGCGACCATCGACTGATGCCTTGGGCGTTATGATAACAATGCTATAGAAGTCTTTGGATGCGATTTAGATTAGTTATCATAATGCGCAAGGCATCAGTCGCTGGTCCCTTTAACTGAAGTTGTAGGCAAAATTGTAAACTGTTGAAGTCTTGTCGAAACCAGAGTCAACAGATAAGCAGCTTGAAGCAGATGATTATTTATGCTGCTTTTGGAAGTCATATGAAGTGATACACTGTAATAGAGTTGTGCTATTTTGTGTTCTAAAACTGAATAACATCTGGAATCCTAATCACCATCTGTTTTATATCCAGACCGCTTCAGCTGAAACACAAGAAACACTTTCTGCTAATCTTAAGGCGCACCATGTTAGATATGTTAGATAGTCATGTTCTACGACATTTGAGAGGTTTGCAAAAGGTGCTATACGAATATTCAGATGCATGCCAGAATTTGAATTCGTTTAGAACAATAAGCAACTGATGGAAAAGTTTTTGCTAGTGGGCCTTTGCACACATGTAGAATCCAAAGTCTTTTAGTTATCTGCTAATTGTTTCAGGACCACCTTCTGCTGTCCAGAACTTGTCGGCTGTCTTCGTGGGTCATTCGGTCATTAATCTGTCATGGCATCCACCAGTTGACCAGGGTGGAAGAGCAGATGTTCGTTACAGGGTCGAATGTTTTGGATGTGGAAATCGTGTCAACTACGTCCCAGCTCAGACGTTGCTCAATTCCACCAGGCAAGCGATGGCCCTAATTATTATCTTTAAGCTTGTTTAAATGGAAATAAATGTAAATGTCCATGTTTTTCTACGGTGACCATATGGCCTGGACCTGCTCATTTTGCAATGATTTGATTGGTTGAGATCCTTCACTACCTCTGCCCATTTGAATGGGCACCACGCCTTATAAAGTCTTCTTGTATGGACTGTGTTAACCCAAGATTCAAATCTGTGAAATAAGCCACGATCTGGACGTGAAACGGGATCCTCGTGCTCAAAGGTGCCTTGATGTATGCTTAACCCAGTGAGCTAACCACTGCTAGGGTTGGTCTCACAGGAGTTGAATAAAGTGCAGATTACATTTCTTCTGGCTTCCCGTTCTTGTTGCTGGAGATGAGGACCACTGAAGAGCCTTGTGGACTGCATTGAACAAAGTTCTGACGCCACCCCCCCCCCCCAGGAAAGAATGGTGAAGACCACGCGGTCGACGTAGGACCACGTGGACTAGAATCCTGGAAAAGGACCTGAATGTCGGCCTTCATGCAACGTGGGAGCAGGTCCAGGACAGAGCAGTTTGGTGTTGCATCATGGACACGGCAGCCTTCCGCTGAGTTCGCCACCAGAGAGAAAGAGAGAGTTTGGATGGAGAGAGAAAGAGAGGATAGAGGTCAAACGTAAGATACCATCAACTGTTCCTTATAGGTTACATGGCTTGACAGTTGGGCAGCAAAGTTTCCATTTCATGAACAACTGGGATTGAACTTGAACTTCAGTCACAGAGGTGAAGGGCGAATTCTTTGTTGCATATTCTATGACTGTTAAGGGTGATGTAGTGGCCAGTTGCTTCAGCTTCTTACCTCAGCTTCCACAGTTTGATTCCAGATATTGGTGTACGTGAGCTGTGGTTTGAATGATTCTTCACCCTTTGGGTTGATTCTCCGAAATGCGGGGCTTATGGCAATCATCTCACTTTGCCCCAAAGGCTTGCCCTGTCAGGGCTTGGTTTTATTGCCTCTTACCTTGTGGTGCAACGGAAGTGTCAAGATAAGACTAGATAAGACAGACAATGACACGCATGAAGTGCAGGCAGCATTTTTTGCTACATCAAGTAGTCTACTATTACTGGTTTGTTAAGAGCATTTGTTTGGGTTATGTCTGTCTTGAGAGCAGAGAACTGGCCAAAGGGTTAGTTCCAGAGGACACTTACCCTTCTGGGTTAGGTAAAGGGTATCTTCGATTCAGTTGTCCCCTTAGGGTGAGGACTTTTGTGCCCTGGTGACTGTAATGCTAGGCAGCCTACCCGCCCAGCAGATTTGCCCGAAGGCATTTACAGACAGCTTCGGCAGAGTTTTGAAGATGCATTGTTTGGCGTGGTATATGCAGGGCATTTTTGCTTGCCACCCACATTAGGCCTTTCTGTTGAGAGGTACCCGGGTCGATCAGAGCCGGGGTTCAGAAAGTTCTAAGGATGTTGCTGTTCGCTGGACATTTGGATACTGTCAGCAATATTTTGAAGTTTCCCACTTGTGTGTATGTGTGTTGCTTCACAAGAGGTTTGTTGGTTGGTGGCTGATCTGCAACAACTCTACAACTTTTGGGAAAATATAAAAAGGTCAAAGGCCTTTGTTTTAGTAGGTTATGGTCGTTTTTAGTAGGCTACCTGGATGGTGCAGGGACATACAGTATGGGTGGTCCATGGCTGATGTTTTGGCTTTTTACGCCGTTGCATCATTTAACGAGCCACACAGTGTTAAGAGATGTTGTCTTGTTTTGGGATTGATGTTGTCCCATCGGATTTCATCTGGGCTTCTCCAACCGATTATGTTTGAAGTGGCCATTGATTAATGCTTTGTGCTTTATGATAACGGCGCTATAGAAGTCACTTAGATTAGGTAAATTGGATTAGATTGTCATGTTTTGCACATTGGCCTATGCAGTTAGCACGCTGGGTCTGTCATTGAAAGGTCACAGGTTCATGTCTATGTGATGACCTTGGGAAAGTTGTTCCCACTCACATATTTCTGTCGCCAAGTGGTAGAATTTGGTACAAGCTTAAGTTGGGAAGTAAACAGCACTGGTCCCATGTCCAGGACCTTGAGATTCTTCAGTTCCGGCTGAAGGACCTAAGAGCAGGAAGTGAGTGCCTGCCCTATGTTCTACCTTTGGACATGAGAGCTTTACTGTTTTTACCATTTGCACTTTAGCTGAAGGACCCTTCAGCCTAAGATCCACTTGTTTGAAGACTGGTTGAGGGAAGGTAACTACATTGGTTAACGCATATGGCAAGGCGCCTCTGTGTGTGAGGACGCTGATTTACATCCCGGTCATGGCTTATTTCAGAAATTGAAATTTCGGGCTAGCACGGTCCGAACGCAGGGACCTTAAATGGTGTGGTGCCCATTCAAATAAGCAGCGGTGGTGAAGGATCTCACCCGATTAATTCGATGAAAAATGGGCAGGGTCGAGGCCTTAAGGTCGCTATAGAAAAATGTGTACATTTACATTTATAAAAGAGAAAAGAAGAGCAATCCCAGGAGGCAACCCCATGAAGCAACCGTGGATATTAGCAACATCATTTTCTTAGCCTCGGCTTATCAGGGCGGACAATTTACAATAAAGTGACACTTGAGTTAGTGACTTCTCTTAGCTGTGGTAAATTCTGAGAATTCAAACAGTCAAGACAGCATGTTTTGTTGACAGAATTCTTCAGGAAGCTGTATTAGCTATGTATATGTATCTCTGTTATGGTTCTTAATATGTATCTCTGTTATGGTTCTTAATATGTATCTCTGTTATGGTTCTTAATATGTATCTCTGTTATGGTTCTTAATATGTATCTCTGTTATGGTTCTTAATATGTATCTCTGTTATGGTTCTTAATATGTATCTCTGTTATGGTTCTTAATATGTATCTCTGTTATGGTTCTTAATATGTATCTCTGTTATGGTTCTTAATATGTATCAGTGCATTGGCTTTTCTTCTTTTGTTTTGAAAGCCGTTATCTTTTCATTTGTTGTGTTTTCAAAATTGATTTCTTTGAATGCTTGCCTTCTTACAGAGCTTTTGGGTTTGAGCCTTCCCAGAAAGGCTACTGTGTTTGCTCCTTGTTCACAATGCACAGTGATTGCTTAGCACCAATGATTGATGTCATGATGTCATTAGATTTTCTGTATTTATTTATTTGTTGTACTTATTGCAAATTGACCACAAGGTCACCAAATCTCAATCTGAGGCACATAGCAGGTGTAAACTCACAGTTGTTGTATTACAGACACGGTTCTTCAGCAAATGTGTCTAATATGGTCTAAGAATTTGAGAATTAATAATTCAACACGACTCCAGGGCTGCTTGCTTTTGTTGGAGATGACGCTGCCAGGCACAGTGAAGTTAAGCAAAATCGAGCTGGGTTAGTACTTGAGTAGGTGGCCGTCCATGGAATATCACACCACTTTGTGCCCATTCAGCCCTACGTCATTTAATGGTTGGTAAACAAGTACCAATGCAAAGTTTCAAAGTGTCTTAGTGTAGGCAATGCTTTTGTGAGGCAAATTAAAAGGTGCTATATATTTAACATCTAGATACATACATACTTATATGCATACAGGCCGATAGACAGATAGATATGCACAGACAGACAGATATGCACATACATACAGACAGACAATCAGATACAGACACACACAGACAGACAATCAGATATACACACATACAGACAGACAGATATGCACATACATACGGACAGACAGACAGATATGCACATACATACATACAGACGGACGATGATATTCTTCCGAAAGTGGTCTAGAAGGAATTAGCTGACGGTTGATGGACAGGAACAAAGGCTAGCGCCATACGTCGCTTCTAGTGTTTGCCAAGACGTCAGTGGTCATATACAGTTGTCTTAGTCTTTCGTTTTCTCTCATGCAGGGTCTCGCTCGTCGGCCTCGCCTCAAACACGCTCTACAAAATCGTCGTGTTTGCCGAGAACGGCGTAAGTCAAGTGAGCGGCGTCTACAGCGCCGCTGACATCCTTCTGACCACGGAAGCTGCAGGTAAATTTATAGCGGATGGGAAAGTTTTCTTTGGATGGACGAGTTTTGTGCGTTCTGTGACGGTTTTGTTTGGCTGGACTTCGTGTGTGTGTGAAAGTCAATGGCAAATATTTTTAGGGATAAGTGGTCGATATTTGTTCTGAAAGAAGAATGGAGAACTAAGGTGGCACATTTCTTGGGATTCACCGAGTACGCTTCTTCAGGAAGATGAATTACGCTTTGTATAGGAATGTATGTATGTATGTATGTATGTATGTATGTTTGTGTATGTATTTATGTATTTTTGTATATGTATGTATATATGTGCGTACTTATGTATGAATGTATGTATGTATGTTTGTATGTAATTGTGTGTATGTATGTATATATGTATATAGGCATGAATGTATGTATATATAGATATGTATGTACAGTGTATGGATGTATGTATGTTTGAATGTATGTATGTGCATATGTATGTATGTATGTATCTGCATTTTCTGGGCCCAGCAGAAATCTCTGAACATTTTCTGCCATGTAAGGATTCGAACCCTTTGCCCCGACCTCTGAGTTGACTATCCGGCAAGCTAACCACTTGACTATCGTGCATCCGACTGTTAAATGCTACCCTAATAGTATGTATATGTAGGAGTATGTTAGAGGGAGTGGATGGACTATGGGTTGTGTGTGCAGAGGGTGAATGGCCAGCTATCTGTTGACTCTGGCTAAGGGAAATGCTCACTGATAGTCACAATGCAAAGGCAAATAAGCGAATCGTTAAGCCGGAAGAAACAGGAAATGCAGATAAAGAATTGAATGTTTGGATAGTATCGTGTGATTATTTTTCATCCTGTTTTATGAGACACTTGTCAATGATCTCTGAATGGGGCTTCAACTGTCAACCATTGAGACGCTTTTGCCTGCCTTCACACGGCTGTTGCGGTCTGCTGCTTATTTCCTGTGTCTAATCTTCTGGAAAATGTTTGCTGGTCCTCTGGACCTCTGTGGATGCTTTGCTGGTAGTGCCAGACCAGTTTCTGGTGTATCAGATTACATGATTACATTACTATCCAAATACCCTTTCTGCTTGCCGCCTTACATCCACTTCCTCTCTCCCTGTCTTTCTCTGTGTGTGTCTTTCTCTTGTTGTCTATCTCTGTCTGTCTCTCTGCCTCTCTCTTGCTGTCTGTCTATCACTGTCTCTGTCTTTGTCTATCACTGTCTGTCTCTCTGTGTATGGCTATCTCTGTTTGTGTCTGTGTGTCCTTCTTTGTCTGTCTGTGTCACTGTCTGTCTTTGTTTCCGTTTATCTATCTATCTGTTTCTATCCAGCCTGTCTCTCTTTGTCTGAAATTCTTCACTACCACCTAAGCGTGTGGTTATTAGGCATGCATCTACCTGGACATTTCTTTTGGCCCAGCAATATTTTCAGCTTCTTTAATAAGAAACTGAATGGACAAGATCAGAGCAATAAAACAATAATCCTGAATGATCATCTTTAAAAATAAAAATTAATAAGAAGTAATGATATTGACAATAATGTAATCGAAATTTTCTCTAACTGCAGCTGAAAGTCTAGCTCAATGAACCATGCCTTTATTTTATCCAGTTTTTACAAATAATTTTCTCCGTTTCCTGATATCATGATTCCATTTGGCAATGGCATCCGGCAGCAGTCTGCTGGATGGCAGTGCTGGCCAACTGACAGAACAGGAAGCGCTGAATCGCCGTGTAACGTGATTTCGTCGACAGCTTCTTGTTATTCCGACTGTATTGTGGCTCGAGGGATCACTGCACACAGCTGACCGTCCGTCCGTGGCAAGCAGTGCGCATGTCTGGCGTGACGTATTTGATGATGCGGATGTCACGTCATAAGGCTATTGTGCCAGTGGGCATGCCTGCTGTATAGGCGTCGATCGCTTTGGGTCACTTCCCTCCCAGTATTTAGATTGGGGGACACTATGGTTATGTCCCCTAATATTTGAGATGTTGGTCAAACTTTTGTAACAACACGTACTATGTGAATAATTGAAAGCAGCTGTGATTGATCGCCTCTGTTGAGTTTATCCTCTAAGAGGCGCTTTATAAATTTTGAATTACAATTACAATGTTGGGGTGTCGGTGCATTGGAGATAATGAAAACAAATTTCAGAACCTACTGATGAATAAAATCATCATCAGAAAGTTTTAAGACAAGAAATAGGAAATCAGGAAGATTAAAAATAGGAGGTGGAAGAGGAGCAGTTTCCTTAAGCTAACCCCAGGAGGTAGTCATGGGTATAACGTCTTAACGACTTCATTTTCTTAGCCTCTGCATATATTGGCAGACGGCCAGTCCTCTACTTTGCTGCATAATAATAATAATAATAATTATTATTATTATTAATTAATAATAATAATAGTAATGTCGACAGCGTACGGGTACTGTAAGTATAGCCAAGTTTGAATGGGAATGCAAGTGGAGCAGAAATCACACCCTGACTCTCAGTTGACAATCCAGCTAACTGTCCTCCCCAGGCTAAAAATAGGTCATCGGAAATTTGTTGACATCAGGTTTGTTGTCAGAAAAAGTCCTGCCTGATGACTTTCCACTCCAGAGGCTGTCGAAATTGTTTCAACAAAGTTATATGCAGCCTTTCTTACCTGTCGAGTGAGAAGAGGAAAAGATGTTTCTTCCCCACCCCCGATGTTCATAACAGATCGGCGCCACTGGTCGGGCGTGACTTATTTATGATGATGCAGATGTCATGTCGCGCAGCATATCGTGTAGCGCTGTGTGGTATTTGTTGTAGTGCAAGTGGTAGTAATAGTAGCGCGAATGTGACTAATGTCATTGGCTCATTTCATATGCTGCTAAGTGGTGGAGTGTTTGGCTACCGGCCGAATCATTAGCACATAGATTATTTTGAAAGCGACCAGACAATGCCGAAGGTGACGTTGTTCATCGGTCGCTTCTGTGCCTGTTCCCATCGCCTGTCGCTTTACCCAGCATCTCCTCATCCTCCCGATGATCCTCATACTCCTACTCCTCAACTTCCTCCTAATGATCCTCCTGCTACTGATCCTCCTCTTCTTCCTCCTTATCCTCCTCCTGCTTCTCCACTTTCTCCTGCTGCTGCTCTTCCTCCTCGTGCTCCTCCTCCTCCCTCTCCTACTGAACCTCCTCCTCCTCTTCCTCCTGCTGCTGTTCTTCCTCCTGCTGCTCCTTCTGCTTCTGAGCCTCCTCCTTCTCCTCCTTTTCCTCCTCCTGCTGCTGGTGCTGCTCCTCCTCCTCCTTCACCACACTGTGTTTATCTTCATCAGTCTCTACCTTCAATAGAGCATGGTTTGATATTGGCATCATCCGCAGTGCCGAGTGCGTAATTAGTGAAAACAACATTAATAATAATAATAACAATTAATTCTGAGTTATGAAAGATTTATTAGGTGCTGTATACTTTTCTATGGCTATTCTCTTCTGCTTTACAATACATTACAAACTGCTGTATATATGTATATATATAACTCATATTTTAGCGGCTTTGCAATTTTAATAACTGGAGAATAAATGTTAATAATTTGTGGTGCATATTTATTTCAATGCTTGGCTTGACAATAGAACACTCCATTTGCAAAGGCTTTAAGAGTAGCTGTATCCATTCCAGAAGTTGTTCCTAATGCCAGAAATTTTGTAAATCCTAACCAGTCATAACATTCACTTTTGGATTATTGTTTTAAAAAATTGACAAATATTAATTAGTAATTATTGTCTGTTAAATGTAAAGGAAGGCTTTACATAGGGTAAGATTCAAATCTTTTATAGTTGTTTTTTCCTGAGATACACGCAATCCCTCAGAAACAATAAGTTGGTACGGGAGCGAGAAAGGTGTATGGAAGCAGCTGTCCTCATCCCAAATGAGATCTGCAAATGTGCCTCTAAATGCAAATTGAAAGGTGCTGAAAAAGATGGGTTATAATATTATTGTTGCTTTCGTTATTACTAACCGCAACAAGTCTTGTAATGGTGTGACCTCTTGGGTTGGGTTTGATCCAACCCTTGGAGAAAATGTGTGCTGTCTCAGTAATAGTACTAATACTGCTAACAATAATAAAAATAATAATAATAATAATAAAGGCAATTTATAGAGAGCCATAGCACAGCTGAAGCCAAAAAAAGGGATGCTGTACATGAGTACTTATAGGGTTCTGTATAGTTACTATAGTTGATATGAAGTCCTGTTAGTATCATTGTTATCAGTCATTTAAATAAAATATTTTAACATTATCGTTTTTCTTATCTTGTACAGTGCCGTCGAAGGTAACGAATGTTCGCATAACAAGCCTAGGAACGGACCACATCAGCCTCGGTTGGGATGTGCCACAGGACCCGGATGTTGCTATTGAGGCATTTGAGATCCAGAGTTGGAAGGATTCAGAACGACCCGTCAACGCAACATCCACCATCGTCAGCTCACCAAACATCACTTTCCACTCTCTGCTGCAGCAGTCCAGATACTCTTTCATGGTAACCGACTGCCATCGTTTTAGTAATAATAATGATAATAATAATTATTATTATTACACTTACATTACATTTACCTGAGGTAAAAATAATAATAATAAGATGATTTTTGGAGCAGTGCTATACTTGGGATCTTCATAAAACTATTCTGCTGGTTTTAAGATTCAGAGTAATGTTATGGTTATGGCTCGGATTGGATCGATAGATGGCTGCCTAATCTAAAATGCTTCTATGGCTGATCTGATATGCTTCTATAGCGCCATTAGCATTATATATAGATTCTCCTTCATGGTGACCAACTGCAGCAGTTTCAGTGCTTGGGGTCTTTAGCTGAAACTGTTCAGCTGGTTTTGGTTAATGTAATCTATACTAATCTGAGAATAGCTCCTGCTGTTCCAGTATCATAATACACATTGCTTCTTATCATCTCTAGCTTGTTTTCTGGTCTCTGGGGCTTTGTGGATCTTAGCCGGTTCTATCCAGTTGACTGTCATTCTGAAAAGTGGTTATGCTTAGAAGTAACCTTGATGTATGTATGAATGTATCACTAAATTTGTAAAGTACCTTTTAAGGAACTCACAAAGTTGCTACAGCCCGACTTGACATGACAATGACTTGACATGACAATGACTTGACATGACAATGACTTGACATGACGGTGACTTGACATGACAGTGACTTGACATGACAGTGACTTGACATGACAGTGACTTGACATGACAATGACTTGACGTGACATGACATTGCACATGACTTGATGCCATGTGCAGTACAATAAAAGTTTTAAAAGTTTTCAGGTAAGATTAAATTAAGCACAAAGTATGAGGTGATAGCATTTACTTTGAGAAGATTCTGTTTACTTTAAGTGTACTCCAAGTGTATACAGTGCATGGCTAACTCACTGACAACTTGAATTAAATAAATGTAAAAATTACACAGAATTATCAATGGTCCTTTAGTTTTCTCTGAACTGGGAACAAGTTAAAAAATGAACTTGCTGGAGCTTAACTTTAAATTAAAACAACCCTAGTTCATAATATATTCTGTGATGCTGACGACATCAGACAGAGCTTTTGAGAAGCCAACGGCAGGTTGCACCTTGGACTTACAGACACACACTTTTTAAAAGTTTTCAGTGTGACTCTCTAAGTTGATTTTGTGTAGATATTGTTACCTCGTGGCTTGTACTTGTCATGATGAAGGAGTAAAACTACAACTGAAGATTTGTTAGTCCCAAGGAAGCATTTAAAGGAGGTTTTAGTGTAGTTTTCTGTCTGACTTTCCTTCTGCTCAGTCAGATTTAAACACAGTGGTCTTGTCAATTGTCCTGCATTGGTGTTGGGCTTCTGTTTGTTGTTGGCTTGCGTTCTTTTTGCCTGCTATCTACTTCCGTATAAGCATCATGACAGTGGTCTGTACATGCAGCTAAGCGGGAACGGAGTTTTGCATTTAGTTGCAGTTCTATAGAAGTCCATATTTTAGAGATGCTGATTATATTGAACTGATCTAACCGACATTTTCCTTGAGGGAAACAGTTGTCGGAGGTTAAAGCTTTATGCACTCTTTGTTTATCAAGTTTTCGCCAAGCACACAAACTGTTCAATGGAGGGATTTGATCTGCCACCCGTCCTACCCCAGGGCTTTGTTTGCCTTGCCTACAGGGGTGAGTTATTGGTGCTACGAGTGAGGATTATTGACATGGGGCTTCATCGATAGGGCCAACGGTTGCATTGTGTCTGTTAAGTGCTGGCTTCATTCCTGTCTCCAAGGGACCGTTTGACAAAGCAGCACCTGCCTGTGCTAATGAGCTGCTGATTTTGCCTTATGTGTCCGACTCTTGTCTACAGGCAGCAGAACCTATGAAGCGGAGGATTAACACGAGTCCTCTGGGCAACGTTTGTCCTGTTTACAATGCTTCTTACTGCCCTTCTTTCCTTCCGGTTTCACAGGAACCTTCTGCCGATGTTTACTCTTCTGGCATTGGCAGAGGTAGAAGAGTTCAGCTGCAGTAATTGTGCCTGTGATTAAGTACGTTTTGATCAATCCTTCAAATTTTTGGATTGCCTTAGTTGTTTGTCTTTTTGACTGTCCCTCTTGGCTCCACCATTTCCAACAGGTTGTCATGCTGATGCTCTTTGCATTATGATTACAGCAGTATGGAGGTTGCTAGATTTTAGTAAGAGACACTGTATAAAGTTACCTGTAAAACACAATACATTTATATTATAAAAATAAGCCTCCTGTCTCTTGCTGTCAGTTGGTTTTTTCATTTCACGAGCTTTTAGGGCCTTCAGGCATTTTTTAGAAAAGCATTGTACCAGTACAATGCAATGCGACCTGACCATCAATGGTTTTGCTGTAGACTTGGGATTAGCTATGTATAAATGTATTGTTACAGGTTGTCTAGAGATGTGGAAAAATATATCAGCTTTTGATCAAAATGGTTCATTTCTTAAGCTGTTAAGAAGTGTAACATGAGTTGCGTAGAAACAAGACACCGACCTCAGACAAAACCAGCGAACGGTCTTTCGAGAAGAAAACACAATGTCCACCAACAGACGGTGAAGAAAAGCGGCTCAGAGAGAACCAAAACGGCTCAAAAGAACCGAGCAAGTCATCTCCACACGGGAAGACTTAAGCATGACTAGCCAAAAGAGACTGGGAAGCAACTGGTCATGCAGGACCAAAATCAAAATCCAGTCTGAGTCTAGCTTGAACACGACACCTTTTATAAGGTCGACTTTCCCTCTAAAATGTACAGAAGGCATACAGCATACAACGACCCAACCAACTCTCTGGTTGAATATCCTATGCCCCCAATGATGTGTAGAAATTTTGTGTACTGCATTATGTCAGTCCTATTTGTCCATGTGTGGGCCCTAAAAAGAGATATTTCTATGCTATACTATTGTACGGTTCCTCTGTATCAGTGGGGTTATGTTCTCAGGTGTAGATTAATCAGCCCTCCTATACCTCCTATCCTATACCTCCTTAGGTTCCTGTACACCATATGTAACTATACATATGTATACATTATAAGTATGTGTGTATGTATGTAAACGTGTGTAAGCCTATATATTAACCTATTTTAATACAAACGTTTGATTTGAATAATAATTTGCAGGTGAGAGGAAGAACGGCCAAAGGATGGGGTGACTTCAGCGATGTCATCTATGCAACCACAGCTCACATCTGTAAGGAATTCTCTCCCCTTCGATTCAGTTTAAAGAGACTAAGAATCATCATCATCATCAGCTTCATCGTCGTCATTACAGTAAACATCAACATTACTATTATATCGTGTCCAACCTGGACAAACATGTTATTTATTATTATTTTTACCTAAGAAATGTGTAATCCCTCAGCAGAGGAAAACTTGTCCATGACTATTAAAGACATCAGGCTATTATTGTTACTTTTATTATTATTATTATTATTGTTGTTATTATTAGTATTAGTATATTGTTGTTGTTCTAATTGCCTGATACTTTATCTCATGCACTGGGCATCCTTTCAAGTGTTGACACAATAATTAATGATAAATTATTAAGATGTGGAGATATTTGTAGCTAAATGATGGAGACAGCTGTCAGTTGCTTTATCTTTTTCTCTCATAACCAATGCAAAATGCCATCTGTGTTGTATCCCCTTATCCTAATTTCTTCCAGTTGACGTTGGGCCTTGACTGATGCCGCAAGCCATCATCAACACCTGCAGCAGCAGCCCAGCAAGCTCAGTATCTCAGGCATGGCACAGGACCATTGAATGAATTCCCCCACTCTTGAAGAACCACCTGAAAGCTTTTAGTGCAAAGGGGCAGATTAAGGGCATGCCTTCCAGATCTAAATATTCATGGCTTCCATCTCTCCCTCACCCTCTGCCACCCTCCCTTTCCTGCACCCCTCTTAATAATGTAAGGTACAGTAAGATTTCTCAGTGATGCACAAAAATTACATTAGGTATACAAGGTTATTCACAGGTGCTGTATCAGTTCAAGTCTACAAGAGCCATGTTGTTTGGTCAGTTTTGGTGCCAGGTCAGAATCCGGGGGTGGGGTCATCAGGCTGGGGATGCAGCATGGTGCTATGGTGGAAATCGTTGGTGATGGTGGTCTTTGGATGGTGCAGGAGCTGAAGCAGGATAGGGTAGCTTAAAAAGTTCGGTTTTAAGGTGAGGTGATGGGGGCATCCGTAGGGCTTGTCAGTAGACTTCTATTTTTCAAACTACCCACAATTTTGAGGTGAATTCCTAAATCAGTAATATGCACATTTAACTGTTTTCCTCCGTACTTCTCTGTCTGGCACTACCAGAGTCAAGCTGTGGACATTTGTTTGGCAACAGTTTTTATATCGTCGAGTTATTCTCTGCAGCATCTTCCTTTTCTTGTTTTGCTTTTTGTAATTCCCAACAGCACGCTTTTGATCGTTCAGTCATTATTGATCCTGCTTCTCTGACCAAAGAGACCTGGTCCCCATCCGTCTGCTGACCACTGGTATTAGGTTGTTTTTTGTGGTCAGCATCCTACTTCTTACGACTCCATTACAGAAGCAAATTACATGTACTGTTTGACTGATCTCGTTGTTGTGCCTTTCGTGGTTGCCAGTGTTATGCTTTTGATCATTCTGTCGTTATTCATCCTAGATAACATATGATCAAAGAGACCTGGTTTCTGTCTGACGATGATCAGTTGTGTTAGGTCATCTTTTATTATGTTCAGCCGTCTTCTTACTTTGATATTTGTGATTTTAACTCATTTGTTGTGTATTTATCGACAAATGCAATTAATAACGGACAAAGGCAGTGGATTGCAAATGCAATTGCAGTGGATTTATAGGTCATATCCTATTCAAAGCTAGTAATCGGTTTAGCTTGATATAGATAGCAAACATGAGACCTTGTGAAGGTCATCAGTTTTTAAAATCCAATTGTACAGAAAAGAGAAGTTGTTGTTAGACTGCAGCTTGTACTTCGAACAAAAGACCCTTATACCTCCCTAAAACACCATAGCACTCTTCGTACACGGGGACCTGAAATGGTGTAGCGCCAATTCAGACGAGTAGTGGTGGGAAGGATCTTGCCCGATTAATTCAGTGCTATGAAAAAACGTGTACACATACATTTATTTTTTAAGAACCTCTCAAAAAGTTGCCACAACATGGCTGTGTGGGTTCCAGAGCATGGACTCATCTTGCTTGATGGAACTTAAACTGACGCAGTTGTGCAAAGCATTTCCAATCAGCCTCTGTTTTCCCAGCTGACATATCCCATGAACTGAACACTGCTGCTGCACCAGTTCAGTTACTGCTAATCACGGATGCTAAATCATAATGTTGACGTGATGAATAGCTGAGCGATTTATTAATGATCCCTCTATGTCTCGTTCGTTCGTTCGTTCGTTAGTCCGCCGACTGGTGGAGTCGTGGTCAGTGAAATGCGTGGAACTTTGAACATCTGGTGCAACGGTTGTTTAGCCATGCTGATCAAAACAACACTTGATGCAATTCAGTTTTTAATTCTTCTGCCCCAACAGTCCATCAGGCACATTCATTTAATGCTACTGCTGCTGATGATGATGTAGTGGTGATGATGATGATCTTGGTGATAATGACTTGTGTGAGCTGAACTATACGCTTTAATTTTTCTGGAGTTTTTTGTTAAATGCCAAGGAACCATAATGGGTAATGATAATAATAGTTATGGTTATTTTGATTGCTAATTTGCAAGGTGCTCTACTGAAACCATTGCTTGCAAGATTTGCTTTGAAGTGTAACTTGATGATCTGCAAGATTTGCTATGAAGTGTAACTTGATGATCTCTGTTTTCTTTCCAGCTCATCTCCATGACGACAGTCCGGTTGGCATCATTGTTGGTTCGGCAGTCGGAGTTATCGTCTGTCTGTTGATCGTTGTTGTCATGGTGACAATGTTTGTTAGAAAGTAAGAAGATATTTGTTTCTTTCTGCAGTTCTATGTTGCAGCTCATCCAAATTCTTTCATTGTTTAAGGTTCATTTCAGTGCAAACTTTGTTTTAATTGCTGTCCCACGTGTGTGGTATGCCCGTCCAGCATCTAGGCAGGAGGATGTTCATGCTTTCAAAAACATTTGAAACTCTGTTGATATAATGTAATGCTGAACATTTGTAATGATATTTAACATTGTAAGCACCCTAGAAATAGCTTGCTTCTTAAAATGCTATGTATGTGTATATGTTGCAGTTATAACAGTTAACTGTCGAGAATGTAGCTCACTACATAAAAATTGTCATTATTACATTTACAGTTACAATTCTGAATTATGAATGTAATCGCGTTTATGTAGTTTCTGAAAGGCAATATAAATGTCTGTAGATGTAAGTAAGTAGGTCCATGGATAGATGATGTTTAGCTGATGTCATCCTAATATTGCACTCTGAAAATACCAGTTTTCATAATTCATTCTGCAGGTGCGGACCATAAATTCGGGACCAGCTGTACTCACTCTCATTAAGTGGTAGACACTTTTTCAAGTGGGAGTGAGTCATTCTTGTCCTGGGCCGGCGGAAATATATCTCCGCGCCGAATTAGCGCTGTACGGGCTCTGGGAAATTGATCGGTCGTGAATTATAGATATTTTGTCCGATGCCAGTGAGGACGGATCGTTTCCTGCTCCTCCGTGTGCGATTAGATTTGACTAATTTGATTGGCAGTTCAAGGGTCAGCCGTGAGATCTTTCAGTGATGAGCTCTGCTGAAAAAATATTTGGCCTAATCTGTTCGAGGAGCCTGGCCGCCCGCCGCTCGCGCAGACGGCTCGCGCAGACGTGGTGTCGGCGTTAAGGTTTTATGGATGAAAGACACGAGTTGGGCTGGATGAGTCAAGTTGTTTTCCAGACAAATGACTCGGCGTTTTGATGAACTGTCGACACTATGATGTGCTGACGATGGGCTTAATGGCTTTTGCTGGCTATTACCCCCCCCCCGTTGTGTTTGGTTTCTGGTTTGTTATCAGTTAATGCTTCCAAAGCAGCTTCCCAAAGCACGGGTGGCACAAAGTAATACGCATTTGCAATACGTTACGTATGTGTCATATGTTATATATGTGACGGTTTGTTGCCTGCCTAGGGTTGCCAACCCCAACCCTACCTTTTCCCCAGGAGTCTCCCGAAATTGGCTTTGGAAGCATTTTGCTCCTACATCTATTGGATGTAGGTTTTGCTGAAATATATACTGATCAAATAATAAATTTTATTTTGTTGTGTTCTTTGTTATGCAGATGTCGATCAGAAAACAGAGCAAAAGCTGTTCTCCACACTTACAAGCCAAACGCAGGTCGACTAAATTAATTTAATGAGTCTACTTTTACTAATTATTATTGTTATTATCATTATACTTATTGTTGTTTGTGTTACATTTATTTTAGCTTTTTAACTCAAAGTAGAAATGATCCCTCAGGATGTAACAGTATGAGGAAAACAATGTTTATTCAGTATAATTTAAAAATTACTTATCCTGGCTGTAATTCTAATCTTAAGCTCCACATTTCTTTAGTATGCTTCGAACATGCATTCTAGACTGCCAATCCAAAGGTCTTAAGTTATTTGCCAGAGCAGAAAGATTATTCAGAATACACCATCTCATTTTTGACATTTCTTCACAACTGATTTTATCTTGTGGCAATATATAAATTATAGACGTAATAAAAATTATAAAATAATTATTATGTGTTATTAAGAAAGACCAAGACTGAGCTGGATGGAGAATATGAGTGAAGACAGAGCAAGACTTGGACTAAACATGAGAAAAACACTTGATTGGACACATGAATGAAAAGAATTAAGGTTGTTTATTCGCCCCCATTGCAGCCAAATTGCTGGCCTCTGGAACTGGTAGCAATCTTCTTCCTCTGAATACACATACTTTTCCTAGAGACAGCACAAGAAGCAATTTAAACTCACATTAAATTACATTTTCTTAGATCTGCTAGATAGATCTGTTTATCCTTTCTCTCCCCCTCTCAGTATTCCGCAGGCGCCTGAGACTGTACTGTTCAACAGTGATTTTACTTTTTTGGGTGGGAAGCACCTCTGTTGAGTTTATCCTCTAAGAAGCGCTTTATAAATCTCAAATTACAATTACAGTTATCATCCTGATGAGGGTCTAAAAGTCACTGTAGAAATAGCGAGACGCATAGATCAGACCTGCGTGATGATGACTGTTTCAGGTAAACATCAGTTGCCTTGAGTTAATGTTTCACTGTTTGTGACTGATGTTTCAGCTATGATTCCACTGTTCAGTCCACCTGGAACCATACGCACGTACATTGATCCTCACACATACGAAGACCCTCATCAGGCGGTCAGAGAGTTCACCAAAGAGATCGATGTTTCCTGCATCACGATCGAATCTGTGATTGGTGGAGGTATTATCACTGGCTTTCGTTAATTCCAAAACCAACTCAAGAGATACAGAGAGTACACCTATATTAATAAACTGTTATGTAGCATAACTAATTATATCTATGATTTTTATATTATAATTTGCATATTTTTTTATATGAATATATTTGCATATCTAATCTAATCTGATCTAATGGTAGGACTTTTATAGCGCCATTCTTCAACGACTTCTATAACTCACTAGGCATAATTGATGGCACTCCAAAACAGATTTACATATCAGTCATGTATTTACATTGAGCTTATATTTGAATATATTTATGATGTTATATATATATTATTAGTCATAAAGTCTATGAGTCATATACAGCTAACAGCTATGTGCGTTTAAGAAACGGTTACCACAAATATACTCTGGTAATATATAGAATTTTTTGACAAATGCTTATAAAATGTGCTGAACAACCTGTGTAGCATTTGCTATCATTTAAAATTGGTTATTGAATATTTGCAAGATGTCTGTTAAAGGTTGCTCATTTTGAGTGATTGTATTATTCTGATTTGAAAATTCCAGAATAAAAATTAATTTTATGCAGTCATTGACTTTAGGTGAGTTTGGTGATGTCTGCAAAGGTCGACTGAAGACGGCCAATCGTGGTGAACTGGTTGTTGCAATAAAAACCCTGAAACCTGGGGCATCTGATAAGAACCGCCTTGACTTTCTTACCGAGGCGAGCATCATGGGACAGTTTGACGACCCAAACGTGATCTGTCTTGAAGGCGTCGTTACAAAGTGGAATCCAATCATGATTGTCACCGAGTTCATGGAAAACGGATCCTTAGATATATTTCTTCGGGTAGAGCACTCTTGGAATTCTGCTTGTGGAAATTTGAAGGAATTAGTTTAATACAGTGTACTAGCAGCAGCTTGTTAGTTTGGCAAAATGACTCTTCTGGAGAAAGTCCCTTATTGTTCTGCGTGGCTACAGGCCATGAAAGGAATTGCCAAAAACTGTCTGTAATTTTAAGAACTTTACCATGGCATACAATCTTTTCTAGGCAACGTTATTTATTCTCTGATCGTTCACAATCACGTAAAGAAATGGCCAGACCACACACACCTCAAAAGCTATTATGCAGATTATTCTATATTTATGTAGCTCCATCATGTAATGTCTGAGCTTCATTTGATGGCAATGGCCAACTATGTGTTAAGGATTTACTATGGGTCCTTAGACAGAGACTGTCTTTTTGAGGTTTGAATCCATGCTGCCTGTGTTAAGAGGCAAGCACCGAACCACTTGACCACAACAGAGTTAGAAGAGAAAGTGCAGTTTAATTTGCCCTACACTGATGTTATTAGTATTATTATTATTATTATTTATTATTATTATTATCATCATCATAGTCATTATCTATGTGTTTATTAAGTGCCACTGTCTATTGACTGAGCAGCAGTCGATGGTGCCGAGCCATTTTGCATGAAGATCCCTGTACAGTAAGCATCCCAAGGGAGGCTTGAACCTGTACTCTGAGCTCACAATTTTAATAGATGAGCGCTCAAACCAGTCAAACATGTCTGGAATAAGCATCCAGTATTTTGTTGTAAGGTCAGGTCAAGTCACATCAATCACTGCCTCCTGCAACAGCAGCAGCAGCAGCACTCAGAGTTTAATGATATTTCACCTGATGGGCAAAGATGGTGGTTGCAGTTTAACAACCGGACAGACTTTCCCACTGATTGGTCGTGTAGCTTGAAATGAATTGTCAATTTGCTTGACATACCAGGTTTTAAATATGAAACTTATTACTTTTTCATGGTAAAAATCTTAGAAAAACAGTTGAAGGCTTAGACTGGTTTCAAGTTTACCATCTGAAGAGTCACATCTTTCTGCTCAGTTAATGCCTTGGAGAGGTTCTTAAAAGGCGCTATATAAATAGCCAAGTATGTACCTGCATCTTTTGGCCTTGTTTGAAATTTTAGAGCAATGATGGATTGTTCACGGTTATTCAGTTGTTGGGAATGATTCGTGGAATTGCGTCTGGAATGCGATACCTTTCCGAGATGGGTTATGTACATAGAGTAAGTAAGGACTGAACCTATTATTCGTACTTCTTAGGGTAAATCATATTTTATGTGACCAAGTAACACTGCTCATATTTCAGGCCATGTCAGAAGGTGTAGAGGGTTTTTAGTTTTCTAGACCCCTGTTGGGCCTCAAATTTTGTACAGTTAATTTGGCATTCAGTTTGTTCCCAAAATTACATATAACCAGGGCAAGGAGCTTCAAAATCTGGAAATGGTCAAGGCCCCTGCAATCTGTGCAAGAGCTTGCTCAGAGCCTGAGTGTATTGTGGACCATATCAGATGAGCGAACGAATGAGTCAGCAAGTAGTTTTGTGTTAAAAGTATTGCTCACTTTGAATTAGCTTTGAGTGATGAATGCCATTGGTATGCTTGTTGGAATGATGAAACCAGGTGTCTTCTACTGTAGAGGCAGTTGAGAACTTAAAAGCAATTGTAATGAGGAAAACACAGTTGTTATGGCTTTATCAAGGTTCAGTGGCAATGGGAAAATTTATGAGTGTATCCAAGCAAAGCTTTAGGGATGGAAGCACTTCATGTTACCAATCACCCTTGTCGTATTTTATGACTTTAGCTAGAAACTCTGACCCACTGCCTTTTGGGATGAGAAAGGGAGATGCCCTTAAAGTGTTCTGATGGCACTCTGTACCCTAGTTTCTTAGTATGGATGCCAGGTGTGGGTAGTTGATACTTGCGTTGACATTGAAGTTATTGCTATACAATTTGCATGGCTGTCCTGTGTGGTCCATTTTAACCAATGATGTCTTTAAGCTGTTGACCACTCTGCTCAGGTGTAGCTTTGAAAGTAATTCTTTAATTTTAAATTGAAAAAGCACGCGTAAGAATTGAGCTGGTGCTGTACAAGATGTGTGTATGTATGTATATATGTTTGTATGATGTATGTATGTATGTATGTTTGTAATGTATCTGAACATTTATATAGTGCTTTATATGTCTGGGTCATTTATTTAGTGGATCAGGTAGTGTGATATGGGGTGTTTATGGCTACCTCATGCAATTTTTTAAACACACTTGTTCAGCTCAGTTAGATAGTCATGTATGCAGGGCTTTTGAGAGATACTTGTAAATAGTTCTATATTAAATGTACTGTATATACATACATACATACATACATACACACACCTACATACATGCATACATTCATACAGTTCATTAAACTCCTTGGATGTTTCTACCAAAATATTCTTCAACCCCCAGTGACATCTCAAAGTGCTTTGCATAATGCATATCACCATTGAGACCTTGTGAATCTCGTCTCGTTCTGTCCAAAGCACTTTGATTTTGGAACGCAGTTTTGCTTAGTAGCAGTCACCTGAGGAATATCCTTGTAGGTTATGATAACAGTGCTATAGGAGTTTCCAGATTAGAATAGATGGAAAGGTCCTTGACGGGCACTAACTGTATTAAGTGTCTTTGGGGATGTGCAGTAATCTAGTGGTTAGTGTGCTAGACTGTCCACCCAGAGTTCAGGGTTCAGTTCCCTTGCAGGGAAAAAGATGTTTAGAAATTTCTCCTCCACTAGCACTTCCTAGGGAACTCAGCTGTAAAATGAGTGCACTGACTGCACACTGTTGGTGAGATGATCACGCAGAGAGGAAGAGGATTGGTCACTTGCCCTAATGTGACGTGGCTAAGAAAATAAAGGTGCTAAAGGTTCATACCTATGGCTGTCTGTAAGTGGCTTCACACACATGCATACGTACCACTGAGGATTGTTGTTGGAAGACGCATGTAAGGGATACACATACATGTATACATGTAACATATGATTGATTACATTACATGGGAAACATTTATTACTTCACCTTACCTGGTGTTCAGTTTTTGTATGGTCTTTTGTTTGTTTAGGATTTGGCTGCTCGTAACATCTTAATCAACTCACAGCTGGTCTGCAAAGTCGCGGACTTTGGTCTGTCGAGGGAAATGGATAGCTTTTCACATGAAAGTGACGGTGCATATACGATGAAGGTTAGTGTATCTTTTATTACTCAGCTCAGCGTACTTTTTTCTGTTCAGCTTAAATTAAAAATTTTATTTGAAAGGCATCTGTGAGTGCAGCACCACTGCCATTGTCTTCAGAAGTTAAGAATTAAATTTTTATTTTAAAGGTGTCTGTGAGTGAAGCACAACTGTCATTGTCTTCAGAAATTGGCCTTGAAAACTTGGATGAGGCATGATTTTCCAGAATCCACTGAATTTCCTATTTCTTGATGGATCTTTCTTATCTTGGGTAAAAGTTAAGATAGAAGTTAAATGAAAGTTCTGTCTTAAAACATCTGTGATCTCTTCTGTGGGTGGCATCGACCCACTGGCTATATATCGGTATGTTGAACAGCACCTGAATAATTGGTTTAAATAAATAAAAATTGAATTAAGTAAATAGATAAATTTTAGATGACATGTATGTATGTATCTGGCTATTTACATAGAGCCATTTAAAAACTTTGCAACAGACCAGATTATACATATGATCATGTCTATTGGCAGTCACTGCAGGATGGAAAATAATTGGTTTAAATAACAAGTAAATAGTGAAATGCACAAATAAAATAACATTGAAATGCATGTGTGAAAATTAATTTTTAATTTCGAATTAAAATTAAATTAAATGATGTGTATGATATGTTCTGTTGCCTTAGTGACAGGATACTAGAAACCAGCATCTAAGGATATACAACACTGAAATAATCTGTTCAAATAAACTAACTAAAAATTAAAATAAGGAAATAGAAAAATTAAATGATAATAATACCTTTAATATAAAATTAAAATAAGGAAATAAAAAAATTAAATGACGTGCATCTGTTCTGTTGACAGGGTGGCAAGATACCAGTACGTTGGACCGCTCCGGAAGCGATTTCCTACCACAAGTTCACATCTGCATCAGACGTCTGGAGTTACGGAGTGGTCGTCTGGGAAGTGATGGCTTATGGTGAACGCCCCTACTGGAACTGGTCCAACCAGGACGTCATCAGTGCAATCGACCGTGACTTCCGACTTCCTCCACCGATGGTGCTTAGCCGCTGCTCCTTGTATACTACTAGTTGCCATGTTTATGCAGTTGTTGCATTTTTTTAGATCAGTATTAGTGTCTGAATGGCACCACATCATTGGCGCAGCTGGGTGGAACCGAGTTCACCACTCGAGAAAGAGATTAGTAGCACTTGTATTTATGTATGTGTTTGTACGTATATGTGTGTGTGTGTGTCTGTATGTATATTTGTCTGTATATATCTATGTATCTGTTTATGTATATATGTGTGCTTTTATGTATTTATGTATATACTGGGTATGATGTGTTTGTCTATGTATCGATGTGTGTATGTATATATGTATCTGTGTGTTTGTATGTATGTATTATGTGTGTATCTATGTAGAGATTTATGTATATACATATGTATTTATGTATATACTGGGTATATGTTTGTATATGTATGTGTGGCCAACTGTTTGTTCCAACTTACCAAAAAAGACATAATTTTCAAGTCTTTTCACATGCTGGTCCACATCTATGGAATTCAGTACCACCAGCTTTGAGGGACAAGTGTGAGTACAGACAGAAAGGCAGGCAGATAGGTAGATTGAAACAGCGAGATGGAATTTTATTTGTGCTTATAAAAACGATTTCCTGTAATTCAGCGTGGGTTCTTGCAAATGTTCAGTAAATTGATTTGATTTAATTACAGCCTTATTGATTTTGTTCACCATAGGACTGTCCAGAGGGCATTTATCAGCTGATGTTAGATTGTTGGCAGAAGGAGCGGTCACAACGGCCGAAATTCACAACCATTGTCCAAGCTCTTGACCGACTCATTCGAACCCCGGAACTTCTGCGACAAATAGCCATTCCGAGGTAGGGGCGGCCTGCCACTTTGCAGGTATCATTATGACGTCCCATTTTTTCTGTCGGCTTGCAATAGCATGACAACAGCAATCACACAACAGGACAACATTTCTTGTGCTTGACAACACGTTTTTGTTGTTACTTATGTGCCAGGATTTGAACTCCAGATGTTGAGTTTATTAGGCAAACACATTAGCAGTCTGCCACCATATTACATTACTTCTCGTTATATTACATTAAATCTGCACTCACGCTCTTGTAATGTATACGTTAAGTGTCTAGACACATGCGTACTACACTGTGTAAAATGAAATCACCCCACGTAACTTTACATGATATTGTAACATTACAATACAATGATATTATAACATTACAATACACTGGATGTAACATTATGCCGATGCTTGTAGGCAGAATGATTTCTTGGACGGCATAAATGTCCGCCTCTCGGTGGATTTCGATGAATCGGTCAACGACTGGTTGCGAGACATCAAAATGGATCGCTATGCAAGTGACTTTCACGCGGCCGGAATCATGTCGCTCGAAGAGGTTGCCAGGTTATCACTGAAGGACCTCGTTGACATTGGAATTCTCCTCATCGGTCACCAGAAGAAGATCCTCAACGCGGTTCAGCTGCTGCGCACCAGTTTCCACGCAAATCTTTCCAATGGAAACCTTCTGCAAACATGAACCACTGGCCAGGAAGACAGTGCAGCCATCGACAATCAGCTTCTTACGTAAATCCGAAGAATCACATGAACAGAGCTCTCGGCCGCCATGACTGCTGGAAAAACAGTGACATGCTCGAAAAATATGTGATTCAGCATTTGGTTGCTTTTCTTCCATCTGTTGAGCCAGTTTCTAAATTTAACAACTGAACTTGGACAAGAATTAATTAAGGGAAGGCAAGGTGATTAATTATTCATGACAGGCCTCTGACGACAGTAGTTATGAGTTCAGACGTTGAAGGATCTTTCAGAGGTGTACTATTTTGTACGGGTTATATGTCGTGACAACATATTGTCAGTTTCAACATTTATACCAGGATTTGAATGTAGGGTGCAAAGGCAAAAGTCTGGCACCTTAGCAATCAGCTAGATCTTAGATTTTTTGATTGACTAGTCAATTCTCATTTGCTGTGTTAGCTAGAAAAGAGCAATCAATACAAATCATGGAAAAATACTTTTTTGACAATCAAGGTTTTTGTTCTTGTATCAGTATTTTATTTTTCATACAAAAGGCAGTTCTTATTTTGATCTTGTGACACGTATTGACTCGTAAAATCTGTGTGGCAACTTTATTTTCCGACAGGAGAGCTTCTGCAGGACACGATGAGAATTTTGTGGTGGTCCAAGTGAAGTTTCAGATGTATGTACCTGGGCTTTTATGTTGCACCTTTATAGGAACCTCTCAAAAGTATTGAAATGTTAAGTAATGTAATTAAGGTTTTAATATCATGATTGTTTAAGATTTGCCATGTAAAGTAACTGTCAAATTTCTGTGAAACTTGCAAAGTCATCATATGAAATGATCTGAAAAAACACCTGAATGCAGCAGAACATGGGAGGAGTGGTGGCTGTACATGGCAGACCTTTGTCCCCAAATGAACCCTTGGACCCCAGATGCCCTCTGAACTTGACCTGTCCACTTCTTCAGAGTTTAACCTGCTGTTGGAATTTTTTGTGAACTGAACAATGTTTTGTCCTCTCCTTGTAGCTCCTGGCCTCTACTTACACCCAGCCATGTCAGAAAACCAAGGGTTGCTAGTCTACAGGAAACAATACGCTTTGGAAAAGGCAGGATTTCAGTGCTAGAGAAATTTTATATAGCTATCTTAGCAATGTAGCATACCCTTGCTCAATTATGGCATGTTACAGCATACTATAAACTGGCAGGTAATAATATTAATAATAATAATAATCCTACCTGAGAGATCAGTCTTACTATGAGTAAAATATAATGTGATTTGAAACTTCTGTAGTGCCAGTGTATAATGTACAAGGTGTCAACCAATGGCAAACCAAAGTTTGCTGCAGTTAGGTCAATATCGAGAAATGAAAGAATTATAAATAATAATGAAGTACAGATTTTTTAACTGAGCAGTTAATGTGTGTACTGACATTGCGTGCGTAACAAGTGCTTTAAATAAAGAAATAAATAAAAATAAATAAATTTGAAAGCCAGCACAGAGCAGTGAAACTCGTGAAATTGAATTATATTTAGTTGTTATGGTTAATATTTTACTTTAGAAATGTAATTACTCATAAACTCTTTCAAGATTATTGTATTTCTTACTAAATGTTAGTATTGTTAATAAGCAAACCTATCGTTGGCGTCAGTTGCCTTATATCAGAAAATCACGATCTCTCGCAGAAGTTGAGCAACCATTTGTACAGATCTGGAAAGAACTGAGATTTTATCTGACTGACTTTCACCTCATTTTAACCGTGCCTCACGTGGCTCTGACTTTGCTGTTTTAAGTGGACGATATTGCTGAATGATATTTGATGAATGCAATGCCAGGATTATGCATTATTATTATAGACAGAGTAACGTTGAATTTTTGTAAAGCAAGTTGATTGTAAAATGAAATTCTAATATGGAAACATCAGTGGGGCCTTTGTAGTGAGAAGCAGTGTTCTCGGTTTTTAACCAGTTTTAAACGATGCTTGTTAGAAGATGCGCATTCTTATGGCAGGCATTGTTCAATGGTTATTGTTGTGTGAAAGGGTAACTGATTGGTTTGAGCGCTCGCTTTGTAATGTGAAGTGTGTAGGTTCAAGTCTCCCCTGAGACGATTAAATGCTTGCTTATACGCCTCCATAGAAGCTTCTTAGAAGCATGGTCCAGAAGTAGAAGGATCGTTTGAATGAGGTACAAACACAACCACAGCCGTCCACAAGAGAACCACCCTCTTTAATCACCCAACCCTGAATTGATGGAGGACTGAGTTGGACGAAATGGCCTGATAGGAGGCATTTGTTGACTTCTCCAGTTGCCTCGACATGTTCTTTTGTTTTGATTGATTTATTATTATTTATGCATATATTGTTTGTGAATTGAAACAGAATTATTGGTTGATATATGGCATGCTGCTTTCAGCAATAATAATAATTAGCAACTTCTATAGCGCCGTTGTCTAGTGCATAAGGCATCAGCCGATGGAGTATCAAAACCAAGCAGTAATTAGATCAATACTCTGTAGACCAGTCTGCAGAAGAGAGGAAGGCTTAGTGGATAAGCCACACCAGCAGTAACCATCAGAAGCGTAGACTGTGGTCCTGACATCAGAGACTGTTTGGCCAAAGCATCGGCCACGTCTGTGGCATTCTTTACGTACGCGAAATTGAATTGTCCATATCACGTGATGCGCTGGGACTGAAACCCCAGACTTGGAAGGTAAAGGCAGATCCATTAGCCACTGTGCCAATCAGTTAATGCACCCAGAAAATGAATTTAAGTCTAATCTAATGACTTCTGTAGTGCTGTTATTGTAATGCCCAGGGCATCAATTGATGGTTGTTTCGAGTGAAATCATATTCAAAATCATGATCCATTGGAGAAGCCAGGTTGAATTCCTGTAGGTCAAAGAAACCAGAAGTTGGGCCAAAGTGGGTAAGCAAGTTGAAACGGACAAGTCTTAAGCTGAGACCTGATTGACATGAAAGAACTGACGGCGCAAACAGAACTTGGCAGCGAATTCCAAAGCCATGGACCAGCAACTGAGAATGCTAAAATTCATCACTGTTGGTTGAACTACTGCAGTCTTTGAATGTTTAGATACCAGTGCCCCTTCAAAAAGTTTTCATAGTATGATCATTATTATTATTACTATTATTATTTTATTTATCATTATTACTTATTGAAAGTGGAATAAGGAATGGTTAGCAAAAAGCAAATTACTTTTTTAAGAAAAGAGCTGACGAAAGACGACTTTCAGTGCCTGCAGAAACTGGGTACATGAGATTGGAAGCGTGCCCTAAACACCCTTTCAGCTGTTCTGATCTCTGAAATGTAAAAATGTTAAATAAAACCCATATGTTTTCCATATGTTTTCTATGCATTAACGAAAGACATGTAAACTTTACTTGACTGTAAATGTCTAGCTGTTTCATCGTTATAAATATCAGTAAGAAGCTTCTTAGGCTTTAAATGCTTTACTGCTGAAGCTTTAACATGTACATGTAGAAGTAACAAGTAGAAGTCTTCATCGTGTCAACTGTAGCTTTTAGCTGTTTGTTGAAATGTTTTTCTGAAAAAATCCAAGGTGTTAAACTGCTTTACTCTGTCATTCAGTGGGGCTTTCATTGTTTAATAGTGAGCTGGTTTACTGTGGTCTTGATTAGTGTACTTGACTTGTGAAGTTGGTATACCTGACATTAGTATATTTGACTTATCAAGTTGGTAATCTGGACATTAGTATATTTGACTTGCCAAGTTGGTATACTTTACATTAGTATACTTCTTTTGTCATGCTGGTATAATTGATATTAGTATACTTGACTTGCCAAGTGTACTAATAATTAAATAGTTAATTAATAATTGATTACTTGACTTGTCAGATATGTTAATGATGACACCTTAAAGACACTGGAACCTCATTGCCACAAGCATATTTTAATGCAAATGCTGACTAACACAGTTGGGGAAGTGGTTGAAGAAGTTTATTCAACATTAGAGCATGTCTTGTTACAATGCAAGCTTGTTACTGGAAAATTAACTTGACGTGGCCCCAAAGGAGTTTCTAAGGAGTTTCTAGGGTATCATAAGAGAAACAGTTGCCATTAACTGGAAAAGATGAGCCAGCAAATGATATATGAATGTCTGCACGTATCTAGAGTTCTAGACACTTAACATAGCACCTTTTATGAATCTTTCAAAAAGCATTTTAAATGCAATGTCATGACATTTTCATCTTTTCTGTAATGTTAAGCTGTTACTAATGAATTTTTATATGTAATGGCTGAACATGAAAACAGTCACCTACCTTAGTTTCTACCATGACTTCAATAGGGTATTTAACAGCGAGCATTTTGCTATGATCCGCTGGCCAGAGACCAAAGTTGTAAAGATGATCTACCCTTTTGCCTTCACTTCCATGGATATTTGTACAACATAAGACTGCAACACTTTCTTGTTCAAGCTACTGTATGTGCTTATTTGACTTCAGAAGTCCATGGACAGACTGCAGTGCGAGCCAGTGCTTAATGCACAATTGCTTAGCGCCATTGATTGGTGCTTAGCCATTAGATAGTGGCGCTTAATAAATGTGGAAAAAATAATGAGCTGAAGAATCATATCTGTGCAAAACCGAACAGAATGTTGTGCCTTTCGTGTGAAGGGCCATAGGAATGGGAAACATCTATTTCACAGGATGGCATCAAAGTATTTTAATTTTGTTATTTCGCCTAGATAGTTGCTAGAATTAGTGACTTTTGCAACCATGTACATAGAGACATACTCAATTCATATTGTCTGAGTTACACACGAGATGCTGACTGATTAAACTGTTTTATAATGTTTGAGTCTTGTACAAATTCATGAAACTGCCAAACAGCGTTTTCTCTTTCGCCTTGATATTGATATATTCGCAATAATGGGCTTTTCTGGAGTGATGATGTATTATAACACTGAACTATAGCTGGTGCCCTGTCTTTGGATTGGTGTGGTTGTGTTTATGTTTCCGTGTTCGGTGAGAATGTTTCAGAGTTCAGTAAGAATGCTCTAAAATCACTTTCTTGTGGCAGCACAGCAGAATATACAGGAAGAGTCATTTAGACAGATAAGAAAAAGCAAGAGTAACGTAACAAAAGGATGTAGTGGAGAAGTTAGTGCCCAGCATGGAAAAGCAACAAGAAAGAGAAAAGAGTGGAACAGTTTCTGCTGAAAATATTTTGAGCTTTGCCCTGGGACCATGCTTCTAGAGAGGCATGTAAACAAGTGTGTTACCTATACCTTTTCAGTGTAATCTGTGTAATGTAACTTCTATAGTGCCACTATCATGATGCACCAGACGTTGATAGTCACTGCTAACTGAAACTGATAGGCAGGATGTAATCTTGCAATCAGTCCAGTAAGATTCTGGTGTACTGACATTGTGTGCTTTATAAGTGTTTTAATAAATAACATAAATAGAAAATCCAATTATAGTTATTATTATTATTACTGTTGTTATATTAGAATAGCAGTCTGTAGTGTATCCTCACATAGGCATAATTGTAATTGTAATTGTAATCTGACATTTATAAAGCGCCACTTCAAGAATAGACTCATCAGAAGCGCTCCCGACCCGAACCAGTGAGACCACTGGCAAATAATACAGACTTAGTATGGTAACAGTCAATACTTCGTCAGTTGTAGCATAAAAGGCAGCAAAGAGCAGTTCCTTAATCTAACTGTTCTAACATCAAGAGGCAGCCATGGCTATTAGTCCTATCCCTCACCAAATGATCTCGCCATCGACAGTGTACATTACAGACGAGTTCGCTAGGCGGCGCAAGGGGAGCAGAGAAATTTCTGCCTCTGGAGGGGATTTGAACCCTCGGCCTTTCGACGGACAGTCATCAAGTTAACCACTCGACTATCGCGCACGCCGAAAGGCAGTGAAACAGACTAAAACATTTTATTTATGGAGACCAAAACGAGACCGACCGTGTATTAACTAAAGAAACTAAAGATTTAAGTTCTTAAAATCTGTTCTGTAAGCGGCTCTTAATTCTTTAATAATCAGAACAGGGCGTAGCGTCTGAGGCAGCTGACCATTGGCTGCGCGAGTCGAATATTCTTAACGACTTTTCGCCGAAGACAGTCTTGTGTTATGGAAACGACGGACGTTCGTGCACGTAGCTCAACCGGCCAAAGATACAATAATGGAAGACGACAAGATCCGGAGAAACCGGTGAGCAAACGATGTCTTCAGTCAGCCTACGATTACTACCAAGGTAGGAAACGCTAGTTCTACCTTGATCAAAAACGCTAATACGATTACGGGATCATCGGAGGGAGACTAGTCTTAATTACGGTCGATAACAAATCTAGCGTTAAGTATCATATCAGTTAAGCGTTGGATGCTGGTACAGGTAATGTAACAGTAACGTACACGGTTTTATATAGCGGTCGTATGGCCTCAACCCTACTCATTTCAGATAGTCTAGTACTGAAACAATAAAATAAAATTTCGCGTCCAATGCAGAAAAGTGTACTTTTTAAAGTACTATGCTCAATACAAGCAAAAAGGTGACAGGCGTGATTAAAATATAATTCTTTTATTTAATTAAAAATAAATGCAACAGCCATTCACCGTTATCTAAAATGCAGTAACCATCGATAGGATTGATAACAGTTTAAATGCATGGTTAAAAACTGCGAAATCAAGAGAGCAAAATGAACAGCTGAAACAACCATAGCCATATTCAAAGAAGCACTGACTGACAAAGCCTTAAATCTTGACCTGGAACCAAACCCCTTTTGCCTATCGATTTTGTTTTGACTGAGCGCCTGTGAATAAGCTGGTTCTCGCGACGTGGCTTTCATTGGGCACTGTAGAAATCTCGAGATTACGATAAATTAGATTTATGTAACAGGCTTGTCTTTTTTCAAGTCTTCTTTCCAACATCAATGTGACAAAGATGACAGGTATCTGGAGAGGTACTTAAGAGGTCCATAGATTCATTAATAATAATAATTATTATTATAATAATAATAATAAATATAATTATTATAATAGACGATTTATAGAGCAGTGTCTAATTAGTTCCCAGAATTAAAATTAACAAATAGCAGGTTTTAAAACGTCGTATGTTTGACCGATACATGAACAGCAGTGGTAGTGGACCTGACCCTGTAAATTCGTTAATATGTACAGTTGCTTTAGAAACACGTGTATATAAGAACCACTTAATATATATTCTATTATTTTCTATGAACTGCATCTTAGATATTCAGATATCTGCTACACAGTCCATAAAAGGAGGATTTTCGATGCAAGCAAAAGACAGTCTCTTCCTGTAATTACTGAACATCACAGACCTATTAATTTACATATTTACTTAACATTTTACTTGTGCAAATAAAACTGCATCAGACTAAGCATTATATTGGCCAAAATCTGATCTACACTAATCTAATAACTTATATTGTCGTAATGCACACAACTGATGGTCACTGGAAGTGTAACTATTAAAAAATTGTAATCCGTGGAAGGAGCCTGGTAACCTATCTTTCCTTCCTCCTTTAAACTTGTGGCAGGATTTGCAGAAATGTATGCATAACTTTTGACTAATTCCGTCTTCAGAAATTCTCTGTTGTGGCCAGTATTGGTGTTATTTACAACCGCTACGAACTATCACTTCAATTAAACTGCTGACAGCAGAGTTTAAGTGAAAAAACAAGAAACAGTGCATTATGGTAAGCTAAAAAACTCTGGGCAAGTGTGACATGGTGCTGGCACATCTCAAGTGGATCACCAGACCTGAAGGCTGCCAGACGTGACTCCGTCACGCCACTGTGGGTGGTCGATGATGTTCGCTCGACACATGGGACATGTACGTTCCTGGTTGAACCACTTGGAGATGCACTCCTCACAGAAGATGTGCTACAGTGGGAAACAGAACAGTTGACAAGGATTAACTGTAGATCTGTTTAGTTTGAAACGAAAAGATAATGTAACAATATGGTGTAATGTAAGCAGACATTTATATTGCACCACTAAAAGGAACTACTCAGCAGCAGTAATGCGTTATAATGCTGCATTAAAGTAAGTAATGCATCTGTTAACAACCCACGATTAAGACATGTTATTAAGAAGCTCATTACAAATTACATTATGTAATTACAAGCTGCGTTATGTTGAGGTAATTTCCTAAAGCCAAACTAAATTTGTGATCCATGTTCCTGACTGAATTATAGAAGAATTCAGCTGATAAAAAGCATACAGTATTCAAGTCTAACAGAAATATAAAATGAAAGGAGTAAGCGTTAAGTGAAAAGGCTTGGATAGATAAAAACCAAAACATATTAGCAAAAGGGTATATGAACCCTCAGATATTTAGCTTATCATAATGCACTGCTAATTGAAAAGATTAGAAAAAGTGCTAATTGTAAAGGTTAGAAAAGGTGCTAACTGAAAAGGCTGGAAAAGGTGCTAATTGAGAAGGCCAGAGAAGGTGTTAAGCCGTCATTACAGTTTTGCTGTATAGTAAAACATAACAGCCTGACTAAAGGTAAAGCCCTGACAATGCTTGCACTTACCTTGCAGCTCAAAATTACTGGATCTTGGAATTTATCTAGACACATTGGACATGAGTTATCGTACGACTGTAACTGCGTCTGATTTGGCATGTTGCCGTAACTCTAAAACCACAGAACAGCACAACTTTATTTACTTATAATTACTTTCTTATGTTTGCAAAGCACCTACATAAAGAAATCAGTTGCACAGAAGATAAAACAAAGTGCTCTGGTTGGTGACAGGAAAGAATGATGATGATGATGATGATGATGATGAAAACATAAAACTTTGAAACATGACAGGAACCTCACAGTTAAGTAAATCTTATCATCATTCAGAAAATCTTATCAGCATTTCTAA
Organism: Norana najaformis; assembly: GCA_964023275.1. Taxonomy (NCBI): domain Eukaryota; kingdom Metazoa; phylum Annelida; class Clitellata; order Crassiclitellata; family Hormogastridae; genus Norana; species Norana najaformis. The sequence continues at coordinate 3,184,926 of OZ029922.1, forward strand.
TTATGTTATATTTGGAAGGTATTGTCCATTAAACAAATACCTGGGAAATGAACAATAACTGGGAAATAAATAACTACTAGGAAAAAACAATCACTGGGGAAAAAAACAATCACTGGGGAATAAATAATCAGTGGGAAATAAACAATCACTGGGAAATAGACCATTGGTAGTTAAACAGTAACTGGGAAATAAATAACTACTAGGAAATAAACAATCACTGGGAAATAGACCATTGGTAGTTAAACAGTAACTGGGAAATAAATAACTACTAGGAAATAAACAATCACTGGGAAATAGCAATAAGAAGGAAATAAAGAAAAGGACATCCCAGTACTTATGCTATTGAACTTACCAAATCTGCCGTAAATTTTCCTAGACCTTTCCTTAATTCCCTGAACCTCCCAAGAAGATCAGCACCCTGCAAAGAAAATGCATCGTGTTGGCTTTCAATTCACTTGCAAGGTTGCTTCAAATTATTGCATTATCGTGCAGCAACAGTGTTGTGCGTGGATCTGAATATGTGACTGCCTAAGAAAATCCTCACAAAATTGAAAAAAATTGAAAATTGGCTCAGTATTACTTTGGATTCAACTGAAAGTGCTGAATGTTTTGGTGAACACTGCATGTTTCTATTGTAAACAGAAAAAAAGTTACCACTACTCAATGTGTACATCTACGTGCAAAAGTTCCTAAAAATTGCAATATAACCTAAAAGTTAGATGCTTGGTGTAAATTACAAAATTTAGGCAGAGATCAAGCACACAACCACACACACACATTTAAAACCATTTAAGAAAACAATCAAGAGAACTTCTCTGTACCTTACACACTATGTACAAAACGAGAACCAGGATCGAAAACCATTTGCCTCCGTGTGAGTCGTCCTTCAGGAAAAACACCCACGGCATTATGGGTACAAGACTACGGTAGAACTGGCTCAAGATCTCCACCAACAAGTAAAACTTTCCCTGAAAATCAAAACATAACATAAGATGACAAACTGTAACATAACACAATACATCATTGCAAAATATAACCTATAGTATAACATAACTAGTGCCTTTAAAGTGGTTCAGAAGACTTTAGTCCGTGTCTAAGAATAGATGATGAGAAATTCTGAATTACTTTTTCCAAATACCCTGCACTCTTGCTTTAACACAGGATTTGGATCCAAGGCAAGTACCCCATTATGGTTATATCGATGCTTTATGGCTTTATACCATTGAATACTGGTAAGTCTTAAATTGGGACCAAAATGATGTAACAGACTGAGCAGAACGAACAGATGCAGAACGATCAGGTAAGGCAAGATCAGGTAAAGTGAGTTAAGTTTGACAGCATAAGGTAAGGGCAGGTTTGTCTTCTACCTTTTTCCGGAAAGGCAGAACTTGTCTTGGCATGGCGGTTATCAGAGCCTTGAGCAAGATGGTCAGATACTTGATGATGAAATCCGTTGTTCCAACAACCCAGAGTAGATTCCACAAAGTCATGTCCCCGACTTCGGGAATGCAAAAGTAAAGGCTGTACAGAAACAGAAAAACAGAACAAGAAACTCAGAAAACATGCACAAAAACATTACCAATCTTGGGAAAACAAAATACGCTTCTGTTGGGAAATTTTACAAAAACACGCTGATTTTCAGACTTAACATCTGTAAACTTAAGCACACTGCTACTATTGTAAAAAAAGGTATAGATAGCACACTTATTTGCACACCTTTACAGAAACTTCTCAGAAGTAAGGTCCCAGACTTCATGAGCTGCAATAGCTTCCCAGCATCTATTCATGAGATCGAGACTTTTCACAGTTTCAAAAACGCCAGAAATTGCATTTATTCCTTAACTCTATTGGGACCTGTGCATACCACTGACAAGGTCATGCACCACAAAAGTAGCTCAGTACATAAGCTGTCATTTTTCATTTTTTACAATCACATTTACAATCCATCAGATGCTACAGACACCTCAAAAGCTGCTAAAGCCACTGCAGGCATTTAAATAAGTCATCATCATTATTATACCTTCTGTACAACTTCTGGTCATCAAAGACATAATAGACGAAGAGAATATTAGCGGCAAGGAATCCTACTATCCAAACGAGGTTGCCCATGTAGTCAAGGCTGTTATGCACATCCTAAGACAGATGGAAACAAACAATGAACTTTAAGACAGTCATTTTTATAATTTAGTTACTAAATTATGACATACCCATTTCAAGAGCAGTTCTTAGAGGCTCAATACAGTTGCACGATCCTTTGACTCAAGCGTAAATATCACAAAGCCATCTGAAAACTTGTTATGCACCACAGCTTGACTTCTGATCTCCCTGACCCATCGGTTTCAACCAGGCTTCTCCACTGGATTACGATTGCTTACTACAGTTTTACTTGAAGCGACCATCAATTGATGCCTTTTGCATTTATGATAATGGTGCTACAGGGGTCATTAGGTTAGATTAAACTAGATTACCATTGTTTGGAGGCTTAATTACAAATTGTCAGTGTAACATGATGCACAGTCACCCAACCCCAGACCAAGAGAAAGGCTACAACTTTTAGCCAAGAAGCCTAAGGTGACTATTAAAAGAATATCACGTCAGTTGTACAACGCAACATTTTAAAAATCCTCAGTTACAACAGATTACAGTACAACAGATTACAGTACAGCAGCTTACACTGCCGAACCCAATTTGCAACACCATGACTACAACTTTCCTTTATCCCACCAAGATCTACAACAACATCTAGTGTTTAATCCATCTCGTAAGCAGCATATCCTTTGAAATCAAGAGTAATTCTAAAAAAAATTGAAAATCTTACTTACTCGTTGCATGATCAGCTTGCGAAGGCTTGAATTGGCATGGAAGAATGTACCATACATGGCAACAAAAATTAGAATTCCTGAAAGACATAAGAATTAGGAAGACATAGAAAAATAATTTTAAAATAAACAAAACACTGTCGTATTTTATACCAAAAAGATGAGATAATTACATCTACAGGAATTATTCTACACCAAACTGCTCGGTATGACAGATAATTAGCTGGAAAACAAGTGTAAAATTCTATAATATAGAAAATACCATCTACAAGATAGCAATCCGAACCCAATTTGCGATACCATGACTACAACTTTCAGTAATCCCACCAAGATCTAGGGCAACATTTAGTGTTTAATCTATCTTGTAGGCAGTTGTACTCTTATATAAACTCTGAAAGCAATGTATGGAAATTAATCTATGTAATATTTACTAATTACTATATCAGGTTTAGTTTTTAACAAATCCACTCATCTTACCTAACCTAATTTTAATTAATTAATTTTATTTTAATAAATTACTAATTTATGATGTTTTCATATTTAAAAATCCCCTCCATCTTACCTAACCTAATTTTAATTTATTAATCTAATTTTAATTAATTGCTAATTCATGATGTTTTTGTACTTAAAAAATTCACTTCTTACCCAGCCTATGATCATACATAATCTTTGCAAAAACGAGGATAATAAACGGCAGAGTTCCTTCAAGCAGCTTGATCAAGTCCTTCACAGATGACAGCGACCCGGGATGGGGAGGTTCTGGGCTAGCACCTGCTTCAGTGGGAACTGGTCCAGAGGCTGGCTGACCAAGGATTGCTGCTCCAAGACCACTGGCACCACCTCCACTGCCAGGATTTTCAACATTAATCACAAAGGGCTGCAATAAAACATGCTACAGATTAGTACTGAGTTTGCTCAAAGCTGATTAATACTTAATTTAATTAAAGCTGTCTGCTGGCCTGACTCTCGGATCTTGACTTGGAACTGAACCCTTCCTGCCTGTCAATTTTGTTTTGACCAAGCACCTGTGAATATGCTGGTTCCTGTGACTTAGCTTTCATTGGGAGCTGTAGAAATCTTCAGCTTATGATTACAAAAGCCTATTTCTGTTTGTTAGATTACAGGGTGGTCCCGTTTATGTGCGAACCTGCTTAACGCGCCTTTATGACATGGCTTCCAACTATAACTATTCAACATGCAAGATGCGTACAATCAATGAAAGACTGCACAGCTATAAATTGTTTCCAGGTGCAAGTTTGGGCCCCTTTTGTAAGTATCATCATAATAATTGCAAAATTAATAATAAGATTCATAAGAATAAAAATAACATATAACATCCAAGACATTGCCAATATGCAGTCAAGAGATGTGCAATAAAAGATCTCAGGAAACAATGTCACCTGCAATGACTTACCTGAGCACCATCCATCACTGCAGCGGCAAGAGGCACCGGAATCTGAAACTGCATGTTGACTCGAGAGACTCCTGCAGGCTGGCCAAATGCAGGATGGCCATGGTTCTGGCCATTTATGTGGCTGTGGCCATGGCCAGATGCATGACTGTGTCCTCGAACAGCACTTAAAGCCGCCGGCGTGAATTGTGGCAATAAACTTGGAGGTCTTGAATTCCTGTTAAGATCATTCAAAGTCTCAGGTGCTGACGTCATCCCTTGTGACTCTGTTGTTGAAAATAAGTTGTTTCGAACTGGACGATTCCACATACCCCAAGTAGGACGAGACTAAAACATCACCATTTGCACCAGACTCCAATCATAATTATGACAATTATCTTATCCATCAGATGAACTCACCAACACTTCACCTCTTGCAATTTCTGCACAGGTCTTTCACAGGTCTCAAAACTGAAAACAATCCTCTTCCACAAATCCTATCCTGATTCTTCCTCTTCTCCCTAATCTCACTTTCCAGTTCAATTCCAAACAACAGTCTGCCTGCCGATTGTCTGCCTGCCTGACTCTTGACCTGGAACCGAACCCTTCCAGCCTATCGATTTTGTTTTAACTGAGCGCCTGTGAATAAGCTGGTTCCCGCGACTTAGCTTTTGTTGGGCGCTGTAGAAGTCTCGAGTTTACGATTTTGATTTTACGATTTCTTCGTATCGGATCAACCCACCCTCTGCCTCGATTCAGGTGTGCCGTCGATCGATCCCTTGTAAATGAGATAATTGGTGTTGTAGCTAAGACGGTCTGTCACTTACAGCATCAACAAGGTGTCAACATAGTAACTATTATGAAATACAGGCCAGGTTCACTTCCTTTTGGTCAAAAGCAGGACTACATTTAGATCTTCAAATTCGATCAGTCCAGGTAAAAATCTGCCAGCCGATCGATGAGTTCTGTGCATCAAACGTGTCTTTAAAATAAAAATAAGTTATAAATTTAAATATGCTTAATATAATAAAACAGAAATCCTTAAAACTACCAACTTTCGAAACATCATACTTGTGTGCAATGTTTTCGTTTACTGGTTCAATGCTTAGTGCTTAGTTACTTGTACACTGTGCTTAGTTTAATACTCACATTTACAAGCCAAACTCTGTAAGCGCTTGATGCATTCTGCCACATGCTGACCAATCGCTTAGCCGTGTAAGCATTTGCTGCTGAATAGCTTGAATCAAGGATTATATATGTACAAGAAGTCGAAGTAATCGTAATCGTAATCTCGAGATTTCTACAGCGCTCAACGAAAGCTAAGTCGCGGGAACCAGCTTATTCACAGGCGCTCAGTCAAAACAAAATCGATAGGCAAAAGGGTCAAGATCCAGGAGTCAGGCAGTCAGACAGTCGGACGGCTACGGTGGATGCTGTTTGAAATTGAAGCGAGAAGAGAGATAAGGGGAAGAGGAAGAATCAGGATAAGATTTCTGGAAAAGAAGTGTTTTCAGTCTTGAGTGAAAGACCTGCGCAGAAACCGAAAGAGGTGAAGTGTTGGTGAGTTCGTATGATTGACCAGACAACTGTCGCAGTTGTGTATCTCGGACACACACGATAATCTTAATCTAATCTTGAAACTTGTGGCGCCATTGTATTAGTGCACTGGCATCGATCGATGGCACTCCAAAACGAATTCTCAATCCAGTTCAAAGGGTGAGTCTGATGAGACAGAAAGGCAGACGTCGTTGAACCTAACAGTGGAGGATTAGCATGCTTAAACAATATAATCTATGGTCTAATTACTTCTATAGCGCCACTATTGTAATTATTATTTTTGCATTTATTAAACGCCACTATATAATTACTAAGCATCAATCGATAGTGCTGAGCAAATGCGAATGAAACACATACTATGACAAGAGCCAAGGCTATTAATATGAGGAAAAGGTGCCCAAAGGCTCACGGTCCCTAAACAGTAACCAATTCAGAGAAGGATCAAACCCAAACTCTCCACGTTACAAGACAAGCATTCTAACCAATCAGCTAGCAGACGGCTGTGCCGTGTTCACTATATTATAATGCTCAAGGCATCAGTCAGTGGTCACTGCTAAAAAAACCTATATGCAAACCGCATTCCAGGGTGAAGATGGAGATCAAAGAAGACACGGGAAGAGTCAACGGAGGAAACACGTCCAGTTTTATGACATAAGAAAGTTTGCAAAGCTTGGGTCGTTATTGGTCAAACTTGATTTAACTCAAAAATTGCCAGCACTCAGCATAGATGTAGTCAACTTGCAAGCATTTCAGGACTTCCCTTCTGTTACATTCCTATTCCACAGATCCTATCCTGATTCCCCTTCGTCCTCTTATCCCTCTTTCCACTCCAATCCCAAACATCACACACCATAGCTGACTCTTGGATCTTGACCTCAAACCAAACACTTTTGCCTATCAATTTTGTTTTAACTGAGAATAAGCTGGTCTCCGTTACATGGCTTTCGTTAGGCGCTGTAGAAATCTCGGGAGTATGATTACGATATTACATTCATTGCAAAGAACGGTCAAAAATGGTTGTAACCTGTTTTCCTCTTATCTCACAAACCTAATATCAGAAAACTTTGGAAGATTCTCAGTCAGCTACTCCATATGAAAACATCATGCCCACTAGCCACAACCTCCTTACTGTCTGCTCTGGCCAATGCTTTCATTAACCTCCTTGGTGACAAAATGGTTTTTTGTCTCCTCAATTTTTGTCACTCTCAGTTCCTTACTCCTACAACTTACATTTACAATGAAATTCAGTCACTTGCTTTCTCTTCTCCTAACAAACAGTGTGTCCTAAATGCAATTCCATCTCAAATTCTCAAAAGCTGCTTGGCTGTGCTTGGTAACAACATTTTGACATTAATCAATCTGTCATTCACTTGGATTACCTTCCCATCATATTCACCCAAGCTGAGGAAACCATGTCTGGATGTTGTCAAAATACAGGCCGATATCGAACTTGAATTTTATTTTTAAACTTCTTGGGCATTTGATAAATGGAAATACTGTAATACACAAAAGTATGGTCAATACACTGAGATTATAATTAGTTCATGCTTTTGATCAACAGGGAATGTTTCTAGTAACTGTATATTACCAAACAGTTAAAACTAGCATTCTGGAAAAATGTACAAGTCTTGGAAAACACAGACCATAACAAGAAACAAGAGCCAAGGCTATTAATATGAGGAAAAGATGCAGCATGCAGTTGTCACGAAAGATGAACAAATTCAGTCACTGTGTAAATATAAAAATAGCTATAGTTACTTTATTGCATTACTGCAGTCATACTCCTGTATACTAAACCAGATTAATCCAATGGAATTTGTTTGTATGTTTCACCATTGGAATTATTTCTATTGTTAAACATCAGTGTTCGGTATTACTGTTAAAGTAATCATGCTGTCTCTCTGCCTGACTTTTGGATCTTGACCTGGAACTGAATCCTTTTGCCTATCGATTTTGCTTTGACTGATTGCCTGTGAACAAGCTGGTCCCTATGACGTGGCTTTTGCTGGGCGCTGTAAAACTTCTCGGGATTACGATTAATATTATTTGCTAAAAGCCTCTTTCAACATGGCTTCTCAAAGGCATGGTCCTAAGCCTGATACATATTTTAGCTGAAGTGCAAGCACAACAACAGCAATCCTTATAGCTCATTTTTTAAAAGGTGAACCCCAAACATAGATGTGAAAGGCAAACACATAACATGTCTGCCACATCCAGTGTTGCATGCAATGTCCAATGTCAGATGTGGACAACTGTCTTGCATTGATAAGATTACCTACATACACTATCGAGTGTAAGATGTTAAACAAGAAAATACATAAGTATAAACATATTTGCAAGGGCTACTTAGGTTACAAATAGTTATAATAATACAGTTATCTTCATATCTGCAAGGGTTACTTAGGTTAATAGTTAGAGTCAGGATAGACATGATCAAAATGACTGCTACATAAATGTATAAGTAGATGAATTAATGATTAATCAAAGAAACTTTGGTGATAAACTTCATAAGTTTTGTCTGGAAAATGTGATTAAATGTGTAGTCCAAGTCATTTCAGGCTTTTGTAAATCAAGTGTCCGGCATCTTCAGGCTGCAGTGGGTGAAGCAAGAGTACAATTCTAAAAACAAAAACATTTTACATTAACTATGTAACTAATTAATTAATCTTTTAATTAATTAAACTTTTACTACTGCTATTGAGTAAATTTGCATTTGAAGTACTTCTACAAACTCGCAAAAGCATTTCTATTAGAATTCTTTTAATACTATGGCCACCAAAAACATTTTCAAAAGCTGACGGATATAGACAAAGTTATGATAAATATAAATGTACATGTTTTCCTATAGCGACTGTATAGCTTCGACCCTACTCATTTTTCAACGAATTTATCAGATGCACCATCGCTGCCCGTTCGAATGGGTGTCACACCATTTAAGGCCCCTGTGTACAGGCCATGCTACCCCGAGATTTAAATCTCTGAAATATTGCCACTATGGGTATGCAAAACGGCATCCTCATATGCACAAAGGCTTCTTGATGTACACTTTAACCAGTATATAGCTAACCAGGCCAGTGCTAAGTAGTTAACAAAGGCATTCTCATTTTGCAGACTTAACTAAGTTGTCCTTAGGCTTAATCTGCATAGTTATAGATATGACCATCAGTTCCACTTTCTAGGTCCCAAACTTGTCCTCTCAGATGACAAGGGGACCTCAGAATTTCAGCCACTGTAGGGCAATAAATCTCAATCCAGCCCTATTGACTGTACCTGTCTTCTGGAATGGTTTTCAGTTCCTTTGTGACATACTCAAAGATGTCCTGTGTGTACTTCTTGTTGCGCTGAGTGTCAAATACTCCAATGGACCAGATATCTATGACGACTGATGGACCTTCATTTCCGCCTCTGCATACACGAACATTTGTTGCAACTGTAAGAGAGATTGTCTGAAAAAAAGACACAGACAGGTAGCACATGAAAAGTACAAGCACAGCAGCTGCATGTAAATGTAATGTACATGTAAATAGAATCTCTGAAATATCTCAGTGCCTCACAAAGGCCTCGTCAGAGATGCACTTGTCCTCTGGTGCTTTATTAAATCAAGCCCACAAAAGCCAGGGTGTTGGATTAGTTTTAGTGCCAGGTCAGGATCCTGGGGGGTCAAGACGTCAGATCAAAAAGGCAAGTTACATATACCCCTATTAAACATCAGGTAACTACCTCAACTGGGAAACCACTCTGGTGGGACTCCTCCACTGCAGGATTTCTCATATACTAAAAATTACCCCCCAAAGTAATACTGCCTGCTGGATTTATAAGGTAAAGGGTGCTTATCCCCTATGTTCACATTATTCATAAATATGACTCAAAATCCTGAAAACTGTAGAGACTTGCTAGTTTCAGTAGTATTACCTGTTCTGGTTTGACAAGGGATTCTGAAATGACTTTGGACAGCCCTTTGAGAAAGTCTTTCGGGACTTGTTCGTCGGTTAAGTTGGTGGTTATCTGACAAACCGGGCGATTACGAACACAGACGATCAACGGCTGAGCTACTACGGCCTGGTCTGTAAGCCAACTAGGCTTCCGCCTCACCTCCGGACCCCTTAGCAACTGACCATGACGACCCAGGCCCAGTCTACCTGCGTTCACAGCTAATCGCCGAACAAAGCTCATGTTGTAAATTGAAAGGCCGCTACAAACTATTAATGATGGCCTTAATCGTTAGTAACCCAAGGCCGGGCAGTATTTTTATTCCTAGCTTCCGCAGTCCAGGGTCGTCGGTCAAAGTATAACACGTCTTGGTTTTCATCTAACTCCCTTTATGTAGCACTAGTCATACGACCGATTTCACTTCACACCGACCATCAATTGCTACCGAACAAGAGTATAGATATTTCCAGTTTAGATCAGTTTGTTTTAAGATGATAGACATAACAAATTTATAGCAAATTTTGACAGTATGATTTTGATGCCACATTAGTTATCCCGTTGATACCATTTTGTCTCAGTCGATTTGTGATATGCATCAGCTTCTATTCCTTGGGCTGAATTTGTATTGTCTCAATTTCAACTTTAGAATTGTTCAGAATTTGTAAACTTACCTGTTAAGCTGACCAACAATACATTAAATTTAACAAAGCCAATAAATGCTGCAATTGGTTGTGAACAAGCGAATACGTATCATTTGTATCTAAATGGCTTACTCAGCCATACTAGCTTAGGCTGACGAAAAATTACAGTTGACGATTAAGATTGTTTTCGGTAACTCCGGCTGTTTGCGGCACGTAGGGCTATTTGTGAAACTAGGCGATTGTGCGTGACGCACAGCTTCCTGCGAGCAACAGGCTTCTATCCGGGTATTTAGTGAATTTTATTTGTGAATTTTTGGTCTGGATGACTTTGTTTAGGAAAAATTGTGCTTTAATACACGAATTTCTTTTCATCTCTTGATTTATTCTGTACAAATATAAAAGAATTTTGACGGACGTCTGAAAGCAACAAAATTTCAGCGTTATTCAACGTAAGGTAACTTGTTACAGTCGTTTTTGTTGTTGTTCGGCCGCAAATTAAGTTCTACCGTTGATCGAACATGGTAATAATAATAATTAGCAACTTCTAATGCGCCAGTGTCTAATGCACAAGGCATCAACCGATGGCACACCAAAACCAAGCCACAATGAGGTCGATATCCAGCAACCGAAAAAGCTCGTTTACCAAGAACAGTTCTAGCCCAAGGTATGACCAGAGAAAGACAATCAGATGACCTTGCAGAATAATGGTAAGTCTGGGGAATAAGGATTGATTTCAAGTATTGCGGTTGGTCATAGTTCAGTGTTTTATAAACTGTAAGTCCTAATTTGAAACAAATCTTTTGCTGAACAGGAAGCCAATGTAAAGATTTAAGCACAGGGGTTATATGCTCATATTTAGAAGTATTTGTTATGGCTCTAGCCAAGGAGTTCTGAACTCTTTGGAGTTTCTGCATGTTTGATTTAGTGATACCAACAAGAATGGAGTTACAATAGTCAAGACAACTGGAGACCAATGCGTTAGCTAAGGATATTCTGGAAGACGTGGGGACATAATGCCTAATTCTGCGTATGTCTCGAATATACATATATGATGACTTACAAATACCATTTACATAGTTTGTGAGGGACATGGTTGAATAGAAAACAACACCCACGTCACGAGCAGTATCAGTCATCTCAATGAGTGAATCACCCAGTTTTACAGATTTAAGCCATTCGAATTTCTTAAGTTGCTGAGGAGTGCCAAGCAGTAGAAATTCAGTTTTCGAGGGGTTAAGGAGAAGTTTATTTGCTGCCATCCAAGACTGCAGCTCTTCAAAGGCATCAGACAACAGCTGCACAAACGAGTGACAAGTCAAACTGTCAAATGATATGTAGATTTGGGTGTCATCAGCATAGAAATGATATCCCAGTGAATGATTGTCTAGCAGAGTACCTAGAGGTGTGGTGTATAATGTAAACAAAAGAGGACCAAGTACAGAACCCTGCAGAACGCCACAAGTCAACGAGGCACTAGCTGAATAATGTCCATTTAAATATACAGATTGAGTGCGAGGGCTGAGGTAAGTAGCAAACCAGTATAGGGCAGGACCAGAAACTCCAAACCAATGTTGAAGACGATGTAAAAGGAGAGAGTGGTCGACAGTATCAAAGGCAGCAGACAAATCAAGGAGAACAAGTGCAGTCACCTTACCCTTATCCATGGAGCAAGCAGGGCAGATTCTGTTGAATGAAATTTACGGTATGCAGACTGAAATGGAGAAATTAGTGGGTTGGAAGAAAGGTGAGCTTGCATACAATTCAAAACTACCCGTTCAAGAATTTTAGATATAAAATTCAAAGTTGAGATGGGTCTGTAATTAGACACTTGGATCGAGAGAAGGTTTCTTTAGCAGAGGATGAACTATGGCATGAGCAAAACCAGAAGGAAAGGATCCCTCAAGCAATGAGAAATTGATAATTGATGTAATGGTTGGATCAAGTACATCAAAACATTGTTTTAGGTAAGAACTGGGAATGGTGTCTAGGAGAGAGAGAGGTTTTGTCAGGTGAAGAAAATATGAATCTGCGGACCTCCGCAAGAGTTGTTGGCAGAAAGTAATCCAAGACTGGAGGAGAAGAACTAGGAAGAAGAAATTTATCACATAACAAATAACCATTAAATTTCAGCCTTATACCAGAAATCTTATCAGCAAATAAGGTCAAAAATTTACTGGCTAGCTCTTGGGTAGCACAGAACACGCCAAAAGATGAATTTAATTTCTCTCTGTGTAGTAATTTATTCAAAGCCATCCACAGAGTTTTTGGAGATGTAGAACTTTCGGCAATTAAATTAAATATTCTGATTTTGCTGAACAAACAAGTTTGCGCACAAGTTTACACTGTTGCTTAAACCTACTGAGGGAAGTCGAGAGTGGCGCCACCAACGCTCTAACTGACTTCTGTGATGCTTAGCATCGGAAATGGCAGAGTTGAACCAAGGCTGGGGTATGCGCTCTACTACTCTTTTAGTTCTAAAAGGAATTTGTCTGTCAAGAAGCTCAGATAAAGTAGACTGGAACTGCATAGCCAGTTCATTAGCAGTTTGTGCAGGAGATAACCACAATGGAGATGTTAAGATATCATGCTTCAGCTTATTTATAAATTCCAGACGATGTTATTTATATTTAATTCTCATCAACTTTTATGCATTAGTAATTGTACTTGAATTATTTGACACGCTGTGTGTTAGTGTCGCAAATTCATCGTTGCTTTACATGATTTAATGGTTGCAATGCAGCTCCAGTGACCATCATAGTGACCATGATCCTGAGGCCGAGAGCGGCGAGAATAATGGCGGCTAGCAGAGACGGGATTGACACGTATGTTGTTTGGGCTGCTGGAACTTACTATTGTCATCCCAGTTTGCTGATTGTTTAGTTATTATTCATCTTTGCATAGCACCCGCCTGAGCTTATTCTCATAGCGTGATCATGTTTTGTCATGCATGTGGTAATCGTTCCATCAAAGCAATCAGAAGAGTTTGAGTGTAAGTTGTACTGTGTAAAATTCAAAATGGAGCTAATGTTTTATCATATCCCATCGTGAAGGGACATGCTTGCAGTTTAGGGGACCGGCCTATTTTGGGCGTCGCATGCTGACAGTGTAAGCAGTGCTTTAATTTGGGTGTGAGTTTGACCTTGTGGCCTGGGCTATTAATCGTTTGTATGTTGCAGTTTTAGTGCTGCCATCAACATGAATCTGTTTGAGTTACACAAAATTTGCAAAGATTAACTAAGTGTTTTGAAATATTTACAAACGCTAGGAATTATACATAGTTTTGTAAACTGTGTACAGTCCCAACAGCCATTTAGCTTAATTAAGGAGTTGTCGAAATCCAGCGGGTAGCCTATTTATATATCTTGTGACACATTTCTGAACGCTTTCCCTGATAAGTTTTTCTTTCTTTTTTCTAATTTGTTTTTTTCTTAAAATGTTGACAACATATGTTTTGTTTATGAAACCTTACACACGTGTCCTTATTTGAATGATTGACTTAAGCCACACCTATACGACGACGTCATGCGGATAGCATAACGACCAAAAGTGCAAGTATGCCTGTGAAGCTGCTTTTTTGTCTATACAAAAATTATTCTATTTCAGGAGGAGATGACTGAAGTTTATGTGATTAAATACCTTTAAAAATATCTTAGATATCATTTGCTTTAGAATGCCAAATTTAATAATTACTAAAATACACAGAAAATTTATTTATAAATATTTACATGCTAGTCCGCTGCTTCTGTTCCATTTTATGAGCAAAGAACTTGATCAAGTGTTTTGCTGTGAAATCAGGTTGTTGGTAAATAAGTAAAATTGAAAAATAAGTACAACCAGTCACTTTTATTGACAGTCTTAATTACACAAGAACATTTACATGTATTTTGTTTGATAAACTAAATCGGGAGACTATTTGCTCAAGATTTCTTACATCTGTGTCTCACTGATGTTATTAACTGTTGTTGAAATAAAAGTTAAAGATTACACCTGTTAAGTTTGTTTTCTCTTTCTTCACATTCTGATGTTTGATGAGAAAATTTAAGATGCTTGGTACCACATGTAGTTTAAAGAGATTTTTTGTTGATTGTTGTAACTGCAGTTTTTTTTTACATTACAGATACAGTGTGCAAGAGTTTATGATTATTTTTCAGGTTTAAAGGAAGAAATGCTTCTGAAAGCCGACCAGCAGCGTGTGACAGCCTTGTTAACTGAAACCGTCACTCTGCTGTGCAAGAACGGCCTACACTTCAAGTCCCAGTTCAAAATTGAGGGTTTGATTGGTATAACACTTGACCAGGAAGACATTTTCTTGGTTAACATCAATGAAACTGTTGCTGTAGAGGGACCCGTTCAAGAGAACGAAAATGCGAACAGTCCGCCTCCGATCGACGGGAGGCCCACCGCGTCGAAAAAGCGCCGGCAGAGACACACACCAATTGAAAGTATGCAAGGCGTGACCTCGGATTCCTCGTTGCCTTGTACCAAACCTGCGTCTGTGACGACCCCTAAAGAATCATTTGTTTCTGCACATCTTGACAATAGTTCAACATCTGACCGCCGTTCCTGCTCACCTGTGCAGCCTGGCTCGGTTAAAAGCCAGTCAGAAGATGTGGGGTTGGCTAGGCCCGGTTCGCCTCGAACATCCTTGCCGGGTAAAGCTTCGGAGACGAATGTTTCTGATCGTATCATGTCGTTCTGTGATGTTCCCATAAAATTAGACTATGCGCTCGGCTCACAAGACTCGACCGGCAATACTTCAGACAGTCGTCGTGTCAGCGAACCAACATCCAAACGACCTCGCCGCCATATGCCCAGCCAGGCATCAGATGCCTCGCTAGTGCAGGAGCAGAACAGTGTAGAACCGGCTAGCTTCGACATGCCATCTGGCTCGAGTGCATGCAAAATGGAGCCTTCAGATATCATTGAAATTAAGGAAGAGTCGCTTTCAGATGATGAAATGAAAGAATCCATAGCCGGTTACTCGTCCTACGCTGAATACAGCGCTGCAGCAGCTGCAACGTACAGCAACAGTGACTTAGACGCAAGCCAGATGTATGGAGAAACATCTGGCTTTCAGGCAGATACGATGTTCCAGGGTGATATGCAGCCGAACGTGGCTTCACGATCACATGAGGTGAGCTTCCTTTCAAATTCTTAATTCATTTATCAAATTGTTCAGTGTTCCTGCATTCCTAGAAGTTACACTTGCACATACTCACTCAGAATTGTTTCAAAAAGCTTCTCTTTGTTTGAGATTCAAACTATTACAACTTTCAACATTGTCATTTTAGTCTTAAGTATAACCCAGCTTATAATTCCTTTTTGGAGCAAATACTTCAAAATTTTCAAATGTTTCCAAAGCATACTAACTTCCACTGATTGGTTGATTTGTACTAAGTTTATTCAGAATTGTTCAGATTGATATGTGCACATAAAAAATTCACAGAATGATGAAAAAAGTTAGTTGAACAAATTTACTTTAGCTGAACAAATTTACTTTCATAATTATCGTACTTGAAACTAGGAATTTGCTATTTGGAAATCATTCATGGCATTTAGCGCAAGGCAAAAACACATTTTGTGTGAGTTGTAACTTCAAGGAATGTATTTAGGGCTGGTTGTACTCTTGGGAATCAAACTAAATGCCCAGGAAGATATGGGTTAATGGTTCTAGACATGTAGTTACTCTGCCATTAGTTGAGGGGAGGCTTTGCTCATTGCGAGGCTGCAGTGGATCAGTACGTGACGTTTTGGTGCCGCTGTTTTGGCTCCGGCCGTTTTGGTACGACGATAGGGCTGACTTACGTGCTAACATAAGGTAATGAAACCAGTACAGTACGTTAGTGCGCAAGGCATTACTCCACAAGTGACACTAATCCGAGTGACGCTAATCTGCATAGCAAATTCATTATAAAGCACTGCTCGGCGTTGCTTATATATTCTGTTGAGAAAGTTCATTCCAACTTACTGCTTTGCTCTGCTCGCAAAGATTTTAAAATAACATTCGTGCAAGACGCAGCAAGAGCATATTAAATTATATGAAAAGTTACATATATAAAGTATGATAAATATATCACGTATCATTCTGTGACACCTTTAAAATGGAAACTGTGCAGTCGAAGCGTGGCAAGGAAAAGCTTATGCACGAAGGATACCTCTACGTGTTTGATAAGTTCAGTGCAGACCATTCCAAGAAGTTCTGGCGATGTGAGCTGAAGAATGCATGCAAGGCCCGTCTACACACGACTGCAGATACTGATCGAGTTCTGGTGCAGATAAACCAGCACAGTCACGGAAGTGATGCGGCGAGTTAAGTGCAGAAAATACATCAATGCAGATCTCAGAATCAGGACAACTGTTGAGAGTTACAACGAACGAAACATCATTGAGCACCTTAGAGGACTATCGCATAATTTTTTGATGGACTTGTGAACTGATGGACTGTACAGTTTACCAAAACGTAACACATTGAACAATATTCATTTAACATTCCTTGACAACTTTGATATACTACATTTATTTTAAAATGTATTAATGCTCTGATATGCTACGTTTATTTCAAAATGTATTAAAACTTTGATATACTGCGTTTATTTCTAAATGCATTAAAACAAAGTAACAAAGATAGCGCGTTTACGGCATCGAACAATACAACTTTGCATTAAAAAAACAAACATTTATTGTCAACTGTTATGTACTATGTTTACTATGCTGACTGAGAAATGCATTTATCTTTATAAGCGCCAAAACAGACACATCCAACACGGTGGCGCCAAAACTTCCCACGCCAAAATGGCAGCGCCAAAACGTCATGCTTCAGCAGTGGATTGAGATTACTCTGCATTTATTTAAGGTTTTGCTCATTGCGAGTCTGCAATAGATTGTGATGCAGCAAATTTATTTGCTTAAGTCAGGAGTTGTTTTAGTACAACCATATGCCAAATACATTTCCATGGAAAACCTAGGAAATACAATAGTTCTGGGTCTGAGTTCT
Organism: Norana najaformis; assembly: GCA_964023275.1. Lineage (NCBI taxonomy): Eukaryota > Metazoa > Annelida > Clitellata > Crassiclitellata > Hormogastridae > Norana > Norana najaformis. The sequence goes on from OZ029922.1 coordinate 3,202,257, forward strand.
TTGGAATTAACAGAGACTTGATATGAAAGTACACAAACCTTTTCACGATGCTGCCAGATAAAGTTTAATAGAGCTTGGCTTTTGGAACCTGCATCATAATGAGGTATTTTTACAGCAAGTTTGCAATTTGTGGCAGAATTAAATTTGAGATATATGTTCCCATCTGCACTTCATCAGAATACCTGTTTTAATGAAGCGTGTAATACAGAGACCCCAGAGAAATAAACTTCAGTTAGGCTTCCAAATCTGACAAGATAAAATTCAGCATCTGCGCTAAAAAGTAGTACTGATTAGCAATCAGACTGTGGCTTAATTGAAGTAAGGCCCTAGCTTAAGGAAAGTGTGGGTTAATTTTTTCTGGATTTCTTATCAGCTGCTGTGGTTTTGATTAGTACTAGTGCAACCAGCCCTTAGTTTAGCAGAGAGTTAGCTTCTCTCGGTGTAGTTGAAGTATCGCTTTCATTGAATAATACTAAAGCTACAGTTCAACAGGATGTAGGAAATTGTGAGCTGTAAGGTTCTAAATAGAAAAATAAATGTGGGTTTAATGTTTCAGCTGAACTGTAGAACTGCATTTGACGGTGTGTGCAAAACCCTAATAGCTCTAGGTTCATAAACACATTGTATACCGGCAGTCACGTCGAATGTCAACGGGAAGTTATATTTTCGTGTCAAGACTTGTTTGTGATAACTCCCCAAAGAGTCAGAATGTCTTTGAGATTTGATTGACCAGAGTCGATTGATGTTCTGTGCATTATTACAGGGTGCAGTAGGTATTTTAGAGTTGATTGATTAGGTGATAGGAGAATTAGGTAGATTCTTATAATTATTGTAAAAGCAGTCATGATGACGGAGTTTTAGTCCAAGATGATAGGCATCTTTGGGCAGCAAGTTCTTACAAATGTTGTCAAACCAATGGAGATGAAATGGAGCTACGGCCTGAGCTGACAGGAAGCTGTGGTCCAACAAGTTCCTTCAAATGTTACACAACGAACCGTGATGAGCTGCTACGATCCGAGATGATGGAAAGCTTTGGTTGTGCAAGTTCTTTTAAACGTTACGAGGCCACTCGAATTGATGCAGAACTTTGGCCCGACATGACGAAGAGATGTGGTCCAGGCAAGTTCTTTTGAATTTTGTGAAACCAGTCACAGTGAATTTCTACTGTTAAATCTGGGCTTCTAGCTGAATTTATTCTTAGCTTAAAGTCAACAAATTGTGGCTTTTGTGACGTCAGCAGATGATGGCTAATGAGTTGTTGGCAATGAGGGCACTTTTCTGATGTTGGGACCTGTGTACCTTTGAAGTTTATGAAGCTGGATGTACCTGTACTGTTTGTATAGCATCCTTATGCCTTCCTCTGCATCCAAATAGGAAAAGAACAGTTTAGGATTTACAGTACTCCACAGTGGTGGAAGGCATTGCTATATGGAGTTCTGATTGCTGTGCTAGTCTGGTTCTAGTGCTGAGGAAGAGTTTCACATGCACATGTATGCAGTTTGTATAATAAAAGTTGGCTTTTGATGTTTAGACACTGGGTGATGAACTGATGTGATGGACTAGCCATCTGGGTGGGAAATGTTCTTGAGTTTTTCCTAATAAAGCAAGACGCAAAACATACATTTAGTGAATCCATGTAAAAACTATTTTTTTTGCGTGGCTTTATTTTGCCAAACAGGTATTTCATGAGTCAGATTTATGGCTATTGACAGTCTGTGTTGAATTTCTTGTATGTTGTTATTTTTTGTTTTGCCATGAGCTATAGAGAGTTCTGTAGTGCAGTGATTAGCATGCTGGACTGTCATTCCATAAGTTGAGGTTCAGATCCTCACAAGAACAGAACAATATCTAAAGATTTTTGTTCCACTGATGTCCTCTAGTGATTTCGGGTATAAGTACGTTGACTGTGCTCTACAGGTAGGAGAATAAGGTGATGAAAGAGATCATTGGCCAGGTGTACTTCTATTTATCTATCCTTTGTGAAATTTAAGAACTTCCATATTATTTTTATTAGATTGTTTATGCATGTTGCTATATCTGTATATGAATAATTATATCTCATTTTGAAAACTCACAAGTGACAATATATTTGGGGTCTTTTTGGTAATAAGTATGCTGTAGAGGTTATTTGATGTTGGTTTAGGCTTTTTATTAAAGCAACAAATGTTGGCTGATAGGTGGATTTTGACAAAGATTCTTATGCATAGTGTTAATTTGGACCAGCTCATCTGCTAAGCAGTTCAGCTACATAATCTCACAACACTTTCCTTTTGGCACATCAGAAGAGGCTACCGGCATGGTTTTGTGAAAGGCAGGCTACAGTTCTTGTTTGTTAGCTTTCCATTGGCTGTTGAACTCAGTGCAGTTCTGTGATGTACACTGAATAAACTTTGACCTTGTCTGGTAGCCTGAACAACAGGGGCAAAAAACCATTGTACCTTTTAATATAACATGTGCTTCTGTGATCATCGTCTTGTAACAAATGCGTCTTCTCTGCTGTCCGACTGTCATATTATCTGACTGTTATATTATCTGACGTTGACTTGGGTTGAGTTAATGTCAGCACTTTGTATGATATATTTACAGACAAGGAGGATTTTTTCAGTTAAGAGTAAATTTGCAGACTCTGTAGCCACGTATCATCGTCTGTAGTTTGGCACAAAAACCTGTTCACACTGATACTTGGCAGTTTGCAGTGGAATCGTTTATACAGCAGATGGTTATCTTAGAATAAGCTGTGGTGCCTTCTTGTTCTACAGTGGGCCTGCTTTGCCACTTATCTGGTTCATGTTTTGACTGTGTGAATGTGCAAAATTAGAATATGGTTCCATTGGAGAGGGGTAGTTCTACAGGTTTATGAAAGTGGAGAATACATATGTAGAGGATGGTGGTTTTATCACTTAATGAAGTTGGGGATTATTTATGTATTGGAGAAATTACAATTGGTGAGCAGTGTCTGATATTGATGTGTAATGAATTTGCATGCTGCTGGTCCCTATTTTCTGAGAGTTGTATGATTCACTGTAATTTTTCTGATTGAGCAATGTCAGTTGCTACTCAGAACCATCTAGTCCATTTCACACTATTAAGGATAGATTCTGAATGTCCCTGGACGTTAGGCATTGCATTTTAAAAAGTTGTAAAAGCAGCCTTTGAATTGGATTGACTGTTCTGCTGAAGTTGCAAAATATAACGAGTTGCTGATCACATTGTCAGAATAATTTGTAATTCCTCCTTTATGCAGAGTAGTTTAGAGACTTTTACTTTGGTAAACAAACTTTCTCTTGAGGTTAGGATTTGAAATCCAGTTCTTTTGCAAGAGTATTTCTTGGTCTTAGTCACTCTACCAACTTTTGGACAAATCAGATATGTTGAAGCAAGTTTGTACATTGCACCGATCCGATAGAAGAACATCATCGAAGATTGATTTCTTTTAAGGATGGCTTGTTTTTTGTAATACAGTTCAGTTACCTGAGCTTGCAGCACTTTCTCCGCAGGTTATCGCAAAAAGCGACCTGAGTGAGTTCGTAGAAGGGAAGCCGCAGTTGTCCAGCGAAGAGAAGAGATCTTGGCATTAGGAAGCAGTTTAACAATCCAGCTGACCTAAATGAAAGCAAAAAGTGATTACAGGGATATGATATTTGTGCTTTGACATTCTAGACCTGTTCAGTTTTCTGAGGCTGTCTTTTTGTGAATGAGCTTGCTTTATTTGGGATAAGATATAAAGTCAGAGGATAGGCAGAGGTTAATTAGCAAGGTCTTGCCAGGGCACAGAGAGCAGCTGTAGATGATTTGATGGGTTTTCTCTTCATCATCACCATGTGTGCCGCTAAATCCTTCTTAATGCGTTCTGTTACAGGCACAAGCAAATACGTGGTGTGTGGAGGGCGGCAGTGCTTTTAGAGTAAATCAGTGCAGTCAGTGTGGAAAACACTTTTCAACAAGTGCCAACCTGAAGGCCCATATTAATTTGGTGCACTGCAAAAATTATCGACACTCTTGTCCAATCTGTGGGAAGAAAGTTCAGAAACGGAGTCATCTGAATGGACATATGGCAAATAGCCACAACATGCCTAAGCGATTCAAGTGTGACATATGTCTGAAAGAATTTGGATACAGGCATCACCTCACAAGACACACAAGTCACGTGCATTGCCGATGAACAACATTTTACTTGTGCTTGTAATGTGCTGTTGCTCTGTACAGATGTACAGATTGGAAAACTGGCAGTACAGACCTTCACAAGGTTCCCAAAAGGAGTTGTACAATTGTCCAGTAGAGACTTGAAATCAATGTAATACTTTCAAGAGTTTATTGTATGGATATCGACCTGCTTCTCATGTTACCTAGTAGTTAACTTCACTTCAGTCAGGTGTATAATGTGTAAATAGAGTCATGCATTCAAAGGGTGGTAGAGAATTTTATGTGACAAATCAGGTCTGTTGTTACCAGTAGAGATCTATAAACATGTGTTACAGTTTCATCGAGACTTCTGCTTCACAAGCATTAGCTATACCAAAGTTCTTGTTCATGCTTTGGAGTTCGAAACCAGCTAAAGTAGTAACAAAAAATAATCCAATTTCTTAAAACTCCGTTTGACTTCGTAGATCTAAAAGCTGCTGGGTTATTTCATGTCTGAGGAATTTTAACTTGAAATTCATTTCCTTTGTTTTGGCACAATTTCCTGGTGCCATTCTGAAAGTTTAAAATTCCATAAACAGTCTATTATGTACACTTTGCACCACTGATTTAAAATGCCTTGGTGGAGGGGCTTCTGATTGTTGGGTATAGACAGGATGTGATGTTTATTCAGAGTCCATGGGATAGGTGGCTAAATACTTCTTAATGAATTTTATTACAGGCACCAACAGCAGATGCTGTGGCGATGCTGGACTGTTATGGTGGTACTCGTAGAATTTCACGGAAGAATTACTCGAGAGGCTTCGAACGAGAGTTCTGTGGGATCCGTCAGAGGCGTCCGTACATTTGCCCAAGCTGTGGCAAGAATTTGCAGAGAATAGGAGACCTTCAGGCACACATGGCTGTATGGCATAACTTAGCTGACAAGCATAAGTGTCGCTACTGTTCGAAGGAGTATGGGCACAAAAAACACCTGAAACGACACATGATTCTCAAGCATCAGCTCAGTCCAGATATGTCCGTATATATATAATCATCCAGGCTGCAGAGTGATCAACTGTGAGGAATTACGATAACTGTTTGATCCGCTGTTCTAACTTGTACAAGCATTTTTTAAAATAAAAATCCCACTGAAAGCTCAGACATCTTTTCTGGATTCTGCATTGACCATGCAGTAATAACAGCTGTGATGTATAGGGCTCATCCACATGATACGTATTGTAGTTGTTCATAGTGGACATCTAAAAGAAATAATGATTAGGAGACAGTTTAAATAACAAAATCCATTGTATAAAAATGCATGCAGGAAAAGAAATATATATATGTATATCTGGACTTCATGTGTTGCCTTTTAAGAACCTCCCAAAGACAATTTTTACTAAACTAAGTACACTACATGAAAGTAAACTTTTGAGAACAACAGGCTTGTACAAATCACATGACACTTGCAGAGATTATGATATGGCTTCACAAGCATGAAGTGGCAAGGCAGCAAATTTTGTCATCAGCTGTTGCATTAGCCACTGGTCCAACTATTTTGTGAAAGTGAGTGAGGTACTGAAAAAGCCTTGCTGTTCTGCCTGTCCATGTCAGACAGTTGTGTGAGCTGCAATTCAGAGTTCCTTGCAAAGACTATTTGTAATGATAATTGGTTACCAAACAATGAAAACTCTTGGTGCGACCTCTGTGGCCAATTGCAGAACAAAATCAGTGATGTCCTGGTGTAGATGGTGTACAACTCCTAACTAGGGCTTGTGCAAGCTTGTGAGGTTGGAGCAACACATGTGGCATACAAGGGCAGTCCAGTAAGTAGATTAATGGCAGACTTTAGCAGTGGAGTTTGTCTATGCTGGGAAGACGGAGTATTCAGCAGTGTATTCTGTTAACAAAAAACAAGTGATTGTCACAATAAATAATAAAATTTACATCCAAGAGAGATAGAAGTTTGAACTGCATATGCATGTACTTTTTGGCTGCCGCTTTTACTGATGCCTTCTTGAACATCTAATTGCAAGCTATATGTGACAGTCGTTTTGGTTCAAAAGCATGCCATCTCTACCTTACGTTGTAGCTTAGTGGTACGTAGCATGGTACATAGTAGACAAAATGTGCTGTTTATTCAGAACTCTGTGGTATAGGTGGTTAAATGCTTCTTAATGGATTTTATTACAGGCGACCACTGCAGATGGTGCACATAGACTTTCTTGGAACGTATACTCGGGAGGCTCCCTTGTCGATCCCCGTGCGATCCGTTCGGCGGGTCGGTACATTTGTCCAATATGTGCCAAGATGCTGTACAAATCCAGTGACCTACAGGCGCACATGGCTGTCTGGCATAACTTAGCTGAGAAGCAACAATGTCCATTCTGTTCCAAGCAATACGGGCACAAAAAACATCTGAAGCGACATATACTTCAGAAGCATCATCAAGTCGCATGTCAGAATTGACTTGCTATGACTGATTGATGGATTTTGAGCGCCACTGACTGATATGCTGCATGTCAGAGCACACTGTCAGTGTTACTTGACGAGGTGTAACGATGATAGACTGTAGGTTTTACGCTGTTTCTCAATATTTGAGCGAGATGCCGTTATAAGTGTATGTGTGCATGTAGCAGTGTATACTGTTACGTAAATGTAGCTGCATGGAAGCATGTTGTTTTGCACTGAATATATTATCACAATGACAATCTAAATAAAATGAAATATTTAAATTGTATAGGTCTTTTGGAAATGTTTTTGTCAAGACAGTATTGCTTTAGGCCGTTCATCTCAGAAGCTTCATATAGACTGTTTGAAATGGTTGCCAATTGGTCTTGTAATACACAGAACGCAGGTTCCAGTCTTCTAAGATGATACCCTTACATCTGAATTGAAGCTAAAGTGATGCAGGTGATGATGTTTTGAAGTATATGGTCAAGGAAATGGGTCTGTTAATGATTTGTGCCAAAGAGAGAGCTGAGCAGCTGAGAGCTGAAAATATGAGGCATTGTTGTGTAGATGAATAACTAGCATTATAGTTCGTGCAAAGGAGTAGCTCCGCTTTCCTTGAATCCGTTGCTGACGTTGGTGCTTGTAGTGAAAATTGTCTTGCTGTTTGGTCCAGGCTGCGAACAGTGATGTTTGCCTTTTGCTTCTGTCTTACAGACTCTTCTGTGCCCTGCTACACCGCTGAATTCCAGCAGGCAACGGAAAACCACCTCGGCGCCATATGTCGAGTGCTTAGAGTGTGGAAAACGGTTCACTGGTGATTACATGGTGTACACGCTGCGCAGACACGAGGCCACGCTACATCGCGGGGAATTTCCGCACAAATGCCCCGTCTGTGGCAAGGGCATGCAGGGTATTGAGGACCTTCGTAGTCACATGGTCTCCAAGCATAAGATGCCGTCAGACTATAGATGTGAGATATGTAATGAAGATTTTGGCAAGAAGAGAACCCTCCAGCTCCATATGATGACCAAACATCCTATCCCTTCATAGTTTATTTGAAACATTGGACAAAACTCAGGCCTTTGGTGATAGGCTTTGTTTAAAACTATTTAAATGGATTACAGAAACATCTTTAATCTTTAAATGGATTACAAAAACATCTTTCAATGTTTCAATTTTATTGTGAAACTAAATTTTTTACTGTTTGTGTTAATCTATTTGTGTTAAAATAAAATCATGAACTTTGGTTAAATCTGATGTCTTGCAATTCCTCAACCTTTGCTTAAATTTTGCATCATAGTGCTCATCAGCGTGTTTTGTGTGCATACATATGCGTGCTTGTATCAGGAGATTTACCTACTGATTTTTAAGGCACTGTTTGTAAATGTAATGTTTGTGATGCTGGACTCCTAACAGCAAACATACCAAGATTAAAAGATTAATAGAATATATCATTCATGCAGGGCAGAATCTGGCATGTTGTTTGTCAATTGTTGTTTTGCTTTTGTTTTAAGGCTGTCCTCTAGTGGAAAATGTACACATCAGAGTTGTAGTATCATGAATATTTATATGATGAAATTATGTGAGTTTAAATTAATGTGGCATATTTGGTGTTTTGGTTCGGAGCTGATACATCTTAGAGATATTTAGTCATCTGATTGTCCACATTTGAAAGGTATTCAATCATGATTGATATTCTTACATGTTTGACATGAAACAGTTACCAGTGTGATATTTGGATTGGACCTGTCGTGGTTTAGTACCCATGCGTATTGGTATACGATTGTACCGGACAAAATAATTGAAAAATGAAAACTGTGGAGGCTAATTAGTTGATAAAGAAAATTTGGAATATGTATATTTGTACATGGGTAGTATATTTATAAAATATGTAAGAATGTTTGCCAATGGTGATTAAGAGTAAAGGGGCATTGGAGTGGCCAAGAAATTTGTGATGTAAAGAGTTTGATGTCTGTTGATTTGATTTTATAACTTCTATTCACCATTGTATCAGTGAGTGATTTTGCTAAAACAGTCCATTGAAGGAGACCTTCTTTGAGTGGCTTGAACAAGCACATCCTTTGGGCAGAATAGCAGAGCTGAGAAACAGCAGTGGAGGCGCTATGGCTAAATCGGATCTTGATGGATTTTATTGCAGAAGCAAGTGGACTTGATGTCAGTGTATCCTCAAGGTGGTGGCAATGTGGCTGGTAATGCTCTGCGTTGCTTCGATTGTGGCAAAACCTTTTCGACTGCGAGCGTTGTGAAGGCGCACATTAAAAAAGTCCACCGGAAGGAGTTCCCGTACATCTGCCCGATCTGCGGCAAAGGTGTGGCAGGAATCACGGACCTTGATGGTCACATGGCCAGCAGACATAACTTGCCGAAACTGTACCAGTGTTCATTCTGCATGAAGGAGTATGCCTATAAAAACAAGTTGAAGATTCACTTGCGTCAGAAACATGGGAGTGAGCTTACATAGAACCTTTCAGTAAAGGCTAAGAACTGTTAATAAGACTGAAAATAAGGTTTAAGAACCTTTGAACCTTTTAAACTTGTGGAGTTGAAGATGCATATTGACTCTCAGAAATCAGTGGCTTATTTTATGTGAAAGTAGCAAGTCATTGAGGAGGTCCTAATTTTCTTGTTTTCCTTTTGAGCTTGGAGGCACAAATGCCACATGCCATGATGAACTTGCACTTACATATGGGCCTGCACCTTAAGAGAAGTCCTAAAATGTACTGTGTAAATGTCAGGGTACTGAAACACATGCCATGCTGCTTGGAACTGTACAGAAAAACTTGCACAATTGGCAGGTTATAATTGGTGATCACTGTGTGACAAAACTTTCTTGCTGCACATGAGATGGGTCACTGTGTTACACTGATTTCAAGATAGTTATTTTTAACAAAGGATTGACTTATGAAAATACATGATATCATCAGTGATTACAGAAACTTGAGCATAATTTGAGAAGATATCACTGTAGCTTTGGTGTGGCAAATGTTAAGAATAAATTTGTACAAAATGAAAACCTTGTGTATGTTGCATGCAAGGAGCAATGTTGGTTGGTATTGATGTTTTGGTTCAAATTCATACTTTAGGCAGGTTTCTGGACAGTTTGCAAGTTCTTGTTCAGACATTAATTCTACTTGATGACACATTTTCTGTGTAAGAGATTCTGATAGAAAGTTTTTGGTCGTGATTTGGAAAGTTATCTTTAAAAACAAAGTTTCCAAGTGATGCATGGACATTTTTACAGCAGCGCACAGATTTTATAGGTATGTCACCAAAGTCAGTTATTCCAAACTTGAATCAGCAAGTTCATGTTTTAAATTAAAGGTGAATTAATAAATAATTTAAGGTGACTTAAATTTGTTATCTCTGTCCTGACTGCAATACATTCGTGTGCATGAACAGAAGTTATAGTCACAGTATTTACTCAAACCATAATTCAGCCCAAATAAGGTTTGTCACCCATGACCACGTGGACAGCACAAGTGAAAAGGATCTGGAACAACTCGTGTTGGGCTGCACCTTACATGGAAAAAGGTTCTGATTGTAAGGTGAGGCACCCCATTGTGGATATGGCTATTCCCCAAGAGAGAGTGGGTTGTGTGATGGTATGATGGGTAGAATGTTGCACTTTCAACCTAGGGTAAGCTGGACTATACCTGAAAGGTTCAGCAGCTCTGTGGTACATGGGGTGGCAAGTTGTTTCGACATACTGACTTACTGATGATGAAACGTGAATTTTCTTGAGGGTAGTAGGTCCTGTGCTATCACTTGATCGATGGATACCAGTCCCATTTGAGCTATACGAATAATCGATTGATAGCTGGATAGGCTTAGATTGCAGGCAGTGTGGCTTGGTAGCATTATGTGGCATAGTAGCTGATTAGGTGAATCTTGCCTTGTAATGTAGAGTGTTTGGGTTCAAGCCTTCCCTGCACCTTTCACTGTATGATGACTTTGGGCAGGCTGCATGTGCTTTGTGATGTCTGTGTGTTTGTTGCTAGTGACTGTGATGGATATAAATTATCCTGATGTTAACTAGCATATCCTGCACAGAGCGTGAAAATATCTTTTCTGATTTGCCCTGTGGCTCCTTCCCTTACCCTGTCCCCTCTCCTCTTGATCCGTCCCTCAGTTTTTCCCTGATTCTACCCTGATCCACTGTCGGTCCATCACGGCAGCTGACATTCCTGACTGCCTTCCCAATCCACCTCCCGGATCATACTTTGTTCTCTTTTATTCAGCATACAGGGCTGACATTATTTGTCACCTGTACTAAATAGACTAGATCACAGCAGATCTGAACATCTATGTATGCATGTATGTACCTGGCTATTTATATAGCACCTTTCAAGAACCTCGCAAGGGTGCTAGAACCTCACGGGTGCTGTATCGGTAATAGTAATCGTAATTACACATTTATATAGCACCTCTTCAAGAAAACTGGAGATGTGCTGCCAACCATCTTTGATAATGGATAGTTATACTGATGATTAATGATAATAAATGGACAGACACAGGTGGATAGTTTGAGGGGTAGATCATCGTCGAGTGATTTGAGAGGCCCTAAAGGCTGGTTGATCTCTGTCTTGTAGAGCCCTTTTCCATCTGCAACTGGAAAATGCAGGAGGCCGGCAGCAGCAGCTGCAGCAACACGCACCTATGTTCTACCAGTTGTTGATGGCAGTGGAGGATTTGTGGTGGGTCCAAAGGATGCGACGTCCTCGGCCGTCTTTCCCTACATGTGCTCCATCTGTGGCAAGGGTGTCTATAGCAAGGACAACCTGCGCTGCCACCTAGTCAGTCGTCATAACTTGCCCAAAACCTTCCAGTGTGGTGCCTGCCCTAGGAAGTTTGGATACAAAAGGGCTTTGAATAGACACATAGCAGCAGAACATCCGGACTATGACCGATGTAAACAAAGAGTGGCTGAATTCAATCAATTGAGGCCGTGATTGGAACATCTGAAGGTGTTCCTTGGTTGCTGCAATATGCTTGGTGGTGGACAATGAAAATGCCCTAGTTTGAGTTGCCTGCTATGTTTGAGTCATTTTCTATGCTGTGGCAAAGATGTATGTCCAGATGGACTTATGAAACCCAGTTCTTTGTGTTAGTCATTATTTGTCTAAGGACTGTTGTTGATAAATTCACTCAGATGAACTGTTACCTTTGACATTTTCAGTTTATGTGAAGAGGAGATGCTATGTTCTGCAACTTGCCAGTGTTTGTGTTTCATTTGTGAGTTACATTAAACATAAATTTACAGTGATGTGCCTCTGATTGAACAATCTCACTTGAGCCATAATAATCCTATGGTTTTGGGTTAGAGGTCTGGTTTATGGTTGGGGTTTTTCATGTGAAACAGTGACTTCTGAAGTAGCAATATTGTCAGTTTTGCATTTTTCTTGCTTACTAAATGAGCTGAACTCTGCTGATATCTAATTCACTAGCAGATAACAGTTTTTAGGAAATTGACTCTATCTTGGTATTCTGGTATTTATTCTGGATCTGTTGTACTGTAATGTACATACTGTATGTGTGTGTTTGTTTGTATCTGGATATTTAAATAGTGCCTTTGTGGTAAACATATCAAGTGCACTAAAACTATAGGTAATCTAAGAAGTACAATTTGCGCTGCTTCTCAAGTAGCCAGCTACTCCTGTTGCTGATTTACAAAATCATTTGTTCGACTTGTGCAACTTCAACTTAATTGCTGAGATAGATGAGGTAGGTAAATATTAAAACTTTCATTCACATGAAGAGCTGAATTTCTATAAGCCACGCAGAATGAATTCAAAGTCATATCTGCTTAGAGTAATCACTAGTGAGTCACGAATGCTTGCTGGCATAAGCTGTCTGATGTCAGAGCATGTTCACTGTCACCTGTTACTGGATGGCTGTACCTAATTGCTATGGAAGAACTCTATGATGTCTGGCTGGTAACTCGGTTATGTAGTGTCAAAGCATGGCGTAATGTGAGGCTATAGAGTGCTTTATTTATGGCAGTTGATATCAGAGAGTGTTTGGGCAGTTGATATCAGAGAGTGTTTAGTGTCTGCTGTTTCCAGCCATTACTGTTTAGCATCGTTAAGTCGGAACGTTTGCGCTGAGAGAGATCTGTCTGCGCTTGTCTTGCAGATCTCGAGGTCAAGAGTGTGCTTGTCTCAAAAATTGCACCAGTGCCCCGACTGTAGGAAGGCGTTTCGCTGGGCTTCTGGTCTGACGCGCCATCGCAACATGGTTCATCGGAATCGTTATCCTTTCACCTGTTCCATCTGTGGCCATGGTGTTGAGCTACTACGCCAGCTGCAAAGTCATTTGGCCGCTAAGCATAACATAACCGAGGCGGTGTTTAAGTGTCACGTCTGCCTGTCTGAATTCCACGATAGGAGTCTGTACAGAAGTCACATGCTTGTCCATGAGACGTGTAGTGTTTAGCATGTACAACGTTTTTTAATGCTTTTTGGATATATACCCAAAATGGAAATTGATTTATCAAGTAAGAATTTAGCAATCTTACTTGCTTTTCTAATATGCTAGGGCTTTTGTATCTTCTGACCTTTGGGAGCCATAGTTGGTAATGAAGTCGTGTTGTGTAGAGGTGTCGTGAAGCTAATTAAACTTATGGTCCACAGTCATTTTATTTTTTATTATTTGATTCGGCTGTTTGATGAACACCAAGTAACAATATAAGATGACAGGAATTGCCATATAATTGAATTTGGCATCAGTGTACGGACCCAAAGGGAACCAACCTTTACACTGTTAGGGCGCTGAGTTTTCACGAGCAATTTAATAACAGATGGCGACTTGTTACATATAAAAATTGCATTTAAACTAAGGTACATGCTGTGCGTGCTGGCTCACAGATGAGCAAAATGCAAAGAAGGTCATGCATGTGTATTGATCCTGGGCGTATTGTTTCAGTCAAATCTTATATTAGTGAGGAGTAAGCTAGCATTAGGATTGTATTTCTTCTAAGAACGTTGTAGTATTGTTACTTTTTGTTATGCAGTTCACATGTTTATAGTTTAAAGTTTAAACTAGTATAAGATTCATTCTTACAGCACTTCCTATTGATTTAGTTTGGACTGTACTAAGCAAAAACTATTGGCAAACATATGAGAAGAAATGAAGGAAAGTACTAAAGGTAGAAGTATTTATATTACAGTAGATGAGAGGATGATGAATAAATAGCTGTCTTATGTATTTTTATTGAAAGTAAAGATATAAAAAACCAGGACTTGGTTGTGAAATTAAACAGCATGAGTGAACAGTTAGTCTCGAGAGTGACAAGAAGTTGCTTTCCCTTTTGGAGATAACGTGTGAGGTATTAAACTGGATTACAGAACTAATAGATACTTGTGACATGAAACCTGCTACTGATGAGAACTGTTATGACAGTTACTAATCTAAAATGCTGTACTGGGAGTATTATACATGCTGAATATGAAAATAATGGGTGTGTAGTTGTGTTTGCTCAAAGTGATTTAAGAGCTACAAACACCGTTTTTGTTACTTGTGGTAGGGAGATGGTTGTAGATGGAAAGAGATTTCACTGTAGTGGTATTACCAGTAGTCAGAATTGGTTGAGAAAGTGACATTAACTGTTAATTTCTGAAGCATTTATATGCAAATGTCCCACTATTCATATGCAAGCCCAAGCACATTTTTTGTATTCAGGGTCAAATATAGAATGTTATTGTGCTATATTTTTATCTTGGAATTTGAAACTTTGGAATATTTAGTGTCTTGCACAGTACAAAAGTTAGTAAATACTAATACTTGTACTGATATGTCAGTTCAAAGTTGAAAGTGTTTTGTCATTTGCTTCTTACAGACCCCTTGATTGGTGGATTGTCCTCATTGGCAAGGAACACAGCAGTATTAATTTCATTTAATAAGCAGTTAAGTTAGCCTATGACTTGCATGCAAATTTGTAAATACAGTGTTTTCAAATATGTGGAAGAGATGTATCTTAATTCTTTTTAATGTGGTTTTATTTGGGAGATTAACATATCAGTAGCGTTGAGCTGAAATGACAAGTTATGTTGGAACACAATGGCCAAGTTTTATTAATATTTTTAAAGATATCAGTTGAATATACAGTGTTTATTACACTACACAGCAGGGTAGTATAAAAAGTAGGATGTGTGTGTCTGTCTGTTTGTTGGATCGTTGTTTGAAGCTCAAATTCCTTTTCTTCCTTCAGGAAATGCCTCAAAACTCACTAGTGCCCACTGTTTTTAAAAATTTAGATAACTGACCTGGTGACTGATGAGATCACCTGATAATTGCCTGGGAACACCTCAGATTCACATTTTTCTGTTTGACTTTGTGTGTGTTACAAATTTATTTAATATTAATAAAATAATATCTAAGTACACAAGGCTTGCAATGATAACTGCCAGCACTTAGTTGCATCCATGTCTGATGATTGATGCTAGTTTAATGGCTAGGTTGCTGGACTTTCAACCTTGAGGTTAGGGTTCAAATTCCTGCCAGCACAAACAGTTTTAAGAATTTTTGTCCACTAAAGGCAATTCAACTGTAAAATGAGTTGACTGCTTACTGTGGAGCAGAGTTGAAAACCAGATGCCAAAGGATTCCCTTCCATGCTTAACCTATTAAAATATTAAAGTCACTGACACTTATGCGCAACATGGTGGTTGGTCAGTGATCATGCGGTTGCAGTTTCGACTCCGTGTAACATGTTCCTCTGTCACCAAGCAGTATAATCTGGGAAGTGAAAGGCAAGACCCGCAATGCAATGGCACTGTGTTCAGGACCTTGAGATTCATCCATTGCCGGCTCAAGGGCCAAAGAGTAGGAAATGAGCGCCTCTCCTACGTTCCTGATGGGACATGGGGGCTTTGCTTTACTTTTGACACTTTTACCATGGTCGCCCCATAGGATCAACATAAGGGACTTGTCTTGGTGGGTGATATGTAACATCACTATGGGTATAAGTGGCGGGTAGAAACGTGTTGTAGCTATACCTGAACTGTCGGCTGGTGGCTAAGAGGTCGGTCTGGCGTTGTCTTGCAGATCTCAAGAGCGAAATGCCAAACATCTAAAAACTTACACCAGTGTCCCGACTGTAAGAAGGTTTTTCACTGGTCGTCCGGCCTCTCACGCCATCAGAACATGATTCATCGGCGTCGCTTTCCGTTCACTTGTTCGCTGTGCGGCCATGGCGTTGAACTGCTGCACGAGCTGCGCAGCCACATGGCTTCAAAGCATAACATGCCGAAAGATTATAAGTGTCACGTCTGTCAGCGCGAATTTAGCCACAGAAGAGTTTTCAAGCAACACTTGGTTGTTCATCATGGACTGACGCTATAAGGAGTCTTTGACTGGTTTTCGATTAGAAGTGTTTCTTCTGTTTTGGTGTTTCCAGATTTTTGACTTTTCTTTTGTAAATACGTTAAATATGATCTGTCCTTTGGTGTTATTTTTATGATTAATTTATTATTTCTCTACCCAAGGGATCAAATCCAAAGGGAAAGAAAAGATTTCTGATTATTGTGTTGTTTTTGTGGGCAGTTGTTGTGCGTCTAGATGCTGGAGACCCCAGAGACCGTTAGATGGATACAAAGGCAGAAAAAGATATGATTTAATACTCGACAGGCATAGGAGACTAATTTAGTTTAGTTGGTATGTATGTATATATCTGAATGCTTATAAAGCACCTTTTAGGAACATTACCTGAAACACGGCCACCTAACAGATGTAAAAAGGTGCAACTTAAGCTGAGAATGTTTCTTAGGCTATTTTAACCGGTATTCGTTTTTGTTTATTATATATTGGCACTGATTTGTTGAAGCAGAAATTATAATTTGTCTGTGCAAATGAGGTAAAATCCTAATTTGCATTTTATTAATTATTGTTATTATTTGCACCAAGATAGTTACGTGTTACATTTGCACCAAGAAAGTTGAAGTTGCCACATCTAGCATTGAGACCAAAGCATATAAAATAAGCAGCGTCTTCTTCTGGAAAGTATGATTTTTCTGGATGACATCTTGTCTTTGTCTGGGTTCATTCACAGTTGCTGGTCCCTTGATCTGGAACTCTGTCCTCATCATTCTCACACTCTAATCATTCTTAACAGTTTTGAGGCTGTTGATGACAAAAGTCGACATTAGGGGTAATATTCATCCTACAGCCCTGATTAAAAAAAAATTATTTAGCCTCGAAAGTATTACTCCATAGCAGTCACACTCTCACGGAGACTGTTTTGCTCTGAACTGAAAACTTGCCTCTTCCAGTTTAGTTATGGTTCTTAACGTTTTCTGTTGCCTGGCTCTTATGTAAACTTCAGACGTGTAAGGAGGGCATTATAAAATTACATTGTATTGTATTGTAAACAGTTCGTTAAGATTTTTGTGTTGTTTTGTGGAGGGATATTGTTATCTGGTCGTTTTAAGCATAGAGCACAAGGTAGAACTTGCAGCGTCTGGTTGAGTTGTGCACCGATGAACAAAGTGCCGTTGTCTTGCAGAGCCGGCGCAGCTGGAGAGCAGGGTCGCACACAGCTGCGCACAAATTGTTCAAGTGTCCCGAGTGTGACAAGACTTTTCGGTGGAGTTCAGGCCTTTGGAAGCACCACAACATGATCCACAGACGACGGTTTCCCTACACGTGTGCGCTCTGCGGCCACGGCGTCGAACTGTCGCACCAGCTGCGTAGCCACATGGCTTCCAAGCACAATATGCCGAAAGATTTCAAATGCCACGTCTGCCAGCGCGAGTTCTGCCATAAGATCGTCTTCAAGGACCACATGCTCGTACACCACTCGATGAGCGTTTAAGCGCTGGATGCAAAGCTCCTATGAAATCGGACGCTTGGTTTAGACGAATAATGTATTAACTTGAGTTGTGTTTGGCTTTTGTTCGCATCTTGTCACTGATGAAATAAACTGTCACTGAGAGTGTTTACATAGCATTTGGGTGTGTGAATAGGGTATTTGGGAGTGGAAGAGTGATGATAAAGCTGAGAGTTAATGGTATTGGGTATGCGAGGGAGTGAAAAAGGATGAGACAGTAATCATGAGAGCATTTGTGTGTGAGAGGAAGGCAGAGAAGAAGTAAGAGTTTGGTTATGAAATGGAAATGAGACAGGAATAGAGTCACAGATAGTGATGGAGAGAGGCAGACAGACATCGAGAATGAAGTAAGAGTGTGTGTATGTGAGAGACAAGGAGAGAAAGAGTGAGAGTCAGAGAGGAAAATAGAGTGAGAGAGACATACAGAGACATTGAGGCAGAGAGAGAGGCACTGTGAATGAGAGAGTCGATAAGTCTGTTTAGGTGTGAAGGAACCAGTGAGTGGGTGCGTTGCTGTGATTGGGTCGAGTCTGAGACATGATCTCTTGTGCTGTGTTACAGAATCCACCAGCGCAGTTGTTGGGTGCCAGAGAGGACGAGTGCAAGGAATGTGGACTGCGCTTCGCAAACCCCGTCGCCCTCCAGGCGCACGTGATGCTTGATCTCCACAAACAGCCGGGTTTCGTTTGCACCACGTGTGGCAAGGTCTTTGACCGTCAGAGAGGGCTGCGAGGTCACATGTCAAGCAAGCACGACGCCCCCAAAGACTTTGCTTGCCGGTTCTGCACAAAGGGCTTCAGCTATAAGAGGGGCCTGAAGAAGCACTTGTCTACGGCGCATAAGCGAAACTACGAATTCATGTGCTCAGTCTGCGGTTTTGGTGTGAACAGCGTGCAACAGTTTCGGGACCACATGGCAGAGCAACATGATGTTCGACGCAAGCCTTTGGTCTAGTTTAGATGGCAGACCTTGTCAGACTTAAAATAAGTATGCCAGTATAGTTCGCTGGACCACATGCCATCGTGATATGTTGTTCCTCACGCGCCTTTGGATTAGATTAAATGACTGGTCAAAATATTATGGACTAAAAGTAAGTATGCCAGTATAGTTTACATGAAGGACCATATGCCATTGTGACACAGTGTTCCTCACAAGCCTTGTACCAGGAAAGTGCTGGCTCTTGGGCAGTCTCATTAGCTGGTGCAAAGCTTTGAAATTCCCTGCCTAGTTTGTTCTGTCAATTCTTTGATGCCATACTGATCCATTCTACTAAACACTCGTCTCTTTCAACTTGCTAACCCACCGTAGCCTGGCTTCTGTTTTCTCTGACCCATTGGAATATGACCCGGCTTCTCTAATGGGTTATGATTTTTGATTGTGATATCACTTAAAGCGACCGTAAACGTATGCCTTGGCATTATGATAATGGCACTATAGAAGTGTTTAGATTAGAAATCTATGGTTATCTCTTGGCAGAAGGTGAGACCTAGTGAAAAAGTGGGAGGTTTACTACCATTTAGCCTACCAACGTTAAGAACATGATTAGATAGCATGAATATGACATAATTTGGAGCTCAGTTACACTTTGGAATTCATGTGCAGCTTCATGATGTACATGATTTGCATACTTGAGATCTTGACATCATTTTCTAATACCATTTGCATATTCATTTTGAATTCTCACGGCATAGTGTTTGCCTACAGCCACTTTGATGATGATGAGTTTTCTGCCCGAAGGCAAGTCCATTGGCTTTATGCCACCCGGGGATGAGATGAGTGAGGTGGTTTCCTGTTGCCTTCCTCACAGACAACTATGGGTGAGCAACTTGTCCAAGGTCGCTACGCGGTGGCGTGAGGTAGATTCGAACCCGCGACCCTCCGGTTACGAGGCATCGAACATACCATTACACCACCACGTCCCACTTTATGTGTAGCTTATGTTGCGCTTTGTGCAAATTACACTGTAGTTTCTTATGGGGATGTTTCTTTTAGGATGTTTATGCTGAGTGGGATGACATGTGAGCAGTTACGGTGCTGCAGCTCATCATAATGATCTTGTTTCTTTTTTCTGTATGAGCAAAGTAACACAGAACTTGGTTTATACTGGAGGCAACAACTTGATGCTATTGTTTGATGGTGGTTTGTCTTGTTGAATAGGAAATACTAATGGGAGTTTACATAAAAGTAATTTTTTGATAAAATAATTTCTTATTGTGTGCAAAAACAAGTCTTTTTGTGGAGGGATATTATGTCTGGTCTGAGTAAACTCTTGATGCAAGAATTTAAATGCAAGTTAACATGTACCTTAGATCATTGTGTATGTGATAACAATGTGCAGTCGTAAAAATATCTGGTGTGGACTTTTAGCATGCGATACTCAAATGCATTTTTCCGCTGTTTACATTACCTTATTTTGGGAACCTACCCTTTCTATAAGTTTGATTACACTTCTGTATTTTTTCAGCTATTTGCAGGTTTTACCATTGTTAGTGCTGCTGCTCACCATGTACTATGTTGACTTCTTTGCTTGATTTCCAAGGCGGACGTTGGTTTCAGTCAGATTTTACATTGTTCAAGTTTTCCTTGTGAGCTGCAAGCTATTTTTCACTTGCCAGTCCATCAGTTTAGCTGGCTAGCTATTTCATTTTCGTTGCATTTTATGGCTGTTTTTTTTCAAGTTGAAATTGTCTAGCCCTGACAGTACATTTTTGTTCCTTGGATGGTGCGTATGGCGCAGTTCGTGTTCTGTTGTGTTGCAAATATTCAATTATTTGGATTTTGTGATAATAAATGTTAGAACTGGGATGCTGGATTTAATCTTAAATGCACACTGTAAATGCCAAATAATAATAATAAGATTAGATCACAGTGCGAAGCCTGTTATTAGATAACCATATCACATGCTTCAGTTGGATTTAAAACTATTATAGGGATTTCAGATATTGTTCTTATCATTTTGGTATTCTGAGCAGTGTATTATTTTTCATCAACCATTTTCAGATGCTGCTGACGGCTGATTTTGCTACTATTAAAAGTTGTTGTGAAATCTTTTATAAGTCCAGAGGGATCGCAGGTACCTCAGGGAAAAATTTTAAAAAAGATACTACCTTGGGCAAAAAATAATATTATGAATTCATTTATCATCTGAAAGACTTGGCTCATTTGTTCAAAAATGAATTTAATCATTGATTTAAGAAAATGAGTCTAAGCAGCTTGTGAATTGCTTAAATAAAATTGGACAATTTACTGAGCATTAGGATATGCAGATTTTTCCAGACTGTTTATGAAAATGAAGTCACTAATACTAACACCAATGACTAGCTCTAGGAGCCGGTGTTCCTCTTGCTGGCTTTTAAGTTATAGTATTGTTTGAAACTTATGTCATTTGCAAGAAAGGAGTCATTATCTTTGCAGAATTGGTTTCGTAGCAGCTGATGACAGAGGCAGCTGAGCATAATGAGCAACAGTCTTTTGGAATTGAGGTGTACTTGGTGGAGATCAGTCCTAGTAACTAAAACAATAGACTGAAGTGATGGAGGAAAGAACTGAAAGACAGGATGAAATTAGTAGTTGAAGAGAAAGATTCAGACAGATAGTTGAAGCATAGTATGAAGTAGTTTCAGAAACAACCAAAATAGCTAAGACTGTTTTTCTGGCGATCTCTTACAGAGTGTGTCTTACAATGAGCGAAGAGGAGGAGGAGGCAACAGAGGCCAGTCAGCATTCCTATGGCATCGAGCACATCAGCGTGGGTTATTCTGTCGCCTTTGTGGCAAGGTCCTCAGAGACGAGCCAGCTCTTCGCGGACACTTGTCAGCAAAACATGCGTTTCCGCGAGAATACAAATGCACGCTGTGCCAGAAGGAGTTCTGCTACAAGAGTGTCTATCAGAGACACCTAAGGCTTAACCACCACCAGACAAATGTTTTGACTTGTGCAGACAACCAATTCCCGCTGAGCGATAGCTGCTTTGAACAATCACAGTGAAAGGAACTCACAAATGATACAGAAATCTTGCATAAATTGATCAAGAAATCACATGCAGAGTGATGAAGAATTCTGCACAAAATGGTGTTAAATTATGCAGAAGTCTTACATTAAGTGATACCAAATCAGACAAAACTTGATAAAGAATTGACGTGCAAATGTGATAATGAAATTCATTAGTGACGTGATAAATTGCTGTGTGAAATGATAGAGAATCTGTTTGCAAAGTTACAGGGCTGGTTATACAATATGATATACTTTGCCAATTAAATAGTTTTGTTGGAATACTTGTGTAGTATGTTTGTATACCATACCTGACAAGGTACCGGTAGATACATGGAGGGTTTAAGGGTGCATGATAGTCTATTGGTTAGCATGCAGGATTGGCAACCCAAGGTTGGGGTTCAAATCCGGCCAGGGTGGAAATTTGTTTAAAGATTTCAGCTCCGCTTTCACCCTCTAACGAACTCAGGTATAATGTGTACATTAACTAACACAGATTGTAAAACTGATCAGCAATTTAGCCAATGGCAATAGAGCTAAATGAACTAATGTATGTTGACATGAAGAACTGTTTTCATTTGTTAGATGGGTTTTACATGTGTGAGAGAGCCAGCCAGTGGTATCTTTCCAGCCATTTGAGTGGTGTCTTCGAAAGGTTCTTAGAAGATGCTCTAGAAATATTTACGTTTATTCAGATGTGAAATGGGATTCGGATGGGATTCGGCTGTTTTTCTCACAGTGCATTCTGGAACATACTGTCGTGCACCCTGAGATGTCATCTTCTCCTCTCTCTCTGCCTCTGCTTTGCCAGTGGTTGAAGGCCATTCTTTCTCGGGTGGTTGCCAGGTTTGGAGCGCCTCTGATGAGCTTTCTGGAGGAGGTGTTTACAAATGTGCACTCACAAGTACACAAATCTCTTACAGGGTTTTGGGTATCAAGTGAACTTGGATACATTAATACATACATTATTTAGATGTAAAAACTCAGATGCAGCTGTTTCTTTCCCACAATTTGTTACAGGGTTTTGGGAATCAAGTGAACTTAAGGTTCGTCAGTTCTTACAGTTATTGGGGTGTAACAGCTGGGATCTGACTGTTGCATTCTCACACTGTCTTGCAGAGTTTTGCATATTAGATATGCAAAGTTTTGCATATCTAGTGAACTAGGTACATAAACACGTACATTTTTTCGGATGTAACATCTGGGATCTGACTGTGTCTTTCTCGCAATGTCTTACAGAGTTTTGGGTATCGAGTGAACGTTGGAGGATTTAGAGACGAAGGAGGCAGAGAAGGTGGAAGTGGTGAGATGATGCAGTCCATGGAAGCAACCAGCTTACAGCGTCACTTGCCTAGCGTCTGCACGATCTGTGGCAAGCGCACGAGGGACGAAGGTCGCCTTCGAGGCCACATGTCGGCCAAGCATAAGTTCCCGAAGCCGTTTCGCTGCAAAATTTGCCTCAAGGAGTTCTGCTATAACAGCGTCTATCGAAGGCACGTCAAACAGAACCACACGAGCTGTCATCCAGACATGTTGGCTCATCCGCGTTTCAGGAACTGATGCAATGCGTTGCGTGTTCCTTCTTTTTGAGCTGCCTTTGAAGAAGAACTAGAGATGACAGTATTTGGAGATCTTAATAACTCTAATATATGCAACTTAGATTAACTCCCTCTTTGTCTCAGATATCGGAATTGGCCACAGATTTGATCTATTCTGGAATGCCCAGTTGATTCCAGACTGTTCTAGAATTTCTGAATTTATACATAGGAATTGATGTGCCATTTGTTGATGTCTTGCACTTTATTGTAACAATTCTACAAAAATTACAAGATTGTATTCAGGCTGATGTGAAACAAGCTTTTCTAATGCTAGTAATAATTAATAATTTGATAACAGTAATTAAATACTGTTCAGACAATGCTATTTTGGGATGGTATTCTGAGATTGCCAATGACCGTTTTCTGAGAACAGTTTATGTATTCTGTGGTCTGCGAGTTAGAATGGGATAATTGTAGCTTATGCACATTACTGGCAATGTCCAAGAACACAAGAAAAACATAGGCTCTGAGATTTATGTCATATCTGATACATGGCATGTATTTGTGTTGTTTGTGAATTAAATCAAAGCGATCTCATATTTTTGTTATTTATTGCAGTAGCTGAGCTCCTTTTGACATAACAAATCTTGTTTTTAAACAGAAAATTGATGATATCTGGTTATTGATGAAGGCAGTTCAATTTTGTAGCACTAGATTCCATTCATCACTGGGTTTGTTTGCTGTGTGGCTGGTTGTTTTGCAAAGATCAAACATTGTTATTAATGTTAACATAACTTGCTGTTTAATACCAGCCTCAGAAGACATTTGAGCAACAATATCCTATCCTCTTCTGTGGAAATACTTATTTTCATACACGTAGTGCCCTTTTTCGACCTTGGCCGTGCTATGGCACTCTATAAATCGTCTTGTTATTATTATTTCAATGTTGAGCTGATGTGAAATCTTTAATTGTGCCAAAATTGTCAGCAGTTAACCGCTGGGATTCCAGTTAACTTCACAGGTCCCCTGGACACCCATCTGGTTATATTGTATAGCCAAATATCTTTATTTATCTCAACCGAGACCACAAAGGTTAGTAATGATTTCAATTTTGGAGTATTTTGGCAATTTCTATTGACCAGATGCCCTTAATCCAACACCACTAAGGTTAGTTCTGCTTGTTGCAAGCAAAAACTGCATTTCTTTCTTGTAGTACATCTCAGTGCATTTGACTGCAGTTTGCGTAATCATTACTTATGGAGATTATGAAGCAAGATGTCCATCTGTTAAAAAACCATTATTTTGCAATATGTGTTTCTTCACTTCTGACCAATAATTGTGTGCACGTATATATCAAGACACTTGATATGGCAGCTTTGAAGCACTTTGCAAAGGTGCTGCCCACGTGGCTTTCAAAGTGATCTATTCAGGTGTGTTTTGGACAGTTTGAAAATGTATGCCCTCACAGAGTCATGTGCCATAGTATGTGAATGCAAGGGGATTCTGTTCCAGTGATGCTTGGATCTGGTTTACAATGTTGATCTAGTTGATGTTTTTCGTAGACACACTTCTGCTCTGTTCTCTGTCATCTAGAACAAGTATTCCAAGGTTTGTTGCAGCTGTCCTGATTTGCCTTTGTTTCATTGACCCTCTGAGCCACTGATGAAACTGTTACACACTTTGAATAATTACTTTGATTACTGAGTTGCTTTGTTGAGTTGAATGATTTGGGGTAGTTTACTTTCTGGAATATTTCTTTACCCAGCTTAAGCAGATTTGCTTGTTAATGAGTATGGGGAGAAAAATATGGGAAATTACTTGAATATAAGATATAAGCTGAGCATAGTCACAGCAGTTCTGGCAGTTTATTATGGAGCATGAGTTTTTTATTAAAGACTTGAGATGTTCCTTAATAAAGAACTCACAAAAGTGAAAACTGGGTAAATTATCGCAACATTTTAGTCCTATATAACAGAGGTGTTGGGGTACTTTATTACAGAGTTTGCATACTTACCGACAATTGAGGAGGCGCTCTTCGCTAGACATGATGCGGTGCTCGTTCTGCGCTAAGGCGTTCCAGTCGCCTAACAGCCTGCGCCTACACGAGCGCTGTATCCACCAAAACCAGTTTCCGTACATTTGTGTCATCTGTGGAAAAGGTGTCACATCCAGGATACGTCTGCGGGGACACATGGCAGCACGACACGGCATGGCCAAAGACTACCGATGCGAGATCTGTAACACTGAGTATGCGCACAGGAACAAATTCCAAGAGCACATGATGCGACACCAGACCTTGTCGTAAATTGAACAGTTTGGTGCAGCAAAGCTTGAATTTTGTCGACGAGAAAACATACAGAATACCAGATTCTTAATAATTCATTCTGTTCTGCTTGGATGGAACCATATTTGGAAATAGCAAATGGTTTAAATGGTTTCTGTGGACATGGTAGTTAGCATAAGCTAAGGTCCGTTGGCTTTGTTGTTATACTTGGTTTGTGTATTCATTCCAGTTTTGTAGCTCATTATTTGGGTTGTATGTGAAAATCGAAAGTGCTAATGCATCAGCAGTAGCCAGTGCAGTGGTTTCTAGAGGCCTGAACTACAAGGTGAGAGTGGGATGGTAGGTGAAAATGTGCTGAAAACTAGAAATTCTCCTTTGGATGGATGAGACAAATAACTCACCATGGAAATCTGATTTTAAGTTTGGTCAAGTTACAGTTCTGTTGATCACTTCTGCTTTTGATACCAGCGCCAAAGTAATCATTAGATTTGTTAAGAATATACAAACAATTTCATGCTAGAAGTTTATGTCTACTTAAGGTTTCTTGTTATTTGTTTTACTGTTTTGTATTTTTATAATCAGTTTCTGGAGTAAATCTAAAAGAATGAGGGGTGATAATAAAAGTCTCTGATTTGCTGATTAGCTGTGTTCTAAAGAAATTTTGCAGTTTGTCCCATTGAAGAAGAGAGTTAACGGTATTTGGTACAAGAGGGAGTGAGAAAGAGTGAGAAAGAGAAGAGCAAGTATTGATGGGAGTGAGAGATAAATGGAGTGAAGAAGTAAGAGTGTTTGTTGTAAGAGTGAGATCCATAAAAAGAGACATAGATATAGTCTTATCTAAAGTCAATTGTCCACAACATTCAGCGACTTTTGCTTTTAGAGACATTCCATGGTAATATGATAACTCCTATAGCACCTCTGTGGCGATAAACTATATAGTAGCAGTTACTAAAGCACTGAGAAGAGATGAAGCCCAGTGGAGGCGTTATCTTGTTCTGTTGCAGAAAGATCAAATAATCTGAACATTTTGTTAGCAGAAAGACATTTTTTCTCTGCAGTTGAGATCTGATAAGCAGATGGTTTTCACTGATGGTATATGAAACAATTACATGAGGTATATGAAACAGTTACATGAGGTATATGAAACAATTACTTGACTAGTTGTGTGCTGGGTTATTGATTTTTGCTACAGCACTTGTACTACTGAATCAAGAAGCAATGTGTGTTTTATATGCTTTGGTTTTGGTGGGTGGCACAGCCGCACGTACTCGAAGATGCATCAGTGAAGAGGTTCTTTCTCGTCTGTATTACAGGCTGCGGTGGAGGGCGAACAGTTTTTTGGAAGTGGTCCATGTCCTGAAAAGCACTACGCGTGTCCTGATTGTGGACTGTCGTTCACTTACAGCACTAACCTTAAACGCCACCGGAAGACGATTCACCTGCACCAGTATCCATACAGGTGCAACGTCTGTGGGAAGGGAGTGGCAGGACGCCAGGACCTCCACGGTCACATGACCGTTCAGCACGGCCTCAACAAGAAGTTCCAATGTCAAGTCTGTAACAAGGAGTATGGATACAAGCAACACTACCTCCAGCATGTTAGGTCGGCACATGTGCAAGACTGAAGTATTCCACCTTGCCTCATCAACCGATGGACTTTGGTAAATGCCCTCACAAATGACTCACCTAGATGCTGAATAACTGCAGATTTCAGCTCATATGAGGAATCGAAAGAGAGCACAGCGGGATGGGAAGACACGACCGGCTGGCGACTGTCTACAATTTAATTGTTTGGAGTTGTGCAGAATAGTTTTGAAGATGACGATGGAATGACTGGAAAAATTCTTTAGAAGACGATTCTGTGCTGAGAATAAAGCAAAATGCAAGTGTATTTCAGTTGGTTTAGATTTGTGGGAAATTTAACTAGATCTGCAATGGATCTTCTGGTTTGCAAATTCAGCTGACATTTCTGAATGTATTTGGACGTCTATAGTCATAGATAAATAGTTGTAAAGGAGTTGTAACAGTCACTGAATCTAATTTTTTAAAATAAAAACTATTCCTCTTAAGAAGTGAATATTTTGGTAAAAGTTACTGTATTCCAGTGTGGCCAGTTTGATGAGTTGTGTCTTATGTCTGATGTTTTCAACACATTCCACTTGTGTTGGTACTTGTGATCTAGCTTTTCAAATTACCCAGAAAACCTTTGCTTTAGGGAAACATAATAAAGCAGCAGATGTCACTAAGCTGAACGTTTTTCAATCTGATCGGTTAATTGTATTACAGAGCTCGACAGGAGTCATTCCAACAAATGACGCATTTTCAGTGGCTTTGTCTTCCACCGGTTTACCTCAGTGCACAGAGTGTGGAAGACTGTTTACGCGACTCGACAACCTGCGAATGCACATAAAGAAAATCCACCGGAACGAGTATCCGGTCTCATGCCCGGTCTGTGGAAAGGGCTTCGGAGGACGGGACGACCTCAAAGGTCACCTGTCGTCAAGGCACAACATGCCCAAGGACTACAAGTGTCACGTCTGTCAGAAAGAGTTTGCGTATAAAAACACGTTTAAGAAACACATGATGACTGACCACCAAATCCAAATTGCACCGTAGAGTTTTGATACTGGAACATGCTAAAGAAAACATGTTGAGTGACCAGCATTTTGTGAGCTGACCTACAAGGTCAGGATGGATAGTAGTGACCATTTCAATGACCAAGTGATGTGGTGGGCTGCCCTTTGTAAATCTCTGTAATAACCTGGACTTTTTATTTGTTCAGTAAATTTCTTTAAAAACTTCTGTTGTGGATGAGCCTAATGGAAAACATATGAATCTGAAATTGACTGTGAAAGGGGATCCTGTTAATTAGATTTTTTATTTCTTTCATTGACATTTTAGAGATTTTTTCTTGTTCCTTTTTCCTGTTGCACAGAAACATTTTCAGCTACTATCTTTGATGATTGTTACTGTATTTTTTTTTGATTTCTTTGGAGAGAGCAAACATCAAGGCATCAATTGATTTAACCAACAAGCGACTGTGTTGCAAAAATGGTTATTCAGATTTTCCAATAGTGTATTCGACTGCAATGGTCCTTGTCAGAACTGTCTAAATATTTCCTTTTCGATGTGTTTTGTTATCAGAAGTTTCTGTGATTTCAGAACTTGATGATACTGTGGATGATACAGTTCTGTGCTGTGCTGTTTCTTATCAAATTAATAGAGAACTTAAAATTAACAAATATTTTTAATCTGCACCATTCCTCTTTTCCAGCTTATTAAGTGAGCACAAGCGAATAACTATATGGTCTAAAGTTGTATTGATAAAGCTGAAGGTCTCAGCGATGCTTTGAATGCTTAAGGAATTGTGCTTTGTGTTATTATATATAGGGGTCGTCCATTAAGAACATACAGAAACAGGGAGGAAGTTGTCACCCAACTGCAGACAGAGGTTTCTACTCAATGCGGGCGTCTGCATCTAAATGTGGTACATATAACTGCCCTTGTACAGCCTGTGCTTTAAACATCTACTTCAGTAGGGCAGCAATCTTTACTGCATTGGATCTAATTGAGTTCATACGCTGGATGTGGCAGCATCCAAATACCTCACCACATAGAACAGTTAGCCCTGTAAGAGGACTAATGTAGGCCTTAATACACTGTTGGAGTGCAGACGTTCTCAAAGGGGATGTGGAGGGTTCTGCCAAATGGGGACAAAGGGAAGGAGGGGTCCAAAATAGAGCTTTGTTTGTGGGCGACCTCTTTTTTCTATTGAAACATTTACTGCTGTTCTCTACCTCTTAATGTCTTGCATACCAAATGTTAAGAAAGACTATTTGGCTTGATTTTCAAACTAATTTTCTGTTGTATTGTCTTGGCAAATGTTATCATTTGGATTTTAAAGTCAAAAGAAATGTCTTTGTTCTCGTTCGACTTCATGTCTGTCGGTTTATCTACAGTTAAAAATGGAGTCATAATTATGCCAGAACTCTTCGTTGACAGGCGTGATTGTAGTTTTCAAAGTCTAGAGTATGCCAGTTGGTTGTTTTGACTAGCTAGATATGCAGTTCTATGATTTTAAATGACCAAGGACTAGTTATTAGGGAAATTTGATCATTTTGGTCACTTAATGTTAGCCAGGAATTCTCTGCCTCTCGGTAATTGCATTTTGAGAATTGTCATTCAGAAAACTCATATCTTCTGGCTCCCCGTGGCATCTGTTCCCTTCCTTTCGATTTCAAAGGGCATCTGTGACTTACAAAGTAAAAAAGGCACCTGGCAATCCAAAAATACTGTCTGGAAAGTATTGAGTTCTGAATAATGATAACAGATCTTTTAATGAAGCACCACAGGATGTGTACAGATTGTAAATATAATCGCGAATTTATATAGCACCACACCATGAACATCTCCTCATAGGTGCTGTCAATTCGACAGCATAAAATCACAATCGAGCATAATGGTGTTCAATAGCTTACAGAACAAAGGCAAATAAAGACCAGCGAGTTCAGGTTGTAGGTTGCTAGAGAAGCTATTCCTAAAAGATGGATTGATGTTTTCTCAGCTCAAACAAGTCAATTGTTGACAATGTCAGCGACAGTCAGTGACCTGTTTAAGAGTTAATCCACATTAATGCCACTGTGATTATGCAGTAAGCAGTGTTTTAGTAGCTAAGCACTGAATAAAAGAGGGGAAGGCCACTGAAGGTTTTCTCTTGTTCTGTTTCAGCCACCTCATGGAAAGAACCTGTCGAAGCAAATGCTGCAGTCGAGGAAGTCCGTTTGTAGGCAGGCTTCCTCTAACTCCACTTGCTGTTCTGAATGTGGCATGGAATTCAAAACGGTGCTTAACATGACTCGCCACAAGAGGCTGGTTCACTGGAGACAGTATAAGAACCTTTGTCCATTCTGCGGAAAAGGAACAAAAACGAAGGCGGATCTGATTGGTCACATGGCCACGAAACACAATATACCCAAGGAATTCCAGTGTCCGATATGCGCAAAGGAGTTTGCCTATAAGAACGCCTTGAAAGCACACATGAGAGACCAACATGGTAGTGTGGTCATGCCAAAAGGACAGTATACATAGTCTTGGAAACAGGAATTACTGTTACACCAGGGAGATCGAGGGAAACAGGAGTTACCTTACAGATTACAGATGTGCTACTAGTCAGGAACCTTATAATTTAAATGTTCAATATTTATATTTTCTGGACAGAGTTAACATTTTGACCTGGTTGTTACATTCTGTTACTCTGTGATTGAGGAAAATGATGCAATATCTCGGCCTTTGGATAAATGGTTTTTCAGCTAGAAATTGCATAAAATAAGCAGAGTTACTCATAGTCATATGAATGAGGCATGGACTGTTGGTAACCTTGGAATTTAATAGCAACTCAATTTGTTATATGTTGTCACGAATATGTACAAGCTTTACTTTGAAGTATGGTTGTTAAGTTTTGTACCCAAAGGATTGTATCCTCAGGGTATGGTAGAAAAAGAACATGGAAAGCAACTGTTATTGATATGGTTTAAATTCAAACAAAGTTTTGAAAATATTTTACAAGCTCTGTGTGCAGCAAACATCTCGTTGCAGTTGTAATGACAGGCAGCATAAACTCGTTTTTGGACTAGTGATTTGTGGGTTGAAGACGAAAGCTGAAGTGTACTTGTGCACCCTTCAAAACCAGTTTCAGTCATTAGGAACTTCAGCTTTCTATTTGCATGTTACTTGAGTTTACTACAACTTCTGTGTCTGCATGCCTACCTTTCGACTTGGTTGTTTTGTCTTTCTGCCTATCATAATATCTGTTGAATAAATATACTGTATCTGGTTGTCAGATGCAAAAATTTGCTGGGAAAACTACATCATAAACTTTGAAAAAGGGGTAAGCCACTGTGGGCAGAATCAAACAATCAATGCTTGAGTAACAAGGTAACTATAACATGATGTGACTCAAAAATAATGAGTGTGATCTTGAAACAATCAATGTTTCAGTTCATTATGGCTAAAATGTGATGTGACTTATGAGCTTGACCTTGCAACAGTCAAAAACCAAAAGTTCCCAGAAACAATTGTTAGTATAAACATTCTTCTGTTTGTAGAATCCGTCATTCCAGACAGACGGAGTCATGTGGCAAACAATGACACGTCCCTCTGGTGGCGTAATGTGCACGAAATGTGGAACAACACTGAAATCCCATCGAAACTTGAACCTTCACGACCGCCACGTCCACCAGGGACTGTATCAACACATCTGCCACATCTGTGGAAAGGGAACAAAGACAAAGGGTGACCTGCGTGGACACATGGCCTCAAAGCACGATGTCCCAAAAGACTTCCAGTGCCCCATATGCAAACACGAGTTTGCGTACAAGCACCGTCTGAAGCGGCACATACTTTCGGCTCATGGGAAGAGAAGCCAGATTGCCAGGCTTGAGTTTTCTGAACCTGGTGCAACATAAATGGTTGATTGCATTAAATGTTCAGTCACTTTAACGATGAACTTAATCAGACGTGGACTGACCTGGATATTGACCTGATTGTGGCTTGGCTTTGGTGTGCCGTCGGTTGATGCCTTGTGCATTAGAAACGGGCACATTAGAAGTTACTAATTATGGTCATTGTTATTGTTATTTTTATTATTAGATATGTGGTTGGCAGATGGTGGGAGATAGACCTATCGAAAGGAGTGAAACTTATGGGGGAAAATTATTATCAGTGAGAGGTAATGGGAGAAAGTTCCACCTTTCCTGTGTACAGATACAGCATCCCTGATCTGTGGTATGCTTTGCTGTCTCATTGGACTGACTCTCTGTTTATAGATTGACCTGACTGTCGCTTGGTTTGGTGTGCCATCGATTGATGCCTTGTGCTTTTTACACTGGCGCTATAGAAGTTTGTAACTGATAATAATAATGATCATAATGAATGCCGAGATTCTGAGTATTTCTGTAGCGAGTCTCATAATTCTCATTCTGTCATGCACACTACACTTCTTGCAATCTCTGTGCAGGTCTTTCACTCAAAACGTATATCATTCCTGTTCCACAAATCCTATCCCGATTCCTCCTCTTCCTTTTGCCTCACCACGCCAGTTCTATCTGAATGCATGCCTAACCCTTGGTTCTTACATGGAACCGAACCAGACCTTACCTGGCTATTGATTTTGTTTTAACTCAGCATCTGTTAGTAAGTTGGTTCCCACAACTTAGCTTTCTATAGACACTGTAGAAATCTCGAGTTTATGGTTATAAATATAATTCTAATAAATCTCGCATTCAAGAGTAGGCCTACTTGGCTGGTCTCATAATAATCGACCAGGTCCTCCAGCTGTCTTACTCAGACAATACTAAGGACGAGGAGAGCTCTTGTTGAGCATGGCTAGCAATGGAAAGTCTGGGCTCTGGAACTCTCTTCCAGGAAACTTTCACTCTGCAGAATCTGTGTTGGACTTAAGATCTCAACTGAAAACCTTCCTTTTCCTGGGCTCATTTCCTCAATAGACTGTTTCAGGTCTTTTCGGATTTCTCTCGGCTGCATACTTTGCAGCAACCATCGACTAATGATGCCTTTAGCTTTACTGAAGTGGCGCATTAAAAGTTATTGGGTTGTTGTTCGTGTCATGTTATTTACCGCAGCAACAGCGTTTCTTTAAACGTTCAACCGATCAATCGTCTAATTAGTAAATAAATCGTCAGTTAGTGCCACCGTTGGACCGTTTAGAGACGCATTTTAGCGAATTATTATATAGATTTTATTCATCTCAAAGCACAAAATAGTTTTGGGGTATCCAATCTCTCTTCATCATTAACTCTATGCAGTAACATTTAAGCATCGAAGCAAAGCTTAAGTGTAATCTAATTCAACCTTAATTTGTTTGCTATTTTAAGCTCAATAACATGCTCTTCACTGAAGTACTGAAAATCGCCGTAAAATTACGGTGACCAATGGTTTACAGTGTATCCGCCATGGAAATAAATTCTTTTTCAAAAACTTACTTATTCTCCTTAGTCTTTCTTCGTCACCGAGTCTCAAAGAAATGAGCACGAAAATGGAGTTAATGTAATGTTACCAAACAATTTCTGGTATTAGACGAATGTAAATCGACGAAATTTCTCAACGAGAATCAACAGCTGCACCACTCTATCAACATAATAAATTATCGTGAAACCATGTTTTGGTTTTTACACAGTTTAATAGCTCATGTCTTGGTAAGTCTTAAGATTTCTAGTTGGGAAGCCACGCCCACAAGGAGAAAGTTGAAAGCCTAGCAAGGCAATGCGTAAGAACTGTTCAGTCTTTTAGATCAGCTGCGATAAATTTCTGTTAAAATAAGAGTTTAATCTGAAATAATCGACTATATTTGTTTAAAACAAGCCCGACTCCTATAAATCTTCCGCCTTTTCCATTTTAAGATGGCCGCCGCAAAGACCCAGTGCTTCATCAAAAAATTATGTGACAATCTCGGCATTATTGCAACGCTCACTGTCACGTGATCAGATATTTGTTTATAGCTGTGTGCGCATGCTCAAGGTGTAAACTTCCGGTAATCAGTTTGTTATGGATCGTCGGAAGAATAAATTTAACAGTATTTATTGAATTTAGTATCGGTTGTGTTTGTGTTAGTGTGTAAACAGCGAACTTTTCAGTGCGCGGTTCAAGGTTTTGACTTAGTAAGTAATTTTGCTGTTAAAATTCACTCAGATCGCAAGTTTTTGGGCGTCGTTTCTGACTTGTCCTCTAGATCTCTGTACAGAGCATTGAACCTATTCTTGACGATAGATACTTCATTGATTTTGCCTGAATGTGCAAGTAAATTGGTTATCGGTATGTTTCATGATTTTGATGCTGAAGAGGTCCATAGTTTGCCACTTACCTGTGTAACAGGAAAGTGTAGGCACTCAGACGTTATCTGATTGTATTTTGGGCTAGGATATCCACGTTTGATCTAATAAATAATTTGAGTTGTTTGCTTTAATTGGTGAATAAACCGGTTTCCTACTGAATGACAGCATAGACCAATGATGCAGCTATATACACAATGCAAGTTAAGAAAAGATAAGATTGCCCTTCTCTGCATTGGAATGTAGAGAAGGGCAATGTAACATTACATTAACTCCATTTTCGTGCTCATTTCTTTGAGACTGGCTGTAAAGATTATAGTGCCCTTTATTACTTTTAGGAAGGAATATCCTATGAAAACTTGAAGGGCTACAGCCTTTTTCTGAACTTGCATTGTGCATAAAACTTTATTCGCCAAATCAAAGCAAACACCTCAAATTATTTAATAAATCAAACACTGATATCCCGGCCAGAGGTGTATTTCAAGGGAAGTGTTTGATGGGAAGTAAAATAATTATTAAATTTTGTTGATGATAATCTTTGAATTGTTTGATATGCAAAACAAGCTGTTTGAAACATACGAATCTTAGACTGAAAAGGGAAAAGGTGAAAGCAGCACACTTGTGTGCAAACCTCTACAGAAACTAAATCTTTTAAAAGAAAGTAATAATGATGATATTATTATTCATGCAGATATGATTAGATGAAAATTTGTAAAGTTGAGTGTGAATGAAAATGCAGGACTTAAAGAACGTATGAGCAGAACATGTTTACAGTAATATGGCCCTTGTATATCGGTCTGTCTGTCTCTGCTTGTGTTTCTGTGCTTGTTTTTTTGCCATTTTCCGTGTGTATCTGTATATGTCTGTGTCTGTGTGTTTATGGTCAGTCCTGTCAATCTGTCTCTGTTCTAAATTGGAGGTGCAGTCAAAATCCGTAAGATTTCTTCTGTTGATTTTGTTAATGGCCGGGAACTAAGTGGTGCTATGCAAGGACTGGCTTTGAAATGAAGCCATGACTTAAGTTATGATTATGCATGGTTTCAACTCAGCTGGACTGCATTCTATCACCAGAGGGAATCGGTCGCCAGAAGGGCAACAGCTTTCATGCGGAAGCTGTGATGGCATTCCATGCATAACAGAAACTGCCGTTAATGATGATGCATTATGATGTAGGCAAATAGCTCACATACCTCAACTACCGATACTACCAACGAACAACAGCATAAATTAATGCTCATGTGTTTTTGCTGGTAGCTTGTTTCTATCTCTGCTGCATGTAATTTTAAAAATGCCTAAGCACTTTCTGAAATGTCACGTTGAAATCACGGCATTCAGTGCTTTTAAATTCATGTCTTTTGTATGGCTTTTCATTTACTTGTTTACCAGTTGAAACCTGGTTTCTGGTTTCCATGACCTATTGGATTTTGATCGGGCTTACCCATTGTATTACGATATTTTGCTATGATTTCACTTGAAGTGACCATCGATTGATGACTTGTGCATTATGATAGCGGTGCTAGAGAAGTCATTAGATCAGATTTGTGCTGGACAGGTAGTGATAATGTTGTAAAGTGGTCTAATAAGTTTTGTGGTGCTCTGCATCAGGTGTGGGCACCATAGAAGTATTCACTAATGCTGTCAAATTCAAGTCAGGTTAAGTCCAGATGGTGCCAGTCCACTGAGACAGAGGATGTCCATATGGGGTGATTTCCCCAATGTCCATCCACTGAGACATAGGATGTGCATGTGGGGTGATTTCCCTGATGTCCATCCATTGAGTGTCGGATGTGGGATATCCACCTGGGTTTTCCAGCTGAAAGAGGTCTTGATTGATGGTTTGAATGACATGCATGAAACTGAGCAATGGTTGATGGATGGGAGGAAACAATACTTTACAACCAGGGAACTTGTTAATCAACAGCATCTTAATTAGTAACTTGGCACTGTGGATGTGATGCTAGCAGGCATGGTGAAGTTAAGCGATATTGGGACTGCAAATACCAGGGCAGGTGACCATCTACAGAATAACAGGCCATCTGAGTCAACTCAGCCCACCAGCCCTCCAGGGTCAGAAAATGAGTACAAGCTGAGAGGTTAGAAAAGATGTCATGTTGTTGGATTGCCATGGTTATGTTTGTGCTTGAAGCTAAAGCTACTCCAAAAATCTGAAGACTATCTCCTGGGGAGTTCTGTAGAGGTGTTTGAACAACTGCATTACCTTTACCTTCTTTTACTGCTAAGGCTTAGTCGGCTTTGTTCTTAGAATACTGTAAGTCCGCTAATGACCTCTTTTGCTAGACTACAGGTATTAGCTTAGAGTCTACACGAGAGCGTATTCTGCGAATGATAAATTTTAAGTAGAGTGTTTACTACCAGACTGCCTTTCAACTTATGTGCAATAAAAATGTGGGTAAATACTCTTTATTATCGCAGGACAAACGCCCACAAAAAATACAGCGACAGTGCATGCAAAACAGTGAAACAGTAGCACAATGTCTGCCACTTTATTAGAGATAAGAAGGAAATCGTTAGTAGTTAGGGTGATTGAATGAGCAGGATCGATACAAACAAAGCTAAACTTATTGCTTGAAGTGGTTTTGGTGTGGCACTAGACACTTTTGCATACTAAGTCACAGCTCTTGACATTAAAAGCTATGTGTCTGGCTGCATTCCACAATGTTGAATTTGCCACTGTGCTACAAACCTGGTCAGTTTTCTGTGTTAACCTGTGTGCTATTATCAGTGGCTGTTCATATTTGCTGAGTGAGATCAACACCATTTTACTGGCATTTGGTTTAGTGTCTGGAGGTTCTTAGCACACCGGCTTGGCAGCCACCATTGACTGATGCTTTGAGCATTATTATAGTGGCACTATAGAAGTTCTTGGATCATTAGTATTAGTTGTAGGAAATTTTTATTGGCTTTGTGTCTAGATTTTCTGAGTGGTATGAATTTCTTGATTTCATGAAGTACTGTAAGTCTTCTAACTAGCAGCTCAGCAGCTCAAAGGCTAAATTTTCACTGTGCTTGGACAACTGTCTTTCACCAACACTTCACCTCTTGCAGTTTCTGTGCAGATCTTTCACTCAAAACTGAAAACACTGCTTTTCGACAAATCATATCTTCCCCTTATCTCGCTTTCCTGTTCAGTTCCAAACACCATCCGCCATAGCTGTCTGACTGTCTGCCTGCCTGACTCTTGACCTGTTAAGTTTCTTGGTGACAAGAACATTCATTAATAAGTAATAAATTAAACCAGCTCAATCCCTACTGCCGAATGTTAATTAGTGTTTGCTTATTTATAACCCTTTGGTTGATTAATGGGAAGAACCCAGAAACAAGATTTATGGGTTGTTGTTGCTTTTTAAGGTTTATAGTTTATTAGACTTTGAGTAGACCACTGGGATATAGGTCTGGGTTTGATGAATGTGTCTTTGGACCAAAGCCTGTTTGGCTTTCTTTGATACACTTGGCTTACTGACAATCTGCTTGTTTGTTCATAAGGCTCATGTGTGGTCCTAAGGGCCCTCAGACCATGATTATTATTATTTCTGCATTTATGAAACATCGCTATCTGATGACTAAGCATCAGTCAATGGTACTGAGCAATGATTACTCACTTGTGTCACTGACATTCTTTTCTTTTGGAACTTTTTGCATTTCCATTCAATTTCTATGCATACTTTCTAAGGGGTTTTCCCAATGAGAAATGGGCTAACAAACCAAGGCTTTCATGAATACATCACCAGGTCTTTTTGTCACCAAACTGGCGACCGACCTGCTACATGATTTTATCTGTATAGGAATGTACGGCATGCCTTAGCTCTGATATCTGGCAGTGTATTGACCTAAATATTGCTAAGCATTAGTACTTTATTATGTTGTTTTGGGTGGTAGTCATGTGTTGTTGCTTACATCTGTACAGAGGGCCTATTTATGACAGCAGTCATGTGTTATATAGGAAGGGGCGGATCCAAGTGAAGGGGGGGGGGCGATGCTATGGTGGAATCCGGGCTTAAAATGATTAAGTAAAATGTCTGTCCACCTATTTCATGTATTCGCCTAGTTTACCCATTTGGTGAAGGTGTGCATTCGTTACAGACCATCTGAGAATGTCTTACACGTTGCTGTCTAACAGATCTGAATATGTGTAACTTTGCAAGTTTGTGAATAACATTGGGACAAAACGAAAAAATGTGGAATGACAATAATTTGAAGTAGATGGTTCCCCAGCAGAGAAAAGGGGAAAATGTCGCATAATAGAATCGTGAGAAAGCGCTTTTTTCACTAAGAACATGAATATTCATTGAAGTTTGGTTTTTCCGTAGGGTAGGCTGAGACAAGTGGTCCTTTTTAGGCCTTGGTCGCATATATTGAAGTCAAGGATATCCCCGTCTAAGCGTATTCAATTTTAGTAACTTTCAGAGGTAGTGACACCTTTATTCATTGCGGCCTGTAACCTTCCTCTTTTGGTGAAGCTCATGCCATTGTTGCTCCATTGAAGCGATTGCCTCAGGGAGGCAAGATGCATAATGAATGAGAACAATATGCAAATGTTCAAGATGAAATTTATGTTAACGTCAGGTGATATTTGTCCTTGGATGAAATATTTTTCATTCCAGAATCAATAGAAAAGCAAATGGCAAAGCAGAATATTTCTATGTCTTCTGACAGCTAAAACAACAAGTTGAGAATTGCTCAGATCAAAAACCTCTTATTAAATGCTAAAAATGTTTTAAGAAAGTGACAAAATGATCCAGACATTGTAAATCATGCTCTGTATACAGTTACTTAATGGCTGGATGTCATGTGCATCAGATTCCTTGGTTGTTTATGTTAGTCTGTGACTGTTCATAACAATAATTTGCAGCACAAGACTTCAGATACATTTTAAACACACGTTTTGGGATTTTTGTTTTCTGCAGATTGACTGGATCTCGTACGTTCTGTTCTGTTGCACGTTTAGCCTGAGTCATGTCAACTGTTTTGGTTCCTCAGAAAGTCACGGTCGTAGGTACGACAGTCTTTAAATAATAGATTGATGTAAATGTCAGTCATTGGATTCAACTGATCGAGCACAGAAATTTGACAAAACAGAAAACGATCAGCTGTTGTTTGAAGATCTTTTCCAGCTCCCTTATCCACCTGGAGGGTGCACAGTAGTCTAGTGGTGGCATGCTGGACTGTGGACTGAGAGGTCAGAGGTTCAAATCCTCACCAGTACAGAAAGATGTTTTGAAAATTCTTGCTCCATTTTCACTCCCTGGCAAACTAGGCTATAAGATGAGTACACTGTATGTGGAAGGATCAGGTGGCAAGGGAGGGGACTGGCCATCTTATGGGGTTAAGGGTTCATACTTGAAGCTCACTGTATGTGGGAGAATCAGGTGCAAGAGAGAGGACTGGCCACCCGCCCTCATCTTATGAGGTTAAGGGTTCATACTTGAAGTTCACTGTATGTGGGAGGATCTGTGGCAAGGGAGAGGACTGGCCACCCGCCCTTATCTTATGGGGTTAAGGGTTCATGCTTGAAGGTGTCCTGTTGCTGGATTGCCTTAGCTGTGTTTTTGCTTCAGCCAAAAGCTCCTTCAATCTCAGAACTACAGTCCTGAGGAGTTTCTGTAGGAGCTTCTCAGTCAGTGTTGCTTCCTTGTCTGGTTTTTAGGAGACAGAAGGTTTCCCATAAGATTTCCTATATTACTGTTTTGTGTCTAAAATCACGTTTACGTAAATATTTGCTGAATTTATTGCGTTAAGTTTGTTCTAATTTTGTTACATAATTTTTTTGAATATTTTTCAGTGTACAGTGCAAAGGGGTTGAAGCCAAAAAGCAAAGGTATACGATGTTTTACTTGACATCAAAGTTCATTTAGTTTTTTTGACCCAAGAATGGTATTGTCATTTTATCAAGCATGATTTTCTTGTGGCTAAGTTGGGCATCTAAAAGTCCAAAGCCAGTCTTGTGTTGGAGTGCATTATAGCAACTGACTCCTCTGCAAATGTGTTACATGTTGGCCAGTTCGTTGAGAACTTGTCTTTCAATGCAGAGAGTACACTTCAAATCTCCATTGAGGAGGTTACCACGTGTATGTAGAGACCTTGAGCAGGTTCTTAATTAAGTATGACTTTGATTGATGATTGTCATTAGATGTTGATGATGTACAAAGTATGAAAAATGAATGAATTAATATGAGTTTGGTAAATGGTATTTACCTTTACACAAGTTTGGTAAACAATATCTACCTTTACACAATTTTGGTAAACAACATCTATCTTTACACCAGTTTGGTAAACAATATCGACCTTGACACAATCTTGGTCAGTAGTATCTACCTTCACACAGTAAATAGTATCTACCTTTACATAAGTTTGGTAAATAGTGTCTACCTAGCTATGCATCTGGAACCAAATTGTAACTGGAGCAGTTTTTAGTATAATTTCATGCAGATCTGTGCGTTTTGTACTTTGAAATGTCTGTGTATGTATGTGTGTCTGGTTATTTATGTAGTGGCTTTTAAGAACCTCAGAAATCTGGTTAAACATGGCTATCTTGCAGTTCTAAAACACTGTATTAACGTGTGTTTTTGCATTTCAGGGAAGCATAAATTCTCTGTTATATTTGGAATTGGTGGAAACAAATTTCGAACGGATGTGGTTGAGGATCTCTTTGACAATCCTGTCTTCAACACAGAATCAGAAATGTAAGACTTCAGTCTGTGCTCTGTTTCCTCTTAAAGTTTAGCACTTTTTTCGAGGGATTTTTACACATTCCTTCTTCTCAAACAAATTATGCTTTCTACCCTCAAGGGAAACTATCTTTGTATCCATGATACAAAGACCCTATGTGACGGCAAACACATACCAGTACTACTGGCCTGGTTAGCTACATTGGTTAACGCATACATCAAGGCGCCTCTGAGCATGAAGATGCCGGTTTGCATCCCAGTCATGGCTTATTTCAGAGATTTGAATCTTGGGCTAGTACGGTCTGTACACAGGGACCTTAAATGGCATGGCACCCGTTCAAATGGGCAGTGGTGTTGAAGGATCTAACCTGATAAAGTCATTGAAAAATGAGCAGGGTCGAGGCCACACGGTTGCTATAGAAAAACATGTACATTTATATATATTTTACTAATATGAACAGGTAAAGTTGATTGCAGTGAAAGATCATATTTATTACGTACTGTTGTCAACATCAGCCCTCAGCTCTGCTTCTAAGGCTGATGGGCCACAGCAACCGAACAACCAAACAACCTCTTATATTGGTTGCATGACAACAGATTCTTAACCTTACTTGATTTGGCTGGAATCAAACCTTGGACACTTGGAAGTAACGCTTTATTGCTTGGATGCACAAAAGGCCCAACTTGCAAACTCGCTATCATCTTTTAAATCACTTGTTAAGACTCACTACTTTACTCTGGCATTTGCATGATTCCGTCTTGTCCCCTAGCGAACATACATCCACACCTCAGATTCAGCTGTACTGACATTGTGCGTTATATGTACTTTAATGAATAAATAAACAAAATGAATAAATAAATTTAGCTTTACTAGTTTTAACTGTATTTGAGATGTGTATGTTTCTGTTTTTATCTAATTTAGTTTTACTTGTAAGAATTTTGACTCAGCTTCTCCATTGGATTCTGATTTTGACTACGGTTTCACTTTTAGCAGTCATCAGTTGGTGCCTTGTGCATTATGATAATGGCACTATAGAAGTCTTTATATTAGATTAGAATTGAGTTTCGGACATGTCTGTTTCTGCATTTCTAGCGAAGTTGGTGATCCCAGTCTTCCTCTGATCTTGACGGTGACTGAGAAACAAGAGAAAGACGTTCTGGGTCAGGTGACCATCGCCCTAAGTGACATTTCGCACAGCCGTACAAATCATCCAATCAAGGTGCCGCTTCGACCCCACAAGAAATGTCCAAACCCTGAGGGTGAGTTGGTGATGGAGGCATGGATATCAGCCTCAACCCTTGGACCTCCTCCTCCGATGATCAGCGTCACTGGTACGGAAGGCGAGACGAAGAATGCCGTGACTGCTGGATTCAAAAAGCTCAAGGACAAAATGTCACATTCACCTTTGCTCAGCAGGTAATCAGTCTTTTATATGAAGCAGAAAACCGGTCTGCTTTGCTAGTCTGGTAACCAGTCTTTTATGCTGATAATCAGTCTACTGTATTAAGCAATTAACCAGTCTTTTCTGCTGAACAGATAACCAGCCTACTTTTCAAAGCAGGTAACCAGTCTTTTATTTACCTGTTTAGCTTAAAAGACTGGTTAGCTGGTTACCTGCTTAACCAGTCTACTTTGCTAAGCAGGTAACCAGTCTTTTATTTACCTGTTTAGCTTAAAAGACTGGTTAGCTGGTTACCTGCTTAACCAGTCTACTTTGCTAAGCAGGTAACCAGTCTTTCATGCTTGAGCAGGTGACCAGTCTTTTATGCTTGAGCAGGTGACCAGTCTTTTATGCTCAGCATGTGACCAATCTCATATGCTAAATAGGTAAAAGGTCTTTTTGCTATCACCAGTCCTTTATGCTAACCTGGTCACCAGTTTTTTATGCTAAGCCAGTGACCAGTGGTGACCAGTATACTGTGCTGTGCAGTCATCAGTCTTTTATGCTAAGCAGGTAGCCAGTGTATCAGCCTTACCTTTCTGTTACCTTTCTGTCCTTATGTCTGTTTATGTCACCTATGATTCCTCGCTTAGTCGATGGACATATAGCATGTTAACAAATGCATTACTTACTTACTTATGTCCTGGATTCACTAGAAGACTACTTAGATGTTTCATTAGAATGATGCAGAGTTATTTATCAGAACACTACTGAGATGTTTCTTTAGAACGCTATTGACATTTTAATAGAAAACTCCTTTTGTTCTGTCAAAATGACTTGCTTAAGTACTGTTCCATTTAAAGGAAAACTGTTGATAGCAAGGAGCAGAAAAGGAGTCAGTCGACATCATTTTTCAACCAGACTCCAAAAGGATCTGTGTCATGTCAGGATCTGACCTCATTATCTTCTAACCGCACCAGCCTCCAGGAGAACAAGCACCTGAAACTGGCACCCACCGATTCACTGAGCAGCCTCGAGAGCATCTCAGAGAATTCATCAGCTTCTGCAGCAGCAGTTGGATCTAAGAAGCCAGAGGTCAATGGTATCTCGCCCAACGAGGGACCCGTTGAAGGGGGCACGAAAATCACAATACGTGGAACCAACCTCGGCCTAAACAAACAAGATGTGATTGGGCTGTTCATCTGTGGAGCAAACGTTCTTGGGTCGCTCGAGTATGGATCGTCGTCACGACTTACCTGCATCACGAAACCATGGAAACCGTGCATCGGAAACGTTACCGTGGAAACACAGAGCGGAGGTAAAGGCTCTTCGCTCGTCCAGTTCACGTTCATCAGCCGCGATCAGGCATCTGATTCGGCGTCCGAGATCTCGTCGTTATCACGATCGAGTTCCCGTGGTGATGCCGATCTTCGCCGCACTGAAAGCAACAAGAGCCGGTCATCAGAGAAGGCAAAGGGTTCAGTCATTTCTACTGAAGAGTCGTCAGCTCTTGCTAAGAACCTGAAAGCGAAGAGCATGTTCGATCTATCCCTTGTGCCGATGACGGCAAAAAATCCGAAGCCCGAGGTGACAGGAATTTCCCCAATGGAAGCACCGGCCGATGGAGTGACAAAGCTGACCATTCGGGGGTTGAATTTGGGGCAGTCAAGGGCGGACATTGTGCGACTGATAGTCTGTGGGGTTGACTGCCTGGCCAGTGTTGAGTACGAGTCGTCCTCCAAGATATCCTGCAGTGTTGGACCTGGTAAACCAGAAACGGGAAACATCGTGGTGGAGACGAAGTCTGGTGGGAAAGGCGTATCCCTGGTTACATTCAGATTTGTGGAAAGCAAGGAGGAAGAAACTTCCAGCTGGGCCGCTGTTCC
The DNA here is from genome assembly GCA_964023275.1 of Norana najaformis. Taxonomy (NCBI): domain Eukaryota; kingdom Metazoa; phylum Annelida; class Clitellata; order Crassiclitellata; family Hormogastridae; genus Norana; species Norana najaformis. Next base: position 3,246,285 of record OZ029922.1, read on the forward strand.
GTATTCTGCAAGTGACGAACCAGATGCAGGTATCTATGTAATAAAAGCCGTAGACACTTGTGTGTTTTGTCTGTGGTCCATTTAGCACAGTTAGACATATAACCATGGCATTATCTCACAGATAATATGAGTATGAAAAAGGTTTGTGCCTGTTGAGCAGACTCTGTGTAACAACCCCAGACAAAAAGTTGTTTGCACGCACTTGTTGCACACCAGAGATGAAGATTTACTGACCTTATGCAAGCATTAAGTGTAAATAAATGAAAATAAATGTTTGCTATAAAATTTTTACAGAGAGTATGTCTGGATCAAAGGCGCTAACCCTATGCGCATAATAAGTACAGTAAATAAATAAAATAAAATAAATGTTACTGATAATATTGTTACAGAGAGTATGTCTGGATTGAAAATCACTGACCTTAAGCACATAATAAATACAGTAAATAAAAAAAGAAAATAAATGTCAGTGATAATATTGTTACAGAGAGTGTGTCTGGATCGAAGGGCATTGACCACCTGACGGTAAACGACCAGCGAGGGTCGAGCCCTTTAGGGAGTCGGTTTGACAGAACGCCTCAGGCAAACGGCCACACTCCTGCAAAGCTTCCACCTCCTGTTGTAGAAATCCAGCCAATGAGAATGGATAAGAAGTCAACGTCCAGTCCGTTTCGAGCGTTCGGGAAAGGCAAGAAGTCGGACAAGGACAAGGGTTCATCTGACTCTCAGGAAAATAGGAACTATGACGTGAGATATTTTTCTTACTTTTATTTTTGAGAATTTTTTATTTGTATGAGGTTTTCCATGCCTTAGATTTGCATTTCTGTGCAACTTTCATTGCAAAGTTTTGAATAATATTAATAATGAGGTTTTTAGTAATCAAGAAGTAAGATGAATGTAAGTACATATGCATACTGCAACTCAGGCAAGGCACCTTTTTACTTCCACTGGTCCATCGTTCTGGAGCAGTCTTCCACTGGAAGTCCCAACTGTTCCAGCTAATGCTCAAGAAAATTTTCAGCTAAGCCTAAGAGCAAAAAGTTTGAGAACCACTGGGCTTAAATGACGTCTAAGACAGTTACTGTGGCTACCTAAGATAACGTTGTAATCAGTTTCACTGTGCCTGATGTTTCAGACATTACGTATGCTTCATTATGAATGTACCTCTTACACTTCTAAATTTAAAATTAATGGCTGCCAGTTAATGATGGATTTCAGAAGATGATGGAACTAATAATTGTTACGTTACTAAGGTGTTGGACATCTGTTTTAATGTTGCGTGTTTTCATTGCAGTCATCTGGTCATTGTGGTTCAAATGAACAGCTGAGCAATGAAACGATCAACAGAAGAATTTCAGGTGAGCAAGCGTTGTTTTGGATCCATCAGTTAGACAACACATTGAAAAGTTCTTTAAAGGTGCTACATGAATGTCGGTCCACATTCACACCCAATCATCCTTCCATCCGCCCACTGAACATTTACCTGACCTTACCTTACCTTAACAGTAAAGTATCCCATATCCCACAAATGAGACGTAGGGGAGGTGCTCATCTCCTTTACTTGGCCCTTGTTCTAGCATTTAACGAATCCCAAGGTCCTGGATACGGGCCCAGTGCTTCGCAGAACTTGCCGTTTACTTCCCCGCTTATGCCGGTACCAAATTTTACTGCTTGGTGATAGAGGCAAGGTGTGCACAAACAACTTGCTCAGGGTTGTTGCACTGAGTCGAACCCGCAACTGCACGATCGTTGACCAAACGTGTTTCAGATAGACCACCGTGACGCATGTTTATCTTACCTTACCTTATCGCACCTTACCTTATCTTCCTTTATTGTTGAAGGTGCAAGTGCATTTCATTGTATGTTTTATCATGACATGATTTTAATGACTTTGCAGAACTTGAACAAGAGCTGAGTTATTCTGATGAACAAGTAAAGAAGTTGCAGTCGGAAAACAAGCGTAAGTCTTCCTGCGAAGCATGTTCCATCCGACTCCTTTTTCAAGTAGCCAGATCACTTTCAGAACCTAAACAATGAAAAGCATTTTGTCTTATTTGTAATTTTATGTAATTTATTTTTTATTTTATTTATCATTTTATTTTTTTTTCTGAAGTTGTCTTGCATTACCCGAGCATTTGCCGGTTGTCCACGCAATATTCACCTAGAGGTGAACTCGAGCCTTGAAACCTGACCTTATTCTGACATGACCTCATTCTGACGACCTCTTTGTAATACCGCCTCATTATAGCATACCGTCATCATAATAACATTGTAAGGTCGTGCCTTCTTGGCGGTTGGGTGATCTACCAGGAATAGCCTTCCTTAGGGTCTGAGTGTCTTTCTGGCCAGGGATGTTACATGTACCTACGTATCATCAACACTTGAAAACTGTTTTCGTTTGCCAGGGTTGGGCTGGGAATGCCTCTGAGTGAAGGGGCAATATGTAAGTGCTCAAAATGAATAACACGACCTTGTTATAATTCGACTTCTTTGTAACCCGACTTCATTATAACATGGCCTCATAGAACAACCTAATTATAACACAACCTCATTATAACTTGTCCTCATCATAACATGACCTTATTATACCATGACCTCATTGTAGTGTGACCTCATCATAACGTGATGACCTCATTATAACACAGTAGTTTATGTGACTCCTGAACTGGTATTACACTAGAAATTTAGTTGTTTAGTCTACCTACCATGCATACCTACATCGTGAGAATTACTGTTTGATGTTGTAACTAATTGAGAATGTTTACTTTCAGTTTTGAAGGTTGAAAACGAGAGAATGCGTCGATACATGGAAAATCTGGTGAATCGAGCCATTCTCACTTGTCCGCAGATTCTCTGCGTTGACGATTAAATTTAGCCAGCGAATAATCAACGTAACTGCAGCACACAGACTTCTAGAGGGTCACAACGTTCACGAGGAGATTTTCAGAGGGATGACGTATCTTCCATTTTCAAAGTGTTGCAGCAGATATGATGCTGTGTATTATTTATTTGGTACAAGAACGTGTGGGAATTATTCATTGACAGTCATTCAGACTTGAATCAGAGGCATTTCTGGGAATGATATGATGTTTCATTTCTGGGCAGACTTTGAGGGTAGAAACTGGGTACAGGGTATTCGAATGCTGGGAGGATTCAAAGGGTGTTTGGCTTTGAGGGTCATCAGAAGGCTTCTTGGGAGAAATTGCAGTTATGGGCCGAGTCTTATAGCTTGGAGAATTGGTGGAGGTGTTTGATTTTTAGCTTTGAGGGTCAGTGTGGGTTTATTGGCAGAAAACAGTTATAGGCCAAATTTTCTTGATTTGGTTTTCGAGTACCCCAGAGTTTGGGTAACTGTGGCAGTTGTTTCAGGAAGGTGGCAATGTGATCCACCTCTCGTGATTTTGGGGTGTTTGGGTCAGTACAGGGTTTGTCGGGAGGTAGCAAAGTAATGGACTGAGTCTTATCGTTTCATTGTTCTTTTTACCCCTAACTTTTGATAATTGTGGCATTATGGATGGACCTGCTTTTTAATTTTCCCTTAGTTATGATTTGGGGTAAAGACCAATGTTGACACCAGAACATTCAAAGGTGATTAAGTGCACTTCCATTTCTTTTGTGGTTCCTGTTGTAATGTAACAGTGGAACATTCCAGAGAGCCAAGTACGGGTCCGATTTTAAAGGTTTATTTTCAAGTGCTGTTTGTGAGTCTACTTGGTACCAAGTTTTGTACCCTGGTTGTACCTGGTCAGAAGCTGGGAGTAGAATCATGACAATGTCATTTAGGTTTTTGTGTCAAACCCTGTGAATCTAGCACTATATAAATTCTAGGGTTTTTTGGTACCCTGTATAGATGGCACTATATAAATTGTGTATCTCACTGGTCCAGCCAACTTATAATTTGCGTCACAAAAATGATTCGTAATAAGCCATTTCTAGATAGGCTGATTCACGTTAAGCCACTTTGTGAAAACTGCAGCATGATAGACTGCCGTCTGTAAATAACTCTTGTTGTGGAAGTTTTTGTCCGTTTCAATGCAGTACCCTTTATATTATAGTTTTTTGACTTTTTGTGTATAAAAATGATTTTTCTATTTTTGTAATTTATTTTTCCCAACTGATATTAAGATGATGATGGTGATAGTGACAGTGATGATGATGATGATGGCGATGATTATAATTGCAATGAAATGATGAGGACGATGATAGCTTAGTCATTACAGTGTTGCCTTTACAGTAGTAATTTACCCGTTTATATAGCGCAATTACAATGAGATCTTTAAGCAGTGCAATGCACCAGAACCTCTTTATGGCATTTATCATCATTTGAATATGCGTTCAGATTTAACAGGAACAATGATCCCACGTTTATTACAGTACTTCGAAACTTCACCTCATTACAATGCAGTACGTATACATGTATGTATGTATGCATATGTGTGTATCTGTGTATGTATATATGAATGTGTGTATTGTGTGTTTATATGTATGTATGTACATATATATGTATGCGTATGTATGTATGTATAGGTGATCAGTATGGGTGTTCACCTTGTAAAGTGAGCCTCCTCTGAGACGATTACTGTGTATGATCCTTGAAGTCCTTCACGCAAACTTTTTCAGCGCCGTCGATTGATGCTTAGTCATTAGATAGTGGTGGTTAATAGATGCAGAAATAATAACAATATGTATGTATTGATTCATTTATTCAGCGCCTTTTAAGAACCTCTAAAAGGCGGTCTTATGGCACGGTCTAGCGTACATGGTTGAAAATCTGCTTCGTATAAAGATTTCTGTCAGATTTAATTAATTTGATGTAATTAATTTGTTAAAGTTATTAATTAAAATTTGTCCTTATGTGCTGTGCTAAATAGTGAAGCCACCGAAATCTGATTCAATCTCAGACGTGTTGTAAATGTGATTTTGTATGTTGACTGTTTAAATGATGTTATGAGCTCATGAGAGCTTCACCGTTTAACCGTTTTAAAGCCTTCGACCAATTGTGAAATGGAGTACAATAATCAATGTAATGTAACCAGGCTTCTCAAAATGGATTACAGTTTGGATTTTGGTTTTACTTGAAGTGACCATCGATTGTTGCCTTTTGCATTATGATTAATGTGCTACAGTAGTTAGATTAGATGACGTGGATGGTGGTTCTTGAAACTATCTTTCCCAGGGGTTTTAAGGACAAGGTCTCGTTTTCAAGCCCAACTTATTTTTTATTCCCAGGGGATCTGTTCTGCTGGGGATAAATGCATAATTTCAGTTCCTGAAGTAGATTTTTTATAACAAGTTAAGTGGTCAGAAATTGACAAAAACTACCTGAGAAAAATCAGGATATGGTTTGGAGCATGTTGGACATCTATTTTTGAAGGAAGATGTTACATTACAAGATGCAGTGAAAAATCAGTTTCAACAGATCTAAAGCAATTGCCAAACAGAGATTTTTATTATCAACTGAAACTGCATTTCTCTGGATTACATTGTGAGATTGTACAGTTGTTTTTCTCTCTATTGCTCTATGTGTGATCATTATTGGTATTTTCTTTCTGTGGAGGTGAAATTCATGCTTGTCAATAATTTAAATTGATTTTCAGGATTTTTGTAGAAATGTACAGATATTTGACATGTTTTGTAGAAGCCATTTGGCCAGCTTTAAAAGCCGTGATTTATACATAGTGTTGCTTGCTTTGGTTATCAGTATTGCTGGTCTAAGTAATGTTATGTTTTGATAAGTCTGCCTAATTGCTATCCTTTATCCAGAAATTCTTTAAGCGAACATTTTGTGCCGTAATTTTTATTTTGATGTGAAAAAATTATAAAGTCTGTTTTCTGCGTTGAAAGCCATTATGCACTAGAGTCGGTGAAATAATTGCATAATAAATTTTTGGTGTTATTTTAAAGGGACTGTTCATAAACTGTAAAAATTATTAATGGTAAGGGAGGAGACTCTTTAGTTCATTTTGTATGTAATGAATTTTTGCTCAAGTTGTTTGAGTTCGTCTAATGGTTCTTCTTTGCTGGACAACGAATGTATATGTATATATGTGCATATTTATATATAAAACTTCTGTACTCTGATCTGGAAACTTCTATAGCGTAAAGGAGGAAGCATCAGTCTAAGACAACCACGTTACAAAACTACAATCCAGTGGACAGAAGCTTTAGAGATCTCTTAGACCAGAGGACGGGCTGCAGAGGATACTGACTTCAGAAAAGATGAGACCAGTCCTGACTTAAATGACGTCGCAGAATTTGCACATTGCCCAGAAACAGGTAGCAAATTCCAGAGTCTTGGGCCAGCGACCAAGAAAGACTGGTTATGTCAAAACTTCAGTCCTTCGAGCAGGCTACTCTGAGAAAAATCAGTTTATTTGCCTTTGAGGGTTTCTTAAAAGGCCGCTATGCAAATTTCCTTATACCGGTTCCTGTATTTATTCTTTATTCGTTTGTTGTTTGCACAAAATCAGTAAATGCTAATCAGAGCAATTTCAGCAGAGTGTACTTTCATGCATCAAGTACACATACAGAGTGACAATCAGTGTTTAATAGCAACAAAGTAAAAGTAACACATTACTGTACTTTAGTAACTTAAGTTGTAGTACTTGTACGGAAGTCTTAGACTGTCATACCTAAGACAAGAACTATTCTTGGTGAACGAGCTTTTCAGTTGCTGGAACTAATTTTACAACTCTCTCCCTGTATCTGTTGTTTGATCTGCTCAGTTGCTTCTGTCATATCGTTATCAACTTAAAACTTACCTGTTTCAAATTGTCCACATGCTTATCCACCATAGGCTGCCTCTCTGATCTTCTGGATATCGACCTGATTGCGGCTTGGTTTTGGTGCGCCATCAGTTGATGCCTTGTGGATTAGACACCGGCGCATTAGAAGTTACTGTTTAACAATAATAATAATTATTATTGTCTTTGAATTCTGTAATTCTACATTGTTATTATTATGACTGCTAATTTATTATTTCGTTCTGGTGTTAGTTTAGCGCAGTTTTGTTTTACTTTTGGATCTTTTGTACTTTTGCAGTCGATAGTTATGTTTCGTCTTAACAGAATGATCTTTCAGTTTCAGCGACTGTTGCTGTCAACAAATATCTGAAACGATCATTGTTGACCATGACTTTTTCGGACTCTGTTGCTAATGGAGACTTTGTTATTAGAGGATTTCAGGTAAATGTGGGGACCAGCTGGACAGTGAATTGACTGTTAAGACTGAAATTAACTTTACTGCAATTGTTTTGCAAAACAATACGTAGGCCTAATATATATATATATATATATGCCTTATATATAAGGCCTATATAGGCTTAGTATTTCTGTATAGGCCTAATATTTATATATAGGCCTGTATATTCTGTTATGTTCTTGATGCTGATATGTGGTTGAAATATGATTATTCAAACGACAAGAAGATTGTTCTTTTTTTATGCTTTCATTCATGAAGCAGTAATGTTTTGATAGTGTTCATATTTTAAGCAGAGGTTTATATAGCCCAAGTGTTTCGTTCTAATGCATTGAATGCAAATTTGGTGCATGTTGTTTGGTTGAAAGCAAACGGTCAGAAATAACAGTCAGACAGTGAGACAGATGCTCTCCAAGTTATGCAAACTTACCCTATGTATTTTGAGTTTTCCATCTGTAATACAGATTTCCCCAGTGCAGTGTTAGTGAATAAAGGCAGGTTTTAAACGTTGGCTATCGGTACATGTAGTATTTTTGGCCACATGAGATGGAAAAGTGCCGGATGAACTTATAATGGAGGGGTGCATTGTGAGAACAACTGTTTATAGGACAAAGTTCATGACCCAGAAGTCAGTTATGCCTCTGAAACAACTTCTCCCTTCCCTCTGTCGTCTACCCTTCTTTCTCTCCCTTCCTCGCCTGCACATAGGCCCAGTTTATGAAGCTTACCGAAATATAGCCTGGAATACATAAACATCGTTTTAGTGTGTTATAGACCTTATATATATATATATATATATAAGGTCGAGCTCGCTCGTAAAGCCTGGACATTTGAGTGCGAACTTATCTTGCGACACACCTGTTCATCTCAATGTCCTTGTGACGTCAGGAAAAGGCGCTATATATAAATGTTCATATGCATACCTAATAATAACGGGCCTGAAAAGCAGCGACCGCCTCCCTCGCTCTCCTTCCCTCTGCTGTGTCTTAGACCAAGGCTCAGTCGGCGCCCATCCTTCTTCCTATCAACGCAGATATCAACAACACACTCGCCGCTTCCACGCACTCAGACCGCAATGACACGAACATTGGCCTACATCGACCTCACACGCTCTTACAGACCTACATGCATCTGTTCTCCATTGAAACCACAACACACCGATACATCGGACACTTCTCCAATTTCTGCACTCGTCTTTCATTGTAAACTGAAGACATTACTTTTCCAGAAATCTTACTCTTCATTTTCCTCTTATCTCACTCCAATTTCAAACACCATCCACCGACTGCCTGCCTGCCTGACTCCTGGACCTTGACCTGGAACCGAACCCTTTTGCCTGTTGATTTTGTTTTGACTGAGCGCCTGTGAATAAGCTGATTCCCGCGACTAAGCTTTCGTTGGGCGCTGTAGAAATCTTGAGATTATGATCGATTGCGATCCACCTCATATAGATCACAGGCACACGCACTTACATCTCTCCATAGTGTATGTATAATAATAGGACAATTTACATGGCGCCGTAACACAACCGAGGTCGAGAAAAGGACGCTGTATGTTCGTGTTGTATGAAGAAAAGCGGTGGAAGGAGTACAAGGCCCTACATGGAACCCTGGAAGAACCTGGGAATTCTGTGTGTGCGTGTACTCCTTCCACCGCTTTTGCTTAAACGACACGAACCTACATACAATTCTTACATACAGACCACAAGGACACGCATATATATATATATATACCCCACGCATGTATGTATATGTGTATGTATATACGGGTCGTCGACACTAGCTATTTTTAGACATCACCCCCCCCTCCCGGTAGGTCAGGTCATTAATGGCCCTAGACAGCAATTAAGGGGGTTGTTAAGGGCGGCCGTTAATTACACCCAGGTGGGGTCATCGAGTACAAACCGGGGTTATTGAGTGCTGCCAGATTTGACTTTTCTGGCAAGCAATGGTTTTCAGTTATTAACAAGGGTCATTGAGTGCAAACCGGGTTCACTGAGTGCAAACCGGGGTTATTGAGTGCATGCCAAAATTGACGTTTTTGGCAAACGACTGGTACGGGGTTATTGAGTGCACCCCGAGGTCGCGTGCACTCAAGGCCGAGTTCACCGCTAGGTTAAGTATGTAAGTAAGTAAGTAGCATTTATTAATGTCATATGTATGTAAGTAAGTATCATTTATTAATTTAAGAGATGTCTTTGAGTGTGTCCGGTTTTTTCAATTGAGTGAAGACTTTTAAAAATGACTAATTCATGGCAAAATTATAAGTTTTTGTTGTTTCAAAAAGTTTGTTCATTGTGAAGGGGTAAGAATGACACGTTTGAGGCCGGACAAAACTCTTGGGATTTTACCGGCTTAGCAGGCGCCACCAGATTCTCGAGGCTAATGGCCTACGGATAAGATCCTGTGCTTTCCTAAAATAAGCAATGCCAGGGAAAATGGGTATCCCTGAGGAGTGGGGGCAAAGTTCCCCAACAAATCGAACCCGGTTGTTCTTAATGATTTTTACAGCGCCGCTACCATAATGCACAGAAGCATTAATCGAAGCACGCTTCACATGAAACCATGACCAAAAGTTGTAACCCACTGGAGAAGTTCAGTCAAAATCAAATAGCTCACGGAAAACATAAGTCACGCCTTCATGGAAAATGATTTTGCCCCAGCTTTGCAGTGGAGAGGTCTGCTACCAGATACGCTGGAGGTGGAACACCCAACATGGGCTGGTATTCATGGCTTCCAATCTCATGGTTCAACCGTGAATTACTAATTTCACGAAGAACGTAAAGCGACTTTAAAGCACAATCCAGACAGTAAAACAGAAACAATGTAAGCTTGCCAGTTGAAAGCATATAATTCAACAGCTTCACAGACCTCATTTTCTCAGTCTTACACTCATGTACATTTTATGACTGTTTACATATAAACCGCTACACTGAAGAAACTAATTCACTATACATACAAAACATTAAAAGTTAAAATCTGAGAAAACCTAAGCATTCCTTAAAAAACGTCGTCAATTTGCAAATCGTTATAAACAAACAAATCAAAAATTTGAAAACAATTCACCTAACACGAGGTAAAATTCAACAGGAAAAATTAACATCACAGTTGGAACAAGAATCAGTGTTATGCTAAACCCCTGGAAAGCAACGTCTGTTAAAAGTCAAAACTAGTATTATTATTATTACTATTATTATTAATGCATTTATTACGTACGCAAGGCCAGTAAATTTAAAGCTGACAATTGGAACAAGAACCAGTGTTACGCTAAACTCTCGAAAAGCAACGTCTGTTAAAAATGGATACTAGTATTATTATTATTACTATTATTATTATTATTGCATTTATTACGCAAGCAAGGTTAGTAAATCTAAAGCTGACAATTGGAACAAGAATCAGTGATACGCTAAACCCTTGAAAAGCAACATCTGTTAAAAGTGGATACTACAGTAGTATTATTATTGTATTTATCACGTGAACAAGGTCAGCAAATCTGAATCTGAGGCGCAAAGCAATTGTGAGTGAAGGACTTGCTCAAGGTCCCTACATAGTAACCGGAGGAGAAGACTCAAACATGTACTCTCCACGTTACAAGCCGACGCTATAACCAATCAGCCACCTTGCCCCTACTAAAAATAACCACAGACCTAAATTTTGGTACGAATATGCCTGAACTTAAATTGTCACTTGCATGCCTTCCTCTGGATGGGACGCTGTATAAATGCTCTTAATGAATGTGAATATTTATATAGCACCTTTGCTGTACACTTCAAAAGCACTTCTTCTCTAAACATCCACACTATTGTCTGACTATGATTATATGCCACAGTGAGTGTGCTTTTTACAGGACAATCAATGTCTAAGTGCATTCCACATACATTAGCATCAATCAATTCCAGACATTACTCGTAACAGAGCAAAAGATAACTTTTAAACAAGTACAAAATCTCTTTCACAAGATTTACATCTGTATCCATTCACTAGATACTCAAATCAGTTATTCTAACAGCTGATCTCTGCTATCAGCTGAAAAACTAACAACTAACACAACACTAAAATGGGTGAAAGTGAAAAATGGGGACGAACATTTCTACCCTGATCTGAATGTCCTAGAGCTTCTAAAGTTCGTTTAGAAGCGCACATAGATCGGCTAAACATGGAAGGTAATAGTCAGGTATCTGCTTTTGATCACTTGGCGAATTACTCTTTTGCTTCTGTTTGACTTCTTCGAGGGTGGAAAATCCCGTGAGCACAAGCAGCGATTGCAGACCGCTCATGCCCGCAAACAGAATGTCCGTGTCTAGCCTGAAAAAATCACATTGCAAACAAATAATCAAATAATCTGAAAATACAAAACTAAAGTATCCAGAAATACGAAACAATAAGAAACTAGAATTAGATTCAAAAACTACGTGGCATCAAGACAGAAAATAGTCAGCGTCTCAACCAAATTCCCTTAAAAGTATTGCACAAACAAATCTTAGAAACCTCCAGCAAGTTTTTCATAGGACTATTTTAACTTGTAGTGTCGGGAAAATTAAGACGCTTTTTAAAAAGCCCTCAAACACACAACGTCTAATATTTTTATTTTTTACCCAAGGTATATATGATCCCTCAGGATTTAAAAAATTCTCAGAAGAATGAAAAATTCTGGGATGGCTAGAAATCATCAAGGTCTGGGGAAGCAAACGTACCGTGGAAGGCAAAAGCATTAAAGAATTGAATTGTGACAGCAACGTGCCGGAAAAGATAACTGGTATTATTATTATTATTGCATTTATTACACATGCAAGGTCAGTAAATCTGAATCTGAGGCACGAAGCAATTGTGAGTGAAGGACTTACTCAAGGTCCCTACACAGTAACTGTCTAAAGGGAGGTTTTAACCCGTACTCTCCGTGTTACAAGCCAAATGCTACCATGCCCCACACCCTGCTGCTTTGCGAAGGAGGACTTTTTCTGTTGCTGGACAGGGTTCTGGCATACACTTCCACTAGCGGCTGCATACTTAAGATTCGCTGAATATTTTGTGTTATGAAATCATAGCTTTACCTGTCACCGATCATCAGAGTTTTCCGTGGGTCCAGATTATACTGGTCCATCACAACGTCAAACATTGTCTTATGCGGTTTACCGCAGACTATGTCAGGCTCTCGCTGGCTGGCCACTTTAACCATTGCCAAACATGCTCCGGCACCTACACATAAAAGACATTAACTGTTCAAGAGGAAATAAGTTCTTGCTTATATAAACTTTCTAAAAAATTGTCACTGTTAACATGTACTGGAATTTCTTTATCTCGGAAATTGGGATGGAAACCCGTTGGTTAGGCTCAGATGTGTGAGCGAGTCCGCTACTGGACATATTTCTAGTTATCAAAATGCTGCTCACTAAATGACAGGATTTTGTTCTTAGTGATATTTAACACCATCTAGGTGCTAATCAATTTTCACAAGTCAGCCATTGCCTCAATGCTCGTTTACCACAAGGATGCAGTCCTCCACCCAACTCGTGATGCAACACCTGTTGCAGCCCTGGCCTTTACCGCCCCTATTAGCCAAATACAATTAAAATGAAGTGTCTGTGGCAGATTCTTAGAGTGCCGTGGACTGCTAAAAAGAATTATCGTTGACAAGTTATTACAGGAGACGAGGGACAGAAGCAGAGGGCACAAAATTTTCCACAGTGCAGCTAATCCTCGGCTCGAGGACATCTGAAGACAAGACAAGGCTAGCACATGCGCCTTTGTGAGGTTCTTAAAAAGTGCTTTTTTAAATATCTTAATACATACATATCCACTTATTCTGTCCAATGGATCGTGCTTTTGGAATATGCGTTTGCTTAGATGTGACTATCAGCTGATGCCTGATAACAGCACTACGAACGTTTCCAGATTAGAATAACAAATTTTTTTCACAGACACACCGTCCTATGTTATACCATGGTTCTTGCAGAAAGGTAGAGGCAGCACAATTGTTTAAAAGTGTCTATATATATACTCCTCAGAATCTGTGTCCTGAGCCTAAGACACTAATATGAGCACAACATTTTCAAAACAGGGCACCATTTGAACTTCCACATTTGCACTGGTAACCATCTACTGACCAAAAACGAATGGACGGCTGAGTTGGCGCCAGGTGGTGTGGTTTTTAACATAGACTGTTACCTGTTTAAGTAAACAACCTCAGGTCAACATTAAGCTAAACACATTAATTTTCCGTGTTTAGGTACAAACATAAGCCAAGAATGGGTCTAAAGTTTGAGCAAAAAGAATTTCATCAGATGAAATGCACTGGTAAGAACCTGGTATAATACGGTTGTTTGGAGTTGGCAGACCGGAATCTGGATTGGTAGAAACAAAGAGACAGTCTTTCTGAGACAAATACGTAGCCGCCTTTGCCGCTTTCAGGTAAGAGAAATGCTCGTCAACTCCAACCACAACACACTTCACCTGGAAACAGAAGTAAAATACCTTAATATAAATTTACGATTGTTTCAATCAACTGTAAACCTCTGTAACACCATTACACCTTACATTATATTACACCATGCCTCTAAGAGGCTCTAAGTAGTGCTACATAAATGTTCTGTTACAGTTACCATCACCTAAACCTTCTTACAACAAACATCGAATGTGTTGGTTGGGTTATATGCGTTTGCAAGGGCCAACCCAAGGTGACTTTTCTATTTATCTCAGCATTATTTGCTTTAAGATGAACTTTGTGTCCCTGATAAACTTTGCCAGCACATAAGCAGCGCTTTTATGAGGCACTTAAAAGTCAAACATGAAGCGTCTAGAAACGAACAAACATCATTAAAATGCAAATTCCATTATGATGGAAACAAGGATACCACATTCAATTCAGTTTAATAAAACTTTGTCATTAAAAAACCTCATTATAAGAAGGTACTTTAAATGGCTCTCTAAGCAGTCGTAATCTCGAGATTTCTACAGCACCCAATGAAAGACAAGTTACGGGAACCAGCTATTCACAAGCACTCAGTCAAAAGAAAATCAATAGGCAGAAAAGTTCGTTTACAGGTCAAGATCCAAGAGTCGGGCAGGTAGTCAACCGACGGCTACAGTGGGTGGATTTTGGAATTGGATCTGCAGGATAGATAAGGGAAATTTAAGAGGAATCTGGATAGGATATGCGGAAGGGAAGTGTTCTCAGTTTTGAGTGGAAAGACCTGTGCAGAGATTGCAAGGGGTGAAGTGATGGTGAACTCGTACGATGGATCAGAAAATTGTCATAATTCTGGTGGGAGTTTATTCCAGAGGGTTTATTCCAGAATGAGCGGGTCTCCCTGAGAAATTTCGCAGACTGACTGACATTTACATGCAAACATTCATATCACCACAACCACGTAAAGTCTACAAGCGTCAGGACTTGGAATGGCAATTCTTTTAATCGTATTAGAGATTTATAAAGCGTCACTTCACAAGAAGCTAATAGCAGGCACTCTCTATTCTAGCCTACACGATGTCAAAAATCCTTAACAGCAGAAAGTTAATCAGTGCTTGGAAGGCTCAGGAGAGGTGCAGCTTATTACCTGAGCCAGCGAAGGAAGAAGCCATAGTTCTATGTTCTTAGCAAAGTCCCATAGGAATATACAGTTGACACAAAATGAACACCGGATAATAACATACCTCTGAGTCAGGAACAAAGTCCTGTGCTGCCTTGAAGTTGGATTCAGCGTAGTCAGGCTACAAAACATTGCACACAATAAGTCAAAAAGAAAAGTATAAAGTATGCACAAGGTTATATATACATGTGTGTATATATGCATGTATGTATGCACATATGCATGTATGCTGTTACATGTCACGTTCGAGCAGAGTAGGAGAGTCAGGAGGAGTGTCAACTTAACGCGGGAACAAGACGACCTCTAGCGGCGTAGAGAGAGATTTAGGCAGAACGTTTGCTGTCTTAGGTCGTTTTGGTTTTGGTTCATGGGAACCGTGGTCTTGTGTTGGGTCTGTGAGACGTTTTGTTGTGGCATGTTCTCGTTAGTTGAAGTCTTATTTTGTTTTTGTGATGTCGTTTGACACCTCATGGAGGTTTGAATTGTGTTTGACTGTAAATAGCATCTGTAAATAGTGTATACTGAAACAAATACTTTTATCGAAATTCTGATGCTAATGTTCTTTTAAAAGTTCCCTAGGCTTTTAAATGTAACAATGCATATATGTATGTATGTATGCATACGAGTATGTAAGCATGTATGCATGTCTGTTTGTAGGTACATATGTATCTAGTATGTATCTAATACACTGTCTGTTAAAGTACCTCACAAAAGTGCTGCCTATCCTGCTATAAGTGGTGTCAAAGTTCATTAAGAACAAAAACTTCACCTGTAATTAAGCAAACAATCCTCAGATAACGAAAAAGCCACAGATCTTAACAGGTGCAAATAATAGTAAGGGTCCATGAAACTAGACTTTCAACGTCAAGGACAACTCACTCCCGCTCCGAAGGCTTTAATCCCGACTGCAGCAAGTTCCTGCTCGAGACCAGCTGCTCCGATACAGTACACTTTGCCCTTGTACTTGAACCTGTCCCGCAGGCAATGGGCGGTCACATAGGCTGTACCAATGATGTCATCCTGCAAAACAGATCAAAAGAAAACGCCCCACTTGCTATATTTCAGTCATGTGTAAGCACATTTATATACTCCCCACAGCAGTATGATCAGTTAAACAAATTTCTGAACAAAACACTATGAGAAAATGTATGGGTCAGTATAAACATTCAAAAAAGTCTTTAAAAAATTGGTAATTTGCAACTTCTATAGTGCTGGTGTTTAATGCTCAAGGCATCAACTGATAGCGTGTCAAAATCAAGAAGCATTCAGGTCAATATCCAGAAAACAACTTGCTCACAGGATGCTTCTGATAATTTTATGTGTGTTTGAAGTTCTGAGATTTAGTAAAAGTGTAAACTTTATACCAGCATAGCTTCAGTTTATTGCAAAATGCATGTTGTAATTCTAAAACCAAAAATTCTTATACCTAGTCAAAGTCCAGTTAATCAGACCAAATTCATTCACTCATTCAGAGCATTTTCAAAGCACTCTTTAAAATATTTATTTATTTAAAGCACTTATAAAATGCGCAATTTCAGAACACCCGAATCTGAGGCGGGGATGTACGTACGCTGGGGCCAAAATGGACTCATGCAAAAGCTAGCGTAAAGTAGTGAATCTTAATAAGTAATTTAAAAGAAGATATCTACCTAAAGATGCTTCCCCATTCCATACCCAGCCCAACCCCAGCTATATACAACAAGTTTCAAGTGTTCATGAATGGTGTATATAGCGTCCCCGGAGAGAAGGACAAGCAGATCCAAAGGGAGGCCATTTTAGGTAGATTACCCAACCACTAAAAAGGCACAAAGTTGCATTTTCAAAGTACACGCAAAATGAACAACAAGTCCATTCAGGTCAAGATTTGATTACAGTTTAACATCTGCGTTACTGTTATTCGAATGTATACGACATTTGAATTTCCATGACAATTGACATATTCTAATGTGTCATTAACACAACACAAACATTTGACAGGTTGCTAAAATGTGCTATATAAATAACTCATTCATACAAGACATCAATAGGCAGTCATTTCAAAGTAATTTCTATAGCTAAATTCAGCCTGGATCTGAAACGGCAAACCTGCCTTCTTAATTCTGTCTTGCCAGAGTAGCTCTGAACAAATTGGTTCCCATAATTCAGCTTTTGAAATGCTGAAGAATTTCTGGATATGATTCTTACTACAAAATTCACTTTAAGTTGTTAAGAGCTTTTTTAGCTGATTTGTTATTTCCTTTGCATTGTCATTTTTATTGCCATATGCGTTAATTGGATTTTAAGTTTATTATTTTATTGAAATTGTACATATTCACTGAGAGCAATGTAGCAGCATATTTCTTTTCTTGACTTTCTTTCTTACATTAGGAGATGTAATTTAGATTCCTAGTTCATTTAAAAGTAATTTCTGTAGTATCATGAAAACCCAAACAATGCCAAATCAGCTCACCTCTTTAGCAGGAAGGCCCATCTGCGTGCATTTCTGCACAAATTCCTTTCTCGTCTTAGTGCTGTTATTCGTAACGTAGAAAAAGCGTTTGCCCTGTCAAAACAAGTGAAATAAGTTATTATGCGAACACTGAATTTCAAGGGTGTAATGTAATGTATAATTCATTTGGTAACATGTTTGCCTTTCACCTCCAAGTCCAGCATTTGAACTTTAGTGCCTCATAAAATTGCTTACTTTTCAATGAAATCAGTGAAGGCAGGCTGCCCTATGTAATGGAATCCTGTTTTGTTGCGTATCCCATTTAGAATATTTTGGATATATGCCTCTGACGAGAGACGCCTCCAATAACAAAAAAAGTAACGAATTTCAAATTAATAATAATAAAATAATAATGAAAAAGAGATGAATTTCAAAATCATTTCCCACCTGTTGTTATTATTTCTGCATTTATTTAACCTACTTATTTATCATTTATTTGACTAACGTATGCATATCACGGTCCCTACACAGTAACCATCTCAAGGGAGGCTCGAACCTGTATTCTGCACATTAGAAACCAAGCGCTCTATCCAATCGGCCGCTGTATCCCATAACGACCAGAGTTCAGGGGTTCAAATCCCCACCAGAGTAGTCAGATATTTAGAGATTTCTGTTCCGCTAGCGCCCCTAGCAAACTTAGCTACAAATGAGTACACTGGCTGTACACTATCAGTGGGAAGATCGGGCTGCTTAGGAGAGGACTGACCACCCACCCTCGTATGCCAAGGCCAAGAAAGTGAAGTCACTAACACTTCATAATATATGTCTAATATGAACACAGAGTACTCTTAACTGTGCTGGAAGTAATAAAATTAATACAGTAAACAGACTTACTATGCTTTTCAACTTATGAACAGTTTCCGGTACTCCAGGAATGACGTTATTCAAGTGATACAATACTCCTAAAACAAACAAGCAAAACTTTACTTCCTAAACTCTAAAGATAAGTCTAGGGAGTCAATAACGGAAAAACTTCAAGAGCTCGAAATACAGCTTTAGCTAGATTAAACTATCCGGACACCATGTCTTCTATCACATGCAATGGAGTCCCATCTGGTGAGCGTAACCATGAGCTGTAGACTTCATTCAGCTGTTCATTCCCCATCATCAATGCAACACGAACCAGGTACTCCGAACACAGCATCAACTGCCAACTCTGGATGGGACTTCGTTGATTCTTGCTTATAAATGAACTTTTGGTTTCTAATGAACTTTGTGAGTTTTGAGAGCGTTATATTAAATGTCTAGATACATAAGTACAATAAAAATACATTACAGCAGTTGGTTTCGTAAGTAAATAGTTTCTGTTTAACGACGCTGTGTCATAACGAAGATGATTAGCGTCTCATTCCTCTTTTTCCAGGCACCCGTGCACCGCAGTGGCCAAATTAGTCAGTTTCTGGCAATCTTATAGTATCTCGGTCCAATGTTTTCATTAGCATGTAAGCGTGGCTTCAGCCCTGGCTGCAGCCCCAGCAGAGCCGTTGCTGCAGCCCTAGCTCGCGGGACAAGGTGAAGTGTTAGGGTTAGTTGCAGCAGCCAGGCTAGGGCTATAAGATTGCCCGGTTTCTTAGGACGCAAAAGGCAGAATTTCTTTTGACTTATCGCAGATCGCCCTCACCAAGGACTGCGGGTTTAGTAGGAACCATCAGTTGATGACCAACACATTAACACAATGGTGCTATATAAGTTCTTAGATAAGATCAGATATGCAAGCGATACAGGCATATTTGCCAGGTTCAAGTCAATCGCTGAAACCGGCGCAACCATTTTCAATAATCTTTAACTGACAAGACTGATCATTAGTTAAAATCGTGTTAAGGCACTGACCATCGCAGTCGCATAATACAGTATCGATGGAATCGATTAGCGATCTGACATTTGATGCCGTTAACAACCGGCAACCTCCACTTAACTTCTCAGCGGCCATGATTTGCGTCTATTTGAAAGGAAAGTTAACGCAACATCTGACCCGACACTTCCGGATGTTAGATATTTCATAGAATAATTTAAATATTCATATTCATATACATCTAAATATTCATGACCATAGAGATCTAAAATTACATAATTAAAATTGCATAAGCAAGTAAGAAAGTTAAGAAAAGAAAACATGCTGCTACATTTCTCTCAGTAAATGTTAAAATTACAATAATATAACATAACTTAAAATCCGTTTACCACATATGGCCATAAAATGACAACGCTAAGGAAGTTAATCAGATGAAAGACCTCTTAGACAACTTACAATCGAATTTTATGGTAAGAATCATCTGGAAATTCTTCAGCGTCTCAAAAGCAAAATTATGGGAACCTACTTATTCACAGCTACTCGAGCAAGACAGCATGAAGAAGGCAGGTTGAGTCCGTTTAGAATCCAAGCCGAAATTATCGAAATCCAAAGGTCGGCAGGGGTGTAGAAACTGTTCATTACTTAAGCAGAAAGATAGATGCGAGGGAATCACACAGATCGAGAGGAAGAGATGAGGCAGACAAAAGTAATATTTCGAACGTTTAGAAGCGGGTTATAATTCGTAAATCATCATTTAAAATTAAGTAATAATGGATATAACACCTGTCAAATTGCAGCTAGGCAAAGTATCAAGAAACGTTATATACAGTCCAAAACCGATACATGAACTGATGCATTAAGCGCTGAACTGAGTCACTTTCGTACTATTATTACACAGCGTCGTTAAACTCAATTACTCCTCTTCCGCAGATCCTATCCTGATTCCTCTTATCTGTCCAGCAGATTCAATTCCAAGCACCGGCATACTTGTAGCAAAGATCTTAGAGTCTAAGACTCTAAGATCTTTGCTTGTAGTATCGGGGACCGCTCTGTTTTGGGCTATTTTGGGCATGGCTTCTGGCCACTAAGCTTAGTTGACGGCAAGAAGAATCTTTTCAAGCTAAACATTGTGTGCCAAGATCAGTCAAGCATTATTCAATATTTACAAATCTGAACTAACCCTAACTTTAACCCTTATTTAACACTTAGCAGCAAGCATCAGAATCCATGTTTATTTACTTCAAACAATGACCTATAAATAGCGTCACAGCGGCGGGCGACGCCGAAAAGCAACAGCTAAAACAGAGCGGTCCCCGCTACAAGTATGCCCAAGCAACACCCACCGTAGCTGTCTGCCTCTTGGATTTTGACCTAGAACCGTATCCTTGCCTATCGGTTTTCTTTTGACTGAACGCCTGAGAATAAGCTAGTTCCCGCGACTTAGCTTTCGTTGGGCGCTATAGAAATCTCGAGTTTACGATTATGATTACTATCACCACAAAGCAGTGGGACATTCAAAGGATTATGATTTTGGAATATTTCTGCTTAGAAGCGACCACTGACTGATGCCAAATTATAAATAAATGGGTGGCACTTGGAAATAGATAATGGAGCATGTCCTGGTCCAGTTCCCGTCACAGAACAATGGCCAACTGCAGATACTTTTGTGAAAAGTCTGCATGAAAATTTGGCACATTTTAGTACAGCATGGGTCTTAAACACCAGTCAGACAGCCAACAGTTTGTACAACGCTGGATCAAATTAGAGCGCAGAACGTGGCAGTATAAAACACTCCACCCCTTAGCACAGTTAGCCTTCCAAGATCAACAGGGTAGCCTAAAATAGAGGATGGGGAGGATACTGCCGAATCAGATAAAATGCACTGAGGCTCAAAACAGCAGATGCTAGTGTGGATCAGCAAAGTCGTCAACATGGATGTTGAAATCGCCCTCCACCAAATCTGTCCCAACAACCTGGCTCTTGCGGACTTGACTAGATAGAGCACCAGTGAATACACTGATCTCTGTGACACAGCGCTTGTGTGGCACTGAGAAATTTGTTCCATTTACGTTACATTATTTTGCATGTCAAATACATACAATGGAGAGTGATGGGTCCAAAGCGGGTCATTTTTGCAGACATCCTGTACGACCGACCCCTAAGGTAAGGTAAGGTAATCGCTCACTTATTAAACACCTTTGAGGTCAGCAACAGCTAAGGTGTGGTCCAGGGGGTTAAAGGAACTTTTGGCTGAGGAACACACACAACAGATATCCACCAACTGGACAACTTTTCCTCATGGGTTACACAGCTGAAAATTTGTCAGTTTCAAATAAAATTGCCAGAATCTGAACCTTGGACACAGCAACAAGAGGCAAACACATAAGCAATCACTGAATAATAATCACAGCATTTTCCAGCCCATGAGGATCTGATATTCCCGCGGTACCACATGACAACTTGGGCTTTCTAGTGCACTGGAACGTCCTTATGGAACAATCTTACACCGAAACCTTGAACTCTAATACCACAAGTAGCTGAAGAAACTTTCTCAGCTTCTCCAGAGTCGCAAATTTTCAGAAGCATTATAGCATAGCCTTGTTTTGGCGTCTCATGAGATTCTTAAAACAAATGTTTACAAAGACACCTACACATACAGTCTGCTATCACCCCCTGCAAGACAGTTCTACCAAAGAGACCCAACCGAAAATGACAGCATCTACAAAAACCACACCCAATTAATCTTTTTATTATTCACAAATGAAGCATAATTTGTAACCAAAGTAAAACAACCTCAAATAACTCATAAAATATACATCCGATACACAGCAATACTTGAATTTAAAATGGTTTTACCACAGACGACGCTATCTATAAACAATAGCCAACACTTACGGAATTTACTGACTGAGAATGTAAAAAAAGAAATGAAATTGTGCCACAAACACTTCATTACATTACCTAGAAGTCAGACTGTAATAGTTACAGATAGATAAATAAGTAAGAAGATGTAAATGTACACGATTTTCTATAGCGATCGTACGGCCTCAACCCTGCTCATTTTTCAATGAATTAATCAGGTGAGATGCTTCACCACCCCTGCATGTTTGAATAGGCGCCACGCCATTTAAGGTCCCCATGCTCGGACCATGCTAGCCTGAGATTCAAATCTTGAAGTAGCCATAACTGCAGTTGAAAATAACACTTGCACTAAAAAGTGCGATATGGCACACAGCAACAACGAATAAAAGTAACGGCCTAAATTATTACTTCTGCATTTATTAGGCGCCACTATCTAATGATTTAGCGTTAACTGACGGCGCCGAGCAATTGCGAACGAAAGACTTGCTCAAGGTCCCTACACAACCCTGCATCAGTTTTTGCAACTGTTCACCATCACAACAGTAGCAAATGTATCTGTCTATTGTCATCATCATCTACTTCATGAGGTTACCAATGCATCTGCATACACTAACACTAGGTGTCACCAGCATAAACAGGTTCCAAACCAAAGACATTATACCATTTTTATCGCTTCCAGTCGCAATTTAATGCAAACAATTGTCATAGAAATGTTAAACAAAGAATGTAATAACAAGATGAAAACAGGCATTGGCTCATCAGTTTAATCTTGGTGTGGTGAGACCAAGCAGTGAGGAAGAGGACAGGTTTCAAAAGCACATATGCCAAGGCTGAGAAAATGAAGGTGCTAAACTTCATAACTCTTAGGTTTGGCTGAAGGAACTACCTTCTTCGTTTACTTTAGGTATAATGCAAAGCTAGACGCTTCATGGCAACTGATCACCACTCTGAAACACCTTAT
Source organism: Norana najaformis (assembly GCA_964023275.1). Taxonomy (NCBI): domain Eukaryota; kingdom Metazoa; phylum Annelida; class Clitellata; order Crassiclitellata; family Hormogastridae; genus Norana; species Norana najaformis. The sequence goes on from OZ029922.1 coordinate 3,269,167, forward strand.
CACGTAAGCGTAACACCATTCAACATCATAGCACCCCATAACATAAGCGTAACACCACTCAAAGCAGATGAGCACAGAGGTGCTTTTAATATTGGTGTATTCAGTGTAAACACCGATGACCTCAACAACACAAAGTACAATGGACCCCAGTCACAATTTTCAATATTCTAGTCGCCAAAGTCTGGGTGGGCCCCTAGGAGAGCTTACACCAAGATATTAAAAACCGTAACAGCGCCCTTGGATGAGGAGCTGAAATTACACATACACGTACCCTGGCATACTAAGAGCCCCAACGGGAACCGGCCGAACGAATGGAGCAATCCTGCATTTTCACATCATTCCGACTACCCGCAACTACATTACTTTATACGGACTACTGTTCTTGTGCATCCAAAGATCACACTGAGTGAAAGACCACGTGTAGCGAAGGATCTCATCCGATAAATTCATTGATAAACAAAAGGATTGAGGCCAAACAGAAACTGTGTACATTTATATTCATAAGTGCAGACAACAGGCCGTCTGACTGCAAAAGGCAAATGCAAAACTTCGGGCCAAAAGCACAGCAGCCCACTTTTTCATTTAGATACAGCCAGGTAGTGCAGTAATTAGGGCCCTCTCTTTGTATCAACTTGTTTCACACTAATCCAGTCTGCCAATGATACAGCGTTCGTCCACAACAGCATAGAAAAAAGAAATGCATTACTTACGGCAGTTCAGAAGGAAAAATCAGAAAGAAAAATTACAACCTAATGAATAAAAACACTGCACAAAAACACTTCTGTTGAAACGTAAAAGAAACAGATAAAAACGCTATGCTGACTAGCACAGAAACCAATAAAGCGGCATTGCAAAATGTAAAAGTCCATAAAAACATGAATCAGGTCAGTTCATCAATAAAATATAAAATGAAATATTAATGAAATAAAAATGCTCTTCAGATCAATTCAAAAAACCGAGACATGAATTACCTGAAGTTTAGCCTCAAACCATCTCCCATTCAAACAAGAATCAGAAACTCACCGGCCTTAACATTACGAAGAGATGCCTTACTTAAACGTGGCTGGGCCACAAACAAGGCCCGACATCTCATCCATAAACACAAAACACATGCAACACTCAATAGAAAGTAACATTTCTACGCAATGTTTTCATCACGAAACGAGAAATGAATTTCTAAAGCGGCTACAAAAGGCGACACATGTATTCCAGAGGTTTTCATAAAATCTGCCAACAATATGAACAAATATAATACAGCATTGATAACAAACTGAAATGCATACCCAGCAACACATACGGTTTTCTAACGACAAACGTTAAAATACACAGATCTTCGCAACGTCTGGTTATTTGCATCAAAAAACTGGTTTCAGTTCTCCCGATGGTTTTTAGACTATAACCGAAATGGCTAACGATTTCACATGAAAAAATTACCAAGATCTAAGACTACAACAAATATACCATTCGTGCCAATCCTATCACATCTAACGTCAAAACGTGTCCACTTATGTAAATATAACGTTAAATATGGCTAGAGACACTGAAAGAATAAAGAATGAGTACATGATCAACAAATATTCAGCATCTTCCAACAGTGTAACAACTTGATGATGAAAATTACACCCATTCAATCAATCAATACACCCTAGAAACATGCATGAAAAGCTGCAGTCACAAGCTATGCCAGAACATGCAGTCACCACACCAAAGGGCAGCAACAAATGTTTGTGCCTGATAAATAATCTACAGACGATGGCTGACAGTTACAGCACAGAAGAAATAACGACAGGAACAATTTAAGAATAATAAATATAATAATTTATAAAACAGCAATGCCACTACTGAGAAGAAAATTTTAAATGTTATAAATTTCACTTTTCAAAGCATGTAAATATATACATGTGTTACCCCTGTTCTGAACATTGTTGGTATTAAGATTTTCACCATGGAATGCCAAGAGCTCTCAAGGACACAGTTTTCTAGTCATGCCACAAAGTTTGTCAGTAATGCAGGCTTTCATTGACTTCTAAGCCTCTGTAATTTGTGCTGATTTTATTTAAAATTAAATACAGCAAACAGTTACTTTGAAGTCAGATAGAATCCCCCAAAAAACTCATAAATGGCTAAGGTGTGAGAGAAACAACCACCACAATTGTGATTGTAATTTGAGATTTATAAAGCGCCTCTTAAAGGATGATCTCAACCGAGGTGCTTCCAACCCGAAACACAACTACAAGAAGCTTAGGACTATGAATTTCATCCACAAAACTTAAACATAAAACCTTTCAAGGCATAAAAGAATCCAAAACTGCTATAATCTTAGGTAGAAAGGCGCAGTTCTGCCTCAAACAAAAACAAGCCAAGAGTCATGATTTCAACATGTAAATCATGACTTCAACATGTAAATCATGACTTCAACATGTAAATCATGACTTCAACATGTAAATCATGACTTCAATGTTTAAATCAAGACCACCACTGATGAGTGTATTCTTGAAGTGGCACTTTATAAATGTCAGATTACAATTACAATTCAATGTTTAAATCATGACTTCGATGCACAAATCATGACTTCAACATATAAATCATGACTTCGACAACATATAAATCACGACTTCAACAGATAAATTATGACTTCAATGCATAAATCATGACTTCAACATATAAATCATGAGTTCAACATGTAAATCATGACTTCAACATTTAGATCATGACTTCAACAGCAAACTGCTTTATCTCTGTGATTTTGCAGCTATTCAGGAAACAGAAAACTTGATATAGAACACAGCAACAAACTGTTTTGGTAACCTGGTAATACCATGTCAGAGATATCAAGAGGGCTACCTCTAAGGGGTAATTCTACTTCCAATCGCTCATATCATTTACACAGCACCCCTTAAAGATATCTACAGCACTCAGAAGTGCTCTTAGCCCTTGACCAGTGAGATGACACTAAATACTTGCTGTCAGCCTCAATGTTAAAAATTATGTAACATAACGTAATGACGACAATTTACTACCTTTAGTAGTAAACTGTCATAATCGATGAAGTTAAATATTAAATAAATTAAAAATTAAATAGCAAAATGCCATAATAATAATAATCATAATTATCATAATCACATAAATCAAGTGACTTTTAGGACATTCTACAAACGTTGATGACTAGCCTGCAATCACCAGCCTGTATATATCCTGTTTATGCTTAACATCAGTCAGTAAACAGCTTCAATAAACAATAAAAGAAATCGTGACCAGTGCCTATTAAGAACTGCTCACAACGGGCTTCTTAAAAAAATGCAACAGTGAAACTTCTTAAGTCGTGACAACACTTACTTCAAGTTCGATTTGTGCAGCACACAACAACAAAGTTTAATCGTTTCATTTCGAAACACGCTCCAACCAGCGAAAGAAACCGTTTAACCCATAACTGACCCCATTCAAAAATAAACAAAAACGCAAAAAGCAGTATGCAAAATGCAACAATTCCACCTGGAAAGCCGTCTAGATGCTGAGCAACCGGACCAAAGGCACCGTTCTTCTCCTGTACCTGGACATCTGTACAGCGCCTTTGGAGAACCACTCTTCCGTGAGAATCACAAACAGACGGCAGAAAATGAACTGGAGCTGGTCAAATGTTCTTACACTGACAGGACTGATCACAGATATGAAATTGGGGCAGTGAAGTAACAGCGCGCTCTGAGGCATGCTGATAGAAACAAGTAGCAAATGGCTGGTCCACCAAGTTAACTAGGAAATTGTCCGCTGCGCTCAAAAGCCATCACTGCTTCACCTGCAGTGGGCCTGAGGTTCAAAGGCACACTGCTATCATAAAGGTGAAGTGTTAGATGACCACCCCCTGGGAACATAACCCCATAAATAATGGAGGTAGAAGCCCGGGACTGCATCAGCAGATTACAGTGAGGAATTAACAATATTCGGTTAGACAAAGGTTCTGCCTGGTCTGTGCAAACAAGCCGTGACCTGGATACTCACAACTGAAGCAAAGAAAGGCCGAACTGTGACGACTGGGAGGGATTTCGTATGTGACTCAAGCAGCGCACCACCAGAGTGGCAATCAGAACAGATTATTCACCAAGATCCAATCAGAACAGATTATTCACCAAGATCCAATCAGAACAGATTATTCACCAAGATCCAATCAGAACAGATTATTCACCAAGATCAAATCAGAACAGATTATTCACCAAGATCCAATCAGAACAGATTATTCACCAAGATCCAAAACAGTCCCAGATGCAAAGTGCATGTGGCAATCATGTCTACAAGCATGCAGACACTTAATATAGCACCATTTCAGCACCTTGCAAGAGCAAGGAGCACCAGGACACTCTGAGTCTAGATACCCGGCCCCAAAGGGATGACAGTGGCACAGAAGACACAGCCTGATCTCCATTTCGTAAAATTCACGCTATGTGTAACACAGAGTCCATCCCAGGATAAAGACAGTCAGTAATATGTCCAAGAAACAGCAAAAAGCTCCATCTAGTCCTGAAAAAGATCACAAAGCAAACAAAGTCAGCACAAATCAAATACAAATCCCTCGTACTATTGCATCGACTGACGCATGCATATGCTATTGCGTGCAATGTCACGTGTGCTTCACAAGTTTACCATGATCAACCCGATTTTAAATTTAATCCTATGTGTACCCTACTCTCTTCATTTTATCCACCACAATCAGCATATCAGAATCTTACACAATTTTCATATTTAGAATAATAAAATGCCACAGGATCTTTACGTTTAGAATATTACAATTTCACATAATCTTCACACTCAGAATATAAAAATCTCACAATTTGAGCCAAAGCAAATCTCACCAAACATAAATACACAGAGCAGTCGCACGCATGCTGCGACTTTAAGAAAACGTCAGACAAGCATGCGCACAACAGCAACAAATAACGGTTTAAGGAATGCATGAGCTAACAAATCAACTGCTTCGGATCATGACTTTTCTCCCCGAAATTACGACTTCAACTTCGATGAAAAGTCACCGACGCGGTTTTAGTATTCACAGTGCATGCGTTCGAAACCGCTGACTGCAAAAACCAACATCTGATGACTTGGTGAAGAAATACACAATACACAAACTGTCAGACTTTCACTAAAAATGGATATCTTGCTATTTACATAAATTACTGGAAATACATAATTTAAATCGAACGAGTTACACAAATGATATCATTTATGATAAACAAATCAACTGCATGCATTCTAAGTGCTAGGCTGCAGCCAAGAATGATTCACATTTACTTTTTCATGACTAGGTGTTAATCTGGCAACCACAATCAACAATGCCGACGAGCCTTGCCGTTTCAGAATCTGCCACGTAAATAGCTAAGTGTAAACACAGATCACAGAGAACAAGAACCAAGCCACAAGGTTTTCATAGTTGGTCACAGATTGCAACAGGTCAAAGGTTGTGACCTTTGTCACAGGTCACCAGGTCAAAGGCTGTATTCAAGTGCAAATGGAATGACTTTCTCTAACACAAATCTTTACTCGATTCTAACAGCAATTTCGGAAAATCTGACAAGAGTAGCTACAACTGACAGCAGTTCTAAGACATTCTACGACTCCATATAGAAAATATTTCCTCTCCAACATGTAAAATACCATCTCCTTTCACTCCAAGAGCAAATGGTCTGTTCTCGACTAAATACACCAAGACATCCAAACAGACGTTCGCTAGATTCGATATATTTAAAAACGAATGCAACCAAACTGCTGCTCTTAATGAAACGACAATCTCACAAGCCGAAGAAATCCCAAATGAACATTCCACTGTTAACAGTCGTACGCGACACAGAGATTGGTGACGTGCGGTGGTCAGTTATCTACTTTCTATATCTCACGTTGTCTCGTCCCTGGTGACGTGGTTGAGCATTTGAGTTGGATCTGGAAAAAGAAAAGACACAAATCTACCATAAGCAATTTCTCCAATCAACCAATCAATAAGGTCTGGTAAGTAAGATAAAATAAGGTAAGATAAGATAAAACAAGGTAGATAAGGTATGGTAACATACATCAAACAAATCAGGAGCAAAACAATTTCATCGCGTCACAATGACCTAATCTAATTTCCTTGAATCATGATGGCATGACCCAATTTCCTTAAGACAAGATGGCAAGATCCACATTCCATGAGTCAATATCATCAACTTCTCAAATGACGGTAGCCCAATTCAATTTCCTATAGTTATGAAGGCTTTATCTAATGTTCTCAGGTCAGACTCAACATTCTATCACTTGGATGGGGAACCAAGCAACTTAAGACAATAACTCAATCAACATCAATCAATCTGAGTCAACAAAACAATCAATCAATCAATCAGTTCACAAGGCTTCAAACAAACTGTCTGATCCACCCTGAATCATACATAATCTACGTCCGTCCAAAGAGGCGTGACAGCCTCAGCATCAATCTATCAGTCAAACAACTGGCCAATCACACTGAAAGCACGTTCAATCAAAGAATGCACATCCTTCAGTAAGTTACACCAGCAGTGATGCTATGATCCTCTGAGAGATTTAACCAGCAATACAGGTGTTATATCAAGTGTTACATATGTGGTGCCTGGCAGTATCAATAGCATCCACAGAGAATGAATTAGAACTCATTATTCATTGGCCTGATTGGAGAAATATCACGTCCTGCAACCACCCCTACCATGAATTAGCTCTTTCAGTTATAAATGAACCTATTCTCAACCCCAGTAATCACAACTATGAAGCCACAAAGACAGTTAAATTAATTGTACATGTCAATCATAATAGGTCTATATGCTATACTAACCAGACCTAAGCCAACATCTGATTACTGAATTAATGACTCGCTAATGAATATTCCATGAATAATTATGAATATGAAATTATAAATGAATTAGTGAATAATTACTGGTGATCCGCTGCTTCTTTGCGTTCTTGTTCCGCCCGCTGGCGCGCTCGGTTGCGTTCGTAAAAGTAAATGATACAGGTTAGGATAATCATCTCTAAGGCTATGCCAATTAGCGGCCACAATATAGCCAGCTTTCCTGTAAATAATTAAAAAATTCCATTACTAAGTTATGCTGTAGTAAACACTTGAACACATGAATAATAAAGTGCTCAATGGCTCGCAAAAAAGCTTGAATATGCATGTAAGTATGCATGCATCTAGATGCTTTATATAGCACCTTTAAGTGCCTCACAAAAGTTCTACCTATGCCAGCCCAAGTTGGGTAAAAGTTCACAAAGAACAAAAGTTCATCAGTAAGCAAATAATGCTCACATAACTATAAGACGCCACCTAAGGGTTTTTGCAGTGTCACAAAAACGGGTCTCCAAGTCATGTGTATTTGTGAACAGCGCGTACGTGACTTGAATAAGAAGGTTCTGGAAGGAACACAGGCGTCGTCTAAGGTGCGAAGCTATAAATCAAGTTTAAGGGTGGACAGAGAACGAAGTGAGTGAAAGGCGGAGACCGCAAGACCGAAGCGCCAGACCGGAGAATCACGAAGGTGTAGATGAATGAGACAGTTGTTCGATATTCAAGCATTCAAGCTAATGTTATTTAAGAGAAAACGTTCGTACAGCGTACAGTCGAGATGTTTCAAAAAAAGATCTGAACATTTGAGACTTCGGTATGTGGCACACACCCACCCCCCAATCAATGTCATCGTATCTGACATATGAAAGATACATGAAAGGACATGAAAGTCACAACACAGCACACAACTGAAACCTTATTATTACATTACAAAGTGTTACATAAATGATAAACGAGATGATGACAGCATAAATGCAAAAACCCAACACTGAAACCTCCCTACAATCTGCATCATTACAACAGGAATTCTGATCTAAAATTTCCAGATACAGATGACTAAAATTCAGTACTGCTCCAGAACACGACCTCATTATAAACGGTTTTGTCGTAATGAGGTCCATGATCTGACTCCCAAAGGAACACTGTCATGAGGTTCCAGTGTATTTGTAACAGCTGTTCCAGGGTACTTACCTTTTAGGGGCTCTTCCCTAATAACAGGTTCAAGATACTTACCTTTTCCTTAATAACAGTACTGACCTGTTCCGGGCTCTTCCTTAATAACAAGTTTAAGGTACTTGTTCAAGGCAGGCTCATCATTACTCAGAGGTTCAAGGCACTTACCTTTCCAGCTCCTACCTTTCACTTACCTTTCAAGGCACTTACCTTTCAGGTTCTCACCTTTCATTTACCTTTCAAGGCAATTACATTTCCAGCTCGTACCTTTCACTTACCTTTCAGGCTCTCACTTTTCACTTACCTTTCAAGGCACCTTTCACTTACCTTTCAAGGCACTTACATTTCCAGCTCATACCTTTCACTTACCTTTCAAGGCACTTACATTTCCAGCTCTTACCTTTCACTTACCTTTCAAGGCACTTACATTTCCAGCCCTTACCTTTCACGGCGCTTACATTTCCAGCTCGTACCTTTCACTTACCTTTCAAGGCAAATACTTCTCAGGCTCTCACCTTTCACTTACCTTTCAAGGCACTTACCTTTCCAGCTCTTACCTTTCAAGGCCCTTACCTTTCAGGCTCTTACTAAACGTTCAAAGCATTTACTGCATAGGCTCTTCCTTAATCAGAGGTTCACTGCACTTAACTTTCAGGCTCTTCCTTAAGCCAAGGTTCAGGGTCACATCTACCGGTACTCATAAGTTCAAGGTACTTACCTTTTACTCTCACCAGTATGCTAGTACTCGTCTGCTGTCTCGTCTTGTTTATGTAGCTCCAGGCTGTACAGACATAAACCTCCCGGTCACCAGCTGCAATGTTTTCTATCTTCAATGTTGTGCCATTTGGAGAAACTGATATTCGGTTATCGGACCAGTTCAAAGGCCTTCCCTCGAAGTCCCAGGTCACGTTCGGCACTGGCCAACCCCAGACTTTGCAGCTGAGTTCGAGGGTGAGACCAGCGACTAGGTTCTTCGAACGAGCCATTGGCTTCACTTGCGGGAAAGCTGAAGAAACATTAACAACGTGTTGCAATGGTAATTTTAATTGCAAATTTATATAGCACCACCTCATCAGAAACTCATCAGAGGTGCTTCAAAAACAGAACCTCAAAGAAAGAAAGAAAGTGTTAAGCGAGGCTCCAAAATGACATGAACGTGGATTCTATAAAATTTTTACTAATTATACTAAAGCATTCTAGAATTTTCTTCAAAATTCTAGCACTGAGCTTAAAAACTTTATAGACTGTATCTGCTGCAAGTGCTGCTCTACAGCAGACATGGACAACCACAGAAGACCCGAATAAGACACGTGATGTCTCATGACATGTGACGCCTCAGAAGGATTCTCAAGATCTCCTATACCGATTATGTCATCAACGCAGAGATCAGAGCTATTACAGCTACTGTACCAGTCTCTGCCATCTTCCAGACTGTTTCTTCAGACACGTTGCAAGGGTCCCACCTGAAGAGGACCATGCAGGAGCTCTACGGGCAGCAATGAATAAAGTCCCCAGGGACTGGAAGAGGCCAAGCGACTGATCCAGAGATACATGGACCAGAACAGTTGAAAAGGATCTCGAACGACATGGTTTTGGGCTGCATACTGCAAGGAGAAAGGCTCAAGACAGAAGGGCGTGGGTGACACATCGTGCTTACGGCTACCCTCAGTTGCGTCTGCCCCTGGACAGAGAGAGAGATATTAAACTAGAGCAAATGTTACAATAACATTATCAACCTAGAAGTCCCAGGATTAATCGAAAGTTTTAAGGGTTTTGTGCTATAATACACTTCAATCTATGCAAAAATTCAAATCAATAACAAGAGACTACACTTTTTCAAACTACTTCAGCATTAGCCTCAACTAAGTTCATAAGCAAGTAGAAATGCTAAACAGAATAGAATACATTTCTTTGAAATTATTTCAGTTCAAAGTTTTTTTTACACTTTATCCGATGGAAAGTGGAAAAACAGAAGTAACTCACAGTAGAGGTTTACATTGTGGATGAAGTTATAGCCATTGTTGAGTGAGATATTACACTGGTATGCTCCGACATCTGCTTCGCCTGAAACACACAATTTCAGTACCACTCTTAAGTTGTATCAAGCTACAGGCTACAATGCCCTGACAGAAAATATATGTTCAGTATTATTATTATTACTACTGCTACTACTACTATTTATCATTATTATTAATATTAATAATTAACATTAATAGCAGATCACAGAGACATAAGAAATGAGCGATGTCGGTGGAAAAACCAGGCAGTACGGGACAATACACATGCCACTCGCCCTCATATGCCTTAGATACCACAATACTTAAAATCAGTCCTTATTCCCCAGACTTACCATTATTCTGCAAGGCCATCTGGTTGTCTTTCTCTGGTCATACCTTGGACTGGAACTGTTCTCAGTGAACGGGCTTTTTTTGGTTGCTGGACCTCAATTTTGGAACTCCCTCCCTGTGTCTGTTCGTTCTGCTCAGTCACTTCTGTTATTTCATACTCAACTTAAAACTTACCACTTTAAAACTGCTTACCTATCAAAGGCCGCCTCTCTGTCTTGTGGACTGACCTTCTGGATATTGACCTGATTGCTGCTTGGCTTTGGTGCACCATCGGTTGATGCCTCGTGCATTAGACACCGTCGCATTAGAAGTTACTAAATATTATTATACATTAGAAGTTACTAAATATTATTATATGCCAAGGCTAAGAAAAGAAGTAGCTAAAACTTTATACGATGGCAGCCTTTCAATGTTGGCTTAAGAAAAATGGCAAATATTATTTTTTGGCTGCTTTGATCACTATCTGTCCACTGGTCTTGCCAGCTGAGCCTGCCATAAAACTGTCAGCATTTTAGACTTTACGACTATTTGTCCTGGCAGCCCAGTATCTATTATAGCTGGTCCAGTCCCCTTCAGAGCTAGAGAGACTCAGGCCAATTAAAGAAACTGAGGCCCACATGTTTCAATCTAGAAAATCTATGCTTCAAATAAGAACATTCCTTCCTTAGTTGAAAGTGGAAGAAAAACAGAAGCAAAAATAAGGCCCTTTATCATATGAGGTCCGGGTCAAATGGCCCCGCTAGCACCCTCTGATAGGGCCTGAGCTGGTCATGCACTGCTCGTTTCAGACCCTTAAAACAGAGTGTGCCACAACTCAAACGCAACAGAAAGCCTCAAACTGATTCTGCAGTCGAATGTTATTAAGCGTTTATTTAGCACCAAGGGGGAAATTCTTGTCAGGCTTTAAGCCACAGTTGTCTGATAACTGTATCACATCCATAGTGTTATTAATAATAAAAAAATTATCAGTAATTTCATTAATAATCGTAAAAATTATCTCGTCAGAATGTCCTCAATAATTCAAATTAGAATTCCTATCAATAATACGATTCCTCGCTCAGCCGATGGACATATGGCGTGTTAACAAATGTCTTACTTACTTAATACCTTTGATGCCGTTAATAATTATTATATAAGTAATCCCATCAGTAGTTGCATTGATATTTATAAATAATTCAATGTCTGGATCACAATTAATAAATACTGAAACATTAATGGATAACGAGGCGGTGCAGATGGCAGTGGGTCTTCACGAGGGACTTGCTTCTGCCGCCCTCACCAACGAAGATGTGGATACGTGGCTGGCCCAGCTGGTCATCACATGCTTGTTTGCAAACTGTCCAATGGGTGCTCAATTCACCATCATTCCATAAATTTTATGACAATATATATATGGCAGTCGCTCCAGAGTGCAAATGTTTCTAGTGCAAAGGACCCCATGGGTCTCCTGCTGACGGATGACAAAAGCCCTCATGGCTTATCCCCTTGGGCTTTTGGTAAATACATGGCCTGGGATGCCACTGTGGTCCACATTTGTATGTATGTATGTATCTATCTATGTGTATGTATCCAGCTATTTATACAGTCCCTTTTAAGAACCTCAGAAACATGCTATGTATAATGGATCTATGTATGCATATATGTACGTTTGGGGTACAGTATTTGACTGGTTAGAGCGCTCAGCTTGTAACATGGAAGCAGTACAGGCCTGAGCCTCCCATAAGATGGTTATATGCTTAGTAAATGCAGAAATAACAGAAATGTGTGAGTAACAAGATGTTTAAAATATAACACATTTTAGTACCTCACAAAGGTAATGCACGCATGACTATCAAACCAATCCAAACTTGTTCCTCTTCTTATCTGTAGCAGACTGCAATTTCAGCAGTGTTCAGCACTGAGGAGGCTGCAGTGCATAAGTCTGCTTAAAGCTCACGTGTGTCCCTATTGCCCCGAAACTCTTAGCCCCATAAATTTGGAGGGTAGAGAATTTGTGTCAGAGTTGGGTTGTCATATTGCAAATGTGTTGAGTGATCGAGGCAAGGTTCAGTTTCTAGTGCACTAATGCCATCGCCTTCAGAGGCACCTTTCCAGACAGCCTCCAAAACTGGGGCAAGACCTGACCTTCCAAAGATCTGCTTCCCAAATACTCCTAGCCTAATTGTTCATTCCTGAGGGATCATTCCCACATTGGGTAAAAAATTATCATATCAACAACAAAAAGATGAAAGCAAGTCCTACAAATCAAGCAGATCTGCACTCATTCTTGAGACCAACATGGCCAGACACAAGCCTGATAACAATGCACAGTACCGCAATTAGTCACTTCTGTTCCGCTACCAGATTTAAAGGCCATATTCACGTCTACACTGAGGCCAGAGCAATTGTGTTTTTTACCAGACAATTTATCTCTACAAGCATTCAGCCAAATAAGTGTCAGCTTTAAGAAGGCACTGCTTTCAGCAAAGAAAGCCAGCAATGGACAATGGCAAAGGACGAGTTCTTGGATGCTGGCCAGTGGAAGAGACTGGCAAAGTGCCTATAATCTACTGGCATCGAAGGAAAACAGCGTCACAACAGATTTGTTTTAAAATGCATTGATTAAAAAAGGTTAATTAATGGTGCAAAACAGCCAAAATGAACAGCAAACGCGTTCATAATTTAACCAGAGTTTCAAAAATAAAGCAAAACAGTTAAGTTACATGTGTTTTACGTACATGTTCATAATAACAAATTTTACTAACAAAGCAAGATTTGGCAAAGTGAGTTTTATATAACATGCTCACAATAACCAAATGTTAATTAAAGCAAAACTTAGCAATTGATGTAAAATTTCATGTATTCACAAAAGCAAAAAAGCATAATGTCAATTAACAAAGTGACACCCAGCCATGGAGTTTTGTAGCGGGTCCACACTCAAATGTTAATTAACAAAACTCGGAAACATACGAATGTCGTGGATTGCTCACAATAGCAAAATGTAGTAGTTAACAAAGCAAAACTCAGCAAGGTGAGTTTTCTAATGCATTAACAATTGGAAAATTTTTGTCAACTCACCAACGTTGCTAATGGTTAACGTGAACTCAGTCGTATTGTCATAAGAGTAACTGGTTGCGGTGTACTTGTTAGTGGTGTTCACTTCGATCACTTCGTCATTTCTCGTCCAGTTTGCCTCGAAGCGCAACACCTCCTCAGCGGAAATAACGCAGCCTATCGTGGTACTGTTCCCCAGGTGTGTTATTAATCCTGGCTTTTCATCCACTATTAAAATTAAACAGACGTCCGAAATTGTCAAACCAAGAGCAAAAACACAATACATGCAAGAAACAATTATCTATTCTAATCAATCTAAAGACTTCTATAGTGCCGTTATCATAATGCCCAAGGCATCAGGCGGATGGTCATTTCAATTCAAAATCACAATCCAAAACCAAAATCCGTTGGAAAAGCCAGGACAAATTCTGATAGGTCAGAGAAATCAGAAGCCAGGCTACGGCGGGTAAGCAAGTTGAAAGAGTGGCGTCTTTAGTTTAGGTCTGAATGACATCCAAGACAAGACAGAACGAACTGAACCGGGCAGCGAATTCCCCAAAACTTTGGATGCCTTTAATAAGACACGTAATAAAGACACCTGAGCAACAAATACACTTGTTAGATAATAGTTTTGGGGTATAACAGACATCATAATTATAAACTTATTATCAAGCGTATCATCAAGCTGGATCATAATTTCGTGCAGTCCATCTCCTACTAATAATTATTAACACAAACTAACAAACACTGTCTGTCTGAGTGCGAATGGGCTTAGCTCTTTAAATCAGTCAGACACCATAAAACTGCAGTGCTTTTGAAAGGTTCTTGAAATGCTCTGAAACATTTATACTACATTAATCCCAAGCTGGTCATGTGAAATCAACACAGATGACATTTTTGAACTGCGCTTTGCATAATCTCGGAAGCCACCATGTTCAATATGACAGCCTCATTAAATCGATATATATAACACATATATATGCCACATTATTAGAGAACAGTGAAAGTTACACACACCTTGAAAACAGTGCACAGAGATAATGAGGCATGGTATATATATACAGAAATATGTATATCATGTATCTCTGAAAGGTCCTTAGAAGACACCATAAAAATGTCTAGATACATGTATACACACTGGTAGATACAAAGATACATATACACATACATGTACATACATTCTGGTACATACAGAGATACATACATACTGGTACACATACATACATATATGCACACTGATACACATACATACTAGTACATACATACATACTGGTACACAGCACATGTATATAATGGTACAGGCATGGATCCATACATACATACATACATACTGGTACATACACAGACATACATATATATATACACACTAGTACATATGTACATGCTGGTATATACATAAATACATACAAACACATTTGCATGCCTTGGATGTGTGAACCAACTCATTTGTGACACAGCCAATATTGCATTTGTCACATCTAACCTTTGTGACCCAGGTTCACACCACATAAAATCTCATTAGATCGCATAATAATATAATGTGAATTAATAACGTCGGAATACTTATATAGCGCCATTTCAAGGAAATGCCTCAGCAGTACTCTCAAACTGACCCAACAACACCATCACCCCATCTTCAACAGCCACATCAAAAATGACCCACCTTCAAACAAGATGGTGTTTGAATTGATTCGATGAGAATAAGAAAGGGTCATCAGTTCTTACATTCTCAAACTACATGTGCAACTTTCAATGCTAATCTGACCTAATCTTTTTAAGACTTCTATGGTGCCGTTATCATAAAGCATAAGGCATCAATCAA
Organism: Norana najaformis; assembly: GCA_964023275.1. Taxonomy (NCBI): domain Eukaryota; kingdom Metazoa; phylum Annelida; class Clitellata; order Crassiclitellata; family Hormogastridae; genus Norana; species Norana najaformis. Next base: position 3,284,378 of record OZ029922.1, read on the forward strand.
TGGTGAAACCACAGTCAGAAATTAATCCTAGATAAGTTCAGTCAAAAATCTGACAGGTCAGGGACACCAAAGCCAGGCTATGATGGGTAATCTAATCTAATCATAAAACATAAGGCATCAACTGATGGTTGCTTCAAGCGAACCAACTGTAGTCAAAAACTGAAAATCAGATCTATAGTCAGGGAAGCCAGAAGCAAGTTAAAACAGACAAGTCTTAAATTTAGACCTGAATGACAAAAGAGAACTGAAAGAACACCGTGCCATCAGAAGAATAATCCTCCTTCAAGCCAAAGACATGCAGCTTCGAGGATCAATTCAAGTCACTATGAGACGATTTTACCAATAAAGGAGAGTTAAGTGCATCGCAGGATTAGCCTTTCTCTTCACAACTCTGGTTGGTACAAACAACACTGCTTCATTGCCAGTAGCAGCAGGGGCTAATGAAAAGTTAGGTCAAGGGCGAGGCACCTGAGGCATTGTCAAAGGTGCACAGCCTGATCTGGGGAGCATTGTAAGCCCCCCCAGTGGCATCCAGGATTGAACCCCAGCCGATGATGGTTTTGGAGCATATCATGTCTAATTTTAAATTGAAAATCGACTCCTTTTGCAGCAAATATGAATGCACAGTTCGGATATTTTACAGCACACAGCACAAAATACCGGGGTCCCATACCATGGCAGAATCCCTGTGCTCAAAAGTGGGGGTTAAGCGACCCAGGACCCAGCGCCTCATGCCACATACATGTGATGTACAGGCATAAATAACTTGTCCAAGATCATTACACTATGTCCTTCTCTCCCGGTATAACCTCCAGATCTTGCAGTCACAAAGCAAGCATGATCTTAATTCAGATGCCATGTCATTCTTAACAATGTGATAATAAAGTTTATCCATCTTTTCACCCATTCATAATTCATAGCTATTTTGAGCAATGATAAATTGCCTGCAGAGCAACTCAACTACACCCAACATTATGTTATTGTCATCTCTTTATGTCTGCCACTTTAATTATGGGCTGCATTTAACCCGCACATTTTGAGTTCCAACAGCTTCAACAACAGAAAGCAAGGTGGACATCTCCATTAAAAGAAGCCAGATATGCAGAAACTGAACTTAAAGGGGCAGGAAAAGTCATTATACACTTCAATATAGCCTTTCAGGGTTTAAAAAAATTGGGTTAGGTTCACAAGAAAAGTTTCTAATAATAATATTTATTTATTATTTTTCAGGAATAACATTTCTGTGCCTATATGTTTTCATGCTTGAGGGATCCTTCCAAGCTTAAGTAAAAAAGCAATAATAATAGTTATTGTTGTTGTTATAGTTATTATTGTTATTATTATTATTATATTACTTATTGGAGACAAGGTAAAACATCTGGAACGGTTGCTAGTCGTCAAGTTATGTATCATCATTATTATTAAGATGATGATGATTATTATTACTACTGTTATTATTTATGACGTACATGCATATTGTGCCAAGTAACACATAAATGCACACAAACCACAATGATACTGTAACATGTATCAGCAGCATCCCATGCCTTCACGAAGAAGTGCTGTGTTAAACTGCTACACATTATGCATGCATGTATATATGTAGGTATGAATGTATGTACATATACAGGCACGTATGCACATATGTACGTATGTATGTAGACACATATGCATATAGGTACATTTGTATGTATGTATACATGTAGAAAAGCGTACATACAGCACATTTTAGGAACCTCTCATAAACTCTTCTGATAACAAAAGGACTTAATGGTTTGTAGATGTAAAGGCCAATATTACAGAAGTTTAAAAGCACTGAAATGGTATAAAACACAACACACATCACAGCCTCCAGATAATTCTCCTCAGTCTGATAGAAAGTGGACAGCATATCATTTGCTACCTGTGGGACATTCCTGAAAGGCACTATATATAAACACCTAAAGACATTTACCAGATGATCTGCCAAAATTTCATTGCCAATGAAATCGGTTATTGTAATCACAAGCTCGAGATTTTTTCAGAACCAATGAAAGCCAAGTCGTGGAAACCAGCTTATTCACAGGTGCTCAGTCAAAACAAAACCGATAGGCAAGAAGGGTTTAGTTCCAGGTCAAGATCCAAGATTAAGGCAGGCAGACAGTCAGATGGCTATGGTGGATGGTGTTTGGAACTGAAAATGGAAAGTGACATCAGAAGAAGAGGAAGAATCAGGACATAATTTTTTTAAGAGTAGTGTTTTCAGTTTTGAGTCAAAGACCTGTGCAGAAATTGTGCAGGAAAGGTTAACTCACCTTGCACAACCAAGACCTCGACAGTGAATGGCGCTTCCGTAGCACTTTGCATGGCACATCTGTACGACCCCTTGTCGCTTAGCGTCACATTCTCTTTGATCAGCTGGACCACCTGTTTGCCAATAACTCGGGAAAGGAAAATTACTCCAGTTGCTTTGTTGCTGTCTATCAATTTATACTCTTGAGTCACAGGATCCTTCTTTGACCATTGCACTTTGAAACCATCACTCTGTTCGCAGGTTAGATCTAACTTGTCACCAGATTTTACGTAGACTGGCTGAATTTCGTTAGTCACTTTTGTTAGCCCTGTAACATAAAATTAAAATTCTAAGCTGGAAGAAGACAACACAAGAAAAACATACTGTACATAACATCATCTATAATTGTATTTCACACAGATGGTCTGTTTAATACTAATTTAATAATAATAATAACAATTTAATAATAATAATAACAATAATAATAATAATAATGTTTTAATACTCACTCAGTCATCCTCATCTTCTTCCTCTTCATCACCATCCTCAACTTCTTCTTCATATTCATCATCATCATCATCATCATCGTCATCATCATCACCACCACCACCACCATCAGTGGTAAGCCCCTTTCCAGAATGTTGCTGTTTCCACAACTCTTTTATATGTCTCAGTCTTGTTTGCATTTGTTTGCTGTGTCATACATCGTTTGAGCATTTGTCCACACCTACGATTTCTCGCTAAGCCGATGGACAAATGATGTGCTAACAAATGCAATACTTACTTACTCATTTACTTACTGTGTGTAGCCTAACATTCAGCAGGTGGAGATTTGCCTCCACTGTCCAGACCCAAGTGCATCAGGGCCAACTGTCTGAAATCTCAGCTCCTGAGGAGCCGGATATCAAGGCTCCAAGCACTACTGTATGCCCTGTCTGCCACTGCAGCTGTGAAGTGGCCAGACATCTGGAGTCTTCTTGTAAGAATCACCTCTGAGACTGAGTTCTGCACTGTGCACCTGCGTATTTCTGATGTTTGCAATGATGATGATGAGTTCTCTGCCGGAAGGCAGGTCTATTGGCTTCAAAAGAGCACAGGGCACTGCAGCATGGTGGTGAATTGGTAATGCATCTGGTTAGTGATCATGCGGTTGCAGGTTTGACTCCATGTAACAACCTTGGGGAAGTTATTTGTGCACAATACCTCTGTCATCAAGCAGTATAATCTGGTAGTGGCATAATCTGGGAAGTAAACGGTAAGTCCTGTGATACACTGGCCCCGTGTCGAGGACCTTGGGATTCATCCATTGCTGGCTCAAGGGCCTATGGAAATGAAATGAGCACCTCCCCTACATCTCATTTGTGGGATATGGGATACTTTATTTTACTTACTGGCTCCTAGTACTTTAGATCAATGAACTCAGTCCTTGAACTGCTTTACCCTGGTTCTCCAAAGAGTCAGTCCTTTGACCTCGAGTAAAAGCCTACCCCTTTCACTACCTACCCACCACAGACTGTGGACTCATCTTCTGGAAACTCTCCCACACTTTGGCTTGGTTATATGCCATTGGTTGATGCTTTGTGCAACAGACATTGACACCAAAGAAGTCACAACTTTAACTTCAAATAATACCTGCTTAAGGCAACAGTACCTGCTCAAGGTAAATATCATATCCCATTCCCATAGTTGGACATTGGAGAGGTTACCTCTTCTTCAAGGCATTGAACTAACAAGGGACAAATCTCAAATTTACATGCATAATACAGCTGCCAATTTGCTTCCCAGCTATACTGGTTGGTGACAATAGCAAATCGTGAGCAGGCAAGCTCTCACACGGTTTCACCTTGCGGGAGAGGGGACATAATTTTGAATTGCCAAACTTTCACACCCTGCTCCAAAAAAGATCCTCTGTCATTCGATCACTGTATAAATATAGAAAATTGTAACTTTTTCAGTAGATCAATAAATCAATTCTGCTAGATTGTCCGAATAGTCGTGGTTCTGTATACTGAACTATTTAACCATAATTATTTTATTAAGTTGCCATTCAGACTCTATTTTACATTGTTCATATCATTTATTATATTGCTGTGCGCATTGTTGTTGTAAAGTGTTGGCGTTTGACTCATCCTAATAAAAGAATACTTACTTACTTAAGCTGCCTTACAAAACAAGCTCAAATTTCATCTGGTCATAAGGCAAGAGTGAGTTTTAGAATGTCACAGTTTCAGAGTAACTATAACGAAATTCCACCTTCAAAAGGAAGACAGTTCAAAGCTCACCCACGCAAGATACGTTACTTAGCTAAGTTTCTTTTGTAACCCCTATGAGAAACTAACTGGCATTAATAACTAAATCAATTATCAATACTACTATCTCCGACAGCATGAAACATACTAATAAAATAATTGGCATTAGCATTCTGCAAGTAACCAAGCAAATCTTATGCCAAACTATATCTCCTAAACTCGCATGAAAACCACTAAGAGCTGCTAACAGTACCTACGTGTGCTTCTCATCTCTTCCTACCATACCTGGTCACGGAATCACCTGCTCCCTAGGCATCTTCTGCTTCATCTCTGTCATAAACTGAAAAAACTGTCCATCGATCTGTGTTTGGTCGCTGAAGAGAGAGAAGGGCCTTGGTTTATATGTTACATCCCCATTACAAACATCAGCCGTGTCCCATCACAACATACCAGATCACACAATCGCCACCCGCAACGCAAGGCATCGTTTCGACGCTACAGACAAAAAGCTCTACCTCCAACCGATCCAAGGCTCAGAAGTATCGTCAGAATGGTACGCATGGCGATCAGTAGCATGGATTCGACGCCAGATTAGCGAGGAGATCGATCGAGGACCGTTTCAATGATCCATCGTCTCCATGATCTAAAACATGGCGGACATCTTGAGCGACAGAAGAAGTCAAGGTCGGCTGGGCGTGTCACGTGACGTTTTAGCCACGCCTATTCAATAAAAACGCGCACTTGATCGCGGCGCGCAAACTCCTACAACCTGGGCGTTATCATGAACCGACGTAAACATGGGATTCCTGACAGCATTGCTGCGGTAGAACGCCGGCGGCAACTTCTGAGGTGGGGATGTGGTTTTACGCGCCATCGAACGGATTGTCTGGTCCTCTCTTCAACCGCCCTCGAGCCGAGGCTTTTCACTCAAGACCGAAAACCGAACTCTGCAAGCGATCTCATCCTGCTTCTGCCCTTGCATCATCTACAATGAATTTATCGCATCCGAAAAAACTTTTGTCCGTCTCCACGAGGCTGGCTCTGGGGAGAAACTTCTTCTTCTTCTTCCTTCTGGATGGAATTAATCCCTCCTAGGGGAGGGGTCAGCCACATGAATCCTTCTTTTCCATTTGTTTCTATCTCCAGCGTCTTCTTTCTTCAGTCTGAGAAGCTTTCGGTCTTGTTGAATCATGTCTCCCCATCTCTTCTTTTGTCTTCTCTGCCGCCACGACGTCCAGAAACCTCTGCTGTCATAATTCTTTTAATGCAGTTTTCCTCTTCAGGAGAAACTTCTACAGGCTTGTAAATACTAACTTATGCGAAAATACTAACTTAAGCGAAATACTAACTTATGCGATAATACTTAATAAGGTATTTCCTATCCTGTTCAGCCATGTGCAAATAATAGGCCTAATTATGTCTGATGGCACAACCAAAACATCGAAGCTGTACATATACCATATAAATCGCTCCATAGCCATAGCTGCCCCACCCCTTTGGAAAAAACTCCCGCCAGAATTGCGACAGTTGTCTGGTCAATCATACGAACTCACCAACACTTCACCTCTTTCAGTTTCTGCGCAGGTCTTTCACTCAAGACTGAAAACACTTCTTTTCCAGAAATCTTATCCTGATTCTTTCTCTTCCCCTTATCTCTCTTCTCGCTTCAATTTCAAACAGCATACACCGTAGCCGTCCGACTGTCTGAGTGCCTGACTCCTGGATCTTGACCCTTTTGCCTATTGATTTTGTTTTGACTGAGCGCCTGTGAATAAGCTGGTTCCCGCGACTTAGCTTTCGTTGAGCGCTGTAGAAATCTCGAGATTACGATTACGATTACACTCTCAGTGTCGGCGTTTTATTTGCCTTAAAGACCTTTAAAAAGCCTGGGTTGCGATGCCTCATTGATGGCTTGTAAATGTAAATCTGCGAAATTTTCACAGCACAACACAAAAGCCGCGTCAGGGAGATCAGCTTAATCACCGGCGCTTCATCAAATCAAGTTCGCAGAAGGGGTCCACTGGATGTGTATGCAAAAGAATCTGGAGTTCAAATTTTATCGTATCTGGAGGTTTATATATCCGTTTTTAGACTACTGTGGTAATGTTTCGTTTGAGCCGAAAGATGTCTAATCCAAATCTAATCAATTCATATCTAATCAATTCAAATTTAATCAATTCTAATCGAATCAATTCAAATTTAATCAATTCTAATCCAATCAATTCTAATCTAATCAATTCTAATCTAATCAATTCTAACTCAATTCATTATATTTTAATCTAATCCAATCAATATATTATAAAATCTATTTTCATCCAGTCCACTCCATTCCAGCCAATTCCAGTCTAATCTAAAATAATCCAATCTAATCCTATCTGGAAACTTCTATAGCGCCGTTATCACAATGCACAGTGTATATTCAATCGAGGGTCGCGTCAACCTTGTGTCTTATATGCGCTTCAGTCCAAATAAATCTTTTAACCTACACGCCCCTCTAATGACTATGTTGCTGAAAGCGACGAGTTACATGGGTGTGCAAATTGCTTAAGTTACTCTCTCTCTCTATTTTTATCCTTTTCTTGGCTATTGCTTTAAGCTGCTTTGCACCCACGCCTAGACATATTTAGGTGTGCGCCGGTCAAAGAAGAATGGCTTTTCAATTTGCTACTAATACCTCAACCTATATATAATATATGCGCACAAAACAGGTCTGACTTGAAGCTACTCATGTCAATACATGTCCCAATATGCGTTCATCACGCGCCTTTAAAAACTCTTTCACACTAACGCTCCCCCTCTTTGTCTGTCTGTCTGTCTCTGTGTCTGTGTCTGTGTCTTTCTGTCTGTCTTTCTGTCTTTCTGTCTGTCTGTCTGTCTGTCTGTCTGTCTGTCTGTCTGTCTGTCTGTCTGTCTCTCTCTCTCTCTCTCTCTCTCTCTCTCTCCACAAATCGGGGCCCATTTGATTACTTAATCGGTTCGCGAACCCAGCAGAAAAATCAGAAATTCATGTCTTCTGCGTAATCGACGCACAATGCTCGCATGCGCTCTACGAACAGAGGTGTGCATTAATGTACCACTACGTCGTCAAAGCGATGGAGCGAAGAGATTCTGAGCAAAAAGAGCTGTTGCTAAACAAGGCGACCCTTCTTTTCAGAGTCGATCAAGCGTGTCCGATCGTCCTATTAATCACAATCTTTCGCTCGAGTTTTTTGTTACCCGTCTCCATTTCTGTCATAGGTGCTGAGGATCTGGTTAATGGCGACGCTAGGATTTTCGACGAGAGGACGGGAGGGCAAGAGGAGGCTAACAACTACAAGGGGGTTCAAACCTCCTGGTTACCCTGATTTCGACCGAGATTTTCCAACGAATTACGGTATCACTTGAAGTGATCACCGATTTTTGCCTTGTGTATTAGACACCAACGCATTAGAAGTTAGTTATTACTGATAGCGGCGCAATAGAAGTTATTAGATTAGGTTATATTAGATCAGATGCAGCCGTTCATGGTAAATGGGTACTCATATTAATCTGTAAAGAAGTGAGGAAATTTTAGAGCACCTGGAGGCCAAGGGCTCATTTGGGGTCAAGACCCGTGACCTACCCTGTAGAGTCGTGACTGGATGTGTGCATATATTTCCGTATAAAACCTCGACCAACGGAAAGGATTGTATTGTTTGACTTTCTTGACAATGCTAGACAATGGTTTCCAAAACTGACGACGTGCCTCTTCTGCAATCCGCCATAAATCCGCGCAATCATTTTTCCGTGAAGAGCTTACTCAGAGAGTTGTGTTTGGATTCACAGTGTACGCCGCTGGCTTTAAACAACGTTGCGCCTTTCCGATTTAGACCCCAGACACAATACAGCTGACGTATTTTCGTCATGCAGGAATGTGTAGGTAAACTGTGAAATGCAAAGCTTCAGAGCACCACAAGACAGCCTAAATCAACACAGCCAGTTTACACAAAAGTGCTGTACCAGGGCTAAGTCTATAATCATCAAAACAGCCAAAAGCCGTGGACTAATATTGAAATGGTTAGTCAAAGTCGTGCAAGGAAATTAATAAACCGACTTGTTTGCCTCTATGATACGGCGACACTTAGGGTTCGAAGAGGTAAAGATTAAGGCAGAGAATAAAGGAAAATGGCATCGTTGGATCCTGGATCATCGAAGAAAGAGGAGGAGGGGATGGGAGGAGGAGTAGGAGAAGGAGGAGGAGGAGAAGGAAAAGGAAAAGAAGAAGAAAAGAAGAAGAAAAGGAGAATTTAATCAAATTTGCTGCAGAAGGAGGAAGAAGATGATGAAGAAGAACAAGCAGAACAAGCAGAACAAGCAGCAGCAGCAGCACAAGAAGAAGAAGAAGAAGAAGAAGAAGAAGAAGAAGAAGAAGAAGAAGAAGAAGAAGAAGAAGAAGAAGAAGTTGGAGGAGGAGGAGGAGGAGGAGAAGGGGAGGAGAAACAACAACAACAGCTGTGGACCTAATGTGGACAAAAGAACGTAGCTGTCAGGGTCGCGATCGGTTTAAGGACACCTAGATTCGTGTTCTGCCGTTTAAAAAGAAACCGACTTTTTCCTCACATAACTGTTCATGATGCCCACCGAGATTAATGGCATGCAGTGTAGCGTCATCCATCCGTGACCATCTGTGTTCCATTCTTGCACAACCGACGCACCAAGTCACGCATGAATGCATTTCTGTCTCAATGCGTACTCGCAAAATCAACAGACTGTTCAATCCGTCGTGAACTCACAGCTCGGATTTCACAGCCGTTCAATTTAATAAAATTTGCAGCACTTGGGCAAAAATACACATTATTGATGTATTTTAGCTATTTAAGAAATTAAGAGCCACTTTGCAATGCACATGGAAACAGTTTTTGTGTTGCAGTTACTAAACCGGTCCAAGGTCAGTTGAGCGCAATGTTGTATCACTGGCCTGACCGCGGGTGACAAACGAGGGGGCGGCCAACACAAACAGACAAAGGACAATGAGGGCATCGTTGACCGGGTTAACCTGCCAGCGAGTGGTGGGACGGTGACTGGCGATTTGCGGCCGAGTGTGGGCGCAGACACGATGAGGTTGCTCGGGTGCATGGACCTCTCAAGAGGCAAAGGCTTCGCCCTGGCGCTGGGGATCTGCAAAACCAACTGCAGTTCGAGGTTCCTGCAGATCGGGCACCTCGGACACCAACGATGCTGAGATGGGGCCACCTCCAGGTCAAGGTCGACTGTGACATTGCCTGCACGATCGACAGTCTTGGGTTGCTCTTGTCTTATCTTTAACCGTCTTCAGCCGAAGATTGGCTACATCACGGACAATTTTGTGCCATCTGCTTCTGTCCCTTGTCTCCTGTAATAACTGGTCGAACGATAATTCAGTCCACGACTTGATGTTAGCAATCAACGCCATCTTAGGTCTTCCGGAGCTCGAGATCCAAGAATTGTGCCTTGGATGAGCTCTTTCTCTCTGAACAGTCTCCACTCTTTCGTAGCACATGTCCGAAGTATTGGTCATGGAAATCAAACAATAAAATCCTTCCCGTAGGTATAGGATTTTACACAGTAGTTCAATTTTAATAAAATTTGCGAAACGTAGGCAAAAATATACATAATTGATAATTTTTAACTATTTAAGAAATTAAAAGCCACTTTGCAATGCACATGGAAACAGTTTTTCTGTCGCAATCACTAAACTGGTCCAAGGTCAGTTGATTAATCCGAACAGACTTCTCTCTAGTCCTGCCGCCTCTGGTTCTTCTACCACTTGGCAAAAATCTGAATGTTAGTATCGAGGGGTTGTCCCGGAGATTGGCATCAACCAGAATGATATGACGTCAGTGCATGCGTCCGGTTATGGCGGCCGGATAATGAGGCGTACTGCCTGTTGGTCTCGAGTGCCAGAGGGTTCATCAGATACCGGGGTGATGGAATCGGCACTTCTGTGGTTTGCAACAAACAGCCTGAGGTTGACTAGAAGCGTCTTTGTTGATCACAGTTCCTATGGTCAACAAAAACGCAGCTACGTTGATGGCCACGAGATTACGAGCTACATACCACTCCTGTCCAGGAACGTGTCCAAATCCGGGCTTACTGTGTCACCTAGCATATTCTGCTGCCCCAACTACCAACCTTACATGGCTTTCAACCCGGTGCTGGTTCCTAACGCAACGGGGCGAATGGGCAACGTCTGGCCAGAGTGCTGAGGCCTTGACATAGATCGAGTGCCCTGCACCCGTTCGCTCATGGAAGGTTAGACCGCAAGGCTCGTGGTGGTGGGCATCAACCCAAGCGGCCCCCGAAATGTGGCTGGAAGGCGCAGTGGGGTGGTGGCGGCTTCGGTAGAGGTGGGAGAGAGGGTGGAGACAATAGGTGTTTTCAAACCCGCCTGTTAAGTCTACTTTTGGACAGGTACGTCAGCCTCACCCTGTTTACCTGGGGTGTGTTTTGCGTTTTAAAAAAAAATTCAGTTTGTCAAGAAGAAGAATTTGTTGATTGATGGATCTCCTGTCACAGCTTCGGGGCATAAGGCCTAAAATAAAACTCAACCCTCAGTATATGCTCTTGGCATAGTAGGCCTTGCTTATAATACTATGTCTGTGTGAGGGGAATTAACCTGTCACGTATTGAGGTTCTTCCAAAAACGTTGATTTTGTACAAGTGAAAAGAAGACCAGGTAAAAGAAACGCAAAAGTACCCCAACTTAAAAGGTGGGTATTTGACATGGAAATGTAAAGACCGATGTCTTTAGATGTAAATTTGATCATGTTTTCCGTCCGATGCAAAAGGATGATCCTTTGCACTGGTGTGTAGAGCATATGCGTGGACATCAACATAGGTGGACATCGACGAAACCCCTTTTAATAAACCCCTGAAAAGCGGTTCTTCTTAGCCTATAAACGATGTCGGAGTTGCCGTAAACAATAACGAAGATGCAACTGAAATAATTCCGTCAGGGATAAGACAGAGGCAGAAGAACACTTGGCAGACAGATATACAGTATTCATTCCTCCTGAGAATAGTTTAGCAAGACCAGCCGCAACAAAAAGTGTAGGAGTGTGCTGTTAACAAGTCGTAGTAACTGTACAAATGAAATAGTTCTGTATAGACAGAGCCACATTTTGGTGCAAATACGCACGCAGAGACTTAGACAGACAGACAGACAGACAGACTACTCTACTCATTGTTTATCCCCAGACCAGCACATATTGCACGGAATCATTGGTCACTCTGACTCTTGCTGTGCCTCGTAGGCCTACCCAGATAGTAGTTTGGCCTCTCGGACGTTCCCCGCGGTTGGTCCGAAATGTTGGGATTCGCTGCTCCGATCTGCAGTACTCTTCGCTAGTCAGGCCTAAACTTCAGGCTCCTCTGTTTCAGCTTCCATATCCATAACAGACTGTTTTCCATACTTCAATCCATATTGGATTTCGATAGGACTTCTCTAAGAGCTCATGATTTTGGACTGCGGTTTCACGTCGGATTGACCATCGATTGCGGCCCTGCGTATTGTGATAACGACGCTATAGAAACCGTTAGATATGATAAACTCGCTTGATACTACATCCCTGTCGGATATGCAACGGTGATCGTGTTATTATTAGAAAATAGGTTGCGTGTGAGTTTGATCAAAACTCGTGACACAGTTTATATGACAAGTACAGAAGCCGCATGGTTTCAGCAATCACTGCGTGGGCTGTAACACACAATGACCGATTTATTGCTTTATAGGACTGACATCAGCATTTGAAAAAAAAATACCACCACCACCACCACCACCACAAACTATCACCACCACCACTAATAGTAAGCCTACTACTAAATGATAACACTGAAATAAATAATACGTGTGTGACTGTGGTCAGTCGCGTTTGTAAACTTCGTGTTTTTTCGTGTTTTTCCCCGCTTTTGACGTCATCACTTACAAAATGGTTTTAAATAGTGTGATCCATTGATTGATTGATTGATTGTTTGTTTGATTGATTGATTGATTGATTGATTGACTCTTATATGGATCCCAAATTCAACATATCAGGTTAAACACAAAAAGTGCAGTTTGCCAGGATACAAAAGGTAAACCCAGAAGGGACGAGGGTCCCGCTTAAATAGGGTTGCCTATTAACATCAGTAACGTAAGATGGCAATCGAAATGTAACAAAGCAATTGTCATTATATATATAAGCAAACTGAACAGTTATGTACATTTATACATGTATATACCATTTATACATGTATATGCCATATATACATGTATATGCAATATATACATGTATATGCCATATATACTTGTATATGCTAAAGGCCCGTTCGCTCGAGATTTCATGTTCCTCAGCTTGTAACGGAGTGCAGTGTCATGCGATGTGATGTGTTATGTGGTGCGATGTGATGTGTTATGTGATGCGATGTAATGTGCTATGTGATACGATGTGACGTGTTATGTGATCCCATTTGATGTGTTATGTGATGTGATGTGACTTGTTGTGATGTAATAAAATGTAATATAAACCTTTGTTAGTTTATTATGTGATTTGTTTCTTTTGGATTAATGTTTCATTTGCATTTTATGTCGCTCAAATATGTTTAAATGCTAAGGTCCAAGTTGATCATGAGTCACTGTACATTTGCTTTGTGTTATATGCAGCCCCATTAAGCGGGACTTTACTCCCATCGGTTTTGCCTTTTGTAACCCATGGTTGAGAAAACTTGCATATTGTTATTATGATTTTATTACTGGGTTCAATAAGTAAACGAATGAATGAATGGATAAATGAACGAATGTACTTGACTTGGTCGTATAACTTTTACGCCCCATTCATCAGTTGCGTGCATTGGCTGCCTTTTAAGATCCGTTCGTGCAAATCGTAAAACTCTTTCGTGAGTTATGAATAGTCTATTTGCCAAAGCTGACGCTAACATATATCATAGCAGAAGTAAACCAGCACAGCCTCAAATCGTTTCTTTGCCTATTGGCCTATTCGATTCAGTTTAAAAATTCCGTTGTTTGTGGTTTTAAATGACGTTTAAAAATACCATTGTAGGTTGCTCGTTTCTGAGATTTAATAAGAACGTAATTTATGTTCAAATAAGTTGTCAATAATCTTATCAGTTGTCTAGTTGATCAAGGATATGACGCCACTTCTACCGAGCCTTATGTTTGCAAATTAAATTGATTTTTAATTGTCTCTGATTTATTTTTTGCCAGTGAAATCGAATGTTAATGATTTATTACCAGTTTGGACTCGAGGTTTTGTACCGAATTATGAGCACTTAATTTCACCCGAACGCAGAGAAAAAGTCGTAATCTAATCGTAAACTAGAAATTTATAAAGCGCTACTTAAAAGCTAAGCGCAGGCACCAGCTTATTCACGAGCGCTGCGTCAAGTCAGTGGGGTTGTCCAAAGATGCCATGTTAAGAAACAAGTCCGATTGCAAGAAGACTATAAATAGAAGGGGGACAGAAGTCAAATACGATACAGAGCTTCAGAAACTATGGAGAAAGTGTTCGTCAATTTTGTCAATGAAATGTGAATTAAAGTTGAAGAGAACGTCGAGTTCTCTTATGACTGAATAACCGGTTATTTCTGTGTTGATATCGTACTACTGTTTACAGAAACCAGACACTGTCCATGATCAGTAAATCACGAGCCTCAAATGAATGACGCTCTAGAAGGTACTGGTAGTGCCTGTGCCTGTCTGCCTGTCTGTCTGCCTGTCTGTCTGCCTGTCTGTCATAGATTTGCTTCTTAAGCGATTGACGGATGAACACACTACTACAAGGGATGAAAGTCATCGCTCTGCAGTTAATAATTTTCACAGATTCTGCGTCCCACCCGAATTCAACATATTTTAGTCTTAACGCCACCGCATTTGCATACCTACGTCGTTTTTTAATCACAATCGAAGACTGGTTTCTTTGTAAGACGGATATTGCGTGAGCGCTTTTGAGATCACCCATTTGCTAATCCCTTAACAAAGGCGATCGGTCAATTACGAAGAATCCACTGCTTCTGTCATCGATGAAACTGCGTCGGGAGACCTTTGTATCGACAGCCTGCCTATTGTGGCGGTTGCAGTGACGTCATATGTCTTTTAGGGCCTACAGCCATCCGGCGTGCCCTGTGCTAACCCCGAAAGCCTGCTTATTCGCTTAAAGGTGCCTGAGTAGGCGTCATAAGCCCATCAGTCACGATGTTCACCCAACACCTCCGTCGCCCACAAAGCCGCCTTAGACACGCGACGTCTCGGCGGCCGCAACGAAGCATGAATTCGTGGGTATATAAGACGCAAGTCTGTCAACCTAACAACTTAGAAAGGCGCGTGAAACAACCGTGGTGGTGACGACGACTAACCAGAGCTGGAAACATAGTCAGCGAGATAACTAAAGGAATAGAAATAACGAGCGTAAGAACGCAATAAGTCTCGCTGAAGAACAGAGAAGTCTTAGAACCGCTGTAAGAACCAAAGCAACCTAACGAAGGAAAGAATACAGCAGAAAAAGAAACACAAATAAGAGTTCATCGGAACATTGGTAAGAATAAATAATTACACAGAAAGAATTTGCAAGAAATTGCGATGAACATAACGAGTCTACGAGTACACTTAGATTGCAGATAATAGCGCATTTAGACCTACAAAATTTTATTTTCTTAAATAATTTTCTTTTTCAGTCGTATAACAGTTGAATCTTACATAAGAGACCTATATGAAATATAAAAGACTCACGGGAAGAGATTCGTAAATTTGGGCATAGCTTAAAACGCAGGCCTCTTTCCTTCATATAACGTTCTACTGTAGTTCACGATTTTCTCATAGCACATGTCTTCACAAACATCAGTCTACTTGCGCATGCGTATAGTCTCATAAGAAAACTGCGTTTGATCTAACGGTTGACGCCTGTGTATGACGCACCCTCTTTCAGACATCGTAAATAACTATTCAAATCTTCACAAGCAAAGGAGTTTTGATGCTGGGGCTTTCAGCGAGATCCCTTGTCTGATAGTTTCCCGTTCGTTAGGCCTCTGGTAGTTTTATAGGTTTTTGAAAGGCGCTATATGAATGTTTTGATGCATGCAAATTTACACGGCTTATTCTGCATGACATCATTTTCAATTAACAATGTCTACATGATATACGTTATCCAAGAAGCGCAATGTCCTTCGATTCAACACTTGTGTAGCTAGGCATATGTTTATACATGTATTCATATCAATATAATATAAACGAATACATGCATATATATATAATATATTTATAAATATCTTCGATTCAGCACTTGCTTGCTTATATATTTACATATAATAACGGAGAGCTGCTGTTCTGATCGTGTTAGAAAACCCTTAAGTACCAAAATCGCCTATATGCTTATCTAACAAATTATAGATTGATATATGCATGCATATATGTGTATAAAGATCTGAAACATTTGTACAGCACATTTAACAACCTCAAAAAATCCCAGACGGCTTAAAAAAGTCATGCAGAGGCATGCAGTATTTTTGGCCAAATACGCTTCATTAGAGGTTCTACCCGTCGTATATGCTTCGGTCATGACCTCTTCTGCGTGCTCGCAAGGAATGCAGTTTATAAGGTTCGACCTCTTATTTGCCTAGCAAAAACTGTACCAAGAGTTCCATGTGAGACTACCTCCATTTTCTGTAAACACAGAGCACAAGGTTTGTCTTACCAGATCGTGCGTTTTCTTATTTACGAGATATCCCGTTTCGCTGCTTAACAAAGCAAACGAAGTCCGTACACGATAGGCATCAATAAACTGAACTTGATGTAAGCATATATTTGTCAAACGATATCTCCGAGAGTGCACGGGTGCCGTAGATTATTTTTGGACTTCTTCGTAGGGTTGGCTTACGTGGCGCGCTGATGGTCACTACTATTATTCTTGCATTTATTAGGCGCCACTGTCTAATGCCTAGCATCAATCGATGGCGCCGAGCAATTGTGAGTGAAAGATTTGCTCAAGTGTAAGAGACGCATAGAAAACGCGATATTGGATCTTTTGTCTTGTATTTCGACTGGACTTCTTCAACGGAATCTGATTTTGACCATCGATTGATGCCTTGTGCATTATTATAACGGCGGTGCCACGAAAGTCATTCGATCTGTAAAGTTTACTTGGTTCTATTCTGGGGTTCATCTTTTCAGGTAAAGGTGCTGATAGACAGAGAGGAAGAACACGAGAGAAGATGAGGCGCTGGCAGCTTCAGGGATCACTGCTTCTTGCGGTCCAGCTATCGATTTTAGTCGGCTCACAAGCGGCGAACTCGATAGGTAAGAACTATTATCGTGTCTAGTATCCGTTGTACCAGCAAAGTCTCTCCCGTCGTTGTAACCTTTGAAGGTCAAAGATATCGGATTATGACCCGGCTTCTCCAACCGATTACGGCTTTTCAGAATCATTTCATCTGATATTAATTGATGCCTTCTGGAAAATTTAGAACGACGCTATAAGGGTTGCGCTTCACTCGAATGATCGATCCTTCGACCTTAGGCCCGCGCTTCTGAGGAATTTATATAGAGGCTGTGTGTTACCTTTGCGCTATACATATGTTCGGTTACAATTACAATTACCTCTATCGCTTTACTACACCCATCTTTACTTTCGTGAGCACACGTCACTCTATCCTTTTCTGTTGTAATTGTAATTGTAATTTGAAATTTGTTTAGCGCATTTTCAAGATAAACTCACGAGAGGCGCTCTCTGCGCTAACGATGTTAAATGTCATTAAGAACGGAACATTCATCCATTAGTTAACATTGCCCAGATGACTAAAAACGTCAGCAGTGGAAAGATCGCGCATTCTACTTTCTTACTGGTTCACATCGTTCTGTTTATTGTAGGAATATTACAATTATAATTAACACTCTGCTACGCCCTTTCGTCCCTCTTCTCGCCTTCCCTAGCTCACCCCTACTCTTCGCCTTGTGCTTGGCGGAGGAATCGCCCTTCGAAGGCAGCGGCCATGCTCACCCTGCATCGACGGCTGCAAATCGATTATTACTGATCATCTATCTACACAGTGCGTCGGTGACCTTTTGCGCAAAGATCAATGGCTGTGAAGGCGTAACAGCCACGCTCCTTATACACCGGCACCTCTTCCTCTTTGTCCTTCTTCTTCTCTTCTCATTCTCCTACTTATGTTCTCCTATATGTTTCTTTGTCTCTTCCTTCGTCTCCTCTTCCTGCTCTTCATACGACTGCTGCTCCTACTACTTCTTTCTCCTCTTCCTACTTTTTCTACCTTTTTCTCATTCGCCTCTTATAATGTGCTGCGTTATCCTACATATTAATTTTCTTCCCTTCTATTCTTGCTGTTCCTTAATCTCCTCGTTTTCTTCTGTAACCACTGGACTCCTGACTCTCCTACTTTTTCTGTCTACGTGCGTTTAGCCAAAAATACACTGTGTAATTAATATACAGTGTCCGTATCTCCAAGATGATGGGATTATAGGAGCTTTTGGCAAACTCTCGTTTCACCATGTTGATCTTCGTCGCAAACCATAGTTCTGTCGCCTTTTACTTCAACCGATAGTATCACGATCATAGTCATCATAATGATAATGATAATCATCATAATATTCGTCGTTATCATCATCATCGTCGTCATCACTATTGTCATAATTTATCATGGACTGTATTATAGCCTTGTAAATCGATTTGACTTTATCCAAAAATTGTCAGCGCCTCCGACCTCACATCTACAAAATCCGAACTTATCGGTAGAAAAATCTCAATAAACACTTTCAGTATATCCTGAGGAGTACCTCAGTACCTCTTAGGATCTGTTTGATAGCCGTGCTTCAGAGCCTCTGAGGGGTTCTTAAAGGCGCTACATAAGCATTTAGATACATACGTATACACACACGTATATGCACATACATACATGAATACGCATATATACGTATATGTTTGCATAATTGACTTATTCTCCCATGTATATAGACTGCACAAAAGCTGCGATGGACTTGGTCTTCTTGGTCGACGGATCAGGCAGCATCTGTGACAACGATCCGAGCTTCCGGTATGGAAAAGACACCACGTGCAATAACTGGAACTACGTTGTGAAGTTCTTAAACGACTTCGTCGCGTATCTTACCATCGATCCGGCAATTGCCAGGGTGGGCATAGTCGTTTTCGCCACCGAGGCACGCGTCGCCTGCAACCTTACCAGGTGAGGTCCACGAATTGACCGATTCCACCACGAAACTTATTTCTCTTAGGATTTCTTACGTAAGCACATAGATGAATTTGATGCTTTAGGGTTTTCTCACATCATCAGAAAAACGAAAATATCTTCTGCGTTGCTATTCAAATGTCTTAAAATCTGCAGTGAACTTGAACGCGGTATATAATTGCTTCTATGTGTTAGCCATCTCATTCAGCTAGTCATCGCTACTTATATGTATCTTCAATATTTCAATTAATAATGATAATTTATTAAACCAATCACGACGATAAAGTCTGGACTTACTTGGTTGTCTGCTTTCTTTAGATACAAAAATAAGCAGTCTCTTTCCCAAGAAATCCTACGTCTTCCATATCCCGGAGGAACGACAGATACGGCTGATGGTCTTCGTCTGATGCGAACTCGGGTCTTCAATACCCCAGGAGATCGGTTAAACGTCCCCAATGCAGCGATCATCCTCACCGACGGAATTCCGACAAACCCAAATGCAGTTCCTCCGGAAATCGCCGCCGTTCATGACGAAGGAATCGCCACTTACGTGCTCGGGATCACCAACCTCGTCGACGAGGCGACACTTAAACTTCTCTCATCCAAGCCGCAAAAGGTTCTTGCTTATTTCTCGTAGACAAGTTCTATATTTCTGTAGACAAGCTCTTGGCCCCCGTAAATATGGATCTGTATGACATTGCAATAAAAGAATTAAAAGCCACACAACGTAAATACAGCTTCATCGATTTTCATTGGTTTATACCTCAGCGCCAAAAAAATCCGTTAAAATTGAAAGCTCAGTGTAAGCCATAATAAATTTGCAATTTCCAGTCCGAATCAAGTGAGGAATAGGGACTGCAAGAAGTTACATCGGTGTTCGAAATTTGATTTTCGTATAGAAAGATTCCGAGTACTTCATGGTTGCTGACTTTAACAAGATCGAAACAGTTCTTGATGTACTTAAAGAAAAGACGTGCACGTATTTCGTTGACCCTGTGCCGCCCTCAACTGCAGCGGTACCAACTTCACCTCCTTCTACCATCAGCACCAAACCACGCGCAACGTTTCCACCATTTCCACAACAAGGTAGGACTATATGTCAATGCTTCTTCATCAAAAGAATTGTGCCAGAAGACAAATTTGCTTAAGCGTTTCGTGGAAGCATAAATGTAGCAAAAGGGAATAAGATATAACAAAATATTAAGAGACCATTATATCGAAATACATTGAAGGTTCCCTTAAATGTCCCATTGCATGTACACTGAATAGAAAAATTACAGCAGGAACTGCGATTCTCTTGGGTTAAATGGCAAAATTTTAAAACACCGAAATTGCATTGTATTGGCTATACCTTGGTTCCAGATACAAGTAGCGTACACTGATGATAGAGTGTACAAATAGGGCTTGTATCATTTTTTAATTTAGAAAGAGTGTGTTTGTTTTCACTTACTAGACTGTGTCACCAGTGCCATTGATTTGGTCTTCGTTATCGACGGATCTGGAAGCATCTGTGACAGCGATCCTGATTTCGTGTACGGAAGAGACACAAAGTGCGACAACTGGGAGTTCATCCTGAAGTTTATGCTGGATATCGTTAACAATACAGATATCGGACCGAGCTCAACTCGAGTTGGTCTCGTTACTTTCGCCACGACTGCTGTTCTCGAATGGGACCTTAAGAGGTACAAAAGAAACAAAACTAGCGTTGACAAATTTTGAAAAGTTGTCAGTGACTGCTAGAAATATTCAGCATTCGTCAATTTTTAAGCAAATTTCATTTTCAGTTTTTATCGGATTTCTACGATATGCAACAGCACTTGCAGGCCATTTTTGGCTTCTCATATATAACAGACTTTTTTTAGAAATACACTTGGCTTCTATGCCAGTAAACTATTACTACAAACTATTAGAAAGAATTCATTATTTTCAGGTTTCCGAACAAAGCCGATCTCATGAATGCCATTCGTAACCTTCCTTACCCTGGTGGTCAGACCAACACAGCAGATGGTCTTCACATGATGCGTACTCTGGTATTCGGTGTTGACGGAGACAGACCATTTGTCAACAACACGGCTATCATCATAACTGACGGATTACCAACTGAACCACGCGCCGTTCCACCGGAGATCAGTGCAGTTCATTCTCAGGGAATCACCACTTACGCAATCGGGGTCACCAACCAAGTTAACGAAGAGACCCTCCAACTACTGTCGTCTGCTCCGCAACAGGTAAACAACACGCCTAGGCTATCGCATTACTGTACAAAAACAATCTACACACGAAACTTGAAAACCAGCAACATGTACTGATTTGTGTTCAAATCTTAAAATAATTTCACCTTTGAGTAAATACTAATTCATAATGCTGATGCACTAGTGTGTTAATGACTTTTCAGAAAGACTTGAATTACTTTATGGCAACTGACTTCAGTACAATCGATACAATAAGAAGCGCCGTCCAGAGTGTAGCTACCTGCGTGACAACATCGGCAACATCGGTCGCAGTTCCATCAACTTTATCAATCACCACCCCAAGACCTGCGATTCCTTCAACGTCATCCGAGCAGATCAGTACAGCGACCGAGATATCTTTAAGAGGTAGTATACGTGCTAATTATATACTCAGATATATGATCCTTGATGCTGTATTTTTTAGCTGCTAGAGTCTGGTTTTGCAATAGTCATAACTGCACAGTTACAGAAATTTAAGTTAATATAAAACTTACAATTATTTCGAGAAAGTAATGAAAAATGGGAAAACTTAAAATCCGAAAGAAGGGAACATCATTTTCATTGACGTGCAATATAGGATATTTTAGCATGCCTAATTCCATAAATAAGCTATCATATGATTTTCAGTGGTTTTGAGTCTTACAGTGGAACAATTGCGACACTTTGGCAGGCACCATTTTCACTTTATCGTCTCGCAGAATTTATTTCATGTTCTATAAACAATAGGTTGTTTATTTAAACTTGTTTATTTTCATGACGTTTAGGCTGTGCTAGCAACGCCTTGGACTTGGTCTTCGTTTTCGACGGATCTGGGAGTATCTGTGACAACGATCCGGAATTTCGATATGGAACAGACATGACGTGCAACAACTGGAAATTCGTTCTAAAGTTCGTTGGAGACTTCGTGAACGACATGGACATCGGACCTACATCCACAAGAGTTGGCCTTGTCATTTTCGCCACGACCGCTACTGTCAGTTGGGACCTCAAACGGTACACAGAAATGGCCGCTATCAATCGTTTGGAAAATTTTAGCTGCAATTTTACCATTCGAAGCAACCAGATTAATATATGAAATATGTGTGCCCATAAAATTAGTTTTCCTGGCGTCTGTAAGCATTACGCAATGCGTTAATTTAATGCCAGTAAGCGAATACTGTTAGGCCTAAGTAAAATATGATACGCAGATGAAGTTTGTTGGAACCGAAAATATTAATCAGTTTGTTAAGCAGTAGCTTAAATGCAGATTCGAATAATGATTTCAGGTATCCAAATAAGGCCGAACTTATGAGCGCAATTCAAAACCTACCCTATCCAGGCGGTGAGACCGACACGACAGGTGGTCTTCGTCTAATGCGGACTGAAGTGTTCGGTGTGGATGGAGATAGACCGGATGTGAACAACACGGCTATCGTCATAACCGATGGAATTCCAACGGACATGTCGACTGTTCCAGCCGAAGTAGATGCCGTCCAAGCGGCAGGAATCACCACGTTTGCAATCGGAGTCACGAGTAAAGCTGAAGAATCTACACTGGCACTTATTTCGTCTCCCCCACATCTGGTAAGACCATGAGCACAAGAGAATGCTTGAAAAATCGTTCTCTTATTCAAAAACGGGAGGAGACATAATGTAAAAGGAATTAAAAATTTTACACTTTCGTGGTTTTTAAAGACTGGAGATATTTTCAGTGAAGAAAATCGCTTCTAGTGCAACTGAAAGCATTTGTCGTAGCCACAGCAACTGGAGGAACCAGAGCTACTGGCACAATAGGGCAACTGATGTATTGTAAGCCAACGGTACAACAGGGGCTTAAAATGCAACTACCAAGCAAGGTGAAACAGGAGTAGCCGGTGCAACTAGTTTCGTTCTAACAATTTAGTTGCTATGAAATTTATATGAATGTTAAAAGCTAAATTTGGTAGGCAATCATCCTTCCCGAAAATGATCAAGACATACAAGGTATGAATCATTTGCTACAATTATACGAGTATTTGTTGCACTACAAGTATGTTTAGACTGCATGTATGTAGTATATTTGCTTATGCATTTATAGAAAAATCGAAACTACTTCATGGTAACTGACTACAGCACAATCGGTACAGTTCGAAACGCCGTCCAAAGTGCAGCAACTTGCTTAACAACACCTGCAACATCGACCAACCCATCTACACTGTCTACAACTACAACCACCACTGCCACCCCTAGCACCAGCACTCCTTCGGTACCTACACCATTAATGACGTCCGCAGTTGTTCCGAGAGGCACGGATTCACCTCCACCATCTCAAGGTAGGAGCAAAATAATTTCTGAAGACTAAGTTCTCTCTCTCTCTCTCTCGCTCTCTCTCTCTCTCTCTCTCTCTCTCTCTCTCTCTCTCTCTCTCTCTCTCTCGCTCTCTCGCTCTCTCTCGTGGCGAACTCTTCGGAGCTAAGCCATGTCGACGATGTGGCTGCAAACTGCTGTTGAGATGATGTGAGTTAAGGGATGTGCTGCAGGATGAAAGACGTTAAAAGAAGTAGAATAAAATAATAAAGTTAAAATTTTACAAATCCAAATTCTTTTAACTTGCAGCTGTATCCAAATTACATTACTACGAGATACAAACTCTAAAACTAAAGAGAACTAAAGACAAAATTTTTCTAATTTGTCCAGACTGTGTTGCGAGCATGCTAGACCTGGCCTTCTTGGTCGACGGGTCTGGAAGCATATGCGATGCGGATCCAAAGTTCGTATACGGAAGAGACATAACATGCGACAACTGGAAGTACATTCTCAAGTTCATGGAAGATTTTGTTAACGACCTGGTCATCGGACTGACGTCCGTCAGAGTTGGTCTTGTCACTTTCGCCTCGACCAGTAATCTTGAATGGGATCTCATAAGGTACAGTAGAATAATATGTCCCGAGTTGTGAATGCTTTTTCCTTATTTCTTAAACTTAGGAACCTATCATAAGCGTATGAAACATTTGCAGTTAAATAAAAAAATAATAGTCTTATGGTACGAATGGTACTATAGTACGACATACAGTAGTTGCACAATATTTTAACCTGAAATTTGAAATTTTGAAATTTCTCGGCCTCATACAGAAGCTGAGTTACCAACTGACGTATTCATCCCTTTCCTGTTAATGCTTTTATCGTTTCACTTTTGCGGTGTAGTTTACATCGACGAGTGGTACTGCTGCAGGTACACAAATAAAGCCGAACTCGTGCAAGCAATACGCAGCCTTCCCTACCCTGGAGGTCAGACCGACACAACAGGTGGTCTTCGTGTGATGAGGACACGGTTGTTCGGCGTGAACGGAGACAGGCCAAACGCCAACAACACGGCTATCATCATAACCGATGGACGGCCAACGGATGTAACAACAGTCCAAGCCGAAATAGACGCCGTTCACGCGCAGGGCATCGCCACGTTCGCAATCGGAATAACGAACCAAATCGACGAAAACATGTTGCAAATACTGTCATCAGCACCGCATGAGGTAAGAGGCTTCATGCAAAGATTACACTAGAGGGTGTAACGTAAAATTTCTTAACGGTAGATTAAGCAAGCACCTTGGTTTGTAGTTTAAAGCAGAGGCAATTCTTAAGGGTTTCATACTGATATTATCGTGATGTTATCGTGCTGTAATAGGGATCGAGGTGTTAACGAGATGTTATTTTTACGTCGCAATGACATATATCTATATCGCTAAAGTAGGAATCAATTCCCCTTAAAGCACGGGTAGCTGGAAACGTTAAGTCTTCAATAACAGTCCCGCTACGGACACTCCTAGATGGCGCCAAAAGTTACCACGGTGTTGTTCTGTGGCCTTGTAGAAAAACACAAACTATTTCGTCACTCCAACCTTCAGTGCAATCGACTCGGTTAGACGTCGCGTCCAAAGTGCTGCAGCTTGCATTACTACACAGGCAACACAGGCTCGTAAGTTGCCTAACATTGACATCTACCATAATCATTCATATGACTAAAAGACTACAGATTACGAACTGAGAAAAACACCCTAAATTCAGTACATGGCTAATTATTGTATCCGAATGCAATTGACTGCGTTTGTATTATTTTGAAGGTTTTCAGTTTTTTAGTTCTTTTTGTAGTTCTTATTGTTCGCAAAACCGGATAAACTGATATGGTAGAAGAAATTTGTATTCTTTAAATTATTAGCTAGATCTATTTGCTTAGGTCATTAATGGTCCATTTGCTTTGAATTTCAAATTCAAAATTGCTTTTATATTTACATGAATTTAAAGCGTGATTTAAGAAAGTAACACACAGCTGTATAACCACAAGGAGACGTATTGAGCCCATTTGTTAGCAAAGTGATTGATGAATTTTCAGCACAAACACGACCAACAACCAATTCAAATCTTGAAAACGGAGGTAATGGTGCGACCGGTGCAACCGGAGCCACGGGTGCATCTGGTGCAACTGGAGCAACAGGAGTGACAGGAGCCACAGGAGCTACAGGAGCAACCGGAGTAACTGGTGCAACAGGATCAACCGGAGCAACCGGAATAACTGGATCAACTGGAGCCACTGGAGCTACAGGAGCCACCGGTGAATTCGGGGCCACCGGATCAACTGGATGGACTGGAGCAACAGGACAAACAGGTTCGACAGGATTCACAGGCGCATCTGGAGCCACGGGCGCAATTGGATACACTGGTGCAACAGGAGCCTCTGGGGCAACCGGAGTGACTGGTGCAACGGGAGCCACTGGTGCTTTGGGAGCGACCGGTACAACAGGAGCCTCGGGTGCAACGGGTGCTCAAGGTGCTACAGGAGGAATTGGTTTTACTGGTTTACCAGGTCCCACTGGAGCCACCGGAGCCACTGGAGCCACAGGAGTTACCGGAGCAACTGGAGCAAATGGAGCAACTGGAGCAACTGGAATCCCTGGTGCAACAGGAGCCACAGGGTCCACTGGTGCAGCGGGAGCCACAGGTTCCACTGGAGGAACTGGAGCCACTGGTGCAAGTGGCGCTCAGGGAGGAACCGGATCTACAGGTGGAACTGGACTTCCAGGAGCAACCGGTGCCACTGGAGCAACTGGAGCCACTGGTGCAACGGGAGCAACGGGAGCAAACGGAGCCACTGGTATGACTGGGGCGACTGGCGCTACAGGTATAATTCACAAAAATAATATAACATTTGCCATAGCAATGATGATGCATTTCTTAACATATCAAATCAAACACCCGATGGCAAAAAAATTCAAAGCAATAACAAAGTAATTTCCAATAAAGAAACGCATAAAAATTTATATCTAAATCAAGCACGTTTTAATATGCGCTGAGAAAAAGGACTAGCCGTCACAAATAAAGAACTACGGCATATGCAAATTATCTTTCTTATGATATTGTCACCAGTAGGTAAACCCTGCAATCAAAATATTAACTGACATTTTATATTCTACAGGACAATCTGGTCAACCCGGATCAACTGGTGCAACTGGTCCAGCTGGAACAAACGGGACTGCTGGAAGCACTGGCGCCACTGGAGTAAGTGGCTTACCAGGTAATACTGGAGCGACCGGAGCAACAGGAGCAACTGGATCTAATGGGGCAACTGGAACAACAGGAGCAATTGGTTCTACCGGATTTCCTGGAGACACGGGAGCCACAGGTGCAACCGGAGTAACTGGGGCCACTGGAGCAACAGGAGAATTGGGAGCCACTGGAGTACCTGGACGAACAGGAGCAACTGGAACAGCTGGAGCCAGTGGTACAGTTGGATCTACTGGATCAACTGGTGCAAGCGGCTCCATGGGAAGCACTGGAGCGACAGGATCCCAAGGTCCAGCTGGTGGAAATGGTGCAACAGGAGCAACTGGGTCATCAGGGGCAAATGGTGCAACTGGAGCAACGGGTCAGACTGGAGGTCCTGGAGCAACTGGAGCCACTGGACAAACTGGTCTACCAGGAGCAAGTGGGGCAACCGGCTCAGGTGGAAGAACCGGAGCTACTGGAGGTACTGGTGCAACTGGAGGAATGGGCGCAACAGGTGTTACAGGCAGCACTGGAGGACCCGGAGCAACCGGAACAACCGGTCAGTCTGGTGGTCCTGGAGCAACTGGAGCTACTGGTTCAAGTGGAGGGGTTGGTGCAACAGGAGCAGCTGGTATTAGTGGGAGCTCTGGAGCAACTGGAGCAACTGGCTCAACTGGAGGCATTGGAGCTACTGGTTCAACTGGACTTACCGGAAGTACAGGTGCTGCTGGAGCAACTGGTCAAACAGGTGGTTTTGGGGCATCCGGAGCAACTGGCTCTGTTGGTCAAACTGGAGCAACAGGACCTAATGGCGCAACTGGAAGTATAGGATCAACTGGAGCAACTGGACAAAGTGGAGGTTCCGGAGCAACTGGATCAACTGGGTCTGTTGGTAGGACTGGAGCTACGGGAGCAAGTGGAGCAGCTGGTGGCGTGGGAGCTACGGGAGCCATTGGTTCAACTGGTAGTGCTGGAGCCACAGGAGCAACAGGTCTCACAGGTGCAACAGGAGGAATAGGAGCATCCGGTTCAACTGGAGGTACTGGAGCAACAGGAGCAGCCGGCTCAAACGGAAGGACTGGTGCAACTGGATCGTCTGGTCAAGCTGGAGCCTCAGGAGCTACAGGAGCCACTGGTCTCACTGGTGGTTCTGGAGCAACAGGAGCAACTGGTCTTACTGGAGGAGTTGGGGCAACTGGTGCAACAGGATCGTCTGGAAATCCAGGAGCAATTGGATCTACTGGTGCAACCGGTGGAGTTGGAGCTACTGGAGCTACAGGAGTTAGTGGCGGTGCTGGAGCAACGGGAGCTACTGGAACTCTTGGAAGAACTGGAGCAACCGGTGCTTCTGGTCCGGCTGGAGTTGCTGGAGCAACTGGAGCAACAGGTCTTAACGGTGGCACTGGAGCAACGGGATCAACAGGTCTTACTGGAGGAACAGGAGCAACTGGAGCAACTGGACTCATAGGAGGTTCTGGAGCCACTGGAGCAACTGGCTTGACTGGTGGTGCTGGAGCAACAGGAGCAACAGGCCTGGCTGGACAGACCGGGTCCACTGGTTCCACTGGGCCAGCTGGACCAGTTGGTGCAACTGGAGCAACTGGTCTGACAGGTGGGTCTGGAGCATCAGGAGCTACTGGATATTCAGGAAGAACTGGAGCAACCGGACCAAGCGGTACTGCAGGAGCCACAGGATCGACTGGTCTTACTGGAGGTGTTGGAGCAACTGGTGTAACGGGGTCTGCTGGAAAACCAGGTGATACTGGTTCGACTGGTCCGGTTGGAGGCGTTGGAGCAACTGGATCAACTGGTCTCACCGGAGGCTTTGGTGCAACTGGAGCAACAGGCCAAACTGGAGGATTGGGTTCAACTGGAGCCACAGGAAATGCGGGAAGGACAGGAGCAACTGGTCCTAGTGGTGCCACAGGAGGAATCGGATCAACTGGAGCCACTGGGCTTACAGGAGGAGCTGGAGCGACAGGATCTACTGGATCTGCTGGTAGAACTGGAGCAACTGGGTCAAGTGGTCCTGCTGGAACGGCTGGAGCAACCGGTGCAACGGGATTGGCCGGAAGAGATGGGTCAACCGGAGCAACTGGTCTGACTGGTGGTGCTGGCGCAACTGGTGCAACCGGTGCTGCTGGAAACTCAGGAGCAACAGGCCCGATTGGAGCCACTGGCTCAGTTGGATCGACGGGATCGGCAGGTCCTACTGGAAGAACTGGAGCAACAGGAGCAACTGGTCTCACTGGAGGTGCTGGAGCGACAGGAGCAACTGGAAACATTGGAAGAACTGGTGCAACTGGATCATCTGGACCAGCAGGGGTCGCGGGAGCTACAGGAACGACAGGTCTAACTGGTGGTTCTGGGGCGACTGGATCAACGGGTCTCACTGGAGGAGTTGGAGCAACTGGTGCAACAGGATTAGCTGGAAACGCAGGAGCAACTGGATCGACTGGTGCAACTGGTGGAGTTGGAGCAACCGGATTGACAGGTCTTACTGGTGGTGCTGGAGCAACGGGGGCTACAGGATCTGTTGGAAGAACTGGTGCTTCTGGTTCAACTGGACCCACTGGAGTTGCTGGAGCAACTGGAGCTACAGGACTTACCGGAGGGGTTGGAGCAACGGGGGCAACTGGAGTTAATGGTGTAGCTGGAGCAACAGGATTCAGAGGTCCAGCTGGTGAAAATGGAGCAACCGGGGCAACTGGTGGCGCCGGATCAACCGGTGCAACAGGACAACAAGGTATATAATTCTTTACACTCATAAATTGTAAGTTGAAGGTGTGTTGAACACAAACTTTCTCAGTCACTGCTTGAAGCTGCATGAGCGACAACAGAAATTAGTAGAAACGTGTGCGACCAATGTTTTAGCATTATGCAAATCCACAAATGTCCTTCGAAGTTGGATGACATTCTTTTGCTAATATAATTGTGGTTAATTTCTGTTTCTAAAAGTACCTTCAGAATATTATATATGACAGTGGTTTCAAACCTGCATAGGTGCAACTGGAGCCACAGGTGTTGGAAGAACAGGAGCGACGGGACCACAAGGACAGGCGGGACCTTTAGGTGCTACCGGATCATCTGGACAAACCGGACCTGCTGGCAGAACTGGAGCCACAGGTCAACAAGGTAACCAAATTAGTCCTTTAATGCTCCAACATATGTTGAGGAATTGGAAATTTTTATCTATTTTTAACATGAGTCAAAAATTATGTGACGAAGCACCTTTGGTTTTTGTGGTAACTAGGAGAATTGCCATGTTATGAATAGGACGTTTAATTTAAATTCAAATTAATAATTATTGAAGATTTTAACATTTTTGAGGAGCTCAAATTTCAAAGCATTTAGATTACGTCAAAATTTTAGTGAATAAAGCAATAGGATAACTCTGTGCAATTTCGTCTGTGTAGGTGCTACTGGACTCACTGGAGCGACAGGAAACATTGGTTCTACCGGTTCAGCTGGAAGAACAGGTGCCACTGGTAACGCTGGCGCCACTGGATTGCCCGGTGGAACCGGAGCCACTGGAATCAGAGGTCTTGATGGAAATACTGGAGCTACGGGATTGGCAGGTTCAACTGGAGCCACAGGACTTCAAGGTAGCTTTAAACACTATGCAGCTTAGCTTTAATAACTATATAAGCTTCATATCATTTTTCAACAAATATGTTACACTTTTACTAAATAACTGCGTTCATTAGCTTTTATAGTTTATAAGTTCTTCGTTCTGGTAATAAATATAAGATTCAAAATCGTCATCCTCTTAATTGTTGATTATTTACACTGGTTGTCATTCTGCTACAGGTGCTACTGGTATGACTGGGCCGCAGGGTAGACAAGGAGACATCGGTGCCAGTGGTCGCAGTGGAGCAACAGGTGCTCAGGGACTTAATGGATCAAATGGAGCAACGGGTTTCACAGGACAAACTGGAAGCACCGGACCAGCCGGTGAATATGTTTATCTGAGCCTCTTGTGCCATCTGGTATTTTAAAAATCCACAAGTGTCTTCGTGTTTAGAGCTCACATAACATCTTAAACCCTAACTCACCTTTATTAGTTGAAATACACTGAACCAAGTGCACTGATCATTGTTTACAAAATTTACCACACTATTTACTTTGAGTAACTGTTGAATGATTAATGGAGAACGTAAGCAAATACAATTGCATAAATAAATAATTATTTAATAAATAATTATTTATCACAGGTGCCACTGGAATGACGGGACCTCGTGGAGTTTCAGGAGCCACGGGTTTTCAAGGCCTGACAGGCAGAGCAGGTGACACGGGTGCAACTGGCCAGCAGGGTATACAAGGAGCAACTGGCAACATAGGTAGCACTGGTCCAATGGGAGCTACCGGAATCGCAGGATCCAACGGCAGAACAGGTGCGTCAGTGTCGAAAATGAATGTTGCAGAACATAGCTCAATGTGGTCTCGATGATTACTGCTGTTAAAGAAGGGATGATATTGAATACACAGTACAAACCTCTAGACAACTGTGCTGTGGTGAAAATTCGTCAATTCCAACGATCTTCCTTGCTGACCGTGCGGAAACTCTAAACAGCGTTTAATACACATATTATTAGTTCTACAGCCAAAATAACTTTGCTCACATGCTAACGTAAAAAGTCAACGTCTCAATTTTCTTGCATATGAAGGATCAATTAAAAAGCATTATTTGCACAAGTATTATCTATTCGATGCATTTTCCAGCATATATCTCTGTGTTTAATAGGAGCCACTGGTCAAGTTGGAGCTACCGGAATGATTGGTTCAACTGGAAATGCTGGTCGCACAGGAGACACTGGTATTCAGGGATTATCAGGCGCCACTGGAATTACTGGACCCATGGGTGCTACCGGAAACGTTGGTGCAACTGGACAAACTGGTAATGGTGGAGCATCTGGAGCAACTGGTGAGTAAAGAGAGCAGAAATCTAAGATCTACTTGAATAAAACACTAAATTATATTGGTTGCTATAGGCAAACACTATGGCCTTTAACACATAAATAGTTATAGTTATCCATCATTTATCTTTTTCAATGGGGAGAGAATACATTTTTATATTGAGAACAAGATGCTAAACAGCCCTCCAATAAAATTTCGTAAAATTTTAAAATTCTGATTTAAACAGGTCTCACTGGCTCAACTGGTGCAACTGGTATCCAAGGTGTCGCTGGAAGAACTGGTGCTTCCGGCTCAACAGGTCTACAAGGAAGCATGGGCGCCACGGGACAGGTAGGAGCAACAGGTGCAACAGGTATTGGAAGAACAGGAGCAACTGGTGCAACAGGTCTTACTGGAGGCGTTGGTGCCACTGGATTTACAGGTCCTCAAGGAAACACTGGAGCTACTGGATATAGTGGATCTACAGGTCCAAGAGGTAAAGAATGTCTCCATTATGCAACCAATTAATGTAATAAATCAGTTAAATGTGTTAATGATTATTTTATGAATTGGCTCTTAGACACAGACTTTATGGGTTAAAAATTGTAGTATAATTTGGATTGAACTATTTCCAATAATGTGTTGGATTCCAGGTATGACCGGAGCAACTGGCGAAACTGGTCAACGAGGACTGAATGGAATAGACGGTGCTACCGGAAGCACCGGTGCTACTGGACTCACAGGCGGCACTGGATCGACCGGACAGACCGGGTCAACTGGACCCGCTGGAGCAACTGGATCGACTGGGCCAACGGGCCTTCAGGGTGCCACTGGTAAGTAGTTAATAAATTTTAGGTCTACTAATATTTGGATGAATAATGTTGAATCATACTGAAGTATTAATAGTATGTTACTGTATTAAGTCAGCAAGGTTTCATAACTGTCTATCATGCTACTGGATCGATACTACTTTATACCCTCAAATATCCACTACATGTAAAGTCAAAATAGTCATCTAGGAAGATCTCAGATGATTTGGGACAATGTAATGTTGTGCATCGTTTTAATCGCTACTAATTAAAAAATTTTGTGCCCTGTTTCGCTAGGTAATACTGGTGTCTCTGGAAGAACTGGAGCTACAGGCCAGACGGGGCCTCAAGGAGCCGTCGGTCAAACTGGATCAACTGGCCCCGTCGGTAAAACAGGTGCCACTGGAACAACGGGGCCTGTCGGAAAAACAGGTGCCACTGGATCGACTGGCCCTCAAGGAAACACTGGTTCCACTGGGCTTAAAGGTAACAGTGGAGCTACTGGTCAGACAGGACCAATGGGTTTGAACGGAAGCACAGGAGCCACTGGCCCCACTGGAGAACAGGGAGCAACTGGAAATACAGGAATGACTGGACCATTTGGAGCTACTGGAGCTACAGGTGTGTAGATAAGATTTTTAATGATAGTGCGAAAGAAAACATGTAGTCTTAGAGAATGAGGTTAATTCAAAAAAATAGGATTAGACTAATTGTGATCGTTCTGAAATAACTCTGACTCAATCTAAGAATTCGACATGTTATTGAACCTGTAGTGTTAATTCGAAACAAAGTATCGTGAATTGTTTCTTGTTCAGGTCTGACTGGATCCACTGGTCCACAAGGAGCAACTGGCTCTACTGGAGTTGATGGAAAGACAGGAGCAACTGGAACTACCGGACAAACAGGACCTGTTGGTGCAACGGGATCAACTGGTCCAAAGGGATTGTCTGGAGCGACAGGTGAGCACGGATTTCGCCAATATAATTATTTATTATGCAAACGATTTATATTAAGTCTGAGTTATAAAGCATGAGTTAACATATCATTTGTTAACATATTATTTTAATCTGCATTAAATTGACATCATGATGAAGGTGTTATTAACCTGAAAAGGTGACTTAATGACACGCACTTATTCTCTTCATTAGGTTTCACTGGTCCGACGGGTGCTATGGGTGCAACTGGACTCACTGGTTCAACCGGTCCAGTGGGATCAACCGGATCAACAGGTCCTCTGGGCAGAACAGGATCGACAGGCTTCACTGGTCCATTCGGAGAGACAGGAGCAACCGGACCTCAGGGAATTCAAGGACTTCAAGGCAAAACAGGTAATAGAAATAAATGAGCATCACCACCGTACGTGATTTCTGTAACTGAAGTCATACTTCTGGCATCTACCCAATAACCGTTAAATTGATTGAACAAAGAAAATTTCCTATTCAAGATAAATCAGTATTTGCTGTCTGTTACAAAAACGTTTTTTATTTTTACATCATGAGTAGGCTACGAGCTTATTATCATCTTTTACGAATAAATCCTTTTTCGCACCTGAACGTTGACCAACATCTTTTCTAATGTTCCTTGTTTCTTTAGGGGCATCTGGTAGCACTGGACCCGTCGGAGCTACCGGAAACACTGGCTCGACTGGTCCTGTTGGATCGACGGGGTCTACTGGTCCACAGGGACGCACCGGATCCACAGGTCCAGTTGGATCAACTGGACCAGTGGGGTCCACCGGATCGACAGGACCAACAGGACTCAAGGGAGACACAGGTATGCCGTTTGCTAATTAACTGTATCAATGCAACTAATAACCATGCAGTAGTAGTACTATTAATGCGTGCTGAAATGGTTAAGTTCCTTATGTATATTGTTCAAAAGCAGTTAATAGTTTCAGATGTAACCTAGTAATTATACCATATTTTATATCAATTATGTAAATCTCAAATTATAGTAGTAGTATGCTTACTGCTAACTCAAAAGGTGCCGGAACTTAACCCTAAGAAATTGCAAGACTTTAGATATCTGCACACATGCAACAAATTCTATATCCATCATCAAAGACGATTGGCTAAGTAGAATTTATCGAACTTTGATTTTTCACTTTTCCAGGAGCTACAGGTGGCATAGGAGCGACTGGAGAAACCGGTCCCCAAGGAAACACTGGTTCCATTGGTCGCACTGGAGCTACTGGCTTCACAGGACCTATTGGAAGTACAGGTTCAACTGGTCCAATCGGTGAAACTGGAGCGACGGGACCAGCTGGTAATACAGGAGACACAGGAGCTACAGGTTCGTCTAAAGATATTGGTGTTACAATAATCTATGATAGAAAACTTGATTTTCCAGGGTAAGGATTCTTTATTAAGTGAACTTATTTGTCCTGTTTTAATTGTATTGGAACCCAAAAGTGCAAATAATCAAGTAGAAATTCTGTGAATAAATGTGGTCCTTAATATTGACAGGTCTTCGGGGAGTCACCGGAGCTGTGGGAGCCACCGGACTTCAAGGTGACACGGGATCTTCCGGAGCTACCGGAAGCTCAGGCCCAGTCGGATCCACAGGAGCATCTGGAGCGACTGGAGTGATGGGGAGAACTGGTTCAACTGGATACACTGGAATGGCAGGTCCTAGTGGAGCTACAGGTGCCACTGGAGCCACTGGTATTGGAAGAACGGGTAAGAATATTTATAATAAGGCAACAAAAAATTGAAAACATTATTTGAGAAGATAATTATATAAGCTCTTGTAAATATGAGGACAGGTTACAACTGACCAAAGTTAATAGGGTTGAATATACATGTACTCAAAATAAACTGTTTCAAAAGTAATCAAATATTTAGCCTAACTAATAGCAACTTACCACCGTGTGAATCCTAATCTTTCCTTTTCTCAGGTGATCAGTAACTGTATTCAGACCACAAAAGAAGCATATGAACTCCAAACCCTTGTGACAACTATAAATCAACAGCGAACTTAAATATATTAACTTCTAAAATCCTGAAATAAACGCAGTAAAACAATAAAAGTGTATTTTTTATGCATTCAGGTTCGACAGGAGCCACTGGAACTATTGGAGCGACAGGAGCCAGTGGACTTCAAGGAAGTACTGGGTTAACTGGACTCGAGGGCCCAAGGGGAAGAACTGGCTCTACCGGACCTATTGGATCGGCAGGAGCCACTGGAGCAACAGGTACTAAATTTAAACGAGAAGAACAAGAATTCTTGCTATGAACTGGTCTATAATAAATTTAAAGGGATTGAAGAAAACCGTACAATTGTTAATTTGCTTCAAGCTGCAACTTCTAATTTGAGGAAAGTTGAAACACTCGACAAGTTTCATCATCCTTTATCTTGAGGAAAATAAGTCGTCCTTTTAAAATCGTGAGTTATTTGTCGTTCTCGCAGGGGTCGGCCACACAGGAGCCACTGGTCCTATTGGTGGACCTGGAGCCACTGGTCTGCAAGGAAGCACAGGACCATTGGGAAGAACAGGAGCCACAGGAGCGGCTGGACCACAAGGACAAGCAGGGCAGTCTGCAGGTTTGTAAGATTTCTTATGAAGAGGAATCTCGCAGTTTAGAAATGCACAGACGACAGTTATATAGCATTTCCTTTTTAATCTGCTGGCCATTTGTCCTGGGATAAAAATAAAAAGACTGTCAAAATTCTGCACTTTTTATCGCTTATTTGAAATACATGTTATAGACTTAAATATTTGTTCAACTCGGAGTAGTCTTACACTTTTACGGTGCTCATAAGCTACATTCTAAACAGAATCTCAATAATATCTGTCTATGGACACCAGTCTGATCAACAGTGTAAGTATCATTCCACATCGCTATTTTAAAATACTTTATAAATGATTGGATTATTTCAGGTTCATGTTTTGTTAACGAGTGTGAATACGACAATGGACAGTGTTCCCAATACTGTGTCGATACCTTTGACAGCTACTACTGCAGTTGCGAGGAAGGTTATCGTCTTGCGCCAGTCGACTATTCATGTCCTTGTAAGCATTCTCAAACCATTACTGATATATTACATACATCGTCGTTTTATGGTAGAACATTAGCTAAAGTAATAGCTTTAAGAGTTTTGGATTAATGTAGCGGTTTATTTAATACTTTAAATGCAAGTTTCAGCTTATTAACTACTTGAAACTTTTAGTAGCAATATATTACATTAAAATATAAGGTTTTATACTGAAAAACAAAATCTGGAAGATTTCTCTTCGTACTTGTTTCAGATTCAGCAGCTTGCCAGTCGGTTAAGAGCGATGTAGTTTTCGTGCTTGACAGTTCATCCACAGTATGCACAACACTTAGTGGGTCTACGTGTTCCAACTGGACCAACGTTCTCAATTTCGTTTCTTCGATGGTAGATAAGATGATCATCAGTCCTGATCTGACACGGGTAGGAGTTGTCAGATTCGCGTCGACAGCCGACAACATTTTCTATCTCAACAGTCACAGCAGGTAAGATTTGCTCACGATTAGTTTCTGCTGAAAAAAATACGTTGCAATTTTTCTCTTCTGTCGGCAATTGTCTTACAACTAAGCAGAAAAATTTCAATACGCATAAATGTTGAAGTTCAGTAGGCTTAACAAACCTTACGACGTACAAAATCTTCGCCTTCCTGAAAATCTTTTATATAGGACAATCTGATAATGAAAACTTAGTATGCTACATTAATATTACTTCCTAGC
The DNA here is from genome assembly GCA_964023275.1 of Norana najaformis. Taxonomy (NCBI): domain Eukaryota; kingdom Metazoa; phylum Annelida; class Clitellata; order Crassiclitellata; family Hormogastridae; genus Norana; species Norana najaformis. The sequence goes on from OZ029922.1 coordinate 3,321,227, forward strand.
TGAATTTATATTATATTAACATGAATTAATTATTATTACATTAATAACACGATTTAATTTCTTATTATAGATATCATTTTCGTATGACGCACATTCCTGATTGTAACAACAAAACTTTAGTATTGTAATAACGTTAATATTTCTGTTTGTAGCAAAGATGCTCTGAAGCAAGCCATCCTCAGCATTCCATTTGTGAACGGTGATGCATCCGACTTGGCGGCTGGACTCCGTGAGATGAGGACTAAGCAATTCACCAAACAACGTGGTCGACGTCTGGGAGTGGAAGAAGTTGCAATCGTCATAACTGATGGCTATGACAACAAGCCTGCTGTCGTTGCCGAGTCCAATCTTGCCGCTCAGGCTGGAATATCCATACTCAGCGTGGGAGTCACGTCACAGGTTAGCCAGAGTGACCTGAGAGACATATCTGCCCGTCCTCAACAGCTGAATCAAAGCTACTTCCTGTGTAATGACTTCCAGAGTCTCATTTCTTATGATGACTTGTTGGTCGCCCGCACATGCATCACATCAGCCCAGAGCGATTGCTCTAAGAAAGTCATGGATCTGGTTTTCATGCTCGACAGTTCTTCCTACACTGGTTCCGAAAACTGGAAAAAGATGCTCGGATACGTCGCAGACATTGTCGAAGAGCTGACTATTAGTGACACCGTCACTAGGGTCGGAGTTGTGACATTCGCCGACGGTGCAAGTAATCCAATTCTCCTCAGCTCCAACTTAAACAAGACGACACTGAAGACCGCCATACTCAACCTGCCTCACCTCAACAGCGATTCGATAAACATCTATGCTGCTTTGCAGGCCATGAGGACGACCCAGTTCTCCGCAGTTTCTGGCTATCGTCTAGATGTACCAAAAGTAGCGGTACTGATCACTGAGGGTCCATCAACCATCTACACCAGCCAGTCTCTTGCGGAAGCAAGCCTCGCTCATCGTGCAGGAATATCAATTTATACCATCGGGTTGACAACTAAGATAAACAAAAACGAACTGAAAAAGATTGCCTCGCACCCTCACTTAGAATACCATCAGTGGTGGACGGCCATGGACTTTGACACGGGTCTTGATACCATCATCAATTCAGTTTCGGACGAAATATGTCGACCAAACCTAGGTAAATTGAATGTATCAATTCCTACTATTAACCAATAGTAGTTGCAGAAGCTGTTCGTATATGTGCTTGTGCTCTTTTGTGTTCTTTTGTGCTTGTTTCTTCATTATCTCTCCTAACAAGAATAGAATTCGAATGCTATGTTATTAAATGTCATTAGGCTATGTACACAAGCGTGCCGACTAAGCTGTTTGACACTGGTCATCTTTTTTTACTGTTTTAGGCATTGTTATAAAGTATGGGCGTTTGAATCGCGCTAAATAAAAATTAAATACTTGACTACAACTAAACCACTGTTTCAGCGTTAAATACAGTTAATTAATGGAATCTGTAATAGTCGACATCTCTCGTTAATGCTATGCTGCGTATAACAGGCCCAAACAAAAATTTATTGGATAATTTGTTTTACAGAACTGTACTGCAGACACACAGAATTCGGAGGCTATCAATGTTTCTGTCCTCTGGATGACTGCGACGTTTCGCCTGTGAACGGAACTCAGTGCATTGGTAATTACAAATTCTTATAATAATAATAATAATAATAAGACAATTTATATAGCGCCGTAGCACAGCCGAGGCCGAAGTGCATTCCTTTTATCTCTGGATATTATTGCGTAACATTGGGTCGCATATTTATTAACCTTTTCTCAGGGTCATTGAGACGAATTGGAATTCCTAAAAATGTCTCCGTCGGCAAACGGTGCAACTACTTCATCAGTTGGATTAAAACTTTTTATTAATACTAATTAATATCTTCATTAGGCCTAAAAAGAGATAATAATAGTACAGGGTCGTTTAAATTTCTTTGTAGATATTGATGAATGTACCGTGAACAATGGAGGCTGTTCGCAAATCTGCAAGAATACGGATGGAAGTTTCCAGTGTTCATGTAGACCTGGTTTTGAACTGTCGCCAGATGGAAGAACATGTGAAGGTAGATTTCGTTTTTAAAAATTAAATAATTCTTGTCAAATTTTATTTAGATCTATTTGTTTGAGGATAATATGATACTTGAGCTTTCGTCTTGAAACTCTCTTGCATACACAAATCGTAGGAAGACGCCGGTGGTTAAGGTCAATTTATCAATGTAATGCCACAACTTAAACCGGCATGAAGATCCCCAATATTACTGACTAAAATGGAATTAGCGACGAACGATATAATGTAAAGTGACTTTTAAGGGTCTGTCTTAAGTTTTACTCAAATGTTCACATTTACAAAGCAGTTTGATTTGGTAAGTAACATTGTTGTGGGCCTTGGAACATCTCGTAAACTACTCATTACCGGGTATCACCACAATATAATAATGCGCAATTTTGATATTAAGTGTCAGTTTGACTTGACATCGGCTATACATATATCTATTTGTATCAGATATTTAAACTAGATACTAAATTTCTTACACATATTAAAACAGTGGTTTCAATTCTTGTTACAGATATCAACGAATGCAACTCCACGCCTTGTCCTACAGACGCAAGCTGCATTAACGTCTACGGAAGCTACTATTGCATAACCAGTAACGGCCAAGTTGTTGGTAAGTAGGCCTACACGGCACAACAGTGCTACTAGTATTCAAATCAGCGACTTAGTAGTTTTTTGCTAGCGGGTATCTGTCGAAGGTTAAGCAAATAAAATGTAGTGTGTAGCAGTGATATAGTTATCACTGGTAGCAATACTAAACTCGGCGAGGGTACTAATACAACCTAAAGGCTTCTATAGAGCCTTTATCGTAATAAGCTAGTCGAGGGTCGCTTTGAAATGAAACCATTGTTCATAATGGCATATCCAATAAAAGAGGCTCAATCGAGATCCGAAAGTTTAAGGAGGCATGGCATGTGCTGCACAGAACCGTTGTGCATGAAATTTAATGCACGCGATATTACAAGACTTACTGCAGAAATTAATGTAGAACTCAGTTCTTCACCAGTACTAGACAGGCGAAAAATGTAGCTCAATTTTTTAATGAAAGCTCGTATAACCCGGTAGTCATCACTATAATTAGCAGTGACAACATCAACACAACCAGCAGCAGCAGCAACTACAACTATAGCTTTAAGAATTGCAACAAAGTAGACCTATACTTGTATGTATGTATTATCTGGGCATTTTATATCGCCCTTTGAGTAACTCATAAAGGCTTGATTCCGCTTCTCGCATAGACGCCTACGATTCCTCGCTCAGTCGATGGACACATGGCGTGTTAACAAATGTATTACTTACTTATTTACTTAGACAGAATAACAGAGAATAGAAGATGAAGTAAACTTACCCCTTATTAGTGTCGTGTGTATTAACACTGAATAACTCCGACATTCATTTGATGTCTTCTTTTAGCCCCGGCTCCATTGGTCGCCAATGACCAGACTGGACAGAATGGCCAGGGTGCGGGTGGCTCTAGCTCGTGGATGATCGGCCTCGTGGCTGCAATGGCCGTACTTGTAACTGCTCTGGTAGCCATTGGCATTGCTCTAGCAGTCCGCCATATCCGTAAACGCAGAGAGGATAAGAACTTCTCTCGTCAGGTCAACATGGCAACGCGTTCAGTGTTCGGACCTTCGTTCAACGATTTCGGCTCAGTGCGTTCCAAGTTCTCTCAGCCGAGCAACACCGACGATGACTCGCTGTCCAACGCAGATGCCACCATCAGTACAATATCATAATCCGTGCGATTGGCACTAAAACGATTTACAAACGATTCTCAAACAACGAGCGTTCACTGCGTCCTTCTATTTATTCGATACATCTGAGCTTACAATTCTCTTCTTGCTTTATAGCATTTTTATGTTTATTTAACACTTACAGCAAGCAACCAATTTCACGGAACGACTTTCTAAAAGCTCGTTTGACAACGTCGTTATTTATGTCCTCGTTATATGTAAAACCATCAAGCGTTAGGTTAATGCATGGCGATGACTTTTTGTAGATTTAAATGCAGGTCTGGTCACTTAGGCCACATGTTCAAATGGCTATCATCAACAGTCAGACTTAATGTTGCGGTACTTAAATTAACAGCTATGATCAGTTTCTGCAAGTCCTATTTGAATTCTTTTTAATAATTAAATTTTATATTTGTTACATGTCTTTACAATGGGTAAACTATGCACATATATAATCACATATGTTTTGCTGCTGTTATTGACCGCATTTTCTATAGACGAAGTAGATCTCACAAATTAGACATTTTTATATGTTGTACCTAGTTTTATATTTTTGTAAAAGCCGCTGATAGTCAGTAAACCTCACTTATTACGTGATCCAGTGCCTTCGTTTAGCAAAGTAGACCTCATTATTAGGTTAATAAATAAAAAGTGTTTATGTTAAGTTTAAACGTGTTTCTAATTAGTAAGAGAAAAACGAGCAAACAGGAAACAGGATTTGACGCTCAGTTACAATTGTGTTTAACTACTGCGCCGCCTTGGCTGTTCATATTCCTCTTCAATCCTATTACAATATTTCAATCCTATTACAAATACTACTCTCACTACTACCCCTTCCTCTACCACTTCAACAACTACCGTAATTACTCTCAATGTCACCAATGTTATTAACTCTATGACTACTGTAAATGCATTTATTGTCTATATGTTTATTCTAACATAGTGTTGCAAGTCCTCAGTTATTTTGTAACGTTAAATACTCTGTATTGCATAAGATGTTCTGTATTTATGTTATGTATATTTAATCACGTGCTTTGAGTTACTGAAATGAAATAAAAGCATTTTGCAATATATCTGGATTTTGGTTTTGTTTTCTCTTTCAAAAGTAACACAACTTATTATATTTTAATCCTTATCCAGTTCAAACAATCTCTTATTATTTGCCTGCATGTAGGCCTATGTACATGTCTTTAAATAGCTACAATACAGCCTTGATCCTCCTACTCTCCATTCAGTGATTTTATTTGATGAAATCCTCGTCATTTCTGACCATTTGAATGGGCGCCAGCTAATTTAGGTTCTCATGTGAGGACGACGAATGTAACGGTAAAGAAACTCTTCAAGTTAGCCTAAGATACAAATCTCTAAGCATATAGGATGGAGGTAGCCTCTTCAGTGCAACAAAACTTATCTTTTCCTGAACTCATTTCCTCCGTAGGCTATCTATGTGACTTCTGGACTCATCTCTGGCTTTTCGACCCGGACTCACCACGGACTTTGGCTTGGACAATGATTTTGTTTAGCAGCGACCATCGACTGATGCCTCGAGCATTATTACAGTGGCGCTATAGAAGTTTTTAGATTAGATTAGATTAGATTGGATACTAAAAATTCAGATTTACTTATTGGTGTAGGCACATCAAGTATTGAAAGTAGGTTAGGTATTTAACAAAACCTGCTAATCAACAGAGGTACTGGTGCTATTTGCTTTCAAGGATCACAAAATTTGTTCGTAACTATAAACAATGAATTATGCAGATTTATAGTAATTCTCAAAGAGCTACGATCAATGGGTCCATAGCTTGCCCGCATTATGCCACTGGTGGCAGCTGAAGGCAAGCTAAGGGTCAAATGTCAGGAAAGCACGAACGAGAATATCAGAAGATATCCAGGCTTACTTGCATTGTGTCGCATCTGATGCACTTTCCGCAGTCGGACCTATGGAGTGGCCTATGGCGGCGCTTGAGGCTCAGATGTCATCTGAACGTCTGCGCCTTAATCCTTCGAAGTAGTAGTTATTCATCCGTCTGGTTAATCGGCAGCAATCAACGCAAACAAATTCCTGTAGTATAGTCACCGACTTCCTCGGTTCACGTTTGCTGCTTCCGTTCTGGATCCTGGGTGTCTCCTTGACCTGTACCGAACACTGTTGAACAAATAAAACCGTGAATGCAGTTGCAGGTAATTTCCCGTTCTGTTGCATTTGCTGTTGTTACTCTTGTCAGTGCCATTGTTGCTGTTAGAATCGTTTACTGTAACTCCATCTAGGTACCTACAACAGTACATACTTAAATGCATGCATGCATACATACATACATACATACATACACGCGTACATACATACATACATACATACGTACATACATACATACATACGTACATACATACATACATACATATATCACAGTGCAGATTTTAATGACTAACAAGTAAGCTGTTTTAAGTTCCTTATGACCGCTTGGCCTATGCTTTACAAAAGATACTTTGGAAGTACTGATGTAAGCCTGTAGGCATTTTGACTGATGATGTGTGAGGATCTGGATTTGACTGACCATGGTTAATTAACTTCTCAGCAAAGAAGCACATAAATGTAGGCCTAGTTTATGAGAAGGGTGAAGGTTCTGACTGAACGATCAGACACATGTATGTACACGTGCACCGAAAGAAAGTATGCATGTATTTGTGTAGGGTGAATAAAGCTATATAAATCCTAGATCGAGTAACGTAAGAGTGGATGGAGATTGAGAAGATGCTAGTCACTTAGTTGCTGTCCCATTCATCTGTAATCTAGATTCTGCCGAGCTGAGGATATACATTAACTCTAAGATAGTCCTTTGGGCAGCTTAGATAGTCTTCTGGACTCGTATTTTACAAGGCGTAACGCTCTTGTACTGACAACAGAAATAATCTGCAAACCAAAAATCATACAGATACATCTATGTAGACCTACCATTTGGGCTGATAAGCCAGATGGAACGTATGCAATCCGCGTGCAGCTGCAAGTCATTTTGAGCGGCAATTCCAAATGTAGTCACATTTCTGATTACAGGCGTTATGTACTTCACTGGGTGCCCATCCCACATCGTATCTCTTTCGAGATTTCGGTGTATGTTGGCAGTACCAGCAGGGCAATGCACCTGCCTTACTTTTTCGCCTATGACTATCCGGGAGCGAATGGTTTGTTCCATTTACATGCACTTTAACAATGCAACATCGTGGCTTCTGCGTGGTTGCGTCACCTGTCTGGAATATATATCTTCCTATATATCTGCTTTTCTTTTGGGAAGGGGCTCAACATGCACTTTTTATTAACGTTTGAAACTTGATTTCTGTAGCTGAGGCTGGACGTGCTACTGAGCAGATAGCTCGAAAACACGTTAAATAATAAGAATGAATGAATGAATGAATGTGAATGAGAAGTTTTAGTGGCCTACCACAACTATATGAGGATTTGATGAGTCGTGAAAAACTTCAATTCTAAAGAGCTAATGGTAACATATATCGTTACACGCATCTTTGAAACTCCCAGATGCTGGATCAGTCCTTAGGTTATGACAAACGGTGGAATTTCAAGCAACCTGGCGCCAACTCGTCTTTTCATGTTAGGAAAATGAGTACCACATAACTGGGGAAGTTAAAAGGCTTATTATGCGGGATTGCTGTAATCGTATTAGCGCCTAAACCGATTCAACTTTCGACCTCATGACCACGACTCTGAGAAGTTTCTCTTGACGCGTGTAATTAAATGTGTTATATTTACCTGTTGACAGTCTGTTCCATGCTTTTTGCAGGCTATTAACACACTAATGTATTGACCAAGGTGATATACCATTTGTTCCACTAATTATTAAAACGACAAACATAATGGTCTGACAATAAGATTTGATTGCTGTAATATTCTGTTGACTCTTACTGTGGTTTCGCTGAGATCTTTAACAGCGTTTTCCGATGAATATTAACTTACAGGTTATACTTAAAAAACGAGCTGATATCACAATTTCAAGTGGCAACCTATTCCTCTAATTTTGATGATTTATATCTTCTGGGTTAAAGATTTTTAATTTGGTTAAATATAGGGGAAACAGACAGAAGAAAATGAGATAAATCACCCTTGAAACACTTTCAAGTGTGTTTCAAACACATGAAATCCTATATGATTTCAAACAAGGTGTAGGATGCACTGACGCAGTTTTGCGATGCGTACATTTGGTGACAACTACTTACTTGAAAGGTACACCACAGTGTTTGCAGCTGCTCTCGATACTAGTAACACAATTAATGCTGTAGATCATTTCAAATTGTATTCCAGCGCGTTAAATCCGGTTGTCCTTTATGTGTAGTTTATATTCTAATTGATTGGTACCGTAAACTGGTAGTATTTGCCTTCCCTATCCGTACGCTGGAACAAGAGTACGTCAAAGTAATTTGCGCTAAACATTGCTGTACCGCAGGAGAGTTCGCTGTCACCCTTGTTGTTCAACGTCTTCCTAAATCAATTCAATGTAGATGCAAGATTTAAAGGTGTAAGGTGTAGCATCAGCAAGTCGTAAATAGGGGTATATTGTCTGCTGTACGCTGATGATATTGTCTTGTTATCGGCAGCGCTAGTAGGGCTTCCAGCCTTACATGACAAATGCGTAGATGAGAGCAGCCATTTATGTTCGCATTATAACTGTGCCATAGCCTAGTGCTAATCGATTAGGCCACGGTGTGAAGATTCCCGTCTGAAATGTTTCTATGCCAAAAAGGGTGTCGTGGACCATTCAAGAGAAAAACCTGAACATTCTGTGATGTTACTAAGCTAATACACTGCGCAGGGTGCAAAATATTTAGCAGTTTTTTGCATTTCTGCCTTCGTTCTCTTGCTTAGGTGAAATAGAATATTGTATAAAACCAAATGTGTTGCAAGAACGAATTTATTGAGCATAAATACATCTAGACGAATACATTAACGAACATAAGCCGATAATCAAAGTATGCAAAATCAAGTTTGCAAAAACAGATTTGTTGATAGCAATAAGATAATAATGAAAAGTTTAATACATTAACCTTCTAAATTTTCAGAATGTCTTTTATTTATTCCAAAAAATTATCATTCCTAAGGAGGAATTTAATTCCATTGCATAAACAATAAAGCCAATAATAATAATAGCCACTGGTATTAGTAACGAATCAGTGTTACGATCTTCGCCTGCCAACTAGCCATAAATCCGCCAAATATAAAATGTGTCTCAATATTAAAACTTATACATTTCACCTCTATGTAATACTTTAGTTACAGGATATACCACATAAAGATTCAATGGAAAACATATCTTCTAAAGTAATACATTCGAGTTCTACATAAATAAATAGAAAGCAGTATAAATAAAGTGAACTGTTTTAAAAAGTACAGATTAACATGAAACACATTTAATCACAAATTGGAATTTTATCACAAACATATCGCCGCCGATAAAATGCATATTGCACAATTTCAACTTCTAATGATCTTCACAAATGCGCTGAATGAATCTGCAAAAATGCTCCTATCTCAGCTAACTTTAAATATAACTGCACAAAAAGCGGACTTTACCCGAGAGTTAACGTTTGAGCAATTGGACATTAGGAATAGAAAATTATCTAGGAACAACAAACTATGTTGGCAAATTAGTCCACTGGAACAATTCAGGCATTTATTAGAAATGCTGAAGAGATACTGTGTTGGTAAATTAGTCCTTCGGAATGGGAACATTCAAGCGTTTATTAAGATCGATGAACATTTATTGTCATGGAAACGAACAGCATAAATAACATGTTTTACCCTTCACTCAAATTTAAATAATTATTGACCAACAGAAACACAACAAAATATCTATAGCTCATCTAAAAAAGCTATGATAAATAACATAATTTCAAAGCTTGCTAGCTTGCAGTTATAAATAGTAGGCTACTGAGCTGAAATACTTGCAAGACTTTATGGCTTATTGAATAAACTCTAACACATTTAAAATAAACTTGAAAATTGGCAAGCATGCAGTTTCAGCACCTTTGTAGACCGATCAATTTATGGACTGAATAGCACCATTGAATTCGTCCGACTGAGAGGCTTTGGAACGGTCTGGATCGAATTCGTCGTTGCCATCTGTGGTCTCGGTTTCCATGGATACATGTCGTCGCTTCCGGATGTGACGTACTGTGAGTGCTACGGCAACGGCAACAAGACCGGTTACTGTGGCAGCCATGGCAGCGACGAGACCGATGGAAGGACCGCCAGATGATGAAGAACCCGTTTTACCACCTGACCCAGCTTCATCGGCAACAAGAGGAGCCGCGGCTGTAAAGTAAACATGGTAAACACAACGTTAATACCAATGCATTCAAACAAGATTTTCTTATAGATCAACTACAGTGTTTGTCAGAAGTTCCTCTCATAAATTTAAATACCATTTATTTAGCTTAGAAAGTGGAGCCACATATTAACGAAAATTCTTCTCTTCAGTGGCAAACTCAGATGAGCGGCGCCAAACTGTTATCACCATAATCAAAACTGTTCAAAAAGATAATTCCCACATCCACTTGCCATGCAGGCGAGCGGCGAAAGGCTGACCCATTCGATGCAGGCATCTAGCATGACCTTTGGGGTCACAGTGTTCCCGCATATGACCTAATTTATCTTCCAAAGATCGAAAAAGTCCCGGAGTCACTCACTCGGTAATGGGGGCCAGGCTCATTTAATAGCGCCTGTGATGTATCAAAGTCGTGGCTTTGATTCAGGACTCTTGTAAAAGAAACTAAACTAGACATGGCATTAATAAGCCTAGAATAATAAATACAACAAATTGCAATCAATAATCCGCGTACGCTTACCTGGTGGAGCCGAGTCTTTCTCCGTAATGCAGTAGTACGAACCATAAACGTTGATACAAGTTGAACCAGTCGCGCATGGTTTATTCAAACACTCGTCAACGTCTGAAAACAATTAACATTCATAACATAAATAATTTTGTTAGCAATACCATTAACTAAAAATGACGAAATAAACATGAATAAGACAAGTGAAGAAGCATGACCATCTTAGATTAAAAAAATGATCTTAAATAAATAATAGAAACTAATGATAATAACAACGAGTCATAGAAATCCATTAAGAATTGGCTTTTAAGAAGCTAAATAAACCTAGTGTTTCGTTCGAAACATTTACAATTAACTAGGATTTACCTCCCTATTAGTTCAAATAAAGTGCGATTATAAAAGGACTATATATTTCCAGGCCAGATCGTACCTTCACATGTTCTTCCATCCGGAGAGAGCTTAAAACCGTTTCTACACGAACACGAATGGCTACCGTCCGTGTTGTTACAGATCTGCGAACAGCCTCCATTGTTCACGGCACATTCATCAATATCTGTAAGGAAATCCACACGATAATTATATTATCGTTCAAACTACGGGAATCGACACTCCACTAAAACTAATGTATATTTCTTAGCTTTGATAAACCAAACCTTATTGCTTTCATATGCCCATTATTACGACTTATTATGAGAATAACGTTTACTCATTATAATGCCTAATGAAAAATTCCGAATGAACTGAAGCTTAAAGAAAAAGGATACAGTAAAAAATATAATATAATAAAAATTTAAATGATCTAACAAACAATAGAATTGTAAATTATCTCACCAATGCACTGAGTTCCGTTTACAGGCAGAATATCACACTCATCCAGAGGACAGAAACATTGATAACCTCCAAATTCTGTATGTCTGCAGTAAAGTTCTAAAACAAAGAATAATTTTCATCATGAAATTGGCACAAGACATTCAACACATACCACATGCAAATAATAACTGTAATAACTGAATTTGAATTTAACAAAAAAGAACCTATTATCAAAAGCACTTTTAAGACGACAAATATAAGTTAATATTTCTCTTGCAGTTTAGAGAAAACCAGAACTTTTCTTTAACGGGTGAGAACATTTTTGTTTGATTTTGAAGTCAATAGCATCTTAGCTGTTCTTCATAACGTAGTGGAACTTACCAAGAGTTGGTCGACATATTTCCTCCGAAATCGAATTGATGATGGTATCAAGACCTGTGCCGAAGTCCATGGCCGTCCACCACTGATGGTATTCTAAATGAGGGTGCGAGGCAATCATCTTCAGTTCGTACTTGTTTATCTTGCTTGTCAAACCGATGGAGTAAAGTGATATTCCTGCACGATGAGCAAGGCTTGCTTCCGACAGAGCTTGACTGGCGTAGATGGTTGATGCACCCTCAGTGATCAGTATGGCCACATTTGGTACATCTAGACGGTCGCCAGAAACTGCGGAGAACTGGGTCGTCCTCATGGCCTGCAGAGCAGCATAGATGTTTATCGAATTGCTGTTCAGATAAGGCAGGTTGAGTATGGCGGTCTTCAGTGTCGTCTTGTTGTAGTAGGAATTGAGGAGAATTGGATTACTTGCACCGTCGGCGAATGTCACAACTCCGACCCTAGTGGCAGTGTTGCTAATCACCAGCTCTTCGACAATGTCTGCAACGTATCCGAGCATCTTTGCCCAGTTGCTGGAACCAGTGTAGGAAGAACTGTCGAGCATGAAAACCAGATCCATGACTTTCTTAGAGCAATCGCTCTGGGCTGATGTGATGCATGTGCGGGCGACCAACAAGTCATCATAAGAAATGAGACTCTGGAAGTCATTGCACAGGAAGTAGCTTTGATTCAGCTGTTGAGGACGGGCAGATATGTCCCTCAGGTCAATTTGTCTGACCTTTAGCGTTACACCCACGCTGAGTATGGATATTCCAGCCTGAGTGGCAAGATTGGACTCGGCAACGACAGCAGGCTTGTTGTCATAGCCATCAGTTATGACGATTGCAACTTCTTCCACTCCCAGACGTCGACCATGTTGTTGGGTGAATTGCGTGTCCCTCATCTCACGGAGTCCAGCCGCCAAGTCGGATGAAGCACCGTTCACAAATGGAATGCTGAGGATGGCTTGCTTCAGAGCATCTTTGCTACAAACAGAAAAATAAGACTTATTATTCAAGAAGGAAAAGCATCATATGCAAATCACAAAGTTAAGAGTGCAGCTGCTAAGTCGATTTTGAACCTATTAAAGCGAATATGGAAAGCCAAATTATGAACAAAACTTGCTTTCCTGCAGAACATAATACTTTCGTACCCGACAACGCTTTTTAAAGTCTACTGAACTGTCGTTATTTTCGCAACTTACATTAAGCAAATCTTACCTGTTGTAACTGTTGAGATAGAAAATGTTGTCGGCTGTCGACGCGAATCTGACAACTCCGACCCGTGTCAGATCTGGACTGATGTTCATCTTATCTACGATCAAAGCAACGAAATTGAGAACGTTGGTCCAGTTGGAACACGTAGACCCACTAAGTGTTGTGCATACTGTGGATGAACTGTCAAGCACAAAAACGACATCGCTCTTCACCGACTGGCAAGCTGCTGAATCTGAAACAAGTACGAAGAGAAATCTTTCAGATTCTGTTTTTCAGTATAAAACTTTATATTTTAATGTACTATACTGTTACTAAAAGTTTCAAGTAGTTAATAAACTGAAACTTGGTTTTAAAGTATTAAATGAACCACTACATTAATCCAAAACTCTTAAAGCTATTACTTTAGCTAATGTTCTACCATAAAACGACGATGTATGTAATATATCAGTAATGGTTTGAGAATGCTTACAAGGACATGAATAGTCGACTGGCGCAAGACGATAGCCTCCCTCGCAACTGCAGTAGTAGCTGTCAAAGGTATCGACACAGTATTGGGAACACTGTCCATTGTCGTATTCACACTCGTTAACAAAACATGAACCTGAAATAATCAGACAGTTTAAGTTAGCACCAACCTTTCCATTTAAAATGAAAATGGAAACTTGCGTGGTTTGAACTATGTTGATGCCCGAGAAAGATGCCTCAGTGAAAAGATAGACTTTCAATCAATACTGCCTCAAAAAACGATCTGAGGCGCTGAACATAATGACTGTGAGCAGTATTTAAGTTTGTTTTTGTACCTAGTGAATTATAGAAATTTACGTTACAATAAGCCAACATACGGTATTCTATTGCTCTATTCCTGAACAGTGCAATGGTGACGCCTTGAAAAAACCCGCATATCATAACGCAGATATACACACCTGCGGACCGTCCAGCTTGACCCTGAGGACCAGCAGCTCCAGTGGCTCCTGTTCTTCCCATGGGTCCTGTACTTCCTTGTGTACCAGTGGCTCCAGGTCCACCAGCAGGACCAGCGGCTCCAGTGTGACCAACACCTACAGAATATTCATTCGTTCAGTTTCTCAATATATAATTACGTATCTGGCAAATTTTGGACGAATGTTTCAGATAAATATTCATCGGCACTTGATGTGTTTTGATGTTCAATGGTATTTTATGACAATATAAAGTTTTGACTATATGTGTGGAATACTTTGCGCAGTGAAATAGTTCACATAACTAAAGATGAACGAACTAAATTGATAACTTAGAACTGACGTTGTTTTAAAAATTTTAAAAATTCCGGATGCCTACCAGTTGCTCCTGTTGCTCCTTGTAAGCCAATAGGTCCAGTGGAGCCAGTTCTACCCATGGGTCCTTGGAGTCCGGTTGCTCCAGTGCTTCCTGGCAGCCCAGAAGCTCCAGTTGCACCAACTGCTCCAGTTGCACCTGTTGAACCTGTATGCACAGATCAACAAATCTTATGAAGAACCGAATTGTAAATCATTGAAAACTATTTAATCAATTACATTTTATAATTGCCGAAGTATAAATGAGAAATATTGTATGTCAATGTCATTAGTTGCTCTTGTGCATCTAATAATCTGCAATAATCTGCAGAGTGACCTATGTCTTACGTTAGCCATATGCGTCTAATACGCTATAAACCCTAACCCTAACCCTATTGCAAAAAGGAAACTTAATTCCCTACCAGTTCTTCCAATGCCAGTGGCTCCGGTGGCTCCCGTTGCTCCATTAGGTCCTGCCATTCCAGTGTACCCAGTAGAGCCAGTTCTTCCCATCATTCCAGTTGCACCAACAGCTCCCGTCGCTCCGACTGGACCTGAACTTCCGGTAGCTCCGATGGCACCCGTGCGACCCTGAACACCAGTGGCACCCGTCAATCCAGTTTGTCCCTGAATACCTGTCAATGTCCAAAGAAATGAGATCAAATATTTTCAGACCGTTCCATCGAAGTTCCATTGTCTTATACAGCAAGTATAACATCGATATAAAATGAATCAGAATGACAAGCTCGTCGTCAAGAGGTAAGAAACTCCAGATGATTAGCAATAAGGTTGGAAAGTTTTGGCGCTTAATATTTCACATGTTACATGCTTGATTCGTATACCACTGTTGTTATATTAATTGAATCGAGGTTTAAAAACCAAAATAATGTAGTCAAAGAATTACCGATAACAGCTTCATTTTCAAAAGTATATGGGCTCACAATCTAGCATTAATTGTACACTACTTTAAAATGCAATTATTCATTGATAAGACGAATTGCATCTATGATGGCATTTGAAACTTTGTCAAAGTACCGACCTGTAGCACCCGTTCCTCCTGTCTTGCCTTCATGTCCTGTAGCGCCAGAGCTGCCCGTCAGACCAGTGGCACCTGTGCCTCCTTGAAGGCCAGTGGCACCAACTGCTCCGGTTCTACCCATCGGCCCAGTGTTTCCTTGGGGACCAGTTTGCCCAGTGGCTCCGATGCCTCCAGTTGCTCCTGTTAAAAAGTAAAAAGTAGTTAGTCGAGAGAAACAAGGAATGTAATATAACCTTTATTCAAGTTCAACTTTTCTTTCGGTTGATGACATCATTTGCTGTTATATGTTAGTTTAGTTGAAAGACTGCGTAAAATTAAAAATCATTCATCAAAGTGTTCTAGGTTTAAGTTATGCAAAAAAATTAAATTAGCCGATAAATTTTTAAAATTATATGACTTAGATACTTGTGATATACCTGTATCTCCCTTGAGTCCTGTTGGTCCAGTCAATCCGGTGGACCCCACTGGTCCAGTTGATCCAACTGGACCCGTGGATCCGGTGCGTCCCTGTGGACCAGTAGACCCTGTCGATCCAACAGGACCAGTCGAGCCAGTGTTTCCGGTAGCTCCGACGGGTCCAGTGCTACCAGATGCCCCTAAAGAAACAAGGAACATTAGAAAAGATGTTGGTCGACTTTCAGATGGAAAAAAAGGATTTATTCTTAAAACATGATAATAAGCTCGTAGCCTACTCATGATATAAAAGCAAAAAACGTTTTATTGAAGTAACAGACAGCAAATACTGATTTATCTTGAATAGGAAATTTTCTTTGTTCAATCAATTTAACGGTTATTGGGTAGATGCCAGAAGTATGACTTCAGTTACAGAAATCACGTACGGTGGTGATGCTCATTTATTTCTATTACCTGTTTTGCCTTGAAGTCCTTGAATTCCCTGAGGTCCGGTTGCTCCTGTCTCTCCGAATGGACCAGTGAAGCCTGTCGATCCTGTTCTGCCCAGAGGACCTGTTGATCCGGTTGATCCCACTGGACCGGTTGAACCAGTGAGTCCAGTTGCACCCATAGCACCCGTCGGACCAGTGAAACCTAAAGAAGAGAATAAGTGTGTGTCATTAAGTCACCTTTTCAGGTTAATAATACCTTCATCACGATGTCAAATTAATGCAGATTTAAATAATGTGTTAACAAATGATATGTTAACTCATGCTTTATAACTCAGACTTAATATAAATCGTTTGCATAATAAATAATTATATTGGCGAAATCCGTGCTCACCTGTCGCTCCAGACAATCCCTTTGGACCAGTTGATCCGGTTGCACCAACAGGTCCTGTTTGTCCGGTAGTTCCAGTTGCTCCTGTCTTTCCATCAACTCCAGTAGATCCAGTTGCACCCTGTGGACCAGTGGATCCAGTCAGACCTGAATAAGAAGCAGTCCACGATATTAAATCCACATTTCGAATTACAATTAAATGTTCGAATAACAAATGAAACTGTATGACTGAGACAAACTTATCTTTCAACGATCACAACCAGTGTGATCTTTTTACCAAACAGCCTAATTCCGAAGGTCTACGGGTTTCCCTTGAAACTATCTTTTAAAAACTTTAACTACAAACCTGTAGCTCCAGTAGCTCCAACTGGTCCAGTCATTCCTGTATTTCCAGTTGCTCCCTGTTCTCCAGTGGGACCAGTGGCTCCTGTATTCCCATTCAAACCCATTGGTCCTGTCTGACCAGTAGCTCCACTGTTACCTTTAGGCCCAGTGGAACCAGTGTTTCCTTGAGGGCCAGTCGATCCAGAGGCACCTGTTTTTCCTACAGGCCCCGTTGTTCCAGTAGCGCCCGTATTTCCGACGGGTCCAGTTGATCCAGTCTGACCAACGGTTCCTTGGGGCCCCGTCTGGCCTGTGGCTCCAGTTCTTCCAGCGATACCAGTACTGCCTTTTAACGCACACAGCACTTCGTTATTTCTCATTCAAACGCAACACAAACTACTAAACGCTAAGGAAATGTGATATCATCGTAATAAAGTGTATAGGATATTATGCGTGATGGATGTTAACTGGCACTAAATGATGTTTCTCGATTGCACAGCTTCTGGACGACCTTACTATGTTTAAAACTAGGCTATTGTATGTCTGATATTTTTTTATATATTTAACTCAAATGTTTCAGACCAGTCACTGGATCCAGTTGGGGTTCTTACCAGTAGCACCATGCTCTCCAGAAGGTCCAGTAGATCCAGTTGCACCAACAGGTCCAGTTGAACCAGTCCGTCCGGTCGACCCAGTGAGTCCAGTGAATCCAGTAGCACCAGTGTTTCCGTTGGCACCGTCTTTTCCATCCAATCCTTGGTGACCAGTCGCACCAATTGCTCCGGTCAAACCTATAATTTCACAGAATTTATTTTACTACGAAACTTCAGTTTGGGTCTCATCCAAGTCAGAAATCTGTGAAGGCATTATCTGTGTAAAACATTTTACGCATCACTGAATTTAGTAAGTAAACGTATAAAACATTCTGAAAGTAAGATAAACAGAATATCTAAATTAAACTTCAACAATTACTTAGTCTGAGACTAATTAAAAATACAATGACTTACCTCTTGGACCTGTAGATCCAGTATATCCAGTAGCTCCAGCGTTTCCTTGTGGACCTGTGAACCCAGTGGCACCCACGCCTCCAGTATGACCCGTTGCACCAGTTGCTCCTGTTCTTCCAATACCTGTTGCACCTGTTGCTCCAACCTGTCCCGAGACACCTGTGCTTCCTTGTGGGCCAGTAGAACCGGTATCACCATTTTTTCCAGCGACACCTTGGGTGCCAGTTGCTCCAATTAAGCCGGGGAGTCCTAATAAGATAAAGATGGATTTTAAATGGCCATTAAAGTTGGCTTTTTTTTACAAAGTAACTGTATTGGAAACAGACAGAACAAATTTATGTTTTCCGTGTAATACCCCATTAAATACAAAACAATGCGACATCATATGTACATAATTCTAGGTAGATTGTTCAGATGGCCTTATATGGCATCATATACAAATCACGTGCATTACCAACGAAATGCCAATCAATTCCGTTATACTGTATGATTTAACTCAACCACATTTTAAAATTTCTCTCTGTACTCACCAGTTGCTCCTGTTGATCCAGCATTACCAGTCTGTCCAGTTGCACCCACGTTTCCGGTAGCACCCACAGGTCCAGTAGATCCAGTGGATCCTTGCGTTCCTTGAACACCAGTGGCTCCTGTTCCACCAACAGGTCCAGTTGAACCACTCATTCCAGTACCTCCAACTTGACCAGTGGCTCCTGTTGCATGCAGATAATTGTTAGAAAGTAGAATACCTTATCATTAGTTCTTTTAAATTTAACGTGTATATTCAAAAAGCGACACGCTTATTTTCGATGTCAATTTAAGAGCACAGTGATTTTATTTGCAAAATCACTAATATGTGCATTATTCTTAGATTTTTGACATTGACTAACTTTGACCATAGCACAATAATCTAGAGGTTTCATTTGCACATAATCTAATCTCTTCTTTATGGTCAGGAATTACCCACCACCTTGAGCAATGTTCTCGACGTTTATTTTCGACACTCTGACGCACCTGTTCTTCCATTGGATCCTGCGATTCCTGTGGCTCCCATTGGCCCAGCGCCACCTGTGCTGCCAGTTGCTCCTTGTACACCCTGCTGGCCAGCTGCACCCGTATCACCTGTTCTACCTGTCAACCCTTGAGCTCCAGTGGCTCCTGTGAATCCTTGAGGTCCCGTCATTCCAGTGGCACCTGCGATAAATAATTTTAAAATATTTACTTTCTCCAATAAACATTCCACAAATATCCAAAATATTAAGAAAATTGTATGGTTAGCTTTGTAAACAATGATGAGTGCACTTGGTTAAGTGTGCCTTGAAACCACATATTATTTCTTCGAGCTTAACATGTCATGGTAATTTCCTTGAGCTTTATACATGTAACCACTTGTGGATTTTTAATCAGATATGACAAAATGTTACGACAGAAAGATATTTACCAGCTGGTCCAGTGCTTCCGGTCTGTCCCGTGAGACCCGTTGCTCCAGTTGATCCATGAAGTCCCTGAATACCAGTCGATCCAGTATGACCCGTGGCACCATCGTTTCCTTGCTCACCCTGTGGTCCAGTCATACCCGTAGCACCTGAAATAGAGTGGCGTCCAGTGTAAAATAATCAACATTTAACATGATGATGATTCAATAATGACGATGATTGTCAATTCAAACAGTATGAGTGAATACTTTATAAACATCAAAACTTTATAGATTCTTGTGAATATTAAAATTAGTTCAAAATTCATATGAAACTTATAAATATTGTGCTTAAAGCCACCTTGAAGTCCTGTGGCTCCAGTCGATCCTGACAATCCTGTAGCTCCAGTATTTCCATCAAGACCTCTGATTCCAGTGGCTCCGGTTCTGCCTGGGAATCCAGTAGCTCCTACGTTACCTGTGGCACCTGTTCCTCCAACGGGACCAGAAGCACCAGTGTTTCCTGTTGCTCCATTAAGTCCGGTAGCACCTGTTCACACATAATTACATAGAATCAATGAAAATTTTAAAACATTCAAACCAGCTATAAGATGATCAAAATACCAATCATGATTAATTTGAAATTTCCTAATCATAAAAGATACAGCTACTTGTTGCTTTTAAGCTATGGATATTCCTTCATCATGCCATGCAATTTATCACTCATAAACAGATCTCAATCCCCAGTACCGTTAAACTTACACAGACCAATTGATTACCTTGTTGACCTGTGGCTCCTGTTCTGCCAATAGGCCCGGTTTGTCCAGTCGATCCAGTGGCACCAACAGGTCCCGCCTGTCCTCGTGGTCCCGTCGCTCCTGTTTTTCCGACACCTGTGGCCCCAGTTGCACCTACAGCATTTGAAATATTGACATTTATATTACTCTAAAGAGTAATCGCTGAGAAAAGATAGAATGTACAATTCTCATTTGAAACCAAATATCTGTGATGAAAATAACAATTTCAGGATTATTAGATCAGTAAATGAGATCTGTTAAATTTACAATACGACAGGGCAATTCTAGTGATGGCTTTGAGATTTTTTCAACCCAACTTCATCAACAGCGATCAGATTGAAAAGAATCTTATACCTTGCTGCCCTGTTGCTCCCGTTGATCCAGCGTTACCAGTTGGTCCCGTTGCTCCGACGCCTCCAGAGAGACCAGTTGCACCAGTTGCTCCAGAACCACCAGTGATACCTGTTGCTCCAGTTGATCCAACCCCTCCGGCAACACCTGTAGCTCCAGTTGCTCCAGCAACTCCAGCTGGGCCAGAAGCACCGGTTGCTCCAGTCTTTCCAACAGATCCTGTAACTCCCGTTGCCCCAGCACCACCACTAACACCTGTAGCTCCAGTAGCTCCAACTCCACCAGTTTCACCTGTCGATCCAGTTGCTCCTGCGTTTCCAGCTGATCCTGTTGCACCAGTTGCTCCAACTCCTCCATTGAGGCCGGTTGCACCTGTCGCTCCGGAATCACCAGTAAGCCCTATCGCTCCTGTGGCTCCCACGGCTCCTGCTGGTCCAGATGATCCAGTTGCACCAGTCTGTCCAACGGCTCCAGTAGCTCCAGTTGCTCCAACGCCTCCTGCCAAACCAGTGGCTCCAGTTGAACCAACTTCTCCTGTAAGACCCGTTGCTCCTGTTGCTCCAACTGAGCCAGTGGCTCCAATCGGGCCTGTTGCTCCTGAGTTTCCAGCAACACCGGTTGCACCTGTTGCGCCAGCACCACCAGTCAGACCAGTTGCTCCGGTTGACCCATCTCTTCCGGTCAATCCTGTTGCACCGGTTGCTCCACCTGCTCCAGCAGGACCACTCGACCCAGTTGCTCCAGTCCTACCAGCAAATCCAGTAGATCCTGTCGCTCCAGCTTCTCCTGTAAGCCCAGTGGCTCCAGTTGATCCGATTCCTCCTGTGGCACCACTCGGACCAGTTGCTCCTGTCCTTCCCGCAGATCCTGTTGCTCCAGTTGAACCCAATCCTCCAGTCTGTCCTGTTGCTCCAGTTGCACCAATGCCTCCGGTGAGACCAGTTGATCCAGTTGCTCCAAGGCCTCCAGTCAGACCGGTCGAACCAGTATCACCTGGCTTTCCATCAGACCCCGTTACACCAGTTGCTCCAACACCTCCAGTAAGACCAGTCGATCCTGTGGCTCCTGCAGCACCGCTTGCTCCGGTTGCTCCAGTTCTTCCAGGATATCCAGTAGCTCCTGATGCTCCAGACCCACCTGTCAGACCAGTTGCTCCAGTTGCACCAACTGGTCCAGCTGGCCCAGTGGAACCAGTGGACCCGGTCTGTCCAGCAAGGCCTGTTGCTCCTGTTGCTCCAGAACTACCAGTCAAACCAGTTTCTCCAGTGGCTCCAGAATCTCCTGTGAGACCTGTTGCTCCAGTTGCTCCTGTTCCTCCAGTAAGACCTGTTGATCCCGTTGCTCCAGTGCCTCCGTTAAGACCTGTAGCTCCAGTTGCTCCAGCAACTCCAGCTGGACCAGAAGCACCGGTTGCTCCAGTTCTTCCAACAGTTCCAGTAGCTCCAGTTGCTCCAGCACCGCCACTAACACCTGTAGCTCCAGTAGCTCCAACTCCACCGGTTGCACCAGTAGATCCAATTGCTCCTGGATTTCCAGCCGATCCTGTTGCACCAGTTGCTCCAACTCCTCCAGTAAGACCAGTTGCTCCTGTTGCTCCAGAACCACCAGTGAGACCAGTGGCTCCTGTAGCTCCTGAGCCTCCAGATTGACCAGACGATCCAGTTGCACCTGTTTCTCCAGTTGAACCGGCTGCTCCTGTTGCTCCAGTACCTCCAGTTGAACCGGTTGCTCCTATTCCTCCTGTTGCACCTGTGGGACCTGTTGCTCCTGTGGCTCCAGCACCACCAGTTGAGCCAATGGCTCCTGTTGCTCCCACGCCCCCAGCTGCTCCACTTGCTCCCGTAGCTCCAGTCTCACCAACAGACCCGGTTGCTCCAGTTGCTCCGGAACCTCCACTTTGTCCAGTAGCTCCAGTTGCTCCTATACTTCCAGTTGCACCATTAGGTCCTGTTGCTCCAGTTTGACCAACAGAGCCAGTTGCTCCGGTTGCCCCAAAACCGCCTGTTTGACCAGTTGCTCCAGCAGCACCTGTACTTCCGCTAAGTCCAGTTGCACCAGTAGAACCAATGCCTCCAGTTGAGCCAGTTGCTCCAGTTGCTCCAGAGCTCCCATTAATACCAGCTGCTCCTGTTGCACCAACCCCTCCACTTGCACCAGTAGCTCCAGTTGCTCCAGAACCACCAGACTGACCGGTTGCTCCGGTTGCTCCGGGTCCTCCAGTACTGCCTGTGGAACCTGTAGAACCCATTCCTCCAGTTGCACCAGTGGCTCCAACAGCCCCAGTTTTTCCATCCGAGCCAGTTGCCCCAGTTGCTCCTGGTAGACCAGTTTGTCCAGTGGCTCCAGTTGCTCCAGGACCTCCAGTTTGACCTGTTGCTCCAGTTGCACCATATGCCCCTGAAGACCCAGTTGCTCCTGTTGCACCATCTCCACCAGCTGAACCTTGGGATCCTGTCGCTCCAGTGCTTCCCGTGGAGCCGCTTGCACCAGTTGCTCCAGTAGATCCAGCTGTACCACTGGCTCCAGCTTCACCAGTTGCTCCTGTTGCTCCAGCTACTCCAGTGGCTCCCATTTCTCCTGTTGCTCCAGTGGCCCCAGTCGCTCCGGTAGCTCCTGTGGCTCCCGTGTCTCCAGGAAATCCGGTAGAACCAATTGCTCCTGTTGCTCCAGTTGCCCCATTAGCTCCAGTTGCTCCTGTTGCTCCGGTTGCTCCAGTATCACCTGGTAAGCCACTTGCTCCAGTGGCGCCAGTGCTTCCAGCAGTCCCGTTTGTTCCAGCTGGTCCAGTTGCACCAGTTGATCCGGGTTGACCAGTTTCTCCTGCAGAATATAAAATGTCAGTTATTGTTTTGATTGTAAGGTTTGCCTAATGGTGACAATATGATAAGAAAGATAATTTGCATATGCCGTAGTTCTTTATATGGTACGGTTAGTCTTGTTGCTCAGCGCATATTAAAACGTGCTTGATTTAGATATAAATTTCTATCCGTTTCTTCGTTGTTGCTTTGAATCTTTTTAGCCAATGGGGTTATGATTTCATACGTTAAGAAATGCATCGTTGCTAACTTTTATATTTTGTGAATTTTACCTGTTGCGCCAGTCGCCCCAGTCATACCAGTGGCTCCGTTTGCTCCAGTTGCTCCCGTTGCACCAGTGGCTCCAGTTGCTCCAGTGGCACCGGTTGCTCCTGGAAGTCCAGTTCCACCTGTAGATCCGGTTCCTCCCTGAGCGCCACTTGCACCAGTGGCTCCAGTTCCTCCAGTGGAACCTGTTGCTCCCGCTGCACCAGTGGACCCTGTGGCTCCTGTTGCACCAGGGATTCCAGTTGCTCCAGTTGCTCCATCTGCACCTGTTGCTCCAGTTGCTCCCGTGGCTCCGGTGGCTCCAGTTGCACCGGGCAAACCAGTTGCACCAATTCCTCCTGTTGCTCCAGTTGCACCTGTTGAACCTGAGGCTCCTATCGTACCGGTCGCTCCCATAACACCAGTGGCTCCCGTTGCACCGATCGATCCGGTTGCTCCACTTGCTCCTGTTGCACCAGTGGCTCCTGTTGCTCCAGTGGCGCCTGTTGCACCAGGCAATCCAGTGGCTCCAGTGGCTCCTGTCGATCCTGTAGAACCAGTTGAGCCAGTGGCCCCAGTTGCACCTGTAGACCCAGTTGCTCCAGTGGCTCCTGTCGAACCTGTTGCCCCAGTTGAGCCAGAGGCCCCAGTTGATCCCGTTGCACCGGTAGCACCATCAGCTCCAGTGGCTCCGTTTGGACCTGTTGCTCCGGTTGCACCGGTGGCACCAGTTGATCCGGTAGCACCACCTCCGTTTTCGAGATTGGAATTAGTTGTTCCTCTTGTTATTGCTACAAACCACATTGGTCCACTTACGTTGCGTGTGCTTAATACAAGAAATATTCATTGTAAAGCCGAGTCACTGCGCGAATAAAATCCATAACATGAAACTCGATGGCCATGAATGCAATCCAAAATTAAAACAATCATTATGATTCAATGGCTCAAGACCACTTTGGTCTTCTAAATAATTAAAGACATTTGATATTATATCTATCTTATCTAAATATGGACAACATTAGGCCTAAGAAGCCACCAAATGTCGAATTCTGCTGAATGATACTTACGAGTCGGTTGTGTTGCTGGAGTTGTGATACAGGTTGCTGCAGCCTGGACTCGACTTCTAACCGTGTCAATTGCACTGTAGTCTGGGGCGACAAAGTAGTTCAGGTCTTTCTATAAACCACAAGAGTAAAATGCATGCAAATTATCTTTAGGTATACGGGTAGAAGTAATAATGTGCAACGTTAATAGTAAAGGGACATTTGAAAGACGAGATATAGATATAAAATACAAAAATTGATGTGCTTTGTTTTTTAACTATGTAATGTGTTGCTAATCTCACTCTGTTGTTTAAACACGGGGTAATATTCTTCTGCAATTTTTGTTTGCATTATCTTTTTCTCTCTTTTGTGTAAAAAGTGAAAACACATGTCAGGAGACTATCGACTAGGCCCTACTATTCAACTTGAATCTTATATATAGATATTTCAATTTTTAGGCCTCTATGGACCTGCCTTCGGGCAGAGAACTCATCATCATCATCAGGCCTCTATGTATGAGTCAAGACACTTATTATAGCGCCTTTCAATTACATGAAAACAAGCATGTTCACAGGAACATATGTAAAATCTTGTACCTTATTTGGCGGAGATGAAAGCAGTTTCAATGTGTCCTCGTTCACTAGGTTTGTCACTCCGATTGCATACGTAGTGATTCCCTGAGCGTGGGCTGCATCTATTTCTGGTGGAACTGCGCTTGGGTTAGTCGGCATTCCGTCAGTTATGACGATAGCAGTGTTGTTGACAAACGGTCTGTCTCCATCAGCACCGAATACCTGAGTGCGCATCATGCGAATACCACCTGCGGTGTCGGTCTGACCTCCAGGGTAAGGAAGATTGTAAATGGCGTTCACGAGTTCAGCCTTGTTAGCATATCTATACATAGAAAACGGTTCAACGACAACACTGATAATACCTCATATAAAGTATGATGAATTAATATGTGCGCGGCTTCACAAAGAGTTCCAAAATAAGAATCAAATATAAATATTTATGAAAACCATAAGAATCAATTTTTTGTCACTAAGAAAATCCATCAGGGATAATCTATGATTTTCTAAGCCAGCAGAATGTTACGTACTTCTTAAGATCCCAACCGAGTGTAGCGTTGGTGGCGAAAATGACAAGGCCGACTCTGGTGGAGGTGAGCCCGATGTCCATATCCTTAACGAAGTCTCCAATAAACTTAAGGTTGAATTTCCAGTTATCGCAGGTCACATCTTTGCTGTACACGAATTTTGGATCATTGTCACAGATGCTTCCGGATCCGTCGACTACGAAAACCAGATCCATTGCGCTGCTGATACAGTCTGGAAATATTCAAAACCAAGTATTTATTAAAACACGTTTTCTTAAGCTTTTAAAAACTGGAAAGGTCTTTTAATTGAATATACAACAGTTGGTAAGTACCTTTTTCTCAAATGGTTTTCGATTCACAGTTGCGTTCAACGAAGAATCAAATCATTTATTGTTAACACTAATACATGCAGATTATACCGGTTTTTTTCTTTTCAATTCTCACTACTGTTAGAGTTTCTTTCATCCAATAATAAGATTCACAAATGAGAAGAAATTACTGTTAACTGTAAACGATTTGTATACACACCATTGTTGCTGCTAATTTAACTATTCTCTCGTTTCAATATTTTTGCCAAACATTACAATCAGTCAATAAAAATTTTCGCATTAAAACGAAACACGTTTCTAAAATGATTCGGTTAATATTTCACTGAAAGGTACAATAGGCTCGCTTTAGAATAATCTATCGATATATTATATACCTGCAACTGGAAACGGAGACGCTGTGCTTCGACTATATGTCGTCACGGTTGTACTGCTCATTGTTGTGCTGGTGACTGTCGTAGATGTTGTTGGAAGAGGACTAGTGCTTGCACTGGTGCTAGTGGTGGCAGTTGTCGTTGTTAATGGCAGAGTTGATGGAGTAACCGTTGACGTCGGTGTGGTAATGCACGTTGCAGCACTCTGGACCGAGTCTCTAATTGTTCCGATTGCGCTGTAGTCAGTTGCCATGAAGTAGTTAAGATTTTTCTAAAAAAAGCAACGTATAACTTTTGGTTTGTCGTTTTCACAGATGCAATTGTTATTGCTAAAGAAACCAATGTACACATTAGGTTATCGATACTTTTACAAAAACGAATTTTATTTTGGAAGGTAGTAGTTAGGTGCAACTTTCTAAAATACAAAACAAACTTTAATTGATGACTCCTAATGTATAATATAGTTTTGTAGTTACCATGTGAGGTGCAGATGAAAGTAGTTTCAAGGTGTCTTCATTTATTAGGTTGGTGACCCCGACTACGTAAGTGGTGATTCCCTGAGAATGGACTGCACTGATCTCCGGTGGAACGGCACTTGGTTCAGTTGGTAATCCGTCAGTTATGATGATAGCCGTGTTGTTGACATACGGTCTGTCTCCATCCACACCGAACACCTGAGTACGCATCAGACGAAGACCATCTGCTGTGTTGGTCTGACCTCCAGGGTAGGGAAGGTTACGAATGGCACTCATGAGTTCAGCCTTGTTCGTATACCTAAAATCAAGTACGAAATTTACCCACGATAATGATTTTTATAAATAATCTTATTGAGAGTGTTTTAGAGCCTCTTGAAGAACAATCTGAGCTGTTAAACTCTTCTAATATCAGAAGTCGTCGATGCTATCGATATAATGTGTACCTGTTAGGAGAAACGGAAACGATGGATATTTTAGGTTTAAAAATAAAAAGTTATTACCAAAAATTATTCTCACTTTTTAAGGTCCCATCCAAGAACACCTGTTGTGGCGAAAGTCACAAGACCGATCCTGGTGGAGGTAAGTCCGATTTCCATGTCATTAACGAAATCTTCCATGAACTTGAGATTAAATTTCCAGTTGTCGCAGGTTACATCTTTTCCGTACACGAATTTAGGATCGTTGTCACAGATGCTTCCAGAACCATCAACCAGAAAAACGAGGTCCAGGGCTTGAGCGATACAATCTAAGCAAATAAGACACCAACATACAATCAATATGCTTTGACTACTTTCTACTTTAAATCGAGGTTCGAAATCCAACATTTGAAATTCATGGAACTATATTGCCTGTGATTTGAAAGTGTCTGGTGTTACGATGAACAAATATGAGTTATACGTATGTATCAAGCGCCTTTCAGTACCTCATAGAAGCGATGCATACATTTCTCTCTAAACAGTCTATAGAAATTATTTTTAAGGTCTGTAGAAATTGCATCAGAAAGGCAGAAATTCTTTACATTACCTTTACCTGTTGACGGCGACCCGGTACTTCCGTTCGCAGACGAGGTTGGCAGAGGCACAGGCGACGTCGTGGTTATAGGAAAGGTACTTGCACTTGAGCTGCTGGTTGATGGGATAGTGGAAGTGACAGCTGCAGGGGCAGCTGAAGAGACAGTTGAAGGGGCAGTGATAGCAACCGTGGATGGGATAGCTGAAGAAACAGTGGAGGGGATAGTTGAAGGTACAGTTGAGGGGACAGTTGAGGGGACAGTTGAAGGGACAGTTGAAGGGACAGCTGAAGGGACAGCTGAAGGGACAGTTGAAGACATAGTCGAAGGTGCAGTGGAAGGCACAGTTGATGGAGTATTTGTCGTCGTTGGCGTTGTAACACAAGTGGCTGCACTCTGAACGGAGTTTCTTATTGTTCCGATTGAACTGTAGTCAGTTGCCGTGAAGTAGTTTAGGTTTTTCTGAATATTTATCAAATAAAACTTATTAAATAATCGGCAAAAGCTTAAACAATGAGAAAAGCGTTAAATAGATGATAAAAAAGATAAGAAAGGTAAAATTACGAGTTTTCAGTATTTTAGCTGTGGAAACCATATTACTACATAACAAAATATCGATATCACGAGAAAATTTAACAGTGTATTGGACAGTGTCATTTGATGTTTCGAATTAAAAATGTTGCATACGGTGAACTTAAAATCTGTATGGAAATTGAACGCCAACTTCAATACATTATAATATAGCCTTTGTTAAAATTTATTTACTCAATTCTTCACTGTAAATGTATCACACCCAATTGAAATAGTTTTGCACCTGTTGCGGAGCAGACGACAGTAGTTTCAAGGTGTCTTCATTTATTAGGTTGGTGACCCCGACTACGTAAGTGGTGATTCCCTGAGAATGAACTGCACTGATCTCCGGTGGAACGGTGCTTGGTTCAGTTGGTAATCCGTCAGTTATGATGATAGCCGTGTTGTTGACATACGGTCTGTCTCCATCCACACCGAACACCTGAGTACGCATCAGACGAAGACCATCTGCTGTGTTGGTCTGACCTCCAGGATAGGGAAGGTTACGAATTGCACTCATGAGTTCAGCCTTGTTCGTATACCTAAAACCAAGTACGAAATATATCCCACGATAATGATTATTATTAATAATCTTATTGTTCCAGAGTCTCTTGAAGAACAAGCTGAGCTGTTAAACTCTTCTAATATAAGAAGTCGTCGATGCTATCGATATAATGTGTACCTGTAAGGGGAAACGAAGACGATGGATATTTTATGTTTTTAAAAATAAATGAGTTATTACCAAAAATTATTCTCACTTTTTAAGGTCCCATCCAAGAACACCTGTTGTGGCAAAAGTCACAAGACCGACTCTGGTGGAGGCAAGTCCGATTTCCATGTCATTAACGAAATCTTCCATGAACTTGAGATTAAATTTCCAGTTGTCGCAGGTTACATCTTTGCCGTAGACGAATTTAGGATCGTTGTCACAGATGCTTCCAGAACCATCAACCAGAAAAACGAGGTCCAGGGCTTGAGCAACGCAATCTAAGCGAACAGAACAGCGGCAATTATTATGCTTGGAAAACTGTACTCTTAGATTAGGTACTAATTTAAATCAAGGTTAAGAGTCCAACCGTCGACTACGGAGACCAAATCCAAAGCAATTTGTGACAATGCACTTGTGACACAGTATGATAATTAGTAGCAACAAAAACAGGATCACAACAGTTTCTGTTGAAAAGTTATAATTTTGTAAATTGCGCTAAGAAGGGTTTATTTCTCATGGGATTCGTTTAACATAACGATAGTTGCAAGACTTACCAACTAGCTCAGCAGGTGAAACTGCTGCTTTTGATGTGGTGCCGAAGACTGTTGGAGGTAAATTCGGTTCTGTTGTAGTTGTAGGTGGTAAGGGGTTGTAGGCATACGTGCATGCTTTGTTTTTAAGTGCATCAAGAACTGTTCCGATCAGTTTACATTCAGGCACCATGAAGTACTCGGAATTTTTCTACACAAAAACCATATCTCAAGAATTATGTAAATATTAGCATTTGACTAATTTGTGTTGAAAAGAATCAACCCTGGCTTGCATCAAAACATTTAATTTACGGCTTATTGTAATTCTGAAAATTAAACGAATGAAAATCGAAATATTTACGTTTGGATGAAAGTTGGTTTTTAGTTGAAGCCTGACACAGATAAAAACGCTGTCTACATGCAGAAAACTTAAGTAAGAACCTGTTGTGGTTGGGATGAGAGATTTCTTAGTGTTGCTTCGCCGACTTGGTCGGTGACTCCGACGGCGTAAGTGGCAATTCCAGAGTCGTGGGCGGCAGTGATTTCCGGCCTAACTGCATATGGGTGTATTGCGATTCCGTCGGTGATGATGATTGCTATATTGCTGACATTTGGTCGGTCTCCTTCGATGTTGAATACCCGAGTTCTCATCAGGTAAAGGCCAGCAGCCGTGTTCCTCTTTCCTCCGGGATATGGAAGACGGGGAATGGCTTCCAACAGAGACTCCTTGTCTGTGTACCTAAATGAACCACAAAACTTTGATGAGTTGATCAACAACAACAATAATCAACAATATCACAATGTAGAGGTCATGCTATCGTTGGCTTGGTATTGTTTAAGAAAAGACGTTGAAGTAGAATATCAAATTTACATTTGCAAACAAGACGAGTGTAATCGCCAGTTGCAAATCCAGGAAGGCAGGACGATGAAGGAGTAGGTAACGCCATTCTAGATAGTTTTCCCATTCTTCTTTTTATCCCTCTCTCCGCTCCAATCCCAAACACCACCCGCCGTAGCTGCCACGCTGTCTCCCTGCCTGACTTTTGGATCTTGACCTGGAACCGAACCCTTTTTGTGTAAAGATTTTGTTCTAACTGAGCGCCTGTGAATAAGCTGGTCCCGTGACGTGGCTTTCATTGGGCGCTGTATAAATTTTGGGATTACGATTATGTACGATTGAGCCCACTTATATTCAGATCTTTAAGTTCGGTAAGAGAGTCAGGTAGTCAGTAAGCAACTTAAAGACCAAGTTAAAACTCAAAATCTAAAGCCTTACCTGTTGAGGTTCCAGACGACGTGGGCCTCGGTTGCGAAAATGACCAATCCCACCCTCGACGTCGTCAGACTAATGCTGAGATCGCCGACAAAATCGCGAATGAACTTGAGAAAGAAGTTCCAGTTGTCACAGGTCTTGTCTGTTCCGTTTCGAAATTCCGGATCGTTGTCACAGATGCTTCCAGAACCGTCAACCACGAAAACCAGATCCATCGTAGCATTTCTGCAATCTAAACATTTCACAGCCTTTTTTGTATAATAGTTTTTGAACAGAATTTTGCTCGTATCGTTCAAGAGCGCTTCATTATTATTTTTATTTTTGCATTTATTAGGTGCCACTATCTAACGACTGAGCATCAATCGATGGCGCCGAGCAATTGCGAATAAAGAACTTGGTCAAGGTCCCCACAGAGTAACCGTCTCGAAGGAGACTCGAACCCGTACTTCTGCCTTACACGCCGAGCCCTCTATCCAATATGCTACCGTGCCTCAGAAAATAGAATATATGGCAAAGGACAACACGTCTGATCTAAATCTTGTAATCTATCAAGTCGAGTTACAATTTTCATTTATTTCCGCTGTCATTTATAAATAATCATAATAAAGTTATTTAATTTCCGTTACTTTTGTCGCCCTAATATGTTTGAAATACTTGCACTTTAGTGAATGAAAATATTGGCGTATTTACGTGTGTTTCTTCACAAAGGGGATGATTTAGATTAAAAGCAAAATAAATGAAAAGAGCATTTTCTTACATCTAGACGGTGCACTCTGCGTCTCGACTAGAAAAGACGAATGGATCACCAGTAGGAGCGATCCGATTAACTGCCAACGCCTCATCTTCTCTCTACTATCAACAAAGTATGGTACATATATATCAATAACTCAAGCAAAAGACTTAATTAATTATATCACGGACTGTGATGGCCGTTTAGGACTATTTAGTTTACCATTGCTCTGACGCTACGCTTAAGGGTTATGTAATATTGATTTGCAAGAAAACAAATCGATTTATTTTAACATTTAACGTAAGCAGGCAGATTTATTTTTATTGAATCGTAACAATGTATCATGACAAGATCATTGTATTTGTACAAATTTAAAAATCGGATTCCTTCAGCAGCTCGATAATACTGTTTGAGAAAACAGAGTCAAGAGTGATCGCCAAGAGAAATATTTGGTTGCAGTTAGGATCCGATCACTGCTGTTTTGTACAGATTCACGATCCAATATCCAGAAAACAAGCGCTAGGTTACTCTAAATTTTCTACTTGTTTTTCGTAGTCTATTAACTCTTCTATTAGCCAGTTTAATTGCAGTTTGCCAGGGCAAAGAGTGCAGCTCTCTTAGTGAAGTTTGTAAAAGTGCGAAAGACGTTAATATTTCCATAAATTCATAGAATATTAATCGATCGAGAAATTGGTGGCATTGACCGTTTTAGGATGCACACTGGTGATATTGATCTAGCATTTATGATCAACAAATCAATAAATTTACTCCTTTAATTGCACAAAAATATTTTTAATTTTATGCAGATTAGCATTGAATGTTTTCTTACCAGCAGTCAGACTTGACTTTGTAGTTGAATCTTATGTTTTTTTGATTATTTCTTATTCCGTTCTTGCAAATGATTTTCAGTTCCAACTTTGTGTTAAGTATACCGACTTCTTTTTGGTTCGTGTACTCCTGTGACTATATCGAAATCGTAACTGCCGCTCCTTTGCTATTGCAACGCTGACTCGAGGTTTCTATCGTTTGTACGATCAACCGAACACTCTTTTTATACTCTACACAAAAGCCTTTAGCCCACGAACAGCACGCTTGGTTGAACGCCTGCGTGACGGCGTGCCTATGGCGCACCGGGGGCGGTTACGTGGTATACCGTACCTTTGAAGAAAGATCCTTTGACGTCACTATCACAACAACAATAGCGATCATCTTGGTATGATGACCAATTCGCATTTCCGTCCAAAGCAAACGACGTGGGTTTCTTTGTTATCATTGGTTTGTCACATAAAATAGCCTTTCCGAAGAACCTACGAGAATTTTTGTTGAGCTAATGGATTAGTCGTTGGTGGCTGCGCATCAGTGTTTCCGGTCATTCAGAAAAAATGGTGGGCCCAAGTCTTACGTCATGTCTGGATGCACCTACAATGAGCTATTTTAAGAGTCAGAAGACAAACATACATACATAATACAACGATGTGGCGGAAAAAAGACAAATGACGCATTTAGGATTAAGTCTAGAACTAAGAAACTTGTGAGTAAGCAGTTCCATTCTGGCCTGCCCGCACAATTATTCCACATTCAGATGTTCTGAAAAACCAGTATCTAGCTAAGAATAGCCCGTGTTTGTTTAATGTACCATCATAATCATTTGTGGTATTATGCTCCTCTCTGGAACGTTGCCGTTTCCATCACGTCCAACCAGCCGTCTCTATTCTGTGCTCAACTCCAGACCGTATGTAATCGTAATCGTAATCTCGATATTTCTACAGCGCCCAACGAAAGCAAAGTCGCCGGAACCAGCTTATTCACAGGCCCTCAGTCCAAACAAAATCGACAGGCAAAAGGGTTCGCTACCATATCAAGATCCAGAAGTCAAGCAGTCAGACAGTCGAACGGCTACGGTGGATAGTGTTTGAAATTGAAACGAGAAGAGAGGTAAGAGGAAGAGGAAGAATCAGGAGATAAGATAAGAGGATAAGATTTTTGGAAAAGATTTTTGTATGGCGAGGGCGTCCGAGAGGTCTCTTCTGGCCTCTCGTAGGGCCGAAAATGATTGCTCACAAGGTTCTGGTCACCTTCGCAGCGCGCGATGTGTTCAAACAGCAGGAGCCTCCTTGTTTGAATCATCTCCGACACTGGGAAGTGCATCGTGCGGTGATAGATTTCTGTACTGATGAAACGCGATGTGTAGAGAATGCGTAGTATCTTCCTGCGGCACCACATAACATAATATAACATAAATGAAGATTTATAAAGCGCAACTTCATGAACAAACTCATCAGTAGCGCTCCAAACCAGTCATAAAAGTAAGTATATTCTTTTTTAATCAATGAAATCTCACATCGGTGTACACGTATTTAATCTAATAAACTAATAGACAATGTAACTTTTTAAAAACTTATTAAGAGTACTACATCCTAATAATAACTGATTTAAGCATTAAACTATCAGCTGGAGGGATCATACGGTCGTGGGCACAGGCCGTAAAGAATAACAGAGGTTCTGATTGACGGAAGTAGCTGTTGCAAGACATGGTTTGGGTCATTCAAAATTTCTTTAAAGAGACAAGCGTCGGCCAAGCCACAGAGTTCATCGAACGTAGGGAAGTCCCTAGGAAGATAGTGGAAGAGCATAAGTCTCAGAATCACAGCCTGGAGTCGATCCCTAGCCTGTGCTTCAGCATAGCTCCACCACGCGTGGAGGCGTACAGCATTCAAGCCAGTGTTGCCGCGGTCAAACAGAACAGATTTCAAGCGCTTGCGGAACAAAGAAGGTGACAGGCTGATTAACTCAGTTCTAGTTTTGTAAGGAAGGTTGTTACAGGATGCTGGACCAACGAAAGCAAAGCTTCTATGCTGGGTAGTAGAGGCCGAGCCCGAGGGACGACAAGAGCTCCGTGAGCAGCCGAAAGGAGGGAGCTACGATCAGGAATAGATGAGGCAGAGGTACAAGAGGACCACCCCCTGGAAGGCGTCAAGCATCGTGTCCAGATCCATGGTAGGCGACCATTATGGTAACAGCGCTATAGAAGTCTTTAGATTAGATTCTGCTCCATACAGTAGGACTGGAAGTATATATGCCTAGAACTGACGGAGTCTCCTGTCAAGCTAGATATTTGTGCTCATTATTTCTCTTTGTAGGCCGCTCATACAATCTCGGGCAATGGCTATGCTCGCAGACTTCAGGCCCACTGCCATCTGCCTCAACATGGGAACCCATGTAGGGAAACCCATGAACTAGCTCCGCCTAGTTTCCCGTCACCCGTACATATTTCAATATTGAGTATTGGTCCACTGTAGTCTGGATTTAAGGTACCCGTTTACTTACATGTACATACAATGTATGTGTTCGCATATATTTATTGTATATGTCTACAGACTGCTTGTAAGTTTTTCCTGAAAACTGTTCTCTTTCGTCAAGTTGGGATGGGAACTGTTCTGAGTAGAAGTCTTGAAGTTATGACATATAAAACGAAGGAATTATTCAATAAACAATGAATGGATGGATGAATGGAGCGATGGAGTAATAGATCAATGGTTAAATGTATTGATGGATGGATAGATGGTTGAATGCATGGATGAATGAACGTATGTACGAATGAATGCATAAATATTTTACGGAAACACAATCACAGAAATAGATGAATAGTGACAGTTTGAACATAGGTCGAATGAATTAGGCGCCTCTGAATAGTTGTTATTTAAGAGAACGTAATGTATTGGAAATGTAATGCACTTAAATACACTTTAATAAAATAAAATACAAATTAGAAGCCAATATATGGCATCTATCTTATAGTACACAAGGTACTACATTTAAATCAGCCGACCTATCTACTGTCCATGCTCATCCCAACAATAGTAGACCAATGTCACCCGATCAATAGACACTCTGACTCTTGCTGTGCTCTATACCCGGACAGTGTTGGGCTCTGGGGTCCTCTCGGTGGCTGGTCCAAAGCTTTGGAATTCACTGCCAAGTGCTGATCGTTCTGCCGTTTCTTTGATGGCATTCAGGTCCAAACTTAAGAAACATCTCTTCCAACTTGCTTTCCAACCGTAGACTGGCTTCTGGTTTCTCTGATCTATCGGAATTCGACCTGGCTTCTCCAACAGTTTATGATTTTTGACTGCGATTTTGACTTGAAATGATCATCGATTGATTCCTTAGGCATTATGACAACGGCGCTATAGAAGTCTTTAGATTAGATTAGATTTGAAAGGCCTACAGCTTCATAGGCCTTGTAAGGCAATGGAAAGAAACTGATAGACGTTTTTGAACGCAACTACGAGTAAGACACACGTAAGATAACCGCGAAGTCTTCGAACTCAATAGTTTTGTCAATTCATAGGTAATCGAGAGCACAAAGGTGATGGTAAATTGTAAAAATTGTAAATTGTACACGTTTTTCTATAGCGGCCATATGGCCTCCACCGGCGCGCGGGTGAGATCCTTAACCACCGCTACACTCCATTTAAGGTCCCCGCGCACGGACCGTACTAGCCGGAGATTCAAATCTCTGAAATAAGCCACGACCGGGACGCGAACCTGGGATCCTCACACACCGAGGCTTCCTTGGCGTACGCGCTTACTGATGTAGCTAACTAGGCCAGTTCAGTGAGTTTGCAGGACCTCTCGGCTTATGCATAAATATATAGATGTAGCAGCAATCCCAACAACAGACCAACATTCTCTTGAATGTTATCTGAAATTCGAATCACGATTGCAGAAGTGATAGGCAAGTATTTTCATCAAATGCCATCTCTCTTTCCCCAGCCATTCAAAGTCTTCAGGGGCACGTGTTGTTTTATTGGGTAGCGGTTTGAGCTGTCAATCCAGTGGTCGAAAGTTTAAATTCCCGCCAGGACTGAACGATATTCCATAATTTCTGTTTCATCTGCTCATCCTAGCGAACTTAGCCACAAAATGTGTACACTGATTGTGTGTCTTACCAGTTTAAGTTCGAAAACGAGTCGATAACACAATTTCAAGTCGACCTTTCCCTTTATTTTTGACGAGGTTTATCTCCTGTGTTAAAGATTTTAAATTAAGTTTAATACAGGGAAATCAGGTAGGAGAGACTGAGAGGAAATCAATCTGAAGAACCTTCAAGTTTTTTTACACATATGAAATGCAATTTGGTTTTTAACAAGACGTTGAACGCGCTACACAATTTTGCGACTCACAACTTAATTGACTATAACTTACCTGAAAGAGGCAGCAATGTGTGCTTGTGACCGAAAATCAGTAAAACATTTTATACGGTAGACCAATATAAATTGTATTCCATTCGGTTAAAGTCTGGCTGTCCTTCGTGTGTACTGACATTCTGATTAGTTGGTACGGTAAACTGTTAGTACATCCGTAGGCTGGGTTAATTCAAAATTATTTGCAGTAGGATGGTGTGCGGCAAGGAGTTCCATTTCGCCCTCGGTGTTTAATGTCTTTGTGAATAAATTCATTGCAAGACAAACAGGTTTGGGCTGTTGTATCAACAAGTCTTGGATTGGCTGTACAAGGGTTGCCACTGATATTATCTTGTTATGGGTGATGGAAGTTGAACTTCAAGTCCTTCATGATAAAAAGCGCAGATGTTACCAACCAATTTTTTAAAAATTTGTCTGTGCCAAATCTTATTGCCAGCCATTTGGGCCACGGTACAAGGCCTTTCTGTCTGCTTAATGTTTTTGCCAAACTAGGTGTCGTGGTGATATCTAAGGCGTTATTTCTTGTGCTAGTAAAAAGTTAATATGTGACGTAGTCTGCATAATGCGCAATTTCTGTGCTGGCAGTAATAATATTTTCAATAACACTTTTGGCTTATTGGAAATAATGCAGCAGGCCTTTAGTCTCCTAATGTTTTAATACACAACTGATGAATCTCAATGTGTTGGAGCATTCCGTACCTTGAAGTATTTGGATATGTTTCAAGTGAGAAAGTAACAGTCTCCACTGCAGATCAGGCCACTATGGACTTCATGTCCATGAGATATGTTGCTATGCTAAAATTGTTTAAGTAATGTTAAATTCATACAGTATATATCTTAAGATGCGTGTGTTTATTACAGTCACGAGATTGGGTCCATCTTCTAGTCAACTGAATTTGTCCATGACAAAGATAATAATTATGTATTGGAATGCAAAAAGAACTGTCATCTCGCAAAACAGCAAGTGTATCACAGTGTTTTGAATTTAAGCTTTGGTTTTCTGCCTTGCAAGAAATAAAGCATAACACCGAAAATATATTTTAAAAGAACGAATTTATTGACCTTAAATGCATCAAGACGAATACATTTACGAATATAGGCTGACACTCGAAGTATGAAAAAAATAAAATATGAGTAAAAATATGCTACAATAACAATAGAATAATAACAATAACAAGAGTAATACATTAATCATTTCACATGCCAGAGATCTAATTTTTATTCCTAACAATTTTTTATTCTAAAAACCAATTTTATTACCTTGCTTAACCATTAAAGCAAATACTAATCGCCAACAATGGTATTAGTAGTAGTTGAAATCAGCGCTACATTCTAATGCTGCAAACTAGCCACAAATCCGCCAAATATGACATATTTCTCAATTTCAAACCTTGAACATTTCACCTCTATGTAATACTTTAGTTACAGGATATACCACATAAAGATTCAATGGAAATATATATCTTCTAAAGTAATACATTCGAGATCTGCGTAAATAAATAGAACAAATAAATAAAATGAACTGTTTTAAAAAGCACAGATTGAACAGCAGCACAAATAATATGAACTGTTTTAAAAAGTACAGATTAGCATGAAACACATTTTATCACAAATTGGAATTTTATCATAAACATATTGCTTCCGATAAAACGCATATTGCACAATTCAAATTCTAATGATTTTTCACAATTGCGCAGTAGCACACTGCAAAAATGATTCTAGCTCAACCAACCTTAAATATAACTGCACAAAAAGCGGACTCTACCCGAGAGTTAACATTTGACCAAGTGGGCATTATGAATAGGAAATAATCTAGGAACAACAAACTATGTTGGAAAATTAGTCCACTGGAACAATTCAGGCATTTATGAGAAATGCTGAAGAGATACTGTATTGGTAAATTAATCCTTGGGAATGGGAGCATTCAATCGTTTATAAGGATCGACGAACATTTATTGCCATGGAAACGAACAGCATAAATAACATGTTTCATCTTAAATTTAAATAATTATTGACCAACAGAAACACAACAAAATATCTATAGCTCATCTAAAAAGCTATGATAAATAACAACATCATTTCAAGGCTAGCTATCGCGCAGTTACAAATAGTAGGCTATTGAGCTGAAATACTTGCAAGACTTTATGGTTTATAAACTCTAGCACATTTAAATTAAGTTGAAATTTGGCAAGCATGCAGTTTCAGCACCTTTGTAGACCGATCAATTTATGGACTGAATAACACCATTGAATTCGTCCGGATGAGAGGCCTCGGAACGGTCTGGATCGAAGTCGTCGTCGTTGTCATCTCTGGTCTCGGTTTCCATGGATACATGTCGTCGCTTCCGGATGTGACGTACTGTGAGTGCTACGGCAACGGCAACAAGACCGGTTACTGTGGCAGCCATGGCAGCGACGAGACCGATGGAAGGACCGCCAGATGATGATGAACCCGTTTTACCACCTGACTCAGCTTCATCGGAAACCAGAGGAGCCGCGGCTGTAAAGCAAACATGGTAAACACAACGTTAATACCAATGCATACAAACAAGATTTTCTTATAGATCAACTACAGTGTTTGTCAGAAGTTCCTCTCATAAATTTAAATACCATTTATTTAGCTTAGAAAATGGAGTCACATAATAACGAAAATTGTTCTGTCATCAGTGGCAAACTAAGCCGAGCGGCGCCAAGCTGTTATCATAGTCAAAACATTTGCAAAATATCCCACAGCCACTTGCCATGTGGATGCGTGCCGACCTATTTGATTCATGCATCTTGTACGCCTTTACAGTTCACACCATTGCCAGATATGACCCGAATTATTTCTCAAAGCTCGATTCTCTTCTCTGATTCATTCACTCGGCAATGGTGGTCAGGCTCATTTTAATAGCGCCCTGAACAGCATCAAAAGTCTTGGCTCTGAATCAAGGCTCTTATATAAAAGAAACTGGACGTCATAAGGCATTCGTCAGCCTAGAATGATAAAGATAAGTAGATGCAATCAACATTCCGAGTTTACTTGCCTGGTGGAGCCGAGTCTTTCTCCGTAATGCAGTAGTACGAACCATAAACGTTGATACAAGTTAAACCACTCGCGCATGGTTTACTCAAACATTCATCAACGTCTGAAAACAATTAACATTCATAACATAAAAATTTTTGTCAGCAATACCAATAACTAAAAATGACGAACCGATAACTAAAAGATGACTAAAGCAAGTGATGAAGCGTGGCTAAGCACACTCTTAGATAAAGCAAAATGACCTATACCCAAATAAAAGAAACGTATGATGAAAACAACGAGTCATAGAAATCGTCTAAGAATTGGCTTTTAAGAAGATAAATAAACCTAGTGTTTCGTTCGAAACATTTACAATTAACTAGGATTTACGTCCCTATTAGTTCAAATAAAGTGCGATTATAAAAGGAATATATATTTCCAGGCCAGATCGTACCTTCACATGTTCTTCCATCCGGAGACAGCTTAAACCCGTTTCTACACGAACACGAATGGCTACCGTCCGTATTATTACAGATCTGCGAACAGCCTCCGTTGTTCATGGCACATTCATCAACATCTGTAAGGAAATTCACACGATTATCATTATGTTATCGTTTAAACTACGCGTATCGACACAGCACCTTACAAGAATTTCTTAACTTTTCCATTAATGTGTTACTAATGCGAACGTTTCCTCTTCTGAGGACAAAGCCTATTCATTACAATGCTTAATGAAAAAATCGAATAAACTGAAGCTTAAAGAAAAAAGTTACAGTAAAAAATTAAATCTAAAATTAAATAAAAATAAAAACGAATGAACAAACAATAGAATTGTAAATTATCTCACCAATGCACTGAGTTCCGTTTACAGGCAGAATATCGCACTCATCCAGAGGACAGAAACATTGATAACCTCCAAATTCTGTATGTCTGCAGTAAAGTTCTAAAACAAAGAATAATTTTCATCATGAAATTGGCAGAAGACATGCAACACTTACCTCATGCAAATAATGACTGGAATAACTGAATTTGAATTTAACAACAAAGAATCTATTATCAAAAGCACTTTTAAGACGACATATATAAGTTAATATTTCTCTTGCAGTTTAGAGAAAACCAGAACTTTTCTTTAACGAGTGAGACATTTTTTGTTTGATTTTGAAGTTAATAGCTTCTTAGCTGTTCTTCATAACCTAGTGGAACTTACCAAGAGTTGGTCGACATATTTCCTCCGAAATCGAATTGATGATGGTATCAAGACCTGTGCCGAAGTCCATGGCCGTCCACCACTGATGGTATTCTAAATGAGGGTGCGAGGCAATCATCTTCAGTTCGTACTTGTTTATCTTGCTTGTCAAACCGATGGAGTAAAGTGATATTCCTGCACGATGAGCAAGGCTTGCTTCCGACAGAGCTTGACTGGCGTAGATGGTTGATGCACCCTCAGTGATCAGTATGGCCACATTTGGTACATCTAGACGGTCGCCAGAAACTGCGGAGAACTGGGTCGTCCTCATGGCCTGCAGGGCAGCATAGATGTTTATCGAATTGCTGTTCAGATAAGGCAGGTTGAGTATGGCGGTCTTCAGTGTCGTCTTGTTGTAGTAGGAATTGAGGAGAATTGGATTACTTGCACCGTCGGCGAATGTCACAACTCCGACCCTAGTGGCAGTGTTGCTAATCATCAGCTCTTCGACAATGTCTGCAACGTATCCGAGCATCTTTGCCCAGTTGCTGGAACCAGTGTAGGAAGAACTGTCGAGCATGAAAACCAGATCCATGACTTTCTTAGAGCAATCGCTCTGGGCTGATGTGATACATGTGCGGGCGACCAACAAGTCATCATAAGAAATGAGACTCTGGAAGTCATTGCACAGGAAGTAGCTTTGATTCAGCTGTTGAGGACGGGCAGATATGTCCCTCAGGTCAGTTTGTCTGACCTTTAGCGTTACACCCACGCTGAGTATGGATATCCCAGCCTGAGTGGCAAGATTGGACTCTGCAACGACAGCAGGCTTGTTGTCATAGCCGTCAGTTATGACGATTGCAACTTCTTCCACTCCCAGACGTCGACCATGTTGTTGGGTGAACTGCGTGGCCCTCATCTCACGGAGTCCAGCCGCCAAGTCGGATGAAGCACCGTTCACAAATGGAATGCTGAGGATGGCTTGTTTCAGAGCATCTTTGCTACAAACAGAAAAATAAGACTTATTATTCAAGAAGGAAAAGCATCATATGCAAATCACAAAGTTAAGAGAGCAGCTGCTAAGTCGATTTTGAACCTATTAAAGCGAATATGGAAAGCCAAATTATGAACAAAACTTGCTTTCCTGCAGAACATAATACTTTCGTACCCGACAACGCTTTTTAAAGTCTACTGAACTGTCGTTATTTTCGCAAGTTACATTAAGCAAATCTTACCTGCTGTAACTGTTGAGATAGAAAATGTTGTCGGCTGTCGACGCGAATCTGACAACTCCTACCCGTGTCAGATCTGGACTGATGTTCATCTTATCTACGATCGAAGAAACGAAATTGAGAACGTTGGTCCAGTTGGAACACGTAGACCCACTAAGTGCAGTGCATACTGTGGATGAACTGTCAAGCACAAAAACGACATCGCTCTTCACCGACTGGCAAGCTGCTGAATCTGAAACAAGTACGAAGAGAAATCTTTCAGATTTTGTTTTTCAGTATAAAACCTTATATTTTAATGTAATATAATGCTACTAAAAGTTTCAAGTAGTTAATAAACTGAAACTTGCATTTAATGTATTAAATAAACCACTACATTAATCCAAAACTCTTAAAGCTATTACTTTAGCTAATGTTCTACCATAAAACGACGATGTATGTAATATACCAGTAATGGTTTGAGAATGCTTACAAGGACATGAATAGTCGACTGGCGCAAGACGATAACCTTCCTCGCAACTGCAGTAGTAGCTGTCAAAGGTATCGACACAGTATTGGGAACACTGTCCATTGTCGTATTCACACTCGTTAACAAAACATGAACCTGAAATAATCAGATATTTTGAGTTAGCACCAACCTTTACAATTAAAATGGAAATGCAAACTTGTGTGGTTTGAACTATGTTGATGCCCGAGAATGAGACCCAGCGAAAAGGGTAGACTTTCAATCAACACCGCCTCAATAAAATATATGCAACACCATGAACAGCTTAGCATAGCGACTGTGAGTAGTATTTCACTTCTTGTCGGTACCTAATGAATTATTTATTATTTTTTACGTTACCGTAAGCCAACATACGGTATTCTATTGTCTTATTCCTGATCATTGTACGGGTTTCGATCAGAAAACAACTCGTATAATATAATGTAGTCATACACACCTGCGGACTCTCCAGCTTGACCCTGAGGACCAACAGATCCAGTGGCTCCTGTTCTTCCCATGGGTCCTGTACGTCCTTGCGCACCAGTGGCTCCAAGTCCACCAGCAGGACCAGTGGCTCCAGTGTGACCAACACCTACGGGTAAGAAAATTCATTACGTAAGTTTCTGAGCATCATTAATTTTCTGGCAAATTTTGACGAATGTTTCAGATAAACACTTAGACCGGCTTGATGTCTTTCCATTTTCAGTTGTATTTTACTACATTATAAAGTTTTGAACATATATCTGTGGAATACTTTGCGCATCGAAACAGCATACATAGCTGAAGATGAAGAAACTGAATGAATAAAATAGAACTTTTAAAGTTTTATCAACTTTAGAATTCCGAAATCCTACCAGTTGCTCCAGTTGCTCCTTGTAAGCCAATAGGTCCAGTGGAGCC
The DNA here is from genome assembly GCA_964023275.1 of Norana najaformis. Taxonomy (NCBI): domain Eukaryota; kingdom Metazoa; phylum Annelida; class Clitellata; order Crassiclitellata; family Hormogastridae; genus Norana; species Norana najaformis. Next base: position 3,364,913 of record OZ029922.1, read on the forward strand.
AGTTCTTCCCATGGGCCCTTGGAGTCCGGTTGCTCCAGCGCTTCCTGGCAGCCCAGAAGTTCCAGTTGCACCAATCGCTCCAGTTGCACCTGTTGAACCTGTATGCACAGATCAACAAATCTTATAAAGAAGCGAACTGTGAATCCGTGAAAACCTTTTATTCCTTTACATTTTGTAATTGCCGAAGTATAAGCGAGAAACATTGTATTCTGTGTCATGAGTTGCTCTTGTACATCTAATAAGCAACAAACAAAACGTTTTGGCGAAAAGATTTTTGTTGCCGAAATAAATTGGGGTTATAAATTTTATGTAGATAGAAGACAATAACCTACGTCTTAAGTTATGCGTCTAATAAGCTACAAACATCAATTCCCCTTGCAAAAGTAAACTTAATTCCCTACCAGTTCTTCCAATGCCAGTAGCTCCGGTGGCTCCCGTTGCTCCATTAGGTCCTGCCATTCCAGTGTAACCAGTAGAGCCAGTTCTTCCCATCATTCCAGTTGCCCCAACAGCTCCCGTCGCTCCGACTGGACCTGAGCTTCCGGTAGCTCCGATGGTACCCGTGCGACCCCGGAAACCAGTGGCGCCCGTCAATCCAGTTGGTCCCTGAATACCTGTCAATGTCCAAGCAAGTGAGGTTAATTTTTTCAAACCGATCTACCGAAGTTCCAAGTGTACAAGCTCGTCGTCAAGATGTAAGACACTCCAGATGATTAGCAATAAGGTAGGAAAGTTTTGGTGCTTAATATTTCATATGCTACATGCCTTATTCGTGTAGCACGAATTCTATTTGAAGCGAGATTTTGAAACAAAACCATTTTGACACAACCCTACGGATATCGCCTTCATTCGTAAAAATATATGGGCTTCATGTATAGCACTATACTATTTTAAAATGCAAATTTTCATTGATAAGACGAATTGCATTCATGATAACATTTGAAACTTTGTCAAAGTACTGACCTGTAGCGCCCATTCCTCCTGTTTTGCCGTCATGTCCTGTAGCGCCAGTGCGGCCCATAAAACCAGTGGCACCTGTGCCTCCTTGAAGGCCAGTGGCACCAACTGCTCCGGTTCCACCCATCGGCCCAGTGTTTCCTTGGGGACCAGTTTGTCCAGTGGCTCCGATGCCGCCAGTTGCTCCTGTTAACAAGTTCAAAGACGTTAGTCGAGAGGCACAAGATATGTAAAATAACCTTTATTCGAGTTCGAGACCTCAGAAGATTTCTCTGGGTTGATGCCATCATTTGTAAAAATATGTGGGTTTATTCGAAAACTGCGTAAAATTATAATTCGCTCACCAAAGTGTTACGAGTTTAAACTATGCAAAAAGAAATATATTAGCCGAATAAGTTTAAAATTATATGACTTAGGTACTTGTGATATACCTGTGTCTCCTTTGAGTCCTGTTGGTCCTGTCGATCCGGTGGCCCCCACTGGTCCAGTTGATCCAACTGGACCCGTGGATCCGGTGCTTCCCTGTGGACCAGTAGATCCTGTCGATCCAACAGGACCAGTCGAGCCAGCGTTTCCGGTAGCTCCGACGGGTCCAGTGCTGCCAGTTACACCTTTAAAACAATCAAACAATGATGTCAACAGTTTGATGTCATAGACATAGCGATTCTTTCTGAAACTAAACTGAGGGCTTCAATAAGTAATTCATTCTTTCACAATATTTATCTAGCGCCTCAAAAATCTGAATTGAGACAAGAAATTCTGTGTAAAGTGGTGGTAAGGGAATGGCAACTGAGTGCAGAAAACTTGTTAAATTCGTGAGCAGTGCAATGACGTTGATTATGTCTAGTACCTGGTAGTCCTTGAATGCCTTGAAGTCCCTGAGGTCCGGTTGCTCCTGTCTTTCCAAATGGACCAGTAAATCCTGTCGCTCCTGCGTTACCCTGAGGTCCTGTTGATCCAGTTGATCCCACTGGACCGGTTGAACCGGTGAGTCCAGTTGCACCCACAGCACCCGTCGGACCAGTGGAACCTGAGAAAATAATACGAGTCAGGTCATGTAATCAAATGTTAATGTTGTCAGAATGATATCCAAATAATGCTCACTGAAATGAAATGAAAACAGATTAAAATATGAATTAGTTTTTACTAAATATAATGGTTAAATATAAGTATTTTTCATAACAATTATCGTGGTGGAATCTGTGCTCACCTGTCGCTCCAGACAATCCCTTTGGACCAGTTGATCCGGTTGCACCAACAGGACCTGTTTGTCCGGTTGTTCCAGTTGCTCCTGTCTTTCCATCAACTCCAGTAGAGCCAGTTGCTCCTTGTGGACCAGTGGATCCAGTAAGACCTGAGCAAGAAACAATTCACGATACTTTGTTTCGAATTAACACTACAGGTTCAATAACATGTCGAATTCTTAGATTGAGTCAGAGTTATTTCAGAACGATCACAATTAGTCTAATCTTATTTTTAAATTAACCTCATTCTCTAAGACTACCTGTTTTCTTTCGCACTATCATTAAAAATCTTATCTACAAACCTGTAGCTCCAGTAGCTCCAAATGGTCCAGTCATTCCTGTATTTCCAGTTGCTCCCTTTTCTCCAGTGGGACCAGTGGCTCCTGTGTTCCCATTCAAACCCATTGGTCCTGTCTGACCAGTAGCTCCACTGTTACCTTTAAGCCCAGTGGAACCAGCGTTTCCTTGCGGGCCAGTCGATCCAGTGGCACCTGTCTTTCCTACAGGCCCCGTTGTTCCAGTAGCGCCCGTATTTCCGACGGGTCCAGTTGATCCAGTCTGACCAACGGTTCCTTGGGGCCCCGTCTGGCCTGTGGCTCCAGTTCTTCCAGCGATACCAGTACTGCCTTTTAACGCACACAGCACTTCGTTATTTCTCATTCAAACGCAACACAAACTACTAAACGCTAAGGAAATGTGATATCATCGTAATAAAGTGTATAGGATATTATGCGTGATGGAAGTTAACTGGCACTAAATGATGTTTCTCGATTGCACAGCTTCTGGACGACCTTACTATGTTTAAAACTAGGCTGTTGTATGTCTGATATTTTTTTATATATTTAACTCAAATGTTTCAGACCAGTCACTGGATCCAGTTGGGGTTCTTACCAGTAGCACCATGCTCTCCAGAAGGTCCAGTAGATCCAGTTGCACCAACAGGTCCAGTTGAACCAGTCCGTCCGGTCGACCCAGTGAGTCCAGTGAATCCAGTAGCACCAGTGTTTCCGTTGGCACCGTCTTTTCCATCCAATCCTTGGTGACCAGTCGCACCAATTGCTCCGGTCAAACCTATAATTTCACAGAATTTATTTTACTACGAAACTTCAGTTTGGGTCTCATCCAAGTCAGAAATCTGTGAAGGCATTACCTGCACAAAAACTTTACAGATCACTGAATTTAGTGAGTAAAAATATAGAACATTCTAAAAAGTAAGAGAAACAGAACATCTAAATAAAACTTCAAGAATTACTTATTCTGAGATTAATTAAAGATACAATGACTTACCTCTTAGACCTGTAGATCCAGTATATCCAATAGCTCCAGCGTTTCCTTGAGGACCTGTGAATCCAGTGGCGCCCACACCTCCAGTATGACCCGTTGCACCAGTTGCTCCTGTTCTTCCAATACCTGTTGCACCTGTTGCTCCAACCTGTCCCGAGACACCTGTGCTTCCTTGTGGGCCAGTAGAACCGGTATCACCATTTTTTCCAGCGACACCTTGGGTGCCAGTTGCTCCAATTAAGCCGGGGAGTCCTAATAAGATAAAGATGGATTTTAAATGGCCATTAAAGTTGGCTTTTTTTTACAAAGTAACTGTATTGGAAACAGACAGAACAAATTTATGTTTTCCATGTAATACCCCATTAAATACAAAACAATGCGACATCATATGTACATAATTGTAGGTAGATTGTTCAGATGGCCTTATATGGCATCATATACAAATCAAGTGCATTACCAACGAAATGCCAATCAATTCCGTTATACTGTATGATTTGACTCAATCACATTTTAAAATTTCTACCTGTACTCACCAGTTGCTCCTGTTGATCCAGCGTTACCAGTCTGTCCAGTTGCACCCACGTTTCCGGTAGCACCCACAGGTCCAGTAGATCCAGTGGCGCCTTGTGCTCCATCAACACCAGTGGCTCCTGTTCCACCAACAGGCCCAGTTGAACCAGTCATTCCAGTACCTCCAACTTGACCAGTGGCTCCTGTTGCACACAAATAATTGTTAGAAAATTTAGAAAATAGAACAGACAACGGCTTAGCATGAATGCTTTGCAATTTATCGTGCATAATCAAAAAGTTACATGTTGACCTTTCTACACCAATACCTAAGCAGAGTTTTTTGCTAAAACGACTAATATGTGCATTCGACATTGTTACTTTACTCCTTTACTGTTACTTTACTTTACTCCTTTACTGTTAACATGAAACAGCGAGCAAGACTTTTGACATTGACGAACTTTCACTCTAGCACAGGAGTCAAGAGGTTTTTTGTGCATCTTGTAATTTCTTCTTTATGATCAGGAATTATCTACCAATTTGAACAATGTCTTGGAATGTTTATTTTCGACACTCTGACGCACCTGTGCTGCCATTGGATCCTGCAAGTCCGGTGGCTCCTATTGGACCAGCGCTACCTGTGCTGCCAGTTGCTCCTTGTACACCCTGCTGGCCAGTTGCACCAGTATCACCTTTTCTACCTGTCAAGCCTTGAGCTCCAGTGGCTCCTGTGAATCCTTGAGGTCCCGTCATCCCAGTGGCACCTGCGATAAATAATTTAAAATCTCCAATGATCATTCCACAAATATAAAAAATATTAAGAAAATAGCATGGTTAGCTTGGCAAATAATGAAGAGTGCACTTACTTAAGTTTGTCTTGACCCGTGCAATTGGTAAAGTGTGCCTTGAAACCACATATTAGTTCTTCAGACCTACCGTATTGTGCTAATGTTGCTTAAGCTCTACACATTGAACCACATGTGTTTTTGAATGAGATATGACAAAAAGTTTACGAGATAAAGATATTTACCAGATGATCCGGTGCTTCCGGTCTGTCCCGTGAGACCCGTTGCTCCAGTTGATCCATGAAGTCCCTGAGAACCAGTCGATCCTGTATGACCAGTGGCACCATCGTTTCCTTGCTCACCCCGTGGTCCAGTCATACCCGTAGCACCTGAAATAGAGTGGCATCTGGTGTAAAATAATCAGCATTTAACATGATGGTGACTCAATTATGATGATGATTGTCATTTCAAACAGTTTGAATGAATACTTTATAAACTTCAAAACTTAACAGATTCTTGTGAAAATTAAAATTAGTTCAAAATTCATATGAAACTTATACATATTGTGTTTAAGCTACCTTGAAGTCCTGTGGCTCCAGTCGATCCTGACAATCCTGTAGCTCCAGTATTTCCATCAAGACCTCTGATTCCAGTGGCTCCGGTTCTGCCTGGGAATCCAGTAGCTCCTAAGTTACCAGTGGCACCTGTTCCTCCAACGGGACCAGAAGCACCAGTGTTTCCTGTTGCTCCATTAAGTCCGGTAGCACCTGTTCACACATAATTACATAGAATCAATGGAAATTTTAAAACATTCAAATCAGCTCTGAAAAGCTAGAGAATATTAATGCATTATAAATTTGCGGTTATAGAAAGATAATACATCCCATCGCCTTTAAACTAGAAATGTTTCTTCTTCAAGCTCTGCAATTTATTACTTATAAACATATCTAATTCCCCAGTATAGTGAAACATGGATAGACTAATTGATTACCTTGTTGACCTGTGGCTCCTGTTCTGCCAATAGGTCCAGTTTGTCCAGTCGATCCAGTGACACCTATGGGTCCCGCCTGTCCTTGTGGTCCCGTCGCTCCTGTTTCTCCTATACCTGTGGCTCCAGTTGCACCTACCGAATTTGAAAATATTGCCATTTATACTACTCTGCAGAGTAATCACTGACGAAAGACAAAATTTTTATTATTCTCTGCGGAAAGGAAATATCCCGACCATAAGAAAAAATCCATGAATTTTGAATGCCAGAATTCCGACTATTAGGTCAGTAAATGAGACCTTTTAATTTGCATTTAGAAGTAACACTTTAGATAGTTTGAGGTTTGAGTTTTGTTTTCAACCCAACTTCATTAACAGTTATCAAATAGAAAAGAATCTTATACCTTGCTGCCCTGTTGCTCCCGTTGATCCAGCGCCACCAGTTGGTCCCGTTGCTCCGACGCCTCCAGAGAGACCAGTTGCACCAGTTGCTCCAGATCCACCAGTGAGACCTGTTGCTCCAGTTGATCCAACCCCTCCGGCAACACCTGTAGCTCCAGTTGCTCCAGCGATTCCACCTGGGCCAGAAGCACCGGTCGCTCCAGTTTTTCCAACAGATCCTGTAGCTCCCGTTGCTCCAGCACCACCACTAACACCTGTAGCTCCAGTAGCTCCAACTCCACCAGTTTCACCTGTCGATCCAGTTGCTCCTGGGTTTCCAGCCGATCCTGTGTCACCAGTTGCTCCAACTCCTCCAGTGAGGCCCGTTGCTCCTGTCGCTCCAGAACCACCAGTGAGACCTGTCGTTCCTGTGGCTCCCACGGCTCCTGCTGGTCCAGATGATCCAGTTGCACCAGTCTGTCCAACGATTCCAGTAGATCCCGTTGCTCCAACGCCTCCTGTCGAACCTGTGGCTCCAGTTGAACCAACTTCTCCTGTAAGACCCGTTGCTCCTGTCGCTCCAACTGAGCCAGTGGCTCCAATCGGACCTGTTGCTCCTGAGTTTCCAGCAGCACCGGTTGCACCTGTTGCGCCAGCACCACCAGTCAGACCAGTTGCTCCAGTTGACCCATCTTTTCCGGTCAGTCCTGTTGCACCGGTTGCTCCAGCTGCTCCAGCAGGACCACTCGACCCAGTTGCTCCAGTGCTACCAGCAGATCCAGTTGATCCTGTCGCTCCAGCTTCTCCTGCAAGACCAGTGGCTCCAGTTGATCCGATTCCTCCTGTGGCACCACTCGGACCAGTTGCTCCTGTCTGTCCAGCAGATCCAGTTGCACCAGTTGAACCTGCTTCTCCAGTCTGTCCTGTTGCTCCAGTTCCACCAATGCCTCCGGTGGGACCAGTTGCTCCGGTTCCACCAAGGCCTCCAGTCGGACCAGTCGAACCAGTATCACCTGGTTTTCCATCAGACCCAGATGTACCAGTTGCTCCAACACCTCCAGTAAGACCAGTCGATCCTGTGGCTCCTGCAGCACCGATTGGTCCGGTTGCACCAGTGTTTCCAGGAGAACCAGTAGCTCCTGATGCTCCAGACTCACCTGTCAGACCAGTTGCTCCAGTTGCACCAACTGGTCCAGCTGGCCCAGTGGAACCAGTGGACCCGGTCTGTCCAGCCAGGCCTGTTGCTCCTGTTGCTCCAGAACCACCAGTCAAACCAGTTGCTCCAGTGGCTCCAGAACCTCCTGTGAGACCAGTTGCTCCAGTTGCTCCTGTTCCTCCAGTAAGACCTATTGATCCCGTTGCTCCAGTGCCACCGTTAAGACCTGTAGCTCCAGTTGCTCCAGCAGCTCCAGCCGGACCAGACGCACCGGTCGCTCCAGTTTCTCCAACAGTTCCAGTAGCTCCCGTTGCTCCAGCACCGCCACTAACACCTGTAGCTCCAGTAGCTCCAACTCCACCGGTTGCACCAGTTGATCCAATTGCTCCTGGATTTCCAGCCGATCCTGTTGCACCAGTTGCTCCATCTCCTCCGGTAAGACCAGTTGCACCTGTTGCTCCAGAACCACCAGTGAGACCAGTGGCTCCTGTAGCTCCTGAGGCTCCAGCTTGACCAGACGATCCAGTTGCACCTGTTTCTCCAGTTGAACCGGCTGCTCCTGTTGCTCCAGTACCTCCAGTTGAACCGGTTGCTCCTATTTCTCCTGTTGCACCTGTGAGACCTGTTGCTCCTGTGGCTCCAGCACCACCAGTTGAGCCAGTAACTCCTGTTGCTCCCACGCCACCAGTTGCTCCACTTGCTCCCGTAGCTCCAGTCTCACCAACAGACCCAGTTGATCCAGTTGCTCCGGAACCTCCACTTTGTCCAGTAGCTCCAGTTGCTCCTATACTTCCAGTTGCGCCATTAGGTCCTGTTGCTCCAGTTTGACCAACAGAGCCAGTTGCTCCGGTTGCCCCAAAACCACCTGTTTGACCAGTTGCTCCAGCAGCACCTGTACTTCCGGTAAGTCCAGTTGCACCAGTAGAACCAATGCCTCCAGTTGAGCCAGTTGCTCCAGTTGCTCCAGAGCTCCCATTAATACCAGCTGCTCCTGTTGCACCAACCCCTCCACTTACACCAGTAGCTCCAGTTGCTCCAGGACCACCAGACTGACCGGTTGCTCCGGTTGCTCCGGGTCCTCCAGTACTGCCTGTGGAACCTGTTGAACCCATTCCTCCAGTTGCACCAGTGGCTCCAACAGCCCCAGTTTTTCCATCCGAGCCAGTTGCCCCAGTTGCTCCTGGTAGACCAGTTTGTCCAGTCGCCCCAGTTACTCCAGGACCTCCAGTCTGACCCGTTGCTCCAGTTGCACCATCTGCACCTGAAGACCCAGTTGCTCCTGTTGCACCGTCTCCACCAGCTGGACCTTGGGATCCTGTAGCTCCAGTGCTTCCTATGGAGCCGCTTGCACCAGTTGCTCCAGTAGCGCCAACTGTACCGTTAGCTCCAGCTTCTCCAGTTGCTCCTGTTGCTCCAGCTACTCCAGTGGCTCCCATTCCTCCTGTTACTCCAGTGGCCCCAGTTGCTCCGGTTGCTCCTGTGGCTCCCGTGTCTCCAGGAAATCCGGTAGAACCACTTGCTCCTGTTACTCCAGTTGCTCCATTAGATCCAGTTGCTCCTGTTGCTCCGGTTGCTCCAGTATCACCTGGTAAGCCGCTTGCTCCAGTGGCGCCAGAGCTTCCACTAGTGCCGTTTGCTCCAGCTGGTCCAGTTGCTCCAGTAGATCCTGGTTGGCCAGACTCTCCTGTAAAATATAAGAATTGAGGTTGTCAACTTGGTGTGCGTTTAATAACCAAAATAACTTGCATATGATCCAGTACTTTCTATGATGCGCCTAGTCATATTGCCCTGCGCTTATTAATGTTTACTGTAACTATTTTTCACAAATCTTTCTACATGTTTCTTCAGGTGAACACTTTGTTGTTCATTGAAACTTTTCAGCCATCGGGTGTGATTTCATATGCTAAGAAATGCATCATCATTGCTATGCCAAATGTTATGTTATTTTGTGATTTTACCTGTTGCGCCAGTCGCCCCAGTCATACCAGTGGCTCCGTTTGCTCCAGTTGCTCCCGTTGCACCAGTGGCTCCAGTTGCTCCAGTGGCACCGGTTGCTCCTGGAAGTCCAGTTCCACCTGTAGATCCGGTTCCTCCCTGAGAGCCACTTGCACCAGTGGCTCCAGTTCCTCCAGTGGAACCTGTAGCTCCCGCTGCACCAGTGTACCCTGTGGCTCCTGTTGCACCAGGGATTCCAGTTGCTCCAGTTGCTCCATCTGCACCTGTTGCTCCAGTTGCTCCCGTGGCTCCGGTGGCTCCAGTTGCACCGGGCAAACCAGTTGCACCAATTTCTCCTGTTGCTCCAGTTGCACCTGTTGAACCTGAGGCTCCTATCGTACCGTTGGCTCCCATAACACCAGTGGCTCCCGTTGCACCGATCGATCCGGTTGCTCCACTTGCTCCTGTTGCACCAGTGGCTCCTGTTGCTCCAGTGGCGCCTGTTGCACCAGGCAATCCAGTGGCTCCAGTGGCTCCTGTCGATCCTGTAGAACCAGTTGAGCCAGTGGCCCCAGTTGCACCTGTAGACCCAGTTGCTCCAGTGGCTCCTGTCGAACCTGTAGAACCAGTTGAGCCAGAGGCCCCAGTTGATCCCGTTGCACCGGTAGCACTATCAGCTCCAGTGGCTCCAGTGGCTCCGTTTGGACCTGTTGCTCCGGTTGCACCGGTGGCACCAGTTGATCCGGTAGCACCACCTCCGTTTTCGAGATTGGAATTAGTTGTTCCTCTTGTTATTGCTACAAACCACATTGGTCCACTTACGTTGCGTGTGCTTAATACAAGAAATATTCATTGTAAAGCCGAGTCACTGCGCGAATAAAATCCATAACATGAAACTCGATGGCCATGAATGCAATCCAAAATTAAAACAATCATTATGATTCAATGGCTCAAGACCACTTTGGTCTTCTAAATAATTAAAGACATTTGATATTATATCTATCTTATCTAAATATGGACAACATTAGGCCTAAGAAGCCACCAAATGTCGAATTCTGCTGAATGATACTTACGAGTCGGTTGTGTTGCTGGAGTTGTGATACAGGTTGCTGCAGCCTGGACTCGACTTCTAACCGTGTCAATTGCACTGTAGTCTGGGGCGACAAAGTAGTTCAGGTCTTTCTATAAACCACAAGAGTAAAATGCATGCAAATTATCTTTAGGTATACGGGTAGAAGTAATAATGTGCAACGTTAATAGTAAAGGGACATTTGAAAGACGAGATATAGATATAAAATACAAAAATTGATGTGCTTTGTTTTTTAACTATGTAATGTGTTGCTAATCTCACTCTGTTGTTTAAACACGGGGTAATATTCTTCTGCAATTTTTGTTTGCATTATCTTTTTCTCTCTTTTGTGTAAAAAGTGAAAATACATGTCAGGAGACTATCGACTAGGCCCTACTATTCAACTTGAATCTTATATATAGATATTTCAATTTTTAGGCCTCTATGGACCTGCCTTCGGGCAGAGAACTCATCATCATCATCAGGCCTCTATGTATGAGTCAAGACACTTATTATAGCGCCTTTCAATTACATGAAAACAAGCATGTTCACAGGAACATATGTAAAATCTTGTACCTTATTTGGCGGAGATGAAAGCAGTTTCAATGTGTCCTCGTTCACTAGGTTTGTCACTCCGATTGCATACGTAGTGATTCCCTGAGCGTGGGCTGCATCTATTTCTGGTGGAACTGCGCTTGGGTTAGTCGGCATTCCGTCAGTTATGACGATAGCAGTGTTGTTGACAAACGGTCTGTCTCCATCAGCACCGAATACCTGAGTGCGCATCATGCGAATACCACCTGCGGTGTCGGTCTGACCTCCAGGGTAAGGAAGATTGTAAATGGCGTTCACGAGTTCAGCCTTGTTAGCATATCTATACATAGAAAACGGTTCAACGACAACACTGATAATACCTCATATAAAGTATGATGAATTAATATGTGCGCGGCTTCACAAAGAGTTCCAAAATAAGAATCAAATATAAATATTTATGAAAACCATAAGAATCAATTTTTTGTCACTAAGAAAATCCATCAGGGATAATCTATGATTTTCTAAGCCAGCAGAATGTTACGTACTTCTTAAGATCCCAACCGAGTGTAGCGTTGGTGGCGAAAATGACAAGGCCGACTCTGGTGGAGGTGAGCCCGATGTCCATATCCTTAACGAAGTCTCCAATAAACTTAAGGTTGAATTTCCAGTTATCGCAGGTCACATCTTTGCTGTACACGAATTTTGGATCATTGTCACAGATGCTTCCGGATCCGTCGACTACGAAAACCAGATCCATTGCGCTGCTGATACAGTCTGGAAATATTCAAAACCAACTATTTATTAAAACACGTTTTCTTAAGCTTTTAAAAACTGGAAAGGTCTTTTAATTGAATATACAACAGTTGGTAAGTACCTTTTTCTCAAATGGTTTTCGATTCACAGTTGCGTTCAACGAAGAATCAAATCATTTATTGTTAACACTAATACATGCAGATTATACCGGTTTTTTTCTTTTCAATTCTCACTACTGTTAGAGTTTCTTTCATCCAATAATAAGATTCACAAATGAGAAGAAATTACTGTTAACTGTAAACGATTTGTATACACACCATTTGTGCTGCTATTTTAACTATTCTCTCGTTTCAATATATTTGCCAAACATTACAATCAGGCGTTAAAAATTCTCGCATTAAAACGATTTGCTCTGGAACATGTTTCTGAAATGATTCGGTTTCTGCCAATATTTCACTGAACGGTACTATAGGCTTAGCTTTAGAAGAATCTGTCGATATATTGTATACCTGCAACTGGAAACGAAGACGCTGTGCTTCGACTATATGTCGTCACGGTTGTACTGCTCATTGTTGTGCTGGTGACTGTCGTAGATGTTGTTGGAAGAGGACTAGTGCTTGCACTGGTGCTAGTGGTGGTGGTTGTCGTTGTTAATGGCAGAGTTGATGGAGTAACCGTTGACGTCGGCGTGGTGATGCACGTTGCAGCACTCTGGACCGAGTCTCTAATTGTTCCGATTGCGCTGTAGTCAGTTGCCATGAAGTAGTTAAGATTTTTCTAAAAAAAGCAACGTATGGTACGTGGTTTGTGATATCTTGACTTATCCATTTGTTGTTTTAAATGAAGCTTTTAGTGTTTGAGATTTGTATAAAGAGGCCAAGGTATACCTTAAGGTTACTGACACTCTTAAATATTCAAATTTTATTTGAATGTGGACTAGTATATGAGGAACTTGAAAATGCAAAAACTGACATCAATTGATGACTTCTGTAATATAGTTTCATAGATACCATGTGAGGTGCAGATGAGAGTAGTTTCAAGGTGTCTTCATTTATTAGGCTGGTGACCCCGACTACGTAAGTGGTGATTCCCTGAGAATGAACTGCACTGATCTCCGGTGGAACGGTGCTTGGATCAGTTGGTATTCCGTCAGTTATGATGATAGCCGTGTTGTTGACATACGGTCTGTCTCCATCCACACCGAGCACCTGAGTACGCATCAGACGAAGACCATCTGCTGTGTTTGTCTGACCTCCAGGGTAGGGAAGGTTACGAATTGCACTCATGAGTTCAGCCTTGTTCGTATACCTAAAATCAAGTACGAAATATATCCCACGATAATGATTATTATTAATAATCTTATTGTTTTAGAGTCTCTTGAAGAACTAGCTGAGCTGTTAAACTCTTCTAATATCAGAAGTCGTCGATGCTATCGATATAATGTGTACATGTCAGAGGAAACGGAGACGATGGATATTTTATGTTTTTAAAAATAAATGAGTTATTACCAAAAATTATTCTCACTTTTTAAGGTCCCATCCAAGAACACCTGTTGTGGCGAAAGTCACAAGACCGACTCTGGTGGAGGTAAGTCCGATTTCCATGTCATTAACGAAATCTTCCATGAACTTGAGATTAAATTTCCAGTTGTCGCAGGTTACATCTTTGCCGTAGACGAATTTAGGATCGTTGTCACAGATGCTTCCAGAACCATCAACCAGAAAAACGAGGTCCAGGGCTTGAGCGATACAATCTAAGCAAATAAGACACCAACATACAATCAATATGCTTTGACTACTTTCTACTTTAAATCGAGGTTCGAAATCCAACATTTGAAATTCATGGAACTATAATGCCTGTGATTTGAAAGTGTCTGGTGTTGCGATGAACAAAATAATGTGTGCAATAAGTATGTATCAAGCACTTTTGAGTACCTCATAAAAGCGATGCGCACATTGCTGTTTAAACAGTCTACAGAAATTCTTTTTGAGGTATGTAGAAATTGTATGAAATATGGGCAGAAGATCTTTACATTACCTTTACCTGTTGACGGCGACCCAGTACTTCCGTTCGCAGATGAGGTTGGCACAGTCACCGGCGACGTCGTGGTTATAGGAAAGGTACTTGCAGTTGAGCTGCTGGTTGATGGGATAGTGGAAGTGACAGCTGCAGGGGCAGCCGAAGAGACAGCTGAAGAGACAGTGGTAGCAACCGTGGAGGGTATAGTTGAAGGGACAGTGGAAGGAACAGTGGAGGGAATAGTTGAGGGTACAGTAGAGGGGACAGTGGAAGGATCAGTGGATGGAATAGCTGAAGGAACAGTTGTAGGTACACTTGAAGAAACAGTCGAAGGGACAGTGGAAGGATCAGTGGATGGGATAGTTGAAGGAACAGTTGTAGGTACAGTTGAAGAAACAGTCGAAGGGACAGTGGAAGGATCAGTGGATGGGATAGCTGAAGGAGCAGTTGTAGGTACACTTGAAGAAACAGTCGAAGGGACAGTGGAAGGATCAGTGGATGGGATAGCTGAAGGAGCAGTTGTAGGTACACTTGAAGAAACAGTCGAAGGGACAGTGGAAAGATCAGTGGATGCGATAGCTGAAGGAACAGTTGTAGGTAAACTTGAAGAAACAGTCGAAGGGACAGTGGAAGGATCAGTGGATGGGACAGCTGAAGAAGCAGTTGTAGGTACACTTGAAGAAACAGTCGAAGGGACAGTGGAAGGATCAGTGGATGGGATAGCTGAAGAAGCAGTTGTAGGTACACTTGAAGAAACTGTCGAAGGGACAGTGGAAGGATCAGTGGATGCGATGGCTGAAGAACCAGTTGTAGGTACACTTGAAGAAACAGTGGAAGGGACAGTGGAAGGGACAGTGGAAGGAACAGTGGAGGGAACAGTGGAGGGAATAGTTGAAGGTACAGTTGAGGGTGCAGTCGAAGGAACAGTGGAAGGCACAGTTGATGGAGTATTTGTCGTCGTTGGCGTTGTAACACAAGTGGCTGCACTCTGAACGGATTTTCTTATTGTTCCGATTGAACTGTAGTCAGCTGCCGTGAAGTAGTTTAGGTTTTTCTGAAGATTTATCACATAGTAATCAGTAAGAGCTTAATAATGACAAATTCTTCAAAAATTGATGTTTAAAATATGTAATAAATTTGATTTTCTGTAATTTGGCTCAGTCTACCATATAACTATATAATGAATGACAGATATCACGAGACAATATATAATGTATTGGACGACGTCAATTTATATGTAGAATTAAAAATGTTGCTTGTGGTGCATTTAGAGACTATATGGAAAATGAACTCCAACTTTTGCAAATCTTATTATAACATCTGTTAAAATTTGTTTACTCTATTCTCTAATCCAATTCTTTCCAACCAAAGTTAAACAGTTTTGCACCTGTTGCGGAGCAGACGACAGTAGTTTCAAGGTGTCTTCATTTATTAGGTTGGTGACCCCGACTACGTAAGTAGTGATTCCCTGAGAATGAACTGCACTGATCTCCGGTGGAACGGCCCTTGGTTCAGTTGGTATTCCATCGGTTATGATGATAGCCGTGTTGTTGACAAATGGTCTGTCTCCGTCAACGCCGAATACCTGAGTACGCATCAGGCGAAGACCACCTGCGGTGTCGGTGTGACCTCCAGGATAGGGAAGGTTGCGAATGGCATTCGTGAGTTCAGCCTTGTTCGTATACCTGAAGTTCAGCAGAAGTTTAGTTTTAATTTGGGTTTGCACTAGTGTAATAAGTTTCAATTCTGAATTTTGAACCGCAATTTAGTCATTTCTAGACTTCGCTATCTGGCCACTGGTTTTGTTGCCGTCATTAGTTTGTAAAACGTGATAATATATACTGCACTGACTAGTATTTTTCCAAAGTTGATTGATCTTTCATTTTATTTATGAACACTAAAACTAAATTTTCAGTTCATGCGTTTGGTGACTCTTCTTCAAGCTTACTTTGTAAGATTCCAGCCGAGAGTAGCGGTCGTGGCGAAAGTGACGAGACCGACTCGGGTGGCGGTAAGTCCGACGTCCATGTCGTTGACGAAATCTTCCACGAACTTGAGATTGAATTTCCAGTTGTCACAGGTTATATCTGTTCCGTAGACGAATTTAGGATCGTTGTCACAGATGCTTCCAGAACCGTCGACCACAAAAACGAGGTCCAGAGCTTGAGCAACGCAATCTAAGCGAACAGAACATCGGATTATTATCACGCTCTCAAAAACTGTACTGTCAGCGATTAGTTACTAATTTTAATCAAGTTTAATAGTCCAACAGTTGACTGCGCAGACCAAATCCAAAACACTTGTGACACAGTCTGGAAATTAATAGCAACATACAAAGGATCACAGCAGTTTCTGTTGAACATTGTAATTTTGTGAATTACACTAAGTTTACATCTCATAGGATTCGTTTAACGTGGATAGAGATTCTTTAAACGGGAGCTTTTGCACATTCTTTATATTATCCTTAAGCTGAACTTTTTAAAGCAACGACTGAACAATAGTTGCAAGACTTACCAACTGGTCCAGCAGATGAAAATGTTGCGTTTGATGTGTTGCCGTTGACTGTTGGTGGTAAACTCGGTACTTCTGTAGTTGAAGGCGCCAAAGGGTTAACGAAATACGTGCATGTCTTGTTTTTAAGTGCATCAAGAACTGTTCCGATCATGTTGTAGTCAGGTGCCATGAAGTACTCGAAATTTTTCTGCACATAACCCATATTTCAAGCATTATGTAAAGATTATCATTTAAATAATTGTGAGTTGGAAAAAATAATCAAACTGGCTTACACAGATATATTTAATCTTCGGATTATGGTTGTTCTGAAAATGAAATGAATAAAATCGAAGTATTTACATTTCGATGAAAGTTGATATTTATTCTGGAAAAAATAAGTAAAAACCTGTTGTGGTTGGGATGAGAGATTTTTGAGCGTTGCCTCGTCGACTTGGTCGGTGACTCCGACGGCGTAAGTGACGATTCCTGAGTCGTGGACGGCAGTGATTTCCGGATTGACTGCACTTGGATCCGTCGAGATTCCGTCTGTGATGATGATTGCTACATTGCCGACATTTGGTCGATCTCCTTCGACGTTGAAGATTTGAGTTCGCATCAGATGAAGACCATCAGTCGTATTCCTCTCTCCTCCGGGATATGGAAGACGGAGAATAGCTTCTAACAGAGACTCCTTGTCTGTGTACCTAAATGAACCACGAATGCCAGATGAGTTCACTCTTCAACAATATCACAATGAAGAGGTCGTGCTATCGTTGGTTTAGTTTGGTTTAATAGCCGAATCTAAAGTAGATTGTTTTACATACATAAGGAAATTTACATACATAATCTAATTTAAAAACTCTACGATGATGTTATCATAATGCCCAATGCTTCAATCGATAGTCGGTTCAAGTCAAAATCTCAATCCAAAATTATAATCCGTTGGAGAAGCCGGGTCAAATTCTGATAGATCAGAAAAACCGACAGCCAGGCTGCGGTGGGTAAGCAAGTTGGAAGAGATGCGTCTTTAGTTAAAACCTGGATGACGTCAAATGATAGAGTATTGGCTAATTACGATTCTATTATGAGTAAAGCATGACGATGACGGAGTAGGTAATACTTTGCCGACTAAATGTTAGACAGTTTCACAGACGACTAAGTCCAGTTACTGCAACATTCAGATCTTTTAAGTAAGATGGATAGTCTGTATGCAATCTGGAGATCAATGTAAGACTCAAAATCTAAAGCCTTACCTGGTGAGGTTCCAGGCGACGTGGGCCTCGGTTGCGAAAGTGACCAACCCCACCCTCGTCGTCGCCAGACTGATGCTGAGATCGCCGACAAAATCGCGAATGAGCTTCAGAATAAAGTTCCAGTTGTCACAGGTCGTGTCTGTTCCCTTTCGAAATTCCGGATCGTTGTCACAGATGCTTCCAGAACCGTCAACCACGAAGACCAGATCCATCGTAGCATTTGTGCAATCTAAACATTCCATATACTTTTTGTATAATAGTTTTTAAACAAGATTTCATTCGTATCTTTCAAGAGCGCTTCAGAAGGTAAAATATGTGGCAAACGCCTTGCATAGCCTATATCTTGTTGTCTATCACGTCTAGGTTTAAATTTCCAATTATTTCCGTTGTCAATTATTTAATAATCATATAGAATTTATTGTTTTTCCGTTAGTTGTATCGCACTAATACGTTTAAAATGCTTTTACTTTACTAAATGAAAATATTGGCGTATTTACGATTGTTTCTATGAAAGCTGATGATTTAGATTTAAACCAAAGTAAAATGAAAAGAGCATTTCCTTACATTTCGAAAGTGCACACTCCGTTTCGACTAGAAAAGACGAATGGATCACCAGTAGGAGCGATCCGATTAACTGCCAACGCCTCATCTTCTCTCAACTATCAACAAAAGTACGGTACATATATATCAGTGACTCAAGCAAAAGACTTAATTAATTATATCATTGGCTGTAATGGCCGTTTAGAATTATTTAGTTTACCATCGCTGCGTCTTCTGCTCTGACGCTACGCTTTTAGGGTTATGTAATAATGATTTGCAAGAAAACAGGTCGATTTATTTTAATAATTAACGTAAGCAAACAGATTTACTAATGTCAGTTGTAGGGTACCTATCTGCCTTGACAAGATCATTACATTTGCATAAGTTTAAAAATCAGATTCCTACAACAGCTAGAGAAATATTTGGTTGCAGTCACCAAATCAGTAATCTTACTCTTGTAATTGTGCAAAATTTTTAACTTTTATGCAGTAAGAGTATTAGATGTATTCTTACCAGAAGTCAGACGTTACTTTATAGCTGAAACTGCTGTTCTTTAATTCTTCGTCTTGAGTTCTTGCAATGATATTCAGTTCCAACTTGATAATAAATATAGGCCTACTGACTTCTTTTTGGTTCTTATGCTTCTGTGACTATATCAAAATCGTAACTGCCGTTCCGTTGCTATTCCAACGCTGACTCGAGGTTTCTATCGTTTGTACGATCAAATGAACGTTGCTTTATATACTCTACACCAAAGCCCTTAACCCACGAACAGCACGCTTGGTTGAACGCCTGCGTAACAGCGCACCTCTGGCGTATCGGGGGCGGTTACGCAGGACTTAGCGTGGTATACCGTACCTTTGAATAAAGACCCTTTGACGTCAGTACCACAGCAACAATAGCGATCGTCTTTGTATGATGACCAATACGCATTTCCGTCCACAGCCATCGACGTGGGCTTCTTTGTTATCATTTGTTGGTCACAGAAAATAGCCTTTCCGAAGAACCTACGAGAATTTTTGTTGAGTTAATGGATTAATATTTGGTGGCTGCGCACCTGTGTTTCCGGTCATTCAGAAAAATGGTGGCCCCAAGCCTTACGTCATGTACCTAGAATTCGCTGTATTAGGTGCCAAGAGATATGGATACATCCACGACTGTCGCAAAAATAAGATACCAAATGCGTATTTCGGATTAAGACTAGAGCCGAGAAACTTCTGAGTAACCAATTTCATACTCACCCTGTCCGCACAATTATTCCACATTCAGATGTTCTGAAAAACGAGTATCTGGCTAAGAATAGCCTGTGTTCGCTTTATGTACCATCATAATCATGTGTTATTATACTCCTCTTTGCAGCGTTGCCGTTTCCATAACGCGCAACCAGCCGTCTCTATTCTGTTCACGTCTCCAGGCTGTATGTAATCATAATCGTAATCTCGAGATTTCTACCCAACGAAAGCTAAGTCGCCGAAGCCAGCTTATTCACAGGCGCTCAGTCAAAACAAAATCGATGGGCAAAAGGGTTCGCTACCATGTCAAGATCCAGTCAGGCAGTCAGACAGTCGAACGGCTACGGTGGATGGTGTTTGAAATTGAAGCGAGAAGAGAGGTAAATGGAAGAGGAAGAATCAGGATAAGATTTTTGGAAAAGAAATATTTTCAGTTTTAATTGAAAGACCAGCGCTGAAATTGAATGAGGTGAAGTGTGTGAAATGTAACCCGAAGTTCAGTGGGCGCAGATCAGCCTCCACTGGTATTGTCCATGTATGGCGAGGGCGTCCGAAAGGTCTCTTCTGGCCTCTCGTAGGGCCGACAATGATTGCTCACAAGGTCCTGCTCACCTTCGCAGCGCACGATGTGTTCAAACAGCAGGAGCCTCCTTGTTTGAATCATCTCCGACACTGGGATGTGCATCGCGCGGTGATAGATTTCTGCATTGGTGAAACGCGATGTGTAGAGAATGCGTAGTATCTTCCTGCGGCACCACATAACATAATATAACATAAATGAAGATTTATAAAGCGCAACTTCAAAAACAAACTCATCAGTAGCGCTCCAAACCAGTCAGAAAAGTAAGTATATTCTTTTTACTCAATGAAATCGCACAACGGTGTACACGTATTTAATCTAATAAACTAATAGACAATTTAAATTTTAAAAAATTATGAAGTGTACTAAATACTAATAATAACTGATTAAGCATTAAACTATCAGCTGGAGGGATCATACGGTCGTGGGCACGTGCAGTACGGATTAACAGAGGTTCTGACTGGAGAAAGTAGCTGTTGCAAGACATGGTTTGGGTCATTCAAAATTGCTTTAAAGAGACGGCGTCGGCCATGCCACAGAGTTCATCGAATGCAGAGGAATCCCCAGTAAGATAGTGGAAGGGCATAAGTCTCCGAATCACAGCCTGGAGTCGATCCCTAACCTGTGCCCCAGCACAGCCCCACCACGCCTGGAGGCGTACAGCATTCTGTCCAGTGTTGCCCGGAGGTCCAACAGGACAGATTTCAAGCGCTTGCGGAACAAAGAAGATGACAGGCTGATTAACTCAGTTCTAGACTTGTAATTGTTCCAGGATGCAGGAACAACGAAAGCAAAGCTTCTATGCTGGGTAGTAGAGGCCGAGCCCGAGGGACGACAAGAGCTCCGTGAGCAGCCGAAAGGAGGGAGCTGCGATCAGAAATAGATGAGGCAGAGGTACTAGAAGACCACCCCTGGAAGGCGTCAAGCATCGTCGCCAGATCTATGGTAGGCGACCAGGTCTCTCCTCCATGCAGGGGGACTGGAAGTATAAATGCCTTGAACAGGCGGAGTTTCGTGACCAGCCGGATATTAGTGCTCCATACTTATCTTAATAGACTGCTCATACAATCTCGGGCGATGGCTATGCTCGCAGACTTCAGGGCCACTGCCGCCATCTGCCTCAACATGGGAACCCATGTAGGAAAACCATGAACCAGCTCCATCTGGTTTCCCGCCACCCGTACATATTCCGATATTGAGTATTGGTCCACTGTAGTTTGAATGCAAGGTACCCGTTTACTTAAATGTACATACAATGTATATGTTCGCATATATTTAATATACTGTACATTTCTGCCGAAAGTAAGCTTGTAATTTTTTCCCTGAAAACTGTCCTCTCTTTCGCCAAGCTGGGCTAGGAACGATTCTGAGTAGAAGTCTTAAAGTGATGACATGTAAAACGAAGGAAATATACAATAAACAATGGATGGATGGACGGGGTGAATGGATGGGAGTATGGGTGGTTAGATAGATGATTGAATGCATGGATGAATGAACGTATGTACGAATGAAAGCATGAATATTTTACGCAAACACAGTCACAGAAATAGATAAATAGGGTTAGTTTGAATATAGGTCGAATGAATTAGCCGGCTCTGAATAGCCGCTATTTAAGAGACGGTAATGTATTGGAAATGTAATGCACTTAAATAAACTTTAACAAAATAAAATACAATACAAATTAGAAGCCACTGTATGGCATCTGTCTTATAGTTCACAAGGTACAATATTAAATCAGCCGACCTATCTACAGTCCATGCTCACCGCAACAATAGCAGACCAATGTCACTCGATCAATGGACACTCTGACTCTTGCTGTGCTCTATACCCGAACAGTGTTTGTAATTGTAATTTGAGATTTATAAAGCGCCTCTTAGAGGATAAACTCAACAGAGGTGCTTCCGACCCGAAAATGTAAAATCACTGGTGAACAGTACAGTCTTTAGGCGCCTGCGGAACACTGAGAGGGGAAGAGAAAGGAGCTCAAGTCGCAATAATCGAGGGAGACGATTCCAGCAAGTGGGACCAACATAGGCGAAGCTTCTGGACTGGGCTGCAGCGGTACGCATGCGAGGGACAAACAGGTGAACTTGAGTGGCCGAGCGAAGGTTGCTACGGACCGGCAACGAGAGACCAAAGTGCAGAAGTGAATGAGGTAAAGGGGAGCAGAGCCAAGAACACAATTGCGCATGAGGGAGAGGATCTTAAAGTGGACAGGCTGCTGGACGGGGAGCCAGTGAAGAGTGTCACGAAAATAAGACGAGATGTGGCCATACTTTGGAATGCCCCCTATGAGACGAGCAGCAGAGTTGAGTTGAGCTCTGGGGTCCTCTCGGTGCAGTGTTGGGCTCTGGGGTCCTCTCGGTGGCTGGTCCAAGGTTTTGGAATTTAATGCCAAGTTCACTTCGTTCTGTCACTTCTTTGATGGAATTCAGATCCAAACTTAAGACATATCTCTTCCAACTTCCTTACCAACCGTAGACTGGCTTCTGGTTTCTCTGATCTATCGGAATTCGACCTGGCTTCTCCGGCGGTTTATAATTTTTGACTGCGATTTTGACTTGAAATGATCATCGATTGATTCCTTAGGCATTATGACAACGGCGCGCTAGAATTCTTTAGATTAGAATAGAGTTGAAAGGCCTACAGCTTCATAGGCCTTATAAGGCAATGAAAAGAAACTGATAGACCTTTTTTAAACGCAACTACGAGTAAGACACACGTAAGATAACCGCGAAGTCTTCGAACTCAATAGTTTTGTCAATTCATAGGTAATCGAGAGCACAAGGGTGATGGTCAGTGAGTTTGAAGGACCTCTCGGCTTATGCGTAAATATATAGGTGTAGCAGCAATCTCAACAACAGGCCAACATTCTCTTGAATGTTATCTGAAATTCGAATCACGATCGCAGAAGTGATAGGCAAGTGCTTTAATCAAATGCCATCGCTCTTTCCCCAGCCATTCAAAGTCTTCAGGGGCGCGTGGTGTTTTATTGGGTAGCGGTTTGAGCTGTCAATCCAGTGGTCGAAAGTTTAAATTCCCGCCAGGACTGAACGATATTCCATAATTTCTGTTTCATCTGCTCATCCTAGCGAACTTAGCCATAAAAAGTGTACACTGATTGTGTGTCTTACCAGTTTAAGTTCGAAAACGAGTCGATAACACAATTTCAAGTCGACATTTCCCTTTATTTTTGATGAGGTTTATCTCTTGTGTTAAAGATTTTAAATTCGGTTTAATACAGGGAAATCAGGTAGGAGAGACTGAGAGGAAATCAATCTGAAGAACCTTCAAGTTTATTATGCATATGAAATGCAATTTGGTTTTTAACAAGACGTTGAACGCGCTACACAATCTTGCGATGCACAACTTAATTGACTATAACTTACCTGAAAGAGGCAGCAATGTGTGCTGGTGACCGAAAATCAGTAAAACATTTTATACGGTAGACCAATATAAATTGTATTCCATTCGGTTAAAGTCTGGCTGTCCTTCGTGTGTACTGACATTCTGATTAGTTGGTACGGTAAACTGTTAGTACATCTAGGCTGGGTTAATTCAAAATTATTTGCAGTAGGATGGTGTGCGGCAAGGAGTTCCATTTCGCCCTCGGTGTTTAATGTCTTTGTGAATAAATTCATTGCAAGACAAACAGGTTTGGGCTGTTGTATCAACAAGTCTTGGATTGGCTGTACAATGGTTGCCACTGATATTATCTTGTTATGGGTGATGGAAGTTGAACTTCAGGTCCTTCTTGATAAAAAGCGCAGATGTTACCAACCAATTTTTTTAAAATTTGTCTGTGCCAAATCTTATTGCCAGCCATTTGGGCCACGGTACAAGGCCTTCCTGTCTGCTTAATGCTTTTGCCAAACTAGGTGTCGTGGTGATATCTAAGGCGTTATTTCTTGTGCTAGTAAAAAGTTAATATGTGACGTAGTCTGCATAATGCGCAATTTCTGTGCTGGCAGTAATAATATTTTCAATAACACTTTTGGCTTATTGGAAATAATGCAGCAGGCCTTTAGTCTCCTAATGTTTTAATACACAACTGATGAATCTCAATGTGTCGGAGCATTCCGTATCTTGAAGTGTTTGGATATGTTTCAAGGGAGAAAGTAACAGTCTCCACTGCAGATCAGGCCTGTATGGACTTCATGTCCATGAGATATGTTGCTATGCTAAAATTGTTTAAGTAATGTTAAATTCATACAGTATATATCTTAAGATGCGTATGTTTATTATAGTCACGAGAATGGGTCCATCTTCTAGGCAACAGAATTTGTCCATGTGAAAATAATTATGTAATGTAATGCAAAAAGAACTGTCATCTCGCAAAACAACAATTGCATCACAGTGTTTTGAATTTAAGCTTTGGTTTTCTGCCTTGCAAGAAATAAAGCATAACACCGAAAATATATTTTAAAAAAACGAACTTATTGACCTTAAATGCATCAAGACGAATACATTTACGAATATAGGCCGATACTCAAAGTATGAAAAAAATAAAATATGAGTAAAAATATGCTACAATGACAATAGAATGATAACAAGAGTAATACGTTAATCATTTCACATGCCAGAGATCTAATTTTTATTCCTAACAATTTTTTATTCTAAAAACCAATTTTATTACCTTGCTTAACCATTAAAGCAAATACTAATCGCCAACAATGGTATTAGTAGTAGTTGAAATCAGCGCTACATTCTAATGCTGCAAACTAGCCACAAATCCGCCAAATATGACATATTTCTCAATTTCAAACCTTGAACATTTCACCTCTATGTAATACTTTAGTTACAGGATATACCACATAAAGATTCAATGGAAATACATATCTTCTAAAGTAATACATTCGAGATCTGCGTAAATGAATAGAACAAATAAATAAAATGAACTGTTTTAAAAAGCACAGATTGAACAGCAGCACAAATAATATGAATTGTTTTAAAAAGTACAGATTAGCATGAAACACATTTAATCACAAATTGGAAATTTATCATAAACATATTGCTTCCGATAAAACGCATATTGCACAATTCAACTTCTAATGATTTTTCACAATTGCGCTGTATCACACTGCAAAAATGATTCTAGCTCAACCAACTTTAAATATAACTGCACAAAAAGCGGACTCTACCCGAGAGTTAACACTTGAGCAAGTGGGCATTAGGAATAGGAAATAATCTAGGAACAACAAACTATGTTGGCAAATTAGTCCACTGGAACAATTCAGGCATTTACAAGAAATGCTGAAGAGATACTGTGTTGGTAAATTAGTCAATCGTTTATAAGGATCGACGAACATTTATTGCCATGGAAACGAACAGCATAAATAACATGTTTCATCTTAAATTTAAATAATTATTGACCAACAGAAACACAACAAAATATCTATAGCTCATCTAAAAAGCTATGATAAATAACATCATTTCAAGGCTAGCTATCGCGCAGTTACAAATAGTAGGCTATTGAGCTGAAATACTTGCAAGACTTTATGGTTTATAAACTCTAGCACATTTAAATTAAGTTGAAATTTGGCAAGCATGCAGTTTCAGCACCTTTGTAGACCGATCAATTTATGGACTGAATAACACCATTGAATTCGTCCGGATGAGAGGCCTCGGAACGGTCTGGATCGAAGTCGTCGTCGTTGTCATCTCTGGTCTCGGTTTCCATGGATACATGTCGTCGCTTCCGGATGTGACGTACTGTGAGTGCTACGGCGACGGCAACAAGACCGGTTACTGTGGCAGCCATGGCAGCGACGAGACCGATGGAAGGACCGCCAGATGATGATGAACCCGTTTTACCACCTGACTCAGCTTCATCGGAAACCAGAGGAGCCGCGGCTGTAAAGCAAACATGGTAAACACAACGTTAATACCAATGCATACAAACAAGATTTTCTTATAGATCAACTACAGTGTTTGTCAGAAGTTCCTCTCATAAATTTAAATACCATTTATTTAGCTTAGAAAATGGAGTCACATAATAACGAAAATTGTTCTGTCATCAGTGGCAAACTAAGCCGAGCGGCGCCAAGCTGTTATCATAGTCAAAACATTTGCAAAATATCCCACAGCCACTTGCCATGTGGATGCGTGCCGACCTATTCGATTCATGCATCTTGTACGCCTTTACAGTTCACACTATTCCCAGATATGACCCGAATTATTTCTCAAAGCTCGATTCTCTTCTCTGATTCATTCACTCGGCAATGGTGGTCAGGCTCATTTTAATAGCGCCCTGAACAGCATCAAAAGTCTTGGCTCTGAATCAAGGCTCTTATATAAAAGAAACTGGACGTCATAAGGCATTCGTCAGCCTAGAATGATAAAGATAGCCTAACTAGATGCAATCAACATTCCGAGTTTACTTGCCTGGTGGAGCCGAGTCTTTCTCCGTAATGCAGTAGTACGAACCATAAACGTTGATACAAGTTAAACCACTCGCGCATGGTTTACTCAAACATTCATCAACGTCTGAAAAAATTAACATTCATAACATAAAAATTTTTGTCAGCAATACCAATAACTAAAAATGACGAACCGATAACTGAAGATGACTAAAGCAAGTGACGAAGCGTGGCTAAGCACACTCTTAGATAAAGCAAAATGACCTATACCCAAATAAAAGAAACGTATGATGAAAACAACGAGTCATAGAAATCGATTAAGAATTGGCTTTTAAGAAGATAAATAAACCTAATGTTTCGTTCGGAACATTTACAATTAACTAGGATTTACGTCCCTATTAGTTCAAATAAAGTGCGATTATAAAGGAATATATATTTCCAGGCCAGATCGTACCTTCACATGTTCTTCCATCCGGAGACAGCTTAAACCCGTTTCTACACGAACACGAATGGCTACCGTCCGTATTATTACAGATCTGCGAACAGCCTCCGTTGTTCACGGCACATTCATCAACATCTGTAAGGAAATTCACACGATTATCATTATATTATCGTTTAAACTACGCGTATCGACACAACACCTTACAAGAATTTCTTAACTTTTCCATTAATGTGTTACTAATGCGAACGTTTCTTCTTCTGAGGACAAAGCCTATTCATTACAATGCTTAATGAAAAATCGAATAAACTGAATTTTAAAGAAAAAAGTTACAGTAAAAAATAAAATCTAAAATTAAATAAAAATAAAAACGATTGAACAAATAACAGAGATGTTAATTTTCTTACCAATGCACTGAGTTCCGTTTACAGGCAGAATATCGCACTCATCCAGAGGACAGAAACATTGATAACCTCCAAATTCTGTATGTCTGCAGTAAAGTTCTAAAACAAAGAATAATTTTCATCATGAAATTGGCACAAGACATTCAACACATACCTCATGCAAATAATGACTGGAATAACTGAATTTGAATTTAACAAAAAAGAACCTATTATCAAAAGCACTTTTAAGACGACATATATAAGTTAATATTTCTCTTGCAGTTTAGAGAAAACCAGAACTTTTCTTTAACGGGTGAGAACATTTTTGTTTGATTTTGAAGTCAATAGCATCTTAGCTGTTCTTCATAACGTAGTGGAACTTACCAAGAGTTGGTCGACATATTTCCTCCGAAATCGAATTGATGATGGTATCAAGACCCGTGCCGAAGTCCATGGCCGTCCACCACTGATGGTATTCTAAGTGAGGATGCGAGGCAATCATCTTCAGTTCGTACTTGTTTATCTTGCTTGTCAAACCGATGGAGTAAAGTGATATTCCTGCACGATGAGCAAGGCTTGCTTCCGACAGAGCTTGACTGGCATAGATGGTTGATGCACCCTCAGTGATCAGTATGGCCACATTTGGTACATCTAGACGGTCGCCAGAAACTGCGGAGAACTGGGTCGTCCTCATGGCCTGCAGAGCAGCATAGATGTTTATCGAATTGCTGTTCAGATAAGGCAGGTTGAGTATGGCGGTCTTCAGTGTCGTCTTGTTGTAGTAGGAATTGAGGAGAATTGGATTACTTGCACCGTCGGCGAATGTCACAACTCCGACTCTAGTGGCAGTGTTGCTAATCACCAGCTCTTCGACAATGTCTGCGACGTATCCGAGCATCTTTGCCCAGTTGCTGGAACCAGTGTAGGAAGAACTGTCGAGCATGAAAACCAGATCCATGACTTTCTTAGAGCAATCGCTCTGGGCTGATGTGATACATGTGCGGGCGACCAACAAGTCATCATAAGAAATGAGACTCTGGAAGTCATTGCACAGGAAGTAGCTTTGATTCAGCTGTTGAGGACGGGCAGATATGTCCCTCAGGTCAGTTTGTCTGACCTTTAGCGTTACACCCACGCTGAGTATGGATATCCCAGCCTGAGTGGCAAGATTGGACTCTGCAACGACAGCAGGCTTGTTGTCATAGCCATCAGTTATGACGATTGCAACTTCTTCCACTCCCAGACGTCGACCATGTTGTTGGGTGAACTGCGTGGCCCTCATCTCACGGAGTCCAGCCGCCAAGTCGGATGAAGCACCGTTCACAAATGGAATGCTGAGGATGGCTTGTTTCAGAGCATCTTTGCTACAAACAGAAAAATAAGACTTATTATTCAAGAAGGAAAAGCATCATATGCAAATCACAAAGTTAA
This sequence comes from Norana najaformis, assembly GCA_964023275.1. NCBI lineage: Eukaryota > Metazoa > Annelida > Clitellata > Crassiclitellata > Hormogastridae > Norana > Norana najaformis. The sequence goes on from OZ029922.1 coordinate 3,393,234, forward strand.
GACAGCAGCTGCTAAGTCGATTTTGAACCTATTAAGGCGAATATGGAAAGCCAAATTATGAACAAAACTTGCTTTCCTGCAGAACATAATACTTTCGTACCCGACAACGCTTTTTGAAGTCTACTGAACTGTCTTTATTTTCGCAAGTTACATTAAGCAAATCTTACCTGTTGTAACTGTTGAGATAGAAAATGTTGTCGGCTGTCGACGCGAATCTGACAACTCCGACCCGTGTCAGATCTGGACTGATGTTCATCTTATCTACGATCGAACCAACGAAATTGAGAACGTTGGTCCAGTTGGAACACGTAGACCCACTAAGTGCAGTGCATACTGTGGATGAACTGTCAAGCACAAAAACGACATCGCTCTTCACCGACTGGCAAGCTGCTGAATCTGAAACAAGTACGAAGAGAAATCTTTCAGATTTTGTTTTTCAGTATAAAACCTTATATTTTAATGTAATATACTGCTACTAAAAGTTTCAAGTAGTTAATAAACTGAAACTTGCATTTAATGTATTAAATAAACCACTACAATAATCCAAAACTCTTGAAGCTATTAGTTTAGCTAATGTTCTACCATAAAACGATGATGTATGTAATATATCAGTAATGGTTTGAGAATGCTTACAAGGACATGAATAGTCGACTGGCGCAAGACGATAACCTTCCTCGCAACTGCAGTAGTAGCTGTCAAAGGTATCGACACAGTATTGGGAACACTGTCCATTGTCGTATTCACACTCGTTAACAAAACATGAACCTGAAATAATCAGATATTTTGAGTTAGCACCAACCTTTACAATTAAAATGGAAATGCAAACTTGTGTGGTTTGAACTATGTTGATGCCCGAGAATGAGACCCAGCGAAAAGGGTAGACTTTCAATCAACACTGCCTCAATAAAATATATGCAGCACCATGAACAGCTTAGCATAGCGACTGTGAGTAGTATTTCACTTCTTGTCGGTACCTAATGAATTATTTATTATTTTTTACGTTGCCGTAAGCCAACATACGGTATTCTATTGTCTTATTCCTGATCATTGTACGGGTTTCGATCAGAAAACAACTCGTATAATATAATGTAGTCATACACACCTGCGGACTCTCCAGCTTGACCCTGAGGACCAACAGATCCAGTGGCTCCTGTTCTTCCCATGGGTCCTGTATTTCCTTGCGCACCAGTGGCTCCGAGTCCACCAGCAGGACCAGTGGCTCCAGTGTGACCAACACCTACGGGTAAGAAAATTCATTACGTAAGTTTCTGAGCATCATTAATTTTCTGGCAAATTTTGACGAATGTTTCAGATAAACACTTAGACCGGCTTGATGTCTTTCCATTTTCAGTTGTATTTTACTACATTATAAAGTTTTGAACATATATCTGTGGAATACTTTGCGCATCGAAACAGCATACATAGCTGAAGATGAAGAAACTGAATGAATAAAATAGAACTTTTAAAGTTTTATCAACTTTAGAATTCCGAAATCCTACCAGTTGCTCCAGTTGCTCCTTGCAAGCCAATAGGTCCAGTGGAGCCAGTTCTTCCCATGGGCCCTTGGAGTCCGGTTGCTCCAGCGCTTCCTGGCAGCCCAGAAGTTCCAGTTGCACCAATCGCTCCAGTTGCACCTGTTGAACCTGTATGCACAGATCAACAAATCTTATAAAGAAGCGAACTGTGAATCCGTGAAAACCTTTTATTCCTTTACATTTTGTAATTGCCGAAGTATAAGCGAGAAACATTGTATTCTGTGTCATGAGTTGCTCTTGTACATCTAATAAGCAACAAACAAAACGTTTTGGCGAAAAGATTTTTGTTGCCGAAATAAATTGGGGTTATAAATTTTATGTAGATAGAAGACAATAACCTACGTCTTAAGTTATGCGTCTAATAAGCTACAAACATCAATTCCCCTTGCAAAAGTAAACTTAATTCCCTACCAGTTCTTCCAATGCCAGTAGCTCCGGTGGCTCCCGTTGCTCCATTAGGTCCTGCCATTCCAGTGTAACCAGTAGAGCCAGTTCTTCCCATCATTCCAGTTGCCCCAACAGCTCCCGTCGCTCCGACTGGACCTGAGCTTCCGGTAGCTCCGATGGTACCCGTGCGACCCCGGAAACCAGTGGCGCCCGTCAATCCAGTTGGTCCCTGAATACCTGTCAATGTCCAAGCAAGTGAGGTTAATTTTTTCAAACCGATCTACCGAAGTTCCAAGTGTACAAGCTCGTCGTCAAGATGTAAGACACTCCAGATGATTAGCAATAAGGTAGGAAAGTTTTGGTGCTTAATATTTCATATGCTACATGCCTTATTCGTGAAGCACGAATTCTATTTGAAGCGAGATTTTGAAACAAAACCATTTTGACACAACCCTACGGATATCGCCTTCATTCGTAAAAATATATGGGCTTCATGTATAGCACTATACTATTTTAAAATGCAAATTTTCATTGATAAGACGAATTGCATTCATGATAACATTTGAAACTTTGTCAAAGTACTGACCTGTAGCGCCCATTCCTCCTGTTTTGCCGTCATGTCCTGTAGCGCCAGTGCGGCCCATAAAACCAGTGGCACCTGTGCCTCCTTGAAGGCCAGTGGCACCAACTGCTCCGGTTCCACCCATCGGCCCAGTGTTTCCTTGGGGACCAGTTTGTCCAGTGGCTCCGATGCCGCCAGTTGCTCCTGTTAAAAAGTTCAAAGACGTTAGTCGAGAGGCACAAGATATGTAAAATAACCTTTATTCGAGTTCGAGACCTCAGAAGATTTCTCTGGGTTGATGCCATCATTTGTAAAAATATGTTGGTTTATTCGAAAACTGCGTAAAATTATAATTCGCTCACCAAAGTGTTACGAGTTTAAACTATGCAAAAAAGAAATATATTAGCCGAATAAGTTTAAAATTATATGACTTAGGTACTTGTGATATACCTGTGTCTCCTTTGAGTCCTGTTGGTCCTGTCGATCCGGTGGCCCCCACTGGTCCAGTTGATCCAACTGGACCCGTGGATCCGGTGCTTCCCTGTGGACCAGTAGATCCTGTCGATCCAACAGGACCAGTCGAGCCAGCGTTTCCGGTAGCTCCGACGGGTCCAGTGCTGCCAGTTACACCTTTAAAACAATCAAACAATGATGTCAACAGTTTGATGTCATAGACATAGCGATTCTTTCTGAAACTAAACTGAGGGCTTCAATAAGTAATTCATTCTTTCACAATATTTATCTAGCGCCTCAAAAATCTGAATTGAGACAAGAAATTCTGTGTAAAGTGGTGGTAAGGGAATGGCAACTGAGTGCAGAAAACTTGTTAAATTCGTGAGCAGTGCAATGACGTTGATTATGTCTAGTACCTGGTAGTCCTTGAATGCCTTGAAGTCCCTGAGGTCCGGTTGCTCCTGTCTTTCCAAATGGACCAGTAAATCCTGTCGCTCCTGCGTTACCCTGAGGTCCTGTTGATCCAGTTGATCCCACTGGACCGGTTGAACCGGTGAGTCCAGTTGCACCCACAGCACCCGTCGGACCAGTGGAACCTGAGAAAATAATACGAGTCAGGTCATGTAATCAAATGTTAATGTTGTCAGAATGATATCCAAATAATGCTCACTGAAATGAAATGAAAACAGATTAAAATATGAATTAGTTTTTACTAAATATAATGGTTAAATATAAGTATTTTTCATAACAATTATCGTGGTGGAATCTGTGCTCACCTGTCGCTCCAGACAATCCCTTTGGACCAGTTGATCCGGTTGCACCAACAGGACCTGTTTGTCCGGTTGTTCCAGTTGCTCCTGTCTTTCCATCAACTCCAGTAGAGCCAGTTGCTCCTTGTGGACCAGTGGATCCAGTAAGACCTGAGCAAGAAACAATTCACGATAATGATACTTTGTTTCGAATTAAAACTACAGGTTCAATTAAATATCAAATTCTTAGATTGAGACAGATTATATCAGAACGATCACAATTAGTCTAATCTTATTTTTAAATTAACCTCATTCTCTAAGACTACCTGTTTTCTTTCGTACTATCATTAAAAATCTTATCTACAAACCTGTAGCTCCAGTAGCTCCAACTGGTCCAGTCATTCCTGTATTTCCAGTTGCTCCCTTTTCTCCAGTGGGACCAGTGGCTCCTGTGTTCCCATTCAAACCCATTGGTCCTGTCTGACCAGTAGCTCCACTGTTACCTTTAAGCCCAGTGGAACCAGCGTTTCCTTGCGGGCCAGTCGATCCAGTGGCACCTGTTTTTCCTACAGGCCCCGTTGTTCCAGTAGCGCCCGTATTTCCGACGGGTCCAGTTGATCCAGTCTGACCAACGGTTCCTTGGGGCCCCGTCTGGCCTGTGGCTCCAGTTCTTCCAGCGATACCAGTACTGCCTTTTAACGCACACAGCACTTCGTTATTTCTCATTCAAACGCAACACAAACTACTAAACGCAAAGGAAATGTGATATCATCGTAATAAAGTGTATAGGATATTATGCGCGACAATAAATGATGTTTTTCGATTGCACAGCTTCTGGACGACCTTACTATGCTTAACGCTGGGCTTTTGTATGTCTGATGTTTTTATATACATAAGCCCACTTTAACTCAAATGCATCAGACCAGTCATTGGATCCATTTGGGGTTCTTACCAGTAGCGCCATGCTCGCCAGAAGGTCCAGTTGATCCAGTTGCACCAACAGGTCCAGTTGAACCAGTCTGTCCGGTCGACCCAGTGAGTCCAGTGAAACCAGTAGCACCAGTGTTTCCGGTGGCACCGTCTTTTCCATCCAATCCTTGGTGACCAGTCGCACCGATTGCTCCGGTCAAACCTATAATTTCACAGAATTTATTTTACTACGAAACTTCAGTTTGGGTCTCATCCAAGCCAGAAATCTGTGAAGGCATTACCTGCACAAAAACTTTACAGATCACTGAATTTAGTAAGTAAAAATATAGAACATTCTGAAAGTAAGAGAAACAGAACATCTAACTAAAACTTCAAGAATTACTTATTCTGAGATTAATTAAAGATACAATGACTTACCTCTTGGACCTGTAGATCCAGTATATCCAGTAGCTCCAGCGTTTCCTTGAGGACCTGTGAATCCAGTGGCGCCCACACCTCCAGTATGACCCGTTGCACCAGTTGCTCCTGTTCTTCCAATACCTGTTGCACCTGTGGCTCCAACCTGTCCCGAGACACCTGTGCTTCCTCGTGGGCCAGTAGAACCGGTATCACCATTTTTTCCAGCGACACCTTGGGTGCCAGTTGCTCCAATTAAGCCGGGGAGTCCTAATAAGATAAAGATGGATTTTAAATGGCCATTAAAGTTGGCTTTTTTTTACAAAGTAACTGTATTGGAAACAGACAGAACAAATTTATGTTTTCCATGTAATACCCCATTAAATACAAAACAATGCGACATCATATGTACACAATTGTAGGTAGATTGTTCAGATGGCCTTATATGGCATCATATACAAATCAAGTGCATTACCAACGAAATGCCAATCAATTCCGTTATACTGTATGATTTGACTCAATCACATTTTAAAATTTCTATCTGTACTCACCAGTTGCTCCTGTTGATCCAGCGTTACCAGTCTGTCCAGTTGCACCCACGTTTCCGGTAGCACCCACAGGTCCAGTAGATCCAGTGGCGCCTTGTGCTCCATCAACACCAGTGGCTCCTGTTCCACCAACAGGCCCAGTTGAACCAGTCATTCCAGTACCTCCAACTTGACCAGTGGCTCCTGTTGCACACAAATAATTGTTAGAAAATTTAGAAAATAGAACAGACAACGGCTTAGCATGAATGCTTTGCAATTTATCGTGCATAATCAAAAAGTTACATGTTGACCTTTCTACACCAATACCTAAGCAGAGTTTTTTGCTAAAACGACTAATATGTGCATTCGACATTGGCCTTTACTGTTAACATGAAACAGCGAGGAAGACTTTTGACATTGACGAACTTTCACTCTAGCACAGGAGTCAAGAGGTTTTTTGTGCATCTTGTAATTTCTTCTTTATGATCAGGAATTATCTACCAATTTGAACAATGTCTTGGAATGTTTATTGTCGACACTCTGACGCACCTGTGCTGCCATTGGATCCTGCAAGTCCGGTGGCTCCTATTGGACCAGCGCTACCTGTGCTGCCAGTTGCTCCGTGTACACCCTGCTGGCCAGTTGCACCCGTATCACCTTTTCTACCTGTCAAGCCTTGAGCTCCAGTGGCTCCTGTGAATCCTTCAGGTCCCGTCATCCCAGTGGCACCTGCGATAAATAATTTAAAAACTCCAATGACCATTCCACAAATATCAAAAGTATTAAGAAAATAGCATGGTTAGCTTTGCAAATAATGAAGTGTGCACTTACTTAAGTTTGTCTTGACCCGTGCAATTGGTAAAGTGTGCCTTGAAACCACACATTATTTCTTCAGACCTACCGTATTGCGCTAATGTTGCTTAAGCTCTACACATTGAACCACATGTGTTTTTGAATGAGATATGACAAAATGTTTACGAGATAAAGATATTTACCAGATGATCCAGTGCTTCCGGTCTGTCCCGTGAGACCCGTTGCTCCAGTTGATCCATGAAGTCCCTGAACACCAGTCGATCCTGTATGACCCGTGGCACCATCGTTTCCTTGCTCACCCAGTGGTCCAGTCATACCCGTAGCACCTGAAATAGAGTGGCATCTAGTGTAAAATAATCAGCATTTAACATGATGGTGACTCAATTATGATGATGATTGTCATTTCAAACAGCATGAATGAATACTTTATAAACTTCAAAACATAACAGATTCTTGTGAATATTAAAATTAGTTTATAATTAATATGAAACTTATACATATTGTGTTTAAGCTACCTTGAAGTCCTGTGGCTCCAGTCGATCCTGACAATCCTGTAGCTCCAGTATTTCCATCAAGACCTCTGATTCCAGTGGCTCCGGTTCTGCCTGGGAATCCAGTAGCTCCTAAGTTACCAGTGGCACCTGTTCCTCCAACGGGACCAGAAGAACCTGTGTTTCCTGTTGCTCCATTAAGTCCGGTAGCACCTGTTCACACATAATTACATAGAATCAATGGAAATTTTAAAGCATTCAAATCAGCTCTGAAAAGCTACAAAATATTAATGCATTATAAATTTGCGGTTATAGAAAGATAATACATCCCATCGCCTTTAAACTAGAAATATTTCTTCTTCAAGCTCTGCAATTTATTACTTATAAACATATCTAATTCCCCAGTATAGTGAAACATGGATAGACTAATTGATTACCTTGTTGACCTGTGGCTCCTGTTCTGCCAATAGGTCCAGTTTGTCCAGTCGATCCCGTGACACCTATGGGTCCCGCCTGTCCTTGTGGTCCCGTCGCTCCTGTTTCTCCTATACCTGTGGCTCCAGTTGCACCTACCGAATTTGAAAATATTGCCATTTATACTACTCTGCAGAGTAATCACTGACGAAAGATAAAATTGTTATTATTCTCTGCGGAAAGGAAATATCCCGACCATAAGAAAAAATCCATGAATTTTGAATGCCAGAATCCCGACTATTAGGTCAGTAAACGAGACCTTTTAATTTGCATTTAGAAGTAACACTTCGTGATAGTTTGAGGTTTGAGTTTTGTTTTCAACCCAACTTCATTAGCAGTTATCAAATAGAAAAGAATCTTATACCTTGCTGCCCTGTTGCTCCAGTTGATCCAGCGCCACCAGTTAGTCCCGTTGCTCCGACGCCTCCAGAGAGACCAGTTGCACCAGTTGCTCCAGATCCACCAGTGAGACCTGTTGCTCCAGTTGATCCAACCCCTCCGGCAACACCTGTAGCTCCAGTTGCTCCAGCGATTCCACCTGGGCCAGAAGCACCGGTTGCTCCAGTCTTTCCAACAGATCCTGTAGCTCCTGTTGCTCCAGCACCACCACTAACACCTGTAGCGCCAGTAGCTCCAACTCCACCAGTTTCACCTGTCGATCCAGTTGCTCCTGGGTTTCCAGCTGCTCCTGTGGCACCAGTTGCTCCAACTCCTCCAGTGAGGCCCGTTGCTCCTGTCGCTCCAGAACCACCAGTGAGACCTGTCGTTCCTGTGGCTCCCACGGCTCCTGCTGGTCCAGATGATCCAGTTGCACCAGTCTGTCCAACGATTCCAGTAGCTCCCGTTGCTCCAACGCCTCCTGTGGAACCTGTGGCTCCAGTTGAACCAACTTCTCCTGTAAGACCCGTTGCTCCTGTCGCTCCAACTGAGCCAGTGGCTCCCATCGGACCTGTTGCTCCTGAGTTTCCAGCAGCACCGGTTGCACCTGTTGCGCCAGCACCACCAGTCAGACCAGTTGCTCCAGTTGACCCATCTTTTCCGGTCAATCCTGTTGCACCGGTTGCCCCAGCTGCTCCAGCAGGACCACTCGACCCAGTTGCTCCAGTGCTACCAGCAGATCCAGTTGATCCTGTCGCTCCAGCTTCTCCTCCAAAACCAGTGGCTCCAGTTGATCCGATTCCTCCTGTGGCACCACTAGGACCAGTTGCTCCTGTCTGTCCAGCAGATCCAGTTGCACCAGTTGAACCTGCTTCTCCAGTTTGGCCTGTTGCTCCGGTTCCACCAATGCCTCCGATGGGACCAGTTGCTCCGGTTCCACCAAGGCCTCCAGTCGGACCAGTCGAACCAGTATCACCTGGTTTTCCATCAGATCCAGATGCACCAGTTGCTCCAACACCTCCAGTAAGACCAGTCGATCCTGTGGCTCCTGCAGCACCGCTTGGTCCGGTTGCACCAGTGTTTCCAGGAGAACCAGTAGCTCCTGACGCTCCAGACCCACCTGTCAGACCAGTTGCTCCAGTTGCTCCAACTGGTCCAGCTGACCCAGTGGAACCAGTGGACCCGGTCTGTCCAGCCAGACCTGTTGCTCCTGTTGCTCCAGAACCACCAGTCAAACCAGTTGCTCCAGTTGCTCCAGAACCTCCTGTGAGACCAGTTGCTCCAGTTGCTCCTGTTCCTCCAGTAAGACCTATTGATCCCGTTGCTCCAGTGCCTCCGTTAAGACCTGTTGCTCCAGTTGCTCCAGCAACTCCAGCCGGACCAGACGCACCGGTCGCTCCAGTTTCTCCAACAGTTCCAGTAGCTCCCGTTGCTCCAGCACCGCCACTAACTCCTGTAGCTCCAGTAGCTCCGACTCCACCGGTTGCACCAGTAGATCCAATTGCTCCTGGATTTCCACTCGATCCTGTTGCACCAGTTGCTCCATCTCCTCCAGTAAGACCAGTTGCACCTGTTGCTCCAGAACCACCAGTGAGACCAGTGGCTCCTGTAGCTCCTGAGGCTCCAGCTTGACCAGACGATCCAGTTGCACCTGTTTCTCCAGTTGAACCGGCTGCTCCTGTTGCTCCAGTACCTCCAGTTGAACCGGATGCTCCTATTCCTCCTGTTGCACCTGTGAGACCTGTTGCTCCTGTGGCTCCAGCACCACCAGTTGAGCCAGTAACTCCTGTTGCTCCCACGCCACCAGCTGCTCCACTTGCTCCCGTAGCTCCAGTCTCACCAACAGACCCAGTTGCTCCAGTTGCTCCGGAACCTCCACTTTGTCCAGTAGCTCCAGTTGCTCCTATACTTCCAGTTGCGCCATTAGGTCCTGTTGCTCCAGTTTGGCCAACAGAGCCAGTTGCTCCGGTTGCCCCAAAACCACCTGTTTGACCAGTTGCTCCAGCAGCACCTGTACTTCCGGTAAGCCCAGTTGCACCAGTAGAACCAATGCCTCCAGTTGAGCCAGTTGCTCCAGTTGCTCCAGAGCTCCCATTAATACCAGCTGCTCCTGTTGCACCAACCCCTCCATTTGCACCAGAAGCTCCAGTTGCTCCAGGACCACCAGACTGACCGGTTGCTCCGGTTGCTCCGGGTCCTCCAGTACTGCCTGTGGAACCTGTTGAGCCCATTCCTCCAGTCGCACCAGTGGCTCCAACAGCCCCAGTTTTTCCATCCGAGCCAGTTGCCCCAGTTGCTCCTGGTAGACCAGTTTGTCCAGTGGCTCCAGTTGCTCCAGGACCTCCAGTCTGACCCGTTGCTCCAGTTGCACCATCTGCCCCTGATGACCCAGTTGCTCCTGTTGCACCATCTCCACCAGCTGGACCTTGGGATCCTGTAGCTCCAGTGCTTCCTGTGGAGCCGCTTGCACCAGTTGATCCAGTAGCGCCAACTGTACCGTTAGCTCCAGCTTCTCCAGTTGCTCCTGTTGCACCAGCTACTCCAGTGGCTCCCATTCCTCCTGTTGCTCCAGTGGCCCCAGTTGCTCCGGTTGCTCCTGTGGCTCCCGTGTCTCCAGGAAATCCGGTAGAACCACTTGCTCCTGTTGCTCCAGTTGCCCCACTAACTCCAGTTGATCCTGTTGCTCCGGTTGCTCCAGTATCACCTGGTAAGCCACTTGCTCCAGTGGCGCCAGTGCTTCCACTAGTGCCGTTTGCTCCAGCTGGTCCAGTTGCTCCAGTAGATCCTGGTTGGCCAGACTCTCCTGTAAAATATAAGAATTGAGGTTGTCAACTTGGTGTGCGTTTAATAACCAAGATAACTTGCATATGATCCAGTACTTTCTATGATGCGCCTAGTCATATTGCCCTGCGCTTATTAATGTTTAACTATTTTTCACAAATCTTTCTACGTGTTTCTTCAGGTGAACACTTTGTTGTTCATTGAAACTTTTCAGCCATCGGGAGTGTGATTTCATATGCTAAGAAATGCATCATCATTGCTAGGCCAAATGTTATGTTATTTTGTGATTTACCTGTTGCGCCAGTCGCCCCAGTCATACCAGTGGCTCCGTTTGCTCCAGTTGCTCCAGTTGCACCAGTGGCTCCAGTTGCTCCAGTGGCACCGGTTGCTCCTGGAAGTCCGGTTCCACCTGTAGATCCGGTTCCTCCCTGAGCGCCACTTGCACCAGTGGCTCCAGCTCCTCCAGTGGAACCTGTAGCTCCCGCTGCACCAGTGTACCCCGTGGCTCCTGTTGCACCAGGGATTCCAGTTGCTCCAGTTGCTCCATCTGCACCTGTTGCTCCAGTTGCTCCCGTGGCTCCGGTGGGTCCAGTTGCACCGGGCAAACCAGTTGCGCCAATTCCTCCTGTTGCTCCAGTTGCACCTGTTGCACCTGAGGCTCCTATCGTACCGTTGGCTCCCATAGCACCAGTGGCTCCCGTTGCACCGATCGATCCGGTTGCTCCACTTGCTCCTGTTGCACCAGTGGCTCCTGTTGCTCCAGTGGCGCCTGTTGCACCAGGCAATCCAGTGGCTCCAGTGGCTCCTGTCGATCCTGTAGAACCAGTTGAGCCAGAGGCCCCAGTTGCACCTGTAGACCCAGTTGCTCCAGTGGCTCCTGTCGAACCTGTTGCCCCAGTTGAGCCAGAGGCCCCAGTTGATCCCGTTGCACCGGTAGCACCATCAGCTCCAGTGGCTCCAGTGGCTCCGTTTGGACCTGTTGCTCCGGTTGCACCGGTGGCACCAGTTGATCCGGTAGCTCCACCTCCGTTTTCGAGATTGGAATTAGTTGTTCCTCTTGCTATTGCTACAAACCACAATGATCCACTTACGTTGCGTGTGCTTAATACAAGAAATATTAATTATAAAACCGAGACACTGCGCGAATAAAATTCATAACATGAAACTCGATGGCCATGAATGCAATCCAAATTTAAAACAATCATTATGATTCAATGGCTCAAGACCACTTTGGTCTTCTAAATAATTAAAGACATTTGATATTATATTTATCGTATCTAAATGTAGAAGCCACCAAATGTCGAATTCTGCTAAATGATACTTACGAGTCGGTTGTGTTGCTGGAGTTGTGATACAGGTTGCTGCAGCCTGGACTCGACTTCTAACCGTGTCAATTGCACTGTAGTCTGGGGCGACAAAGTAGTTCAGGTCTTTCTATAAACCACAAGAGTAAAATACATGCAAATTATCTTTGGGTATACAGGTAGAACTAATAATGTGCAACGTTAATAGTGAAGGGACATTTTAAAGACGAGATATAGATATAAAATACAAAAATTGATGTGCTTTGTTTTTTAACTATGTAATGTGTTGCTAATCTCACTCTGTTGTTTAAACACGGGGTAATATTCTTCTGCAATTTTTGTTTGCATTATCGTTTTCTCTTTTTTGTGTAAAAAGTGAAAATACATGTCAAGAGACTATCGACTACTATTCAACTTGAATCTTATATATAGATATTTCAATTTTTAGGCCTCTATGGACCTGTCTTCGGGCAGAAAACTCATCATCATCATCAGGCCTCTATGTATAAGTCAAGACACTTATTATAGCGCCTTTCATTTACATCAAAACAAGCATGTTCACAGGAACATATGTAAAATCTTGTACCTTATTTGGCGGAGATGAAAGCAGTTTCAATGTGTCCTCGTTCACTAGGTTTGTCACTCCGATTGCATACGTAGTGATTCCCTGAGCGTGGGCTGCATCTATTTCTGGTGGAACTGCGCTTGGGTTAGTCGGCATTCCGTCAGTTATGATGATAGCAGTGTTGTTGACAAATGGTCTGTCTCCATCAGCACCGAATACCTGAGTGCGCATCATGCGAATACCACCTGCGGTGTCGGTCTGACCTCCAGGGTAAGGAAGATTGTAAATGGCGTTCACGAGTTCAGCCTTGTTAGCATATCTATACATAGAAAACGGTTCAACGACAACACTGATAATGCTTCATATAAAGTATGATGAATTAATATGTGCGCCGCTTCACAAAGAGTTCCAAAATAAGAATCAAATATAAATATTTATGAAAACCATAAGAATCAATTTTTTGTCACTAAGAAAATCCATCAGGGATAATTATCTATGATTTTCTAAGCCAGCAGAATGTTACGTACTTCTTAAGATCCCAAGCGAGAGTAGCATTGGTGGCGAAAATGACAAGGCCGACTCTGGTGGAGGTGAGCCCGATGTCCATGTCCTTAACGAAGTCTTCAATGAACTTGAGGTTGAATTTCCAGTTATCGCAAGTCACATCTTTGCCGTAAACGAATTTTGGATCATTGTCACAGATGCTTCCCGATCCGTCGACTACGAAAACCAGATCCATTGCGCTGCTGATACAGTCTGGAAAAGATTCAAAACCACGTATTTATTAAAACACGTTTTCTTAAGCTTTTAAAAACTGGAAAGGTCTTTTAATTGAATATACGACAGTTGGTAAGTAGCTTTTTCTCAAATGGGTTTTGATTCACAGTTGCGTGCAACGAAGAATAAAATCTTTTATTGTTAACATTAATGCATGCAGATTATACCGGTTTTTTTCTTTTCAATTCTCACTACTGTTAGAGTTTCTTTCATCCAATAATAAGATTCACAAATGAGAAGAAATTACTGTTAACTGTAAACGATTTGTATACACACCATTTGTGCTGCTATTTTAACTATTCTCTCGTTTCAATATATTTGCCAAACATTACAATCAGGCGTTAAAAATTCTCGCATTAAAACGATTTGCTCTGGAACATGTTTCTGAAATGATTCGGTTTCTGCCAATATTTCACTGAACGGTACTATAGGCTCAGCTTTAGAAGAATCTGTCGATATATTGTATACCTGCAACTGGAAACGGAGACGCTGTGCTTCGACTATATGTCGTCACGGTTGTACTGCTCATTGTTGTGCTGGTGACTGTCGTAGATATTGTTGGAAGAGGACTAGTGCTTGCACTGGTGCTAATGGTGGTAGTTGTCGTTGTTAAGGGCAGAGTTGATGGAGTAACCGTTGACGTCGGTGTGGTGATGCACGTTGCAGCACTCTGGACCGAGTCTCTAATTGTTCCGATTGCGCTGTAGTCAGTTGCCATGAAGTAGTTAAGATTTTTCTAAAAAAAGCAACGTATGGTATGTGGTTCGTGATATCTTGACTTATCCATTTGTTGTTTTAAATGAAGCTTTTAGTGTTTGAGATTTGTATAAAGAGATCAAGGTATACCTTAAGGTTACTGACACTCTTAAATATTCAAATTTTATTTGAATGTGCACTAGTATATGAGGAACTTGAAAATGCAAAAACTGACATCAATTGATGACTTATGTAATATAGTTTTGTAGTTACCATGTGAGGTGCAGATGAAAGTAGTTTCAAGGTGTCTTCATTTATTAGGTTGGTGACCCCGACTACGTAAGTGGTGATTCCCTGAGAATGAACTGCACTGATCTCCGGTGGAACGGTGTCAGGATCAGTTGGTATTCCGTCAGTTATGATGATAGCCGTGTTGTTGACATACGGTCTGTCTCCATCCACACCGAACACCTGAGTACGCATCAGACGAAGACCATCTGCTGTGTTTGTCTGACCTCCAGGGTAGGGAAGGTTACGAATGGCACTCATGAGTTCAGCCTTGTTCGTATACCTAAAATCAGATCCGAAATTAAGCCACGATAATGATTGTTATAAATAATCTTATTGAGTGCAGGTGTTTTAGAGCCTCTTGAAGAACAAACAGAGCTGTTAAACTCTTCTAATATCAGAAGTCGTCGATGCTATCGATATAATGTGTACCTGTTAGAGGAAACGGAGACGATGGGCATTTTAGGTCTTTAAAAATAAATGAGTTATTACCAAAAATTATTCTCACTTTTTAAGGTCCCATCCAAGAACACCTGTTGTGGCGAAAGTCACAAGACCGACTCTGGTGGAGGTAAGTCCGATTTCCATGTCATTAACGAAATCTTCCATGAACTTGAGATTAAATTTCCAGTTGTCGCAGGTTACATCTTTGCCGTAGACGAATTTAGGATCGTTGTCACAGATGCTTCCAGAACCATCAACCAGAAAAACGAGGTCCAGGGCTTGAGCGATACAATCTAAGCAAATAAGACACCAACATACAATCAATATGCTTTGACTACTTTCTACTTCAAATCGAGGTTCGAAATCCAACATTTGAAATTCATGGAACTATAATGCCTGTGATTTGAAAGTGTCTGGTGTTGCGATGAACAAATGTGTGCAATAAGTATGTATCAAGCACTTTTGAGTACCTCATAAAAGCGATGCGCACATTGCTGTTTAAACAGTCTAGAGAAATTCTTTTTAAGGTATGTAGAAATTGTATGAAATATGGGCAGAAGATCTTTACATTACCTTTACCTGTTGACGGCGACCCGGTACTTCCGTTCGCAGACGAGGTTGGCACAGGCACAGGCGACGTCGTGGTTATAGGAAAGGTACTTGCAGTTGAGCTGCTGGTTGATGGGATAGTCGAATTGACAGCTGTAGGGGCAGCTGAAGAGACAGCTGAAGAGACAGTGGTAGCAACCGTGGAGGGGATAGTTGAAGGGACAGTGGAAGGAACAGTTGAGGGGATAGTTGAAGGTACAGTTGAGGGGACAGTGGAAGGATCAGTGGATGGGATAGCTGAAGAAACAGTTGTAGGTACAGTTGAAGAAACAGTGGAAGGGACAGTGGAAGGATCAGTGGATGGGATAGCTGAAGAAGCAGTTGTAGGTACACTTGAAGAAACTGTCGAAGGGACAGTGGAAGGATCAGTGGATGGGATAGCTGAAGAAACAGTTGTAGGTACACTTGAAGAAACAGTCGAAGGGACAGTGGAAGAATCAGTGGATGGGATAGCTGAAGAAGCAGTTGTAGGTACACTTGAAGAAACAGTCGAAGGGACAGTGGAAGGAACAGTGGAGGGAATAGTTGAAGGTACAGTTGAGGGTGCAGTCGAAGGAACAGTGGAAGGCACAGTTGATGGAGTATTTGTCGTCGTTGGCGTTGTAACACAAGTGGCTGCACTCTGAACGGATTTTCTTATTGTTCCGATTGAACTGTAGTCAGCTGCCGTGAAGTAGTTTAGGTTTTTCTGAAGATTTATCATACAGTAATCAGTAAGAGCTTAATAATGACAAATTCTTCAAAAATTGATGCTTAAAATATGTAATAAATTTGATTTTCTGTAATTTGGCTCAGTCTATCACATAACTATATAATGAATGACAGATATCACGAGACAATATATAATGTATTGGACGACGTCAATTTATATGTAGAATTAAAAATGTTGCTTGTGGTGTATTAGAGACTATGTGAAAGATGAACTCCAACTTTTGCAAATCTTATTATAACATCTGTTAAAATTTGTTTACTCTATTCTCTAATCCAATTCTTTCCAACCAAAATTAAACAGTTTTGCACCTGTTGCGGAGCAGACGACAGTAGTTTCAAGGTGTCTTCATTTATTAGGTTGGTGACCCCGACTACGTAAGTGGTGATTCCTTGAGAATGAACTGCACTGATCTCCGGTGGAACGGCCCTTGGTTCAGTTGGTATTCCATCGGTTATGATGATAGCCGTGTTGTTGACAAATGGTCTGTCTCCGTCAACGCCGAATACCTGAGTACGCATCAGGCGAAGACCACCTGCGGTGTCGGTGTGACCTCCAGGATAGGGAAGGTTGCGAATGGCATTCGTGAGTTCAGCCTTGTTCGTATACCTGAAGTTCACCAGAAGTTTAGTTTTAATTTGGGTTTGCACTAGTGTAATAACTTTCAATTCTGAATTTTGAACCGCAATTTAGTCATTCCTAGACTTCGCTATCTGGCCACTGGTTTTGTTGCCGTCATTAGTTTGTAAAACGTGATAATATATACTGCACTGACTAGTATTTTTCCAAAAGTTGATTGATCTTTCATTTTATTTATGAACACTAAAACTAAATTTTCAGTTCATGCGTTTGGTGACTCTTCTTCAAGCTTACTTTGTAAGATTCCAGCCGAGAGTAGCGGTCGTGGCGAAAGTGACGAGACCGACTCGGGTGGCGGTAAGTCCGATGTCCATGTCGTTGACGAAATCTTCCACGAACTTGAGATTGAATTTCCAGTTGTCACAGGTTATATCTGTTCCGTAGACGAATTTAGGATCGTTGTCACAGATGCTTCCAGAACCGTCGACCACAAAAACGAGGTCCAGAGCTTGAGCAACGCAATCTAAGCGAACATAACATCGGATTATTATTACGCTCTCAAAAACTGTACTGTCAGCGATTAGTTACTAATTTTAATCAAGGTTAATAGTCCAACAGTTGACTGCGCAGACCAAATCCAAAACACTTGTGACACAGTCTGGAAATTAATAGCAACATACAAAGGATCACAGCAGTTTCTGTTGAACATTGTAATTTTGTGAATTACACTAAGAAAAGTTTACATCTCATAGGATTCTTTTAACGTGGATAGAGATTCTTTAAACGGGAGCTTTTGCACATTCTTTATATTCTCCTTAAGCTAAACTCAATAGATTTTAAAGCAATGACTGAACAATAGTTGCATGGCTTACCAACTGGTCCAGCGGATGAAAATGTTGCGTTTGATGTGTTGCCGTTGACTGTTGGTGGTAAACTCGGTACTTCTGTAGTTGAAGGCGCCAAAGGGTTAACGAAATGCGTGCATGTCTTGTTTTTAAGTGCATCAAGAACTGTTCCGATCATGTTGTAGTCAGGTGCCATGAAGTACTCGAAATTTTTCTGCACATAACCCATATTTCAAGCATTATGTAAAGATTATCATTTAAATAATTGTGAGTTGGAAAAAATAAATTAACTGGCTTACACAGATATATTTAATCTTCGGATTATGGTTGTTCTGAAAATTAAACGAATAAAATCGAAGTATTTACATTTCGATGAAAGTTTATATTTAGCCTGAAAAAAATAAGTACAAACCTGTTGTGGTTGGGATGAGAGATTTTTGAGCGTTGGCTCGTCGACTTGGTCGGTGACTCCGACGGCGTAAGTGACGATTCCTGAGTCGTGGACGGCAGTGATTTCCGGATTGACTGCACTTGGATCCGTCGAGATTCCGTCGGTGATGATGATTGCTACATTGCCGACATTTGGTCGATCTCCTTCGACGTTGAAGATTTGAGTTCGCATCAGATGAAGACCATCAGTCGTATTCCTCTCTCCTCCGGGATATGGAAGACGGAGAATAGCTTCTAACAGAGACTCCTTGTCTGTGTACCTAAATGAACCACGAATGCCAGATGAGTTCACTCTTCAACAATATCACAATGAAGAGGTCATGCTATCGTTGGTTTAGTTTGGTTTAATAGCCGAATCTAAAGTAGATTGTTTTACATACATAAGGAAATTTACATACATAATCTAATTTAAAAACTCTACGATGATGTTATCATAATGCCCAATGCTTCAATCGATAGTCGGTTCAAGTCAAAATCTCAATCCAAAATTATAATCCGTTGGAGAAGCCGGGTCAAATTCTGATAGATCAGAAAAACCGACAGCCAGGCTGCTGTGGGTAAGCAAGTTGGAAGAGATGCGTCTTTAGTTAAAACCTGGATGACGTCAAATGATAGAGTATTGGCTAATTACGATTCTATTATGAGTAAAGCATGACGATGACGGAGTAGGTAATACTTTGCCGACTAAATGTTAGACAGTTTCACAGACGACTAAGTCCAGTTACTGCAACATTCAGATCTTTTAAGTAAGATGGATAGTCTGTATGCAATCTGGAGATCAATGTAAGACTCAAAATCTAAAGCCTTACCTGGTGAGGTTCCAGGCGACGTGGGCCTCGGTTGCGAAAGTGACCAACCCCACCCTCGTCGTCGCCAGACTGATGCTGAGATCGCCGACAAAATCGCGAATGAGCTTCAGAATAAAGTTCCAGTTGTCACAGGTCGTGTCTATTCCCTTTCGAAATTCCGGATCGTTGTCACAGATGCTTCCAGAACCGTCAACCACGAAGACCAGATCCATCGTAGCATTTGTGCAATCTAAACATTCCATATACTTTTTGTATAATAGTTTTTAAACAAGATTTCATTCGTATCTTTCAAGAGCGCTTCAGAAGGTAAAATATGTGGCAAACGCCTTGCATAGGCTATACTTGTTGTCTATCACGTCTAGGTTTAAATTTCCAATTATTTCCGTTGTCAATTATTTAATAATCATATTGAATTTATTGTTTTTCCGTTAGTTGTATCGCACTATTACGTTAAAAATACTTTTACTTTACTAAATGAAAATATTGGCGTATTTACGATTGTTTCTATGAAAGCTGATGATTTAGATTTAAAGCAAAGTCAAATGAAAAGAGCATTTCCTTACATTTCGAAAGTGCACACTCCGTTTCGACTAGAAAAGACGAATGGATCACCAGTAGGAGCGATCCGATTAACTGCCAACGCCTCATCTTCTCTCAACTATCAACAAAAGTACGGTACATATATATCAGTGACTCAAGCAAAAGACTTAATTAATTATATCATTGGCTGTAATGGCCGTTTAGAATTATTTAGTTTACCATCGCTGCGTCTTCTGCTCTGACGCTACGCTTTTAGGGTTATGTAATATTGATTTGCAAGAAAACAGGTCGATTTATTTAATAATTAACGTAAGCAAACAGATTTACTAATGTCAGTTGTAGGGTACCTATCTGCCTTGACAAGATCATTACATTTGCATAAGTTTAAAAATCAGATTCCTACAACAGCTAGAGAAATATTTGGTTGCAGTCACCAAATCAGTAATCTTACTCTTGTAATTGTGCAAAATTTTTAACTTTTATGCAGTAAGAGTATTAGATGTATTCTTACCAGAAGTCAGACGTTACTTTATAGCTGAAACTGCTGTTCTTTAATTCTTCGTCTTGAGTTCTTGCAATGATATTCAGTTCCAACTTAATAATAAATATAGGCCTACTGACTTCTTTTTGGTTCTTATGCTTCTGTGACTATATCAAAATCGTAACTGCCGTTCCGTTGCTATTCCAACGCTGACTCGAGGTTTCTATCGTTTGTACGATCAAGTGAACGTTGCTTTTTATACTCTACACCAAAGCCCTTAACCCACGAACAGCACGCTTGGTTGAACGCCTGCGTAACAGCGCACCTCTGGCGTATCGGGGGCGGTTACGCAGGACTTAGCGTGGTATACCGTACCTTTGAATAAAGACCATTTGACGTCAGTAACACAGCAACAATAGCGATCGTCTTGGTATGATGACCAATACGCATTTCCGTCCACAGCCATCGACGTGGGCTTCTTTGTTATCATTGGTTGGTCACAGAAAATAGCCTTTTCGAAGAACCTACGAGAATTTTTGTTGAGCTAATGGATTAATCTTTGATGGCTGCGCATCAGTGTTTCCGGTCATTCAGAAAAATGGTGGCCCCAAGCCTCACGTCATATATCTAGAATTCGCTGTATTGGGTAACAAGAGATATGGATACATCCACCAATGTCGCAAAAATAAGATACCAAATGCGTATTTCGGGTTAAGACTAGAGCCGAGAAACTTGTGAGTAACCAATTCCATGCTCGCCCAGCCTGCACAATTATTCCACATTCAGATGTTCTGAAGAACAGATAATCTGGCTATGAACATTTAGCGTGTTGATTTAATGTACCCTTTTACTTATACGTACATATAATGTATATCTTGCCATATATTTAATGTACATGTTTACAGAATGTATGCTTGTAATGCTCATGCACATGACGAAAACTGTTCTTTTTCGCCTTGCTCGGCTGGGAGCACGTTTGTGTAGATGTCTTGAAGTGGTGATGGATAAAACGAATAAGTGAAGGAATAAATTATCTGATTAACGGATGGATGGATGGATGAAAGAATTAATGGATCAGTTGATTGATGGATAAATGGTGGATAGACGGATTAGTGGATGGATGGATGATGGATAAAAGAATGGATGGTTGGATGGATGGATGACTGCATGAACGAATGAATGAACGAATGAATATATTTCACAATCAGAATTACATAATAGATTATTAGTGACAGTTTAAATGTAGGTTGAATGAAATCAGCGTCTACGAACTCAATAATTTTGTCAATTCACAGGTAATCGAGAGTTCAAGTATGATGGTCAGTGAGTTTGCAAGACATCTCGACTTATGCATCACAGTAACCTCTACAACCGGTCAATCTTTTCTTGGGGTCACATGGAATTCGAATTGCGAACGGAGAAGTGACAGGCAAGAGATTTATCAAATGCCATCGTTCTTGTTCCGGCCTCCCGGACGCGTGGTAGTTAAATGGTTATCGTGTTAACAGGTCGGAAGTTCAAAATCCCGCCAGAACAGAAAGATACTCCAAGATCTCTGTTCCACATGCGCCCTCAGCAAACCTAGCTCTAAAAAGAGTACACTGACTGTAAATTGTCAGCGGGAAGCTCAGGTGGTGAGGGAGGGACAAGGACTCTCTTAAGACGGGACTAAGAAAATGCAGTCACTAATATTTCATGTCTATGGATTCTTCTTGGGCTAAGCTTACGGGGCTGTTCTTCAAGTCTCCAAAGAAATGCAAAAGCGAAGTGGATGCTCATATCTTTCGGAACATTAATCGCTTTGCATTGATATTTGTATAATTTCTCTTGGCCGTAAATGTTTATCGCTTAAAATTGATAGATATAAATTGCGATGAGCGCTCTATTACGCCCGAAGGCATAAAAAGAAACCAAAATATGCAGCAGTAAATGCGTTATATGCAATATATGAAACCAAAATATATTGCCTAATACATAAATTATTAGTATTAATAGTATCTTGTATGTCCAAAAATAGGCCTATGTTATAAATAAATGACGAACGACTGTCACGAAATCTGTTCCGCATGATTGACTTTATGTTTCCACACCTGAATTGCGGAAATGCTTCTGTTGTAACGATATATCATAACGCTGGGCCTGACCCACACATCCACATAGTCTAACGACAAACATCCACATAGTCTAACGACAAACATCCACATAGTCTACATACATGTAGACTATGTGGATGTTTGTCGTTAGCGACTGCACCACAGTCTGTCATTTTCCATGATTTTATCGTGTTAAGGCCTTCACCGCAACTGTAAGTTTGGCTCCATTTGGTATGGTATGGCATTCCACCATTCGTTGGTTCTTTCTTTCATTCATTCATTCATTCATTCATACCATACAATACCAAGCATTTTGCCGCATTGTAGATACCCCACGAAGTTGAATGGCGCAGACAAGTGATAGATGAAAGATACGTTTCTCGTGTGATATCTTCAGAGATTTTAATCTCGGACTAGCACGGTTCGTGCACGAGATCTTAAACGGTGTGGCGCTCATTCAAACTGGGAGCGGTGGTGATGAATCTCACCCAATTAATTCACTGAAAAATAAACAGGGTCGCTATAGAAAAACTTGTACATTTACATTTTATTTATCTTATTCACAGTAGCAAAGTCACATGGGAGTGTCTGGCTTAGAATCTTCCTTCGGGCTATTGAACTCATTCATATTCAGACAGATATACACTGTAACGGTTGAGGGTTCTTTTGACGGGTGATAGAACGTTTTCAAAGAATTATCGCATTCCTATAGAAGGTTCGAAAAGACCGACGTATGTGAACAAGTAGAAGGCGTATTTGACTAGATTTGGTGAAGTTTTTTGCAGATTGGTTGAGCGTTGTCAGAACTTTGAACAGCGTTAGCTGTACTTTTCCTGACTAAGGGAAGAAAAACAACAGCGCCTCAGATTCAGATGTACTGACATTGCGCGCGTTAAAAGTGCTTTAAATAAATAACAATAAAAATAAACCGTTTATTTCTACAAAATTGAAGTTTGTAACTATATGCATAAATTTAAAAAGGGTATCATGCTTCTTCAGATACATAATTATAGAAATATGGGCACGCTTTTCGGCGACTAGACAGCTGACACGACTTTTTAATACTCGAAACGGCACATCTTTTCAGTAGTTGGATGAAAGCAATGCCATTGTAATTGAAACATCAACAATGGAGCAACCAAGACTTGGCGCGAGCTCATCAAACACACCGCAAACGCTCGACTACGCCTCTGTTCAGAAAGCTTTCAACTGTTTCCACCCACACGACGAAGCTACACGGCAGACGTAAAAGGGAGTCTATCGTTTATAAGTGCTTGTTAACTACTTGTTAACCCCTCTGAATTCGATATATATATATATCTGGTATGTATGCATGTGTCAAGACACTTAATATAGTGCGGTTTAAGAAACTCACAAAGGCGTTGCTAACATGACTGTCTATTGAGAGCGTTTTAAGACAGCTTGAAAATGTTTGCTGAACTGAGTCAAATGCAATATATGTGTAGCGGAAAACTGCTCCAAGAGGAATGTCGCCGACATAAGAAGGGTTCGAGTCAGAAGTGCAAAAACCTAGTTTTGAAAAGAAAGCTAGGTTTTTAGGTTAGATCAGAATAGGTTAGATTTTTAAGGTTTTAGGTTTTAAAATTTTTAAATGACGTAAACAGAGCTATGGCTGAGTTCGGGGCCGCGTGGAATACTAGTACAGTAGGATCTGCTTACAATGTACTTGCCGTGATGTTAATTGACAACAATTGTTTTAAAAAAATATATATATAAAACAAAATCTAACTTCCTTCTTTCATTAATACGAGAAAACAAAAAAAAAACTAAAAGCGTAATTTATTTGGGACTTGTGTATGTAACCCAATAAGAGTACATTTACAGTGAAATCTTGATATGCTAAACTTCATAAGGCTTCATTTTCACATTGGCTTTACAGCAAACTCGTTGTATTTCAAACTTGAAACGATATAGTTTGGTCTGAGCTCTACAATAAAATCTGTATATCTTAAAGGAGATGTGATTCCTAAAACGTTCACGATATAACGTTTCTTGTCAATCCCAGTCATGCATCTGTATACTAATATGACGTGCACTCATGTTCTTTCATAATTGAACACGACATTCACATAGCAAAACCACAGTAGGCAGAAACTGGGTCCAAGTGGAAAATTTTTTGACGATTACTATATCTAAATGCGTCTAACTGTGAAGGTTATGAATATGTCTGCGAGGCGTATTTACGACAGCGAGTTAACACGACAGTTCACCGGGTCATCTCATAAAGTAGCATAGCATTGTCTAGTCTCAGTAACTTTCCAAAAATACACGCTTTAGTCATGGTCATGAAAACCCAATTACCTACATGGTCGAATCTACATTCATATGTTTCTATTGCGACAATAATAAAGATCCAGGCAGACAGTCGAGAACGCAAACAATGGCTTGCAAATGGCAAATGGCGCTCTACTGAACAATTGAAATATATTCATGCTGCTGCTTCTTAGAAGTTCTGATGCGCTCTAGTTAACTGTCCAGCTACAATTGTTATTGCTATTCGTCACTGTTAAACGCTCAAGCATGCAGAAAAATATTCCTGTGACGGACTTTCCACACATCGAGTGGCTATTCACACTGGTCTATTTCTGTTTTTGTGTGTTGAGATCACAAGAGATGGTAGAGCCCCAAGGGAGGGGATTGTGTGTTCGTTAGTGGCGGCCAGGCTTCGGTAGGAACATGCATTTAAATGAATAGTCACATTTATAGACTTAGACCTATATTCGCGTGTGTGTTTTCGGGCCTACGCAGGCCTACTGCTTACGTGGGACATTCAGCGAGAACGACGGCGTTATGTGGCTACATACAGCCAGTCTTACGCTATCCGTCTGATATGTGGGGGTTTATTTGCGTCCTCGGTGCTGGACTGATTGAGTAAACCTCTTTAATTATCAACAGTTTTGGGAGTTTGGGAATTGGGAGTCGGACTTCTGTCGTGTGAATGGAGTTCTGGTGGAGTCTGAGTGAAACCAAAGGACCTGAAGAAATGCATAAGGTTAATTTAGATGAAGAAATGCACATGGCTAATTTAGGTGAAGAAATGCATTAGATTCATTCAAATGAAGAAATGCACATGGTTAATTTATATGAAGAAATGCATTAGATTAATTTAGATGAAGAAATACATCAACCTATATTAAGAAATGCATAAGCTCAAGTCATATGAAGAAATACATAAGATTACGTTAGATGAGAAAAAAGCAACAGGTTACTTTAGTTGAAGAAATGCATTAGATTAATTTAGATGAAGAAATGCGCTACATTAATTTAGATGAAGAAATACATCAACCTATATTAAGAAATGCATAAGCTCAAGTCCTAGGAAGAAATGCATAAGATTACATTAGACGAAAAAAGCAAAAGGTTACTTCGGATGAAGAAATGGACAGGCTTAAGCTAACAATGAAATGCGTAAGCTTATATCAGCATTCTGAGAAGCCGTTGACTCTGCTCGTGCCATGGTTTTGACTGTCATAGACGCTAGCGGCGAGTTCGCTACGGACAATCATGACGTCCTCCTCCTATCTTTACTTTCCTCTTTATTTAGAATCTGTGGAGGGTCGTGCGGAAGATTAAGCGGCATGATCGTACATTCGGTAGCGTCCTGGGCCTGATTGCGGGTTCGGTCCTGCTTAGCGGACTTGTTGTAACGACCCTGAACAAGTTGTTTGCGCCTCAGATTCAGATTTATTCACCTTGGGCGCGCAATAAGTGCAGCGAGAAAACAAGCTAAGAAATAAATAAACTAATAAATGCGATTGAGTAATCGCAATTGTAATCTCAAATTTGTATAGGGCACGTATAAAAGAAATTCCTTAAGGGTGCTATAAATGGTAGAAGTTTTGGGTTGGATTTGAAATGTCTTTGTTTTTCATACTTGGGTCACTTCAAGACACCGTGAAGTAATCGTAATCGTAAGCTCGAGATTCTACTGCGCGCAACGAAAGCGGGAACCAGCTAATTCACAGGCGTTCAGTCATAGCAAAATCCAATTAATTTTGTTATGGTAGGTCAGGAAACTGCGGAACAATCGCAATTAAGTTAATTGGAGCATGATAGGATACCGCGAAGCATTCATAGTTAAGGGCAAGCCATGTGCTACATGTATATTAAGTTCCTTAAAGGATTGGCATTTGTAGTTAGGTTGGCGGGCAGGCAGGCAAAGGGGAAAGACAGAAACAAGGCTAATATAAGGCAGACAAGCAGGCAGGCAGGCAGGCAGGCAGGCAGGCAGGCAGGCAGGCAGGCAGGCAGGCAGGCAGGCAGGCAGGAAGGCAGGCAGGCAGGCAGGCAGGCAAAGGGGAAAGACAGAAACAAGGCTAATATAAGGCAGACAAGCAGGCAGGCAGGCAGGCAGGCAGGCAGGCAGGCAGGCAGGCAGGCAGGCAGGCAGGCAGGCAGGCAGGCAGGCAGGCAGGCAGGCAGGCAGGCAGGCAGGCAGGCAGGCAGGCAGGCAGGCAGGCAGGCAGGCAGGCAGGCAGGCAGGCAGGCAGGCAGGCAGGCAGGCAGGCAGGCAGGCAGGCAGGCAGGCAGGCAGGCAGGCAGGCAGGGGTAGATCATGGTTAAATCCATGTTAAGAAAACATAGGCTAGATTAGACTGGACTAAATTATATTATATTGGATCAGACAGACAGACAGACAGACAGACAGACAGACAGACAGACAGACAGACAGACAGACAGACAGACAGACAGACAGACAGACAGACAGACAGACAGACAGACAGACAGACAGACAGACAGACAGACAGACAGACAGACAGACAGACAGACAGACAGACAGACAGACAGACAGACAGACAGACAGACAGACAGACAGACAGACAGACAGACAGACAGACAGACAGACAGACAGACAGACAGACAGACAGACAGACAGACAGACAGACAGACAGACAGACAGACAGACAGACAGACAGACAGACAGACAGACAGACAGACAGACAGACAGACAGACAGACAGACAGACAGACAGACAGACAGACAGACAGACAGACAGACAGACAGACAGACAGACAGACAGACAGACAGACAGACAGACAGACAGACAGACAGACAGACAGACAGACAGACAGACAGACAGACAGACAGACAGACAGACAGACAGACAGACAGACAGACAGACAGACAGACAGACAGACAGACAGACAGACAGACAGACAGACAGACAGACAGTAATTGTTCAATACACGTCAAACTACTTGAAACCAAATCAGCGTTTAAGATAACGATTACGGGCTACGGCATAATCTTTTACCTTCAGGGACGTCGGAACCAGACTGAGCATCTAACTGTAGTCCTATACATAATCCTAAAACCTTTTTGCACCTGAATAAAATGATGCCACGTTAATATTTTATTACAAAGAAAGATGGAAACTATTAGGTGGATGTGAGCTTGTTTGGCGAGAAACAGCTTACATATATCTTGTGTCTTGTCAAGTTATTACAGTCCTACAGTATACATACATACATGCATGCATGTATACATACATACACACATGCACAATTACACACATACACACATAAATACATACATACATACATGCACGAATACACACATACATATATACATGCATACATACATACCTATATACATGCATACATACATGCACACATACATACATGCACACATACATGCATACACACATACATACATACATACATGCATGCATAATACACACATACATACATGCATACATGCATGCATGCCTGCATACATACTTGGTGTATATTTGCACTAGAGAGCGACTAATATGCGATTTTTCACTCGACGCTAAAGCAAACGAAGAGATGCACTAACGTTGAGTCGACGAGACGAATAAGAGACGGATGGAGATAGGGATCATCTGCGGACATCGCAAGAGGTGAAATGAGGTGAGGTAAGAAATTTGATGACGTGGTCATTGGGATGAAAGGCGGTAATAATTGAAAATGGTTTTTGAAGTCGAGAGGACGGGTATGCAGCTAAAAACCAAGCAATAAATAGAACTAGCCAATATTCCTGCATATATAATTAAATATAATTTTGAATAGAACGACTTGCTAAAGGTCGATACAAAGTAATCATCTGCAGGGGAGGCTCAAACCTGTACTATCCGCGTTACAAGCCGAGCGCACTCAACCAATCCGCTACCGTACCCCAAGATTAGCTTGGATCCTTCAGCCTGAAAAGCATTCCTCTAAGCACTTACGTTGATATTGGCGTCCATGAAACGTTAACGTTAACAATTGAATTGCTCAGAAAATACTCATGTACCTGCATCGCAGGTTATAATCTAATCTAACCTGGCCTGATATTGATCTGATCTTGCCTAATCTAATCTGATCCAATCCAATCAAATCTAATCTAATGACTTCTATAGCGCCGCAGCACTGAAAATATATATAAATAGTTAATGAGTATACACAGTCACTGAATATCATATTGATGGTCGCTTCAAGTTAAACCGTAGGGAAGTATTGTAATCCCTTGCAGAAGCCCAGTCGTAGTATGAATAACGGCGCTACATGAATTGCGGCCTGCTTGATTTAGAAGAGAAACTTGGCCTTCGTTCTTCAGTGGGTCAGAGTTCGAGATCTGTTGTCTGTCCTGATCTTTGAATCATCCTTCAATATTTCTAATATCTACGCATTTATCTGATGACTGTTGTTCTGCTGATGGAGGCGAAAAATCTCACTGGATTAACTGAAGGAAAAAGGACAGGACCAAGGCTATGCAGAGCTATCTGTCTATCTATCGATCGATCGATCGATCGATCGATCGATCGATCGATCGATCGATCCATCCATCCATCCATCCATCCATCCATCCATCCATCCATCCATCCATCCATCCATCCATCCATCCATCCATCCATCCATCCATCCATCCATCCATCCATCCATCCATCCATCCATCCATCCATCCATCCATCCATCCATCCATCCATCCATCCATCCATCCATCCATCCATCCATCCATCCATCCATCCATCCATCCATCCATCCATCCATCCATCCATCCATCCATCCATCCATCCATCCATCCATCCATCCATCCATCCATCCATCCATCCATCCATCCATCCATCCATCCATCCATCCATCCATCCATCCATCCATCCATCCATCCATCCATCCATCCATCCATCCATCCATCCATCCATCCATCCATCCATCCATCCATCCATCCATCCATCCATCCATCCATCCATCCATCCATCCATCCATCCATCCATCCATCCATCCATCCATCCATCCATCCATCCAT
Source organism: Norana najaformis (assembly GCA_964023275.1). NCBI lineage: Eukaryota > Metazoa > Annelida > Clitellata > Crassiclitellata > Hormogastridae > Norana > Norana najaformis. The sequence goes on from OZ029922.1 coordinate 3,422,168, forward strand.
CCATCCATCCATCCATCCATCCATCCATCCATCCATCCATCCATCCACCCACCCATCCATCCATCCACCCATCCATCCATTCATCCAGCTATCTATGTTTCTATGTATCTATGTATCTATGTATCTATGTATCTATCAATCTATCTATCTATCTATCTATCTATCTATCAATCTATCTATCTATCTGTCTGTCTGTCTGTCTATCTATCTATTTATATATATATATTCTATTCAGTCGCTGAAAATATGCATAAATATTCACTGAATATGCACAGGCACTGAATATATATACATGGAAAAATATATATAATAGCAAAATATATATAAATTGACTAATACGTATAATAACGAAATATATCCATATCGACAGATATAGTCGACTTTTGTTAGCCCTGATCAGACGAAATCCTGTCGTCATTATTTTAATGTTGGCGACGTCCAACCGTCGTCTCATCCTTGGCTCCTTTGGGTCACTGGTCCCTTGTGTGGTCGTGTCTCGTGCCCTCTGATCTCATCCTTGTTACTATACCGACATCAATTCCAGCCAAAGTGTCTCGCTGTTTGCTATGTTCGCCGCAGAGGCAGCGGTTCACTTTCGTCTGTGCATTGTGCTCGACGTTCGCCTCGCAATATGCCCGCTTACTATGAAGCATATCAGTATTGCTTTCTTACCAAGGGAATTGCCAATATGCCTATCCTCGAACTATGGGGATTATCGATGCTCATTCAGTTATACATTTGTAATTGTAATCGTAATTACACATTTGTATAGCACCTATTCAAGAGAGCTACTCAGAAGTGCTCCCCCTAGGCGAGTGGTTGCGTCGATGGTGCAAAGCCACGACGGATGGGAGTGTCCGCTGTACACGACAACACTACCTCCCAGTGGTCCCTCTTAGATGAGAGATGAAACAGACCCAGCGGATGTTCCTAGAACTGCTGGGTCTGTGTAGAATAGGCATTCGTTGCCTGTCAGCCGTTTGGTCCAAGAGCCACTCGTGACTGACGGTCGAGGCTTCCTTTTCTGTGTACTGAATATAGTTTGTTAAATCTTGATTTTCCTATTAAGCTATTAAAGAAACAATAACTTAGTTGAACTTTAATATTTTTTTCATTTTTGCCTGACTTTGGTCTATGTTTACATAATGTACATATCTTCATGAGGAAGTGTGATCTATTGGTAACGCGGTTGGTCAATGATCATGCGGTTGCGGTTGGACCTTGGGATTCGTTCATTGCCGGCTCAAGGGCCTAAAAAAGGAAATGAGCACCTCCCCTACGTCTCATTTGTGGGATATGGAATACTTTACTTACTTATTGTACATATCTTCGTTATAGTGCTGCGGTTGACCAAGTAGTCATCTCATTTACTACTGTGCTAATAGGCGATCCTAAGTAAGCGGGACTGTTGTCCCTGTTGGATGTATCCTTGCGTCCAGTTTAACTCTACACGTGTAGCACGAATCGTTCTTGGCTTATTGATGACGATGGTGATGGTAATGGTGGTGGTGATGATGATGATGGTGGTTATGGTAATGGTGGTGGTGGTGGTGATGATGATGATGCTGAAAGGTACAGGTAGCGCATTCAGTTACAAGCCTCTACAGAAACTCCTCGGGAGCATAGTCTTGAGGTCAAACGATTATTCGACTGAGGCACAAACACACGACCACAACAGTTAAGAGACAGCATTCATACTAACCTTCCAACTCTATCTGATATTCAGAGACCAACCGAAAATTCGGAGGGATGGCAGGCTGAGTTGGCTTGATTGAACCTTTGAACCTTCCCATCGAAGTAGGCCTACTAACGGCCTTCGACTTTATGTATGCATCTGAAAAGTAATATTAAAGTACATCAAGAACAAGTTCATCCGTAAGTACATTATGCTCAAAATAACTGGAAAAGTCATCACTGGCTGGCTCTCGCACACACGTAGACCCTAACCAACGGAATCAGAGTTGACACTTGACACTGAGTTCAGAGTTCGTGGTCCGTGTTACATTGAGGACGAGAAATGACCACAGGCAAATGAAATTATAACCATGAAAGCTGACAACCACAATTAATATTCCACCAAATATTGGAATATTTGAAACTGCTTGCAACTTTCATATTCATGGCCTGGATAGGTTTCATAGCTTAATTCATAGACGCGGCTTTTCAATTGCAGACAATCAAACTACTCAGTCGTATTTGCGCATGACTCTAATATGCAATGCTGCCTTCAAACAGCAGACATCTCCATAACATCCACGTTGTTTGGGCCAACACTGGGTCCAAAGCGGGTGGCCCACTAGGTCCCAGTAGCGGCACAGTGGTGGCCCAGTGAGCGCGTATGTCTTGGGACTACACAAGTTTTGAAACGCCACCCTAGGCGAAATTATCTGGTGTCCCAATCTCATTCGTTGCCGCCGAAGGCAGAAATTTGTTGTTATTTGATTATTATCAGCAAAAGCAACATTAGTTTCTGGCTAAAGGCAACAGTGTCTGGCCAAACGCAACAGTGTCTGCACATGTAAACTACAACCAGACAATTACTGTCTTTATAAACGTTCTGTCTACACTGACTTCTGATTGTACAAGAAATTACTTTTAAGCGAGATTTTAAGTACCCAGTATGTACGCATCTGTGTTCGTGAACATGCATGCATGCATGAATGTATATATTTGTGAATGTATGAATCATGTGGGGCACGGTAGCCGCTCGGCTTGTAAGATGGAGAGTACGGGTTCGAGCCTCCCCTGGCACGGTTAATGTGTAGGGACCTTGAGCAAGCCCTTCACTCACAATTGCTCAGCGCCATCTATTGATGCTTAGTCATTAATTAGATAATAAATGCAGAAATAATAATAATATATGTATGTATTTATGAATGTGTGTATGTACGAATGTATGTGTGCATGTATGTATATGTATGTATGTATGTACGCATGTTTGTATGTATTTATGTCTATGCTTGTGTATGTGCATGTATTATCTTACTATTTATATAGCGCCTAAGTTTATCAATCGATTTAGCGAGTGACGGCATCATAGCAATTGAACTTTGCTTTGCGGTGCAAAGGCTTTGCCTTTAACCTTCTCCGATGTTTCGGCAATTACTCGTCAGACAAACTTACGAAACATGTGAACCAGAGCTTACTGAAAGCCCCTGGGACATCATCGATTGAGGACGAGAGGAAAAACCGTGAAGCAGTTTGCCGTTTGCAATCTAGCTGTACAAATAAAACTGGGGATCTTTCATTTTTTGAGGATTCAGTCACTCTATTCCGGGATAATGTTGTAACTCACTTGTAGGATTATTAAGTAGCACTGCGTTGGCGCTGTGGATGAGGCACTGGCAAGCACAGGAACTTTAAGGAAAGCCGAACATTGAACGGCTCCTAGCGCAGGCAGCGTTGACTACAGATTCACTTGAAACAATCATCTCTTGATAACTTGTGTATTATGATAACGCCGCTGTAGAAGTCATTATATTATATTAGATTTTGTGAGGTACTAAAAAGGAGCCATATTAAGTGTCTACATACATACATAAATAACTACATACATACAAACAAATATATATACATACTTACAAGCATATATACATACATTACAAACATGCATACATATATACAAATATACATGAATACATATATACAAATATACATGCAAACATACATACATACATACATACACCCATACCTGTTGGTTTGGCTCTGTGTATGTGCGGGAGCTCGCTACTGGTGGCTTTTTTAGTCATCTGAGCACTATTTGCTTGCTGATCGATGAACTTCATGTTGTTAATTAACTTCAACATCGTTTAGACTGTCGTTGATATAGCGCCTTTTTATTTGTTTCTCCTGAAGCGGCGCTCAACAAGTTTCTTGTTACAATTACATACACACACATATTTGGGGCTAAACTTTGGAACGCCAAAGGGACCCGTGAGAAACAAGGGATCAATGGACCTGATGTCCAAAACAACCCTAACTTCTAATGTTCTTTGATCAGATTTTAATGCTATTTATTCTAACTTTCAGTATACAGCAGTAGATCTTATTAATTTTTAAAATTTCTTTTATTTATTTTATTTACAAATGGCCCAGAGGGAAGCTAAAGATCTTGCCACATCGCCCTAAACGATCAAGGGAACGCCTGCCTAGATGGCACTACAACAGCCACTCCTAATAAGCTACTCAGAAATTCATGGACAAAGAGTAACTGCTGCTCATAAGGCATGTCAAAAGGAAATACAGACAGTTTATGTCTCTGGTCGTTCCGGACACATTAATGTTCGCTGTCCTAATAGACTCTTCTCTGAAGGATGCGTCTATATGGCAGTGTGTATAGCTGTATGCAGTGCTCTTGATGCTAGGCATGTTAGTAGGGGAAGGAAGGAAGGAAGGAAGGAAGGAAGGAGTGCATGGTCTGCACGCAGTCACTCAGCCGACAATAATCGGATGAAACGCCAGCATACTGGCGCGGAATGAGAAATTTTTGCTCGTTCGACCAGGTTCGTGTTGTCTGAGCTGCAAATTCCAGTTCAACGGCCGAATAAGAAGCGGCTGATCGGAGAAAATAAGCGACGAAGATTGCGCAGACGAGAACGAGTAACGGAAAACTTCGCTCGTCGATTGCGGTAGATCAGCGCGCAGTCGGTTTTGTGGGTAGAAGGCAGAAAGAGACGACTATTCGGAAGCTGGTGTTGCTGTCAACGATGTTATCCACGCAGCTATCCGCTCTACTTCTCATCGCTTTCCTTGTTAGATCCGGTAAGGCGATTTTGATTCAATTCGTATCGAGATTTGCATTACTAAAAGTAGTTTCTTAATACCACGGATATGAATAAAAGCTTGTAGTCCTAAAAGTAGTATCTGCAGCAAGGAAAGAGCAGATATGAACAGAAGATTCCTTTCCTAGGACTAGTGTCTGTTTGTACTCCTGAAATTAGTATTTGCAGCATGGAAAGAGCAAATATGAACAGAAGTTGCTCTCCTAGAAGTAGTGTCTGCTTGTACTCCTAAAATTAGTTTCTGCAGCATGGAAAGAGCAAATATGAACAGAAGCTTGCACTTCTAAATGTAATGTTTGTCTGTACTTCTAGCTGTTGGTTGCTTATTATTCACGTCTAATTAGCTAATCTAATCTAATCTAGTCTATTCTATCTAAAGACTTCCAAATAGTATTCAGCGTTTATCCATCTCTTATGATTATCAGGGCCGTTGACATCGATCTTGCCGTAGACTATTTTTCTCTATTGACATCTTAAATATTTCCTTTCATGTCCAAAGAAGTATTGTAAGACTTTAAAGTTAGATTTCAGAGTTAATACTCTGTACCGCCAAAGTTCGAATCCATATGTATTAAGTAAATTTCAGAATCGCGGATGGAGCTCTACAAGCTATAAAGATGAATTGCTGTTGGAATTAGGACAGAATATCTCCCCAACTACTCTTCTGAAGACTACTGCTGGAAAAATTGTCTAAAAAATGAGTGTTTACCTCAGCTCACCTTATATTATTTTACCTTATCTGACATTGCCTTACCTCCCTTCACATACTGTACCTTACCTAACCGTGCATTGCCTTACCTAGCCTTAACATATCTAACCTCACATCACCTGACTTTAAATTACTGTACCTTTACCGTACCCTACCGTACTTGCCTTACCTTACCTTAACTCATCCTACCTATGGGTGATTACTATATACAAAGATGAAGAAGCAATTACCTTTCTTCACTTTACCTTACCTTACCTTACCTTACCTACTGGATGTTGTTTGGGTGGTTTTGTTTTGAAATCGACGCGAGTCATTCGACCTGCTGTCATGAGCAAATGTTTCTGTCGTCATATGCATCTATGAAGCAGCGAAATCATGGTAAAAGCACATGCGTTTCCTCCATTAGCCTTTTATCCAGGCAGATGCATCAGCTATGCGTCCAACTGCATTTCCTACCACCTGGGGGAGAGGTATTAAATTCTTCCAGATAATCGGAGAGAACGTTGACGTCGTAAAAGCAGATATAAATATATATAAATACAAATATATATAAATATAAATATATATAAATATAAATATATATAAATATAAATATATATATATAAATCGTAAAAAGAGATTTATATTATCCGTGTGATCATCTGATGACAGTAGTGAAGAAAGTGGCACTAGGAGAAAGTTGAATTCGTCAGTAAGCGAGTCGAACATTTGGGAACTCATTAGGTTAGTCACTAGTTACGTAGTTATCGATACACTCAATATACCGTCTTTTAAGTACCCCGCATACGCTAACCTAAATAATGTTCACTTAGAAGAAACAGTTCAAAGGTGAGATAACTCGGAGTCACCACTGGTCAGTGGGCACCCGCACACACGCAGAGCACAACGGAATAACTCCCATTCAGAGACGACAGACGACACCGTGTCCAGAGTACCTATAGAGCCCGTTGTGTGAACGTTCATTCGGCTCTCCTCGTTCATCATTCTCAACGCAATATGAACCAAGAACTCGGAAACATGGTGACAGCTCATTCACTGGACGGGACTTCGTTGGCTGGGTTCTACGTGTGTGCAAGATCTCGTCACTTACGACCATTCCCAGCCATTTTAGCATCATCCGACATAGATGAAGTCGAACATAATTTCCCCCAGCGTGAAGCACCTCGGTCAGGTAATTACAAGGCGCTATAGAAATGTTCATTTACATTTCATATACCTCTAATGCTCACCTGGTGTTATGTTGCAGGGCAGGGCATCCGATGTTCCATCTGCGATTCGAAGACGATGGGACATTCGTGTCTCTCCAACCCTCCAGCTCCCGAGAACTGCGTCGGGTTCTCCAACTGCATCGTTCTAGCCAAATATCGAACCAATGGTATTACCTTTATCTTCGATCTACGTAATCGTTTGCTTGCTTATTTTATGCACACATTACGCGCATTGCAAGGTCAGTAAATCTGAATCAGAAATCAGAATCTGAAATCAGAAATCAGAATCAGGAATCAGAATCAGAAATCAGAAATCAGAATCAGAAATAAGACCCCAGACAAGTATACGTGAAGAACTTGTACAGGATTGTTACCTGAAGTCCGCTTCGTTCGATTACGGACCAAGCGCGTTACCGAATGTAGACCACGTGCCCCGCGTCATTCTGGTTATTAAATAGTAACTTCTATGGCGTCGGTGTTTAATGCACAGGGCAATAACCGATGTCACACAAAAATGGAGCCGAAAACCAATAGGTCAATCGGTTTATACAGCGTTCTGGATTTAAGGAGGCATTCATGTTGAAGATGCTGGCCTCCGAGGTAATCACAGTTTCACAATGCGATCGGTGATGATTATACGAGCCGAGGATTCAAACCCGGGCTCCAGAGGTGAAAAACCGACGCTTTGGCCGCTCGGCCATCAACTTGCCGCCTCTTAGCTGAGACAGAGAGACAGTCTATGTATCTGGGAATTTATTTAACGCCTTTTGAGAATCACGCAAAGGTCAGTATCACCGCTATAAGTTCTAAGTCGATTTAGATTCTAGGTGAAGTAGAAATTGAATGGACGCCTGACTTTAGAACATTCTGGAATCTCTCCTCCCTAATCTGTTAAAAAATGTAGACACTTTATATGTATTCTTTTGTTGAGCTGATTTTCCTACACTGATGTGAATGTTTTTGCAACAAAGTATAGACATACGCTAGTTTAGACAGCCAATCAGCTGCAGAAGTTGCTGTAACGAAGTCTACATATTACTGATGAGCCAGATCTCTAGGCGTTTAGACTAAAATCCACGCTTTTACACTGATTCTCTATACACTACTTTAAAAAAGCAGACAGACTGTCCTTCAACGTCTCTCTAACTTTCTCTCTGTCTCTCTACTTTCTTGCCTATCTGTTTTTCTGCCTATCAGTCTCTATGTTTGCATGTTTATCTGAGTCTCCTTTTCTGTTTCACTGCATGCCTGTCTTTCGCATACTTCTCTAACTATTGGCCTTTCCTTTCGACTGTCAGATAAAATGAAAGGCAGACAGGTCGACAAATACTTCGTCTTCTTGTCCGCTTGCCTTTGTCTATCTGTGTTTGTCTATCTGCCTGCTTTCTTGTCATATCCGCCTGCTTGCATACCTGTCTGTCTATCTAGTCGTATGCTCGTTGTCTGCCTGCCTGCCTGCCTTTTGTCCTTTACCGGTCGTCCATAGGCTCTCTTCGACTGTCGCCCTATACACGAATTTCTAAATGAACGCCGGTATCTATTAACCGAGGCTCTAACTTTCGGCCGCTGTGTATTTCTCAATGTCTGCCACATAATATGTCTGCATGGCTGTGTCTCTTCGTCCGTCCGTCTCCAAACGAAAACAGGATGTCTTGGCGACGTGTAACTGACACTTGAAATGAATTACTGAAATGGAAATTACCAATAACTATACGCCATCTCCTCGACTTTGAAATCAGGAAATTATCTGAGACAAGTCTCCGGTGACAAGAAAACGTCTCGCCCATATGAAAAGGGAAGAGCTTGTTATGAAAATCCGACAAAAGAAACACCCCACGCTGAAAATTAACTCACCAATTTGCTCAGTAATTTAAGTGTTAGGCTAATATGCCATCTTTTTTAAAAGTAGACTTGATCGCTAACAATAAAGCGGACTACACATTTAAGCCCATGATGTCAAGAAAAAAGAAACCCCATGAGAAATTACAATAACTGAAGTTTATGTTTAAAAGGTGCTAATGTATTTGAAACATCCATAGCAGAGGTGTAAGGAGCATTCATTTGCACAAGGGCGATTTGCACCCGCGCCCTCTGGGGTAATTGTCCAGCATTGTAATCATTTGACTATGGCAGCGATACTCAATTAATAATTTAGTTGTTAAATGAAGCACTTGGAGATGGAACCTAGGTGACACGGCTGCCAAGGCCACCAAATGTTCGCATCCTGTAGTTTATAATGCTGCAGAATGTACATAAATAATTTTATAACCCCTATTCTGAAAACCTTTCAGCGGGACAGCTGTTAGATTAGATTAGAGAACCTTGAGTATCGATATATTTGGTCTAAGGTCGGTATAAGGTCTTGGGCAACGGATGACTTGAGAGGTATTACAGGAATATACACTCATAAATCTATCGTCGTAAAGGCGAAGACTTCGTATAATAATTATTTTAAAATTCGCCGCAGAACAATTCTACAATTTTTGAGGACTACTACTCCATACTGCTCCATATAGCGACGCAGAAATGCTACTTTACAAGCTGAGATACTTTCTGCGTTGCTTACACTTATAAAATCCAGAATGTAGCAAAGGCATTTATTATCTAACCCTAGCAAACGTTTCTTCCAGCGAAATGTCTTGAAGCATCATCGCTTAGCAGTATCGCCTTTCTATGATAACCAAGTCTAGTTCCCTATGTCTCTTTCTCTCATTCTTTCTCCGTCTCCTTCTATTTGTCTGTCTGTCTCTCCCAATTTTGGCGAAAGGCGTCTAGCAGAGCGCCCGGTCGAAGGCGTTCGTTAACTGGCCGTCGGTCAATCTTACAGTGTTCAAGAGTCGTTTCTTAGGGTCTAAGGTCCTTCAGTCGTTTGCCAGCTGAAGATTCGACGCCGATCCAGGAGGTAATTACGTTCGTTTGTCGGAAGAAACTGGTAGCACCACGATGGCACCCATCTGCCTCGTTTTCTGTCTCTTTATGTATTTGTTAGTATATGTCTGTCGTCTGTCTGTCTGTCTGTCTGTCTGTCTGTATCTTTCTATCTGTGTTTGTCGCAATATGTTTGTGACTAAGTTTGTGTTTGTACCAGTCTTTGTCTGTCTCCGTCTGTGACTCGGTCTGTATCTCTATTTGTCCCTTTCTATGCCTGCCTGTCGCTTCCCCAGTCTCCGTTTCTGTCTCTGCTTATGTCTCTATCTCCTTCTTTATTTCTCATGCCTGCCTCTGTCTTTGTTTGTCTTTTTCTGTCTGCCTCTCGCTGCCCTTATCTCGGCATCTTAAGCATCAGATTTGCAGGGTGCGATTGTGCAATCAGCGACTGTCAGCAGTTCATGCATGGGAAGACACACAAACATGAAGCAAATGTGTGAAGAAAATGATTTTTCAACGGGAGGTTGTCTTAAATCCTCCTTAAAAATTGCACCCTGATGACTTACATTGACGCATTAACGACTAACACCTTCTATCACGAATCGATCTGATTTATGGTGAACTTCCTGTTAGTGTGCGGTATTTCAATCATTCACGTTGAACGATGTTCATAGATGATCTGCTGTTTCAAGTAGCCGGGTACATATATTGAACTGCGCTGAATAGCAGAACATCATGAAGTCAGTTTTCACACTTAATCCGATAAAATCGACTGCACAGCTAGCGTGAAAACTGTTGATTATTAGCGATAAATTCAACCGAATTCTATTAAAATCGTAAACCCGAGATTTTACAGCGCCCAACGAAAGCCACGTCATGGGGACTAGCTTATTCATAGGGGGTAAGTCAAAACAAAATCGATAGGCAAAAGTGTTCGGTTCTAGGTCAAGATCCAAGAATCAGGCAGAGAGACAGCGTGGCAGCTACGGTGGGTGATGTTTGGGATTGGAGCGGAAAGAGAGATAAGAGGAAGAAGGGCAGTCAGGATAGGATTTGTGAAAGAGGAATGTTTTCAGTTTTGAGTGAAAGGTCAATGCAGAAATTGCAAGCGGGGAAGCATAGGTAAAGTTTGTATGATGGGTCAGATAACTGTCGCAGTTCTGGGGGAGTTGTCTGATCTCTTTCTTCCAGTCACTCGTAGAAGTTTCTATTGAGTGTCTATATGTTTTGTCGGTTGATCAATCCGATCAATAATTGATCTATTGACGTCTGTTCGCCAATCCTCTCCACCAGATGGATTTTACGCATACGACCTAATCCACGGTCCACGCAGGCCTACTCTACTCTACTATAATATAATCTAATGACTTCTAAAGCGCCGTTATCATAATGCCAAGGTGTCAGTCGATGATCGCTTCAAGGGAAATCGTAATAAAAATCATTATCCGCTGGAGAAGCCATGTCGAATTCCGATAGGTCAGAGAAACCAGAAGTTAGGCTGCGGTGGGTAAGCAACTGAAAGAGATGGGTTTTAGCTTAGATCTGAATGACATCAAAGAAATTACAGAACGACTAGAACTTCGCTTGGAGGCACTATATAAACAAATATAAATATAAATTGGGTAAAAATAAGTTACTTCCTCTGTAAAACACTAGACTAACTACTAACTCCATTAATTCATAAAATGTAAGCTAATTTAAAAAATCGTGTGTAATAGGAAATATCATTAGCCGAATTTAAAACCAAACGAACATCCTTATCGAGGTTACTGATGTGTTCAAAGTTTTAACGAAAAGCTCTGACTAAATTACTTCATTGTTCCAGCACGTATTAAAAGCCTAAAAACGGTTTAAATATCGCACAGCGTTGAACCATTAACACCTGCATCGAATCGCATTCCCGAGAAGAAGACATTAAGGGGATGAAATATTTAGACTTAAAGTGGCCGTGCGGATAATGCGTCGGCTTATCACCTCTGCGACCAGGCCCGGATTCAGGACTACTGGGGCCTCTACGCATAAAGAAAAAGTAACATTGGCCCTCCCGAGCTTTCCTTCTAAGAAGCGACTTCCCAAAGACGGGTGGGAGTTGGAGGGCGTGTTGAGCCCAGGCAGAGTCGGGGACAATGTCAATGTGTCGAGTTAAAAGGCTAATAATTCCTAATACTGGCCATTAGACGCTGCGGAGCAAAATTCTCGGATGGGGCCTCTTAATGCTGCGGGGTCTACAGGTGGCTGCCTAGTTTTTCTGTTGGATAATTCGGGTCCTTTTGCGACCCAGGATTCGAATCCTGGACCCCTAAAGTGAGGTGACATGGCCGAACCGTGCGTAACCTCGGAGGCCATAATCTTCCATCTGGGTGGCGCCTTAAGACAAATACACATACGTGCAATCATCTTCTTACAATGATTTTACGTCTTTCTAACGAGTCAATCTAATCCAAGCTCAATAAAGTTTTAATGGTATCTTCAAAGTGAAACTGAAACATCTGCCCAAAATCCACTGGGCATTTCGCATTGAGATCTGAGAGATTTAGTTACGCTCTGTAAACAACAGTCGCAAGGCTGAGTTATAAGTCCGAACCATATTGACGTCAGAGAAAAGGTCATCAGCTGAGCTCGAAACTATCTAAATTTTTCTACCGATCAGAAGTGCAGGCGTGATATGAGACATGACAGAAAAAGCTTTGCGTAACGCCTGTTAAATTGCCAATATTTATTTATTTATTTATTTAAAGCACTTGTAACGCGCGCAATGTCAGTACGCCTGAATCTGAGGCGCGGATGTATGTTCACCTGGGGCCAAGATGGAGTCATGCAAAAGCCAGGATGAAGTAGCGAGTCTTAACAAGTGATTTAAAAGATGATAGTGAGTTTGCAAGTCGGGCCTTTTGCGGTAGACGATTCCAAATGCGAGGAGCACAGAAGCCATAGACACGTGATCCTACAATTGTCCTGAACCTAGATTCTTGCAACAAACCAGTATCAGAAGAACGCAAGAATCTGGGAGGGCGATATGGAATCAGCAAAGTATTAAGATATGATGGAAGGCCAGTGTTCTGAGCCTTAAAGTTCAAGCATGCAATTTTAAACTTAATACGCCACTCAACATGAAGCCAGTGAAGTTCACGAAGGCGATCTAATGCATTTTATGAAGAAGAACATGTAACAACCATGGAAAGAGAGTTTTGAACCCTCTGGAGCTTTTTTACATTAAAAGAGGATATACCGTATAACACTGCATTTGCATCGTCTAATCGAGAACTAACAAGTGCACATGCCACTGTTTTAGCCATGTTATTAGTCAGAGAATGTCTGACTTGACGAAATGCCTTGATGTGGTAGAAGCAAGACCTGCAAATCGAAGATACAAGTGAAGTCATAGCGAGCAAGTTATTAAGGGTGACAATAAAATCGTTTTTTGCCAGTAAGGCGCCATGATATCTCTTAATGATACTGTTGGTAAGTATCACATCCCAAAAGGCGCCGATTTGTGCTAATAAGCATGGACAGAACACGCGATAGTGGAACAAATCTGACCGAGAAACAAATTAGAAGTACTAAATAGAGATCACAGATGTCAGCTGAGCTCGAAACTATATAAATCTGTCTAAGCATGCAACAGTGCAGATAGACGCAAATTAATCACACAAGGCGCCGACAGGTCAGGTAATTTTATGCAAGGCCAGGTCATGTTACGTCAAATAATTTCAGGTCAGGTAAAGTGCAAGTTCAGATGATGTCAGTCAGGTAAGATAAGGTCAGGTCAGGTCAAATAAGGAAAATTTTCATTTAGCATCAGTCAGGTAAGATAAGGTCAGGTCAGATAAGGAAAATTTTCATTTATTAAACTCCTATAATCCTCAGAGACGTGATCCTGAGTTTAACTACTATTCGGCTGCATCGCAAACGCGACATCAGCAATCAGATAACCTTTCCTTACACGTAACATAACCGAATGAAAAGTAGAGTAAGGCTTCCATGTCCTAGTGGAACGTAGGCGAAGCGCTCATTTCCCGCTCTTCGGTCACTGAGTCAGCGATAGACGAATCCCACGGTCCTGGACACGGGGCCAGTGCATCACAGGACTTGCCGTTTACTTCCAAGCAAGCGCTGGCACCAAATTCTATTGCTTGATGACAGAGGCACGGACGTGTGTACCAACAACTTGCCCAGAGTGGGGTTCGGTAGCCGATTGGTTAGAGCGCTCGGATTTAACGCGGACAGTACGGGTTCAAGCCTCCCCTGAGACGGCTACTGTGTATGGACCTTGAGCAAGTCCTTCACTCTATTTGTTCTTCGTGTTAAGTCCTCACCTGCGCAGCAGAGGGCTTTTGCTGTTGTTGGCCCTTCTCTATGGAATGGACTTCCGCTATCGTTTCGTGCAAGGGTCACTGTTGGTGATAGAGCCCAGTCAGCTCGTTGTTTAAAGACGTTCTTATTTCCCAGGGGCTCTCATGCTGGTAGCGCCTCTGTGTAGTTTGTTCTGTAAGAAGCGCTATATAAGTTATCAAATACAATACCATACAAATGCTCAGCGCCATCGACTGCTGCTTAATCATTATATATTGGCGCTTAATAAATGCAGAAATAAGAAAGACGTAACACAGAATCCGCTCAGCAGCCGCGAACGCGCACCCTTTCGGTTACAGACCTAGATTGTTAACTAGACCACTGTGTCTAGTGTCACACACAGAGAAAGCTCGCCTGATATTTAGATACAAAAATATCAATAATCTTAAAGATAATCCATTTGGTAAATTCTGAGATCGCGTTCCATCGTCTTTAAAATTAAATTTGACGAGGCAGACGATAAAAAGTCAAATCCTGTTATGAAGCAGAAACGGCAAAACTTGACAAGATGCGGTCGTTCCAGATGAACTTCTATTTTTCCGGACATTTATTTAATTCCTGAGGGATCAATTCTACATCGTGTAAAATGACAGAATAATTCGTTTGTTACTGTTTTTCAGGCAGCACAGTCATGCCAGCGTCAGTGATTGATAGGCTAAACGCATCGTGAAACGATTGTTTTTAGTTAGACAATAGAATCTCGATGTCGCCCGGAGAAACAAGCAGCAGATTCAATGCAATAATCCTCTAATCTAATCTAATGACCTACTGCCCCGGAACAAACAGCCAATTCCACGCAATTGGGTATTGCGACACACTTCCTCCGCGAAGGCGAATTACACAGCCCAGAGACACCCTGGAGCCCGGAAGGAAGCGCAGACCATCGCGGAGTCCCGCCGCAAGATGGCCTCGCAAGGAAGAGACTCGTCGCCAGGGGGCTTCGTGGTCAAAAGCACTGCTACCGGTCAAGACCGACCATCTGGCAAATTACCTTCTCAGGGTGTAATAAACTATGGAATCGATGCACCTCTGGAAGTCGTCATTCGTTCAGTCATTCTCCGTACCCTCTCTGCCCTTTGCCCTTCCAATCACCCACCCTGCCGTTCCAGCTAACCTCCCTGCTCTTCCAGTCACCCGGTCTGCCCTTGCAGTCCTCCTCTCTGCTCTACCAATCACCCTCCGTGCCATCCCAGCCGCCCTTCTGATAATCTTCGCACAGCCAAATGTATTTAAGTAGCGCCGGAAGGAAATGAACCGAGCGGGACATCATACAATTGGCTGGAGAATTGATGGCTCGTAAGACCGTTGGATTTGCGCACCATGTTTGTCTTAAGCTCTAAGTTCCTATTATCGCCGACCGGCAAAACTCAGGCCTGGAATGGGGAAATTTGACCTAAGTTTACTGACTCTAGCTCGACAAGTTTCCTAACAGTTGCACTGCTTCAGTACTTGAGTTAAAAATTCGCCAATGTCAGATTTTGCCAGCAAGTACTTTTCCAGCTGTCCACCTTTCTTAATGTATACTCGATTTGCTATGAAACAGTTCTATGTGTACATAAGATTTATATTATATATATATAATAAATATATATATATGAGCCTATATAAGTCTATACATAAGCTTATGTAAGGTTATATATACACGTGCATACATACACCATACTAACTCTCAGGAATTCTTCCTATAACCCTATGTCTGAATTCCTGTGATCATCAACATGAACTAATTAAGCTCAGATCATCGGGTAAGTTTTCGTAAGCGTATTGGCATATGCAGATCCTATAGCTACGTGGAAATCGGTTAATGAGATAGTCAATTAGAGTTTTTGAAGATACGATTGCGCGTGTCTTTGCAAATAAACCGACCTGCTTGTCGTGAAGTTGCTTCGACTCCTTTGAAAACTCATTGCAGTTCGGATATTTCGAGAAAACCTTTTCTCTTCGGAAGACCAGATATTTTGAGGCGTGTTTTCTAAATGTAAACATTGTTTTCGGTCATCTTACTACGCGAATATTTTATATGAACTGCATGGTTTAGCTCAACATAACTAGAAATTCAAACAAGTATGTTTTGAATTTTATATGGCTTACATTCCAAACAGATTCACAAAGCGTAATCGTAATTTCTTCAGCGCCCAAAAAAGCTAAGCTATACACAGGCGCTTCAACGAAACAAATTCGGTGAGACAGGTATGGTCAGGTTCGGTTCCAATTCAAGGTCAAAAGGTCAGAAAGAGTTTTGCTACAGACATCTATGGTTGCGGTGCATGGTGTTTGAGCAAAAAATACAATGAAAAGGAATCATAGTACGATTTCTGAAGTTTTGAACGAAAGGCCCACCCGGAATTTGCAAGAGCAGAGTCGGTGAGCTGGTAGCTTGGGTCACGACTGGGAGACCTATTCTTGACAGAGGCATTGAATAAACCAACAGCGATTACCTTTTCACAGTGGCTTAAACAGAACATTACAAGAGTTAGCACAGGTAAAGCAGTTCTTCGCCGAAAAATATTTAGCAAATTTTCGGCGAACAGGAGTTTGGATAAACAATTTTTCGATTGGTATCCCTCGCCCAGCTGGTGAAAACAATGGCCTGCCCTTCCAAATCAAATGGAGTTTTCCCGGATTGGTCTCCTTAGACTGCTTTTTAAAAGTCTACTCGAGACAAGTCTCAAGTAAACTTGCCCATTCATCAATTTAGATACCTGTCCAGTAATCAATTTATCTATCTGTCCAGTAATCAATTTATCTATCTGTCCAGTAATCAATTTATCTATCTGTCCAGTAATCAATTTATCTATCTGTCCAGTAATCAATTTATCTCTCTGCGATCACTTGCACTTTTTTGATCGCTCTTACATCAATACCGGCGCAAACTCCATAGTTTATTGAACGCTCTGACATGACCCCGGAATAATTCTCCGCTTTCTGTCGCAGTAATGTCAGTTGCAGAGATCTCTTCGAGTTTATAACATAGGATCCGATATCAGTTAGTTAATAAAGACAGCGGAACACAATATGTTTGTCTTCATTTGAGTCTCTTCTACTGTACAGCTGGATGTCTTCTGACATAAGGTCGCTGGCGCATTTAACAAGTATGCACGTATGTATGTATGTATGTATGTATGTATGTATGCACGTATGTATGTATGTATGTATGTACCTGGGTATTTATGTAACGTCTCTTAAGAACTTCAAAGGGCTTAATTGCCTGCAGCCGATTGGAGACTCAGCTGAATAAATCTACAATTTCAGACGCCGTTCTTCCGGGCTTAATATTCGCCTTTGAGAGGCTCTTGCATGGAAAGGCATACAAATACATGCACGCATACATATATACATACATACATACGTACATACGTACATACGTACATACATACACATACATACATGCATACATACACACATACTTACATGCATAAATACATAATATATACATACATACGCATACAAGCATACATACGTACATCCATACATAAACTTACAAACATACATAAACACATACATACATACATACATACATACCCATCCTGGGACTGTTTATCTGCTGAATGCTAGACCATTGTTCACAGTGTTCTCCATCCCAATAACAGAATAACCTAACAGTCTCATTTTGGCACACGTTTAGCGCTCGAGGAGACGTATCGATTCTAACAACAGGCTAAGCTAACCATTTTGGCACCAATCCTTACATCTAGAAGCGAAATCTGCAAATAAGTCAATTACGCGGATAAGCGAATGGCGATTAAGTTTTGGTCTGACGATGTTTTGCTAGAATCCGAGCCAGAAGACGCGCCCACGTTTCCACATCAGACAAAAGCAGCTAATTAAAGAACATTATGTCTTATTTAGTTCTGGCGCCAGCATGTCTGCAAAACGGCGATTACACACCTAGATTTCCCTTATCCGAAGACGCCCCCACATTAGGCTACTATAGACACATCAAACGCAAAGAGCCAATTAATAAGCCTTACTTAATGTCTTACTTAATGTCTTACTTAATGTCTTACTTTATGTCTTATTTGCTCCATTTACACGAGTTGCCGAGTTCGATCTGTACCAACTATTTTCGGACTACACACGGCCTTTAGATGAACCCAGAATAGAGATAGGTGGCAACGTGATGAGAAAACGGCAACTCTGCTGACAGGGACACGCCTTAGGCGATTATCATAATTCAAGGGCAGTAAATGCTGAATCTGAGGCGCAGGGCTGTCACAAGTAGCTCGCTCACCGGGCTCAACCCGCAATCGTTGGATTACTGACTCAGTGCGCTACCGAATCGACCACCATGCCATTTAAGGTTGAGTTTAGAAAATCTTCATATTTTCGTTAGCTGTTTTAGAATACGAAATCATAAGAAAATTATACAAAAGCGATAATTGAGAGCTAGATAGATAGATAGACACACATATAGGCAGACAGACAGAAACACAGACAGACAGACAGACAGACAGACAGACAGACAGATAGATAGATAGATAGACAGATAGACAGACAGATAGAGAGAGAGAGCAACAGACAGAGAAAAGAGCAGACTGTGAGCTAATCCCTAAATGAGCCTTGTGTATAAAGAGTTAACAGCTTCATTATTTGTTAGCCTCGGCATATGAAGGTAGGTGACCAATCCTCTCCATAGCCGCCTGATCTTTCCACCGACAATGAAACTTAAAATGAAACTTACTGTCATGTAGCGCGAATAGTTGAGTGTTGGCCTTGTACGGTGGAGCGTACGGGTTCAAACCCTCCCCTAAACAATCGCTGCGCATGCGTACCATTAACAACACCTTCACACGCACCAGCCAAGCGCCATCGATTGATGCACTATCATCATATAGTGGCGCTATATCAAAACAACTGTAATAGTAATTTACAAAATGGCTTCATAAACCTGACACATTCTGGCGCATGCAAAGCAAAGCTGTCCGCTAGGCATTTGGGCACTGTCTCCGAGACACTCAGCGCTATGCGATGGAATTATGCATTGTCTGGAACAAAGTTCTTCTTCATATTATGCTTAATGATATTCGACCAAATTGCCAATAACCTGCTTGCCACTAAGGAGAATAGGACTGGCGTCCCATGGGCAGCTTTTCGTCCGCTGGCCATTCCAAATCTATTAGAAATAATTGGTCAAACTAAGTATATTTATAGCTTCCGGCACCTGCTTTAATATGCATTAATGGGACGGTAGCTGCTACAATGTGCTCGAGAAAGCAGCTAGGTCAGTCAGATCTTGGTAAATCAGTCTTCCCGATGTGATTTTGGTCACGATAAACACTTCATCATTCTTCAGTTTTCAATTAATTTTCAGCCTACTTAAGTAAGAATTACACGTATGTATGCAAGTATGTATGTATGTATCTATGAATGTATGTTTGCATGTAAATATGTATGCATGCATGTGCGAATACGATTGCGATTACCCTTACAAATACAGCGAGCCTCTTCGTATCGGCCACCAGTTAGGGCTACTAGTCATCTAAGTTCTAAAACCCATCCATATTCCACATTACATCTAGTTTCTGGAAAGATCTCCCACTCGGATTTTGCAAATTTTTAAATCAATCACACTCCTATCGTTCACCCAGCATCACCCTTCTCAAGCCCCGCTATCTAGGTATCACTCATGAGGCTGATGAAAGAAAGAAACATTAATTCTTCGGCTGATGAATTAAAGAGCATTAATACTTAGCTGATGTTTTCAGTTAAAGAATTCACTGCATTGTTTAATTATGTTAAGCCATACTTAGTGACGGACAGCGCGGTCTTGACATCAACCACCTGTTAAGCAGCATCTGTGTTTGTGTTGGGGCCACAATCGGAGCGACCTGTGCCTCAAGTTTAGCAGCAGCAGCAGCAGCAGAAGAAGAAGAAGAAGAAGAAGAAGAAGGAGAAAGAGGAGAAGAAGGAGGAAAGAAGAAGAAGAAGAAGAAACAAGAGGAAGACGAGGAAGAAGAAACAAGAGGAAGACGAGGAAGAAGAAGAGAAGGAGCAGGAGAAAGAGGACAAAGAACAGGAGGAAGAGGAAGAGATTAGGGAGGAGGAAGAAGGAGAAAAGGAGAAAATGAAAAAAGACGATGATGAAGACGAAGAGGGGCAGAAGAAGAATGAGAGAAGGAGGAGGAGAAAGGAGACGCTGAAGAATAAGAAGAAGAAAAACTAGAGGAAGACGAGGAAGTTGAAGAGGAGGAAGAGGAAAAGGAGGAAGACGACAGAGAAGAAGAAGAAGAGGCGGAAGGAGAGGAGGAGGAGGAAGTATGGGAGGTAGAGGAGGAGGAAAAAGAAGACGACTACGAAGAAGAAGAAGAAAAAGAAAACGAAGACGAGGCATGTAACGCGGCATTAACTTTCCACAGAGTAATTACTGGGTCGTTGACAGTCGGTGACGACTGTCCGCTTAGCAACGCACGATCAGACGACAGCCAAGACTCGCCACGGCATTCGATTTGTGCGCCGCTCTCAGCGATATTACACGCACCAGGGTTTACAGACGACGCCAGCATTGCGTCAGTCCATGATGGACGTGTCACCCAAGTCAACGCAGATGATTTGCAGCACTTGTGAAATTTCCGACGAAAAACAAAGCCCTTCAGTGATTCCTGACAGAAGAACACCCTGCATGCATTCAGATGACTGATGGATATAAATAATACAGAAGGTGTCGTTCATTAGTAGAAATAGATCGGGCAGAACAGTAATTAATCAGGCGAATTGCTAACAAAGGTTGTCGACTGCAGTAGAGCATCGGTTGACTCGAGGGGTGTCACAAGCGCAGGTGGAAAGAGCATTTGTAAAAGATCGCACGAGAAAAGCCACTACTACTACTCATTTACTATCATTACATATTTATTATAATTACACGTTTACTAACATTACACATTTATTACCATAACACAATCACTACAATTACACGTTTCCTACCATTACGTATTTACCACCATTACACATTTACTAGCATTACACATTTACTACCATTTCATATGTTTAATATTACACATCTACTAACATTTTTATATTTATTACCGTTGCAAATTTGTTACCGTTATACATTTATTACCGTTATATATAATACTATCACCGATTCGTAACTACTAAATTTATACTAATTGTGCGCCTTAAGTTGAAGTATCTGGCATTTTTCTTATCAAGCATCCTTTAGCAGGCCCACGAAAATATAGACTAGCCTACTTTCGATTAAGTTGAAGAATAAAATGAGCTTATATTATAGACCAAAACAGATTACAGCAATGGATGAGTTTGAAGTGCTCAGTATTTTAAACTATTAAACACATAATTCAAAAATAGTTGTGAAAACTGTTTCCAAGAAAATTGCGCCTATCATTTTGGGTTACCAAAAAACTGGCGCCTAGCAGTTTTGGGTCGCCAGTAAAATGGCGCCTAGCATTTTGGGTCATATTGCATAGCTCGTGGGCAGCTCGTTAATTAACGAATAATACCCTTCAGTGGACATACATAATGCGATGTCATAATGGCGTAATCAATGTGTCGGTATAGACATAAACTTGTCTTTTCACTGCAGACAGGAAATCGGCGATAAAACTCTTTCGTGGGAAATGAAAGCGGAGTTCTATGGATGCTTTGATGGGTTTCCGGTCATAAAACGGTCTCTAGAGTCCTGTGAGTGTTTTGTCGGGTTGAGCCAAACGGATTCGTGTCGATGTAATATGTTGCTCAGATCTGGCATGAAGTCTACCGGAAGCACGACTCCACTCGTATCGCAAGCACATCAAGCAGACAATTGTGGTAGGCCTACACTTCACGGTGGCATATTGCTAGTGTGTTTGCCTATCGCCTAGGCGTCCGGTGTTCAAATCTCGGTGCGTCTTGTAAAATTGAGATCAAGTTGTCGAGCTGTATGATCATTAAGGGTTGTGCAGTCGTTCGTTTGCGGTTGTCGCGTTTGCGCTTCAGCCAAAATTCTTCAGTGTAGTATTAATCTGCAAGGTGGCTAGTGTGCAAAAGTGGGCAGTGATATGACTTTCTGTTTGCTTTGTGGCAAGTACACAGTGACAGACTCAGACGCAAATAAGACACAGTGTTAATCGTAATCGTAATCTCGAGATTTATACAGCGCCCAACGAAAGCTAAGTCGCGGGAACCAGCTTATTCACAGGCGCTCAGTCAAAACAAAATCGATAGGAAAAAGGGTTCGGTTCCAGGTCAAGATCCAGGAGTCAGACAGTCGGACGGCTACGGTGGATGGTGTTTGAAATTGAAGCGAGAAGAAAGACAAGGGGAAGAGGAAGAATCAGGATAAGATTTCTGGAAAAGAAATGTTTTCAGTCTTGAGTGAAAGACCAGCGCAGAAACTGAAAGAGGTGGTGTTGGTGAGTTCATATAATGTTCGTGACTAACGGTATGCAAGCAAACTACAAGGATTAAACAGTGACTGATTTCATTATAGGGCTGCCTGACGGTCTAATAGATAGCGTGCTGGACAGTCAACAGAGAGATCATGGTTTCAAATCCCCGCCAGAGGCGAACTGTTTCGAGCTTTAGGTCCCACCTGCGCCTCCTAGCCAACTCAGCTATGAGCACACTGACCGTACACTGGCAACGGGAAGATCTTCCTCTTCCTCCGCGTCTGCAATTTGCTCAAATTTGTTGATCATTTTCTCATAACATATATTTCACGATGTTTTAAAACACTTATAAACTTGAGCAACTGTCTTAACCAGATCATCCTTCGTATATTCGTATGTTCGTAACTAATCCGCAAACAAATTCTACATATTCGGGTTGATATATCGTTCCCAGGATCCGCACACGAACCTTTAAACTTTAAATTTGACCAGCTATTAATTAATTACTTATATAATTAACACGCGGAAATAATGTATATGGTGATTACAATTTTTTACTTTTTCAGCACAGGTGAACATGCTGTACACAAATTTCCATTGATATCATGCTGCATACAAAACTCCTTTACCTGCTGAACCTGAATCTTGTTAGCTGCAGTGAAGGATGGGCCGTCTTGCTGCGCTGACGAGTAGCTGACCGACTTGAGCACAGTCTATGACACAGTCAAAGGCAGTGGTTGTATGATATAGGCCTATCCAATCATCACATTCCAATTACTGAAAAGATCAAAATTAATTTCGCATTTCATAGGCGGTATTTACGAACATGTATGCCTAATATTGACGTTCAGCTTAAACTCTTACTCTTCTCCGCTTCAATTTCTTACGATATTCAATGAATTTGGATTTATTTATATCAGTGGTGTCCGGTAAATATCTTATCATACGCCTCCTTTTGCTTATCTGCACTCAGCGCATTCGCAAGTGTAGGGTCGTGGTTTTGCCATGTTAAGGACCACCTGTCTAGTATTATTGCGTGGTGTGATCGAAATCCAATTACCGTAAACATTCAGGTCGTGCATACCAAACAATCAGTTGCACAATTTCAACTCATTTTTCGGAGAGGTTGACTGGACCACAGCATCATTAACATGAGAAAACCCTGGCTCTCCACTTGCGCAAGTGTTGTGGGTAGATAAACAAATGGAGGAGTATGGTAACATATTTACAGAACACCACTGATATAAATAAATCTAAATTCATTGAATATCGTAGTGAATTGAAGCACAGTAGACTTAGAGCTCAAGCTGAACGTCAATATTAGGCTGCATGTGCGAGTCGTTGTAGTGTTATGTTTAACGATGCCATCGTACCAAAGATACAGGCATGGACACGAAGGCGTTGTTAAACCAATTAACGCTAACAACACGCATATACATACATCTCTTACGCTCATACTGACTACAACGACACGCTCATACAATCCATACACTGCGCACCTGTATTCAGATGTTTTACCCGCCATATGTTGGAGCGCAAAGATATAAATAGACATTGGCGCCGTTTGAAGAAATAGTAGCTCTGAAATATATGGCTATACTGTCTAACACGTGCATGCATGGCTCCATGGCTTAGTTGGTTAAAGCGCCTGCCTAGTAAGCAGGAGATCGTGGGTTCGAATCCCACTGGAGCCTTTTGTTGTCCATGCTCCACGGTTAAGGATCTTCTTGAAATCACTTTTGATCGGTTCAGAAAAGGCTCTATATAAATAAATAGACGCATAAGTACGTATATTTACAGGCATAAGCATAACTTTCGGCTTTTTACACTTTCTCGTTCTCTCTTTTCTTCATAGCTTTTTTACTGTTCTTATCTCCTTCTGTCTGTCTGTCTGTCTGTCTACTCTCTGTCTGTCTGTCTGTCTCTCTCATTCTTTCATTGCTTCTATCGTGGATTTGATACCTCTAATCCGCCAGAAGTTGTTCTCGACCATGGCAAGATGCGAACGGTTTTATTTCTAAAAATCAACTTAAATCCGACTCATGAAATGCAGCCAACTATACTTTAAACCGTACAATGTGCTAGACTTCTTTTTTCTAAGACTTCAGTCTTAAAACTCTTTCTTCCAACTGCAACTTCAATTCCAAATGAACTGCACATACTGAGTGTACGGGCATATATGCAAACAACACTCGAGAGCGTCACGCTCCACTTACTGCCAGCAAGGTTAAACTCATTAACATAAGCAACATATAAACCGCATCGGATGTAGAACCTATGACCCTACACCAGAGTCTATGCCTTGCAAAAATTGTAACTGTATCAGTACTAGAAAATGTAAATGTAAACGTTTTTTATAGCGACCCCATGGTCTCGACCCTGCTTATTTTTCAATGAATTCATCGGGAGAGATCCTTCACCACCGCTGCCAGTTTTAATGGGCTGTAGACCACTAATTAGTATTAGTATTTATAGTACTATAATAATTTCTTTAATTTAAGTCATAGGAATATGTATCTGTTGGAATCAGAATGTGTTTCGCCCTTTGTTCTGTGGTCTTGCAAACAGGTCTCAGTAGAGGGTCCTCGTTATTTTAACGCGATTTTGCTGCTCAGATTTTATCTTTTGGCTGTTCCTTTTTAAATTTCGGTTTGTTGGGCCATCGCCTTCTCTGTCAAAATCTCTCTCCCTCTCATGCTCTCTCCTCCTCTGTTCTGTGTGCCGTTCCTCCCTCTCCTTCTCGCTTTATGTGTCTGTATTTATGTATGTCTCTGTGTGTTTCTCTCCTCTGCCCTTCTTGTATGTTCGTCTAACTCTCCATCTTGAGTTCGTCTGTCAGTCAGTCTGTCTGTCTGTCTGTCTGTCTGTCTGTCTGTTTAACTCTTTCTCTTTTGTGGCACTGATTCTTTTTCTCTGTCACTCCTTCTCTCTGTACGTCTACCTGACTCCCTCTTTCTCACTGTTTGTTCTCCGTTCTGTCCGTTGAAGGTCCCTCGATGCGTTATTAACACACGGATGAGATGTTGCTCAAAGAACGACTAATGGATCAGAGAAAACCAGTGTTCGACATCATTTATCAGCGTCAAGCTCATCTAATGATTGCCATAATGCCGATCTAAGTAACTAAGACGAGTATTAGTCGTCCGACTTCCGATGTTCTTAAGCCGCATAAGACACGTATTACGTATAATTGGACAGTGATATAGCGTTCCTCTACTGCAAATTGAACGTATACTTTATGTGCTAATGTTTGCATAGTTGGAATAATGACTTCGCTCCCTATCGATGGGAGAGGTTTCAAATCCCCGCCACGGTGTAATTTGTTTCGGGATTTCGACTTCACTTGCACCCCCAACCAGCTCAGCTATGATGAGTACACTGATAGTACAGTGGGAAGATCTTCCACCCGTCCTCATATGCCGAGGCTAAGCAAATGAAGTCGCTAATACCATACCCATGACTGCCCCTCAGGCTAGCTTAAGGAACTGCTCTTTATCTTTTATGGGTAGACACATGACTAAAGCAATCGAATAAAGGGTCAGCCTTTCTTTAAACCGAAGCTTATGTCCATGGCCAGTTATTGACCGTGACCAGTTTTTTATCTACAGCCAGTTTTTCTCCATGACTACTTGTTGTCCACGTGGCCAGTTTTTGCCCATGTCAATTTCTATGACGATAAGATATCCATGGGCGACTTTCCATGACTATTCTCAAGACCGAGTTCCTCAATTCCATAGTTTAGTCTATAAGAGCTTTCTGCTATGCGCTTTAGAAAACATTGTGATAAATTCACTCGACTGACCTCCGACCGTCTGTCTAGTCTGTTCTCTGATTTTCTCATTTCTCCATCGTCTGCCTGTGTTTCCCGCCTGTAGTCGCCCACTTCCAGTGTTTAACGCCATCTTATGGCTGCCAGGGCCGTGGACGTCGACCTTACTTTATCTCACAGTGTGTGTCTTCTGTCTTCCTGCTGGACCAATCCTTTATCTTTTCCTGTGGTCTCTCTGTACACATCTTGCCTTCCACCTAACCTTCGCGGTTGACTGAGCACACACACACCATCTCTTCTCATAATGGTTGCACATCACTTTGCGCGACAGTGTCTCCTTCAAAATGAAAATCCCATTTTCCATCTCCGAATAAGCATTAAAATCTGGACAAATTTGAACCCTGGCCTTTTAACCTTTCTATCAACCAATTTCACACACACACACACACTCACACGCACACACACACACACACATATATATATAACTACCCCAATTTTTTATAAAGCATCTCGGCCCAACCAATGTTATGTGATTAGGCCTACTATATTCCATACATACACAGCTACACATGTATGACATAGAGCTCATCATGACTATTTGCACCCTACTCACAATCCGCTTTCTAATAAAAAATGTGCTAAAATCAGCTAGAACATTGTCTATCTCTATCGTTTTCTGTGTTGGTTTGTGCCTTCTGCTGAACTCACTTTGTCCAATGGTCAGAGGCAAGTGATTCGCGCACATTTATTTGTCGAGGCCTCAGATTCAAATTTACTGACCTTGCAATACGTGTTATAAGTGCAATTTAACTAAATATCGGTATGTGCATGTCATTTTAATTAGTTCATTAATTGTGTTTACAGTGTATAGGCTGACGCTTGGCCGACGCTTGTGGCTGCAGTAAGAGAATAACTGAACACGTGGAAAACAATTTTTCGGCCTCGGCCATACTAAGGGCTCTATAAATCGTATTATTATTATAATTACTACTATTACTACTACTAATACTACTACCACTACTACCACTACTACTACTACCACTACCACTACCACTACCACCACCACCACTACTACTACTACCATTACTATTATTATTATTACTACTAATATTATTACTATTATTATTATTACTATTATTATTATCATCATTAAATAAATAAACAAACAATTATAAATAAACATGTCGTGTTTAGGTCGAATGGAGTCGTTTTCACGCAACTGTAGTCCCTTCTCTCTGCCGGACGCCTGTGTTCCAGGCCAGGATCGGGAGACGAACGAACAGGTCCAGATCTGCTACTCCACCTGCGCCACGGACGACTGCAACGGCTCCACGTCACTCCACCACGTCCTCGACCTTCTGCGCAGGCGCCGCCGGAAGTAACAACACGGCGACCGGAAGTGGTAACAACGCGGCCGGAAATGGTAACACCGTCGCCTTCTGACCAGGAAATTGAACTATGACGATGCGAACGATAGTTGACAGTTGAGCATGAGTATTGAGTGATATACGGTCTATATCTTTTCATTTTAAGTCATATACTGGGTCCAAATAGGCATACAGCATTGCTATGGTTGAACCTTTCCATGCCTTCATACCGTAAGCGCTGAAAGCCATCTTCGATGGTAGAATGGTGTGATTGTTGTTGCGCTATAATTTTTTTCTTTTACCATTGTATTAGATTAGGCCTACATTAAACTATATCACATAAAATTATATTAAATTTCATTACGGCGCTGTAAAAATGACCAGATAGGCCTTCAAGGCCCTAAATGCATGCATATATACAAGCATGCTTATATATACATACATAGATGCAGCTTTGATTAAACACTGTTGAATTTTCTGACTCTTCGCTTGAGAATGATCGTGTAGAATGTTAGAAAGGTCAAGAGAAGGTTGTTTACAAATAAAAACATTGATTGTATCTAATAATCCTTTGGAGTATCAATGCAGAGTAAACTATTTCATGTCTATAGCCAGTTCAAATCCAGTGATACATCTTGAGGGAGCATAGATGCTGTTGTGATTACTATGAAGCAGGCGTTCAGTTCGATTCCATTACATATTAAACTGAACATCTTGAAACTACTAAGTGCTAAGGTTCTCTAAGTAGGCCTAAGGTTCTCTAAGTAGGCCTTACGTTTTCTAAGTAGGCCTTACTTTCTCTAAGTAGGCCTAAGTCGTTGCAGTAAGAACAGTTGGTCTTCTGGGTTTCAACAGGACTGAAACCAGAGTAGAGGCAATTAATTCGCTTTGGGATTTATTCACTCCGAATCGATCATCGATTGCTGCCTAGTTTTACAGTAGCACAATGGAAATATTAGACAAAATATTAGATCAGATAAGGTTGCGTGTAGCTGTCCATTCCGTTGTATTTTGATGCTCAGTATCATCACATCACGTTCCGTAAAGTAACATTACACAATCTTATACTCTTTGAATAACATAGCACAACATAAAACGTAACATAACGTGGCAGAATTACATTACATCGAGTTGTATAACGTAACATAACATAAAGTAACATAACATAACATAAGAATTGTAATGTAACGCAAGATAACGTAACATAACAAATCGTGACGTAACGTAACGTAACATAACAGAGGTATAACAAAGGCATAGCATAACATTGCATAGCATTATAACAGATACGGATGTAGGGTCCATAACATAGGTTGAATGAAAAAACGTGTAGGCCAGACCCTAAGATCACCTCAGGTTCTAAATCCGCCCCTGTAGCACACTGAATGTATGTTAACACATGCGTTACTTACTTACACTAAATCAGATCGCATTACAGTTTTGACGGATCCAGGATTTGAACTTTGGGGTGATGAAGCAATGGTGGGGGCGGGGTATAATGAAAAAAATTAAAAGAACTTCATTACACCACTTTTATGGGTGTACGTACATCACGACTCTAAGAATCCGTCGTTAACATCAATTACATTTTATAATTTCAAGTTCTGCATTTGAAAAAATCAACTGAAATCACAGTACATCAGATAACAAATGGAACGTGAAAAGCCAGAATGTTATGTTTATTGGCGAAGAATTCGGAATAGGTGACACGAATAATTAGAATTCCTCAATCGATCGTCAACAATTAATTACAACATACTCTACATTTAGTCGCGGTCGGTGGACTATGTTCCAGCAGCGGCCATGTGCACAGCAAGCCTCGCTCTCTTCCGTCCCCCATGACACCGACATAAGCAAGACATTTATCGGTCACATTCAAATGGACTTTTGCTTAATTTATAGCGCAACCTTTTTTAATGCTGCACACTTCAGAAGTAATGTCTAGATAGGCAAGACCTTTGCTTTTTTGACAGCACATACAACTCTACACACTTCAAAAGTAGTATCTGGCACATCAGGCAGAACTGTGGTTAGAACTCTCGTAGTCATAAATTTCCTGGTTATGAATGAAGTCCAACATGATCAGCCAAGTACTGTGGCTTTTCTCAAATATCCAGATGATGCAGGTCACTGAAACATTGAGCTCTGAACCCAGACAGTTTCTTATTAATCTGGCAACCCTAATTCTATCTTATAATTTGTAAAGGTAAAAGGCTGTCTAGAAGTCCGAAGATTTTTTAGCTCGGATTTGATCCAGCAAACCTTGGATTTTTTATCTTCATCAGCTCTATTATGATAGCTCTAGATTAGACTGAAACAGATTTGATCATGATTTGATCTAAGTTAAATCTAGATCTAGACCCAGATGTACACCGTTCAAGATCCAACGAGACTAAAATCAGATAGACCAAGATTGGATACAGATCATGATTAGATTTGATTAAATTGGGCTACAAATAGAACAGATCAGATCTTGATAAACTTAGAACAGATTATATTAGATAAAACAGAAAATTTCAGAACATCTTAGATTGAAATAGTTTAGATAATAATAATAACAGTAGTAGTAGTAGTAGTAGTAGTAGTAATACGATTTATATAGCGCCAAAGCTCGGCCGAGGCCGAAAAAGGGCGCTGTACACGAGTTCAAAATCAATGACAGTCATACGATATTTTTAAAAGATAGGTCTTGATTCGTGACTTGAATGTCATCGGATTCGATTGGATCAGATCAAATATTAAATCAGATTAGATTAGAGAAATTAGCTGCTATGAGACTAGACAACATCAGATTAGATTAGATTCGATCAGAGTGTACAAGAATCAAATTTGCTGAAAAACGTTATCCTGTTATTCATTCTTACTACACAAGCTTGATCCATTAACATTTCTCTAGGTTTAGCAGCTTGTCCAAGGCCGCCAAGAGAGTTGAACTCGTGTCTCTAGAATCAGTGGCTAACAACATTATCGCTATGCTACCTTTCCAAAGTCGTGAAGCCGCATTTAGACAAGGGTGTTTCAGTGGATGTTTTTGAGAGAAACCGTATTAGAGCGAGGACGTTTCAGTGGATGCTTCTGAGAAGTTAGTATTTAACCAAGAGCGTTTAAGTGGATGCCTTTGAGGGGAATCGTGTATAAGCAAGGGCGTTCAGTGGATGTTTTTTGAGGGGAGTCCGGTGGCATGGACGGGCCAACCGGAACGGCTGAGGCTAAAGTCACTCATGCGTGGCACCGCCGAGCGGGATGCAGATGGGCTAGTAGTAGGTCTCTTTCTCGACCCAGCCTCCGGGTCTGCGACGGATGATGCTCTTGCGGACTTCGTCGTAGATGAAGATGACGACGCTGAATGGCATCGGAGCCAGCCACCACTGCCATCTGTAGCGTAAAGAAATTGCACATTTATGTGGCGCCTTTTTTTGGAAACCCGTCAAAAATATTGGCGGATGATGAGACGGTTGTCGAAGCTTCTGCTCTTCGAAGTAAAAGCTCTTCGAAGTAGCGAATCGGTCTTCGAATCCTAGAACTTTTGGAGCGACGTGCTAGATAAACACACTCGGGCCTGTCGAAAAATTGCAGACTCATCACCCCGCATCGCCAACGTAAAATCACGTGATACGCGATTGCTGACTCATCAATTCTACGTTGCGTTAACGTACGATAACGCATGTGAATTCGGCAGACTTGCCGAACATTCAATCCCTCAGAGAGGCTCACGTAAAAGATCTACATTTGACGAGTTACATTTGACGAGTTACATTGACGAGTTACATTTAACGAGTTACCTTTGACGAATTACATTCTTCTATACCGCATTACGTAATAATTACACCCCGCTTTATTACATTCAATTATTGTACATCGTCCTACACTGTAATCTGTATATAGAACGCTGTTTTCAATAGCATTTATGATCCGACAAACTCCCTGTGACGATCTAAAAACTTTTATAGCGCCATCATCACGACGCACAAAGATCAATAGTCTAATTAACCTCAAGATCTATGACCGTCTTCTGGATTGGACAGGCAAAGTGCAGCAGTCTGGTCCTATAAGGGTTGGCAGGACGAAATTGGCTTCGAAGAATCGAGGCTTTGACGATGTGATTAATGATAATGATGAAGACGACGAGGAGGACGACAATGATGATGATAATGATGAGAAGGATTATGATGACGATTATGATGGTGGTTATGAGACGAATATGATAACGATGATGACAATGATGAAGGTAAAGGTTATGAGAATGATGATGATGATGACGATGATGTAATGGTAGTGGTGTTGATGATGATGATGATCTTTGGCATTGATTAAGATGATGATGACAATGATGATGATGTGGTGGTGGTAGTGGTGAGGATGATGACGATCGTGATTATGATTAAGTTGACGATGTTGACAATGATGGCGGTGATTATGATGATGATGACGACGACGAAGACGATGAAATTTGGGAGCATGCATAGCCTTGTCCTGAGTTCTTCACTGGCAAACGAGCCCTAATGACTATGACGTCAACAAAGTCAATCATGTCCTCCTCGATGCATCTTCGTCCAGCATCGCAGTCTCGGACTGAATAATCTGTCGGCTGACTGATTAGAGCATTGGTCATTCGGTCAGTCTGTCCTGCCACGTCTTGCCATGGGGGTCATTTATCACGGCGTCCATAGACGATGCAAGACAATGCACTCATTATGGCAGATGGGGAATGAAGATTGATATACACCACCAGCTTGTAGATGGCTCTACATGAAAGAGCTTTTGGCCGTCCGTTGTCCGCTGATTGGAAAAATAGCTACATAGTACCAAGGCTGCATTGACCTTTTGGCATCAATTCTTGCAAGGCTTTCAAAGGCGGATTTGTCATCATTTGGGTTGCAGATGCTTTCAAACGGATGTTCTTTTGTTTGTTTAAAAATTCTTAGACGTTTAGCTGAATCCGAGGATTTTAAGCTTTCGAAAGTTTATTAGTTCTTAGAAGTTCGGTTCATTTTGCGACTGTCCAACGCATGTGCGTTTTAAAATCGCACTGACTCAGAAGTTTAATATGAGGCTATAAAACGCATATTCTTTAGCAGTTCTAAAATCGTATTAAGTATTCATTCGACCAGGTTCTTCAACGGATTGCGAATGAGACTACGATTCACCTGGGCGAACATCGATTGAAACACTCGTCAATTCTTTAATGTCATTCAGGTCTAAATTTAAGGCGCATCTCTTTCAACTTGCTTACCAACCGTAGCCTGGCTTCTGCTTTCTCTGACCTATCGGAATTTGACACGGGTTCTTCAACTGTTTATGATTTTTGACTGTGATTTTGAATTTAAGCGACCATCGACTGATGCCTTGGGCATGATAAAAATGGCGCTATAAAAGTCTTTAGATGAGATTAGATTAGATCTGATAACTGCGATTGTAGGATAAATTATCGTAATCTCGAGATTTCTACCGCGCCCAGCTAAAGCTAAGTCGCGGGAACCATCTTCTTCAAAGGCGATTAATGTGATTAATTACTTAAGTCGATGCCTACCTTGCATTAGGGATTCAACTAGTTCAAGCTGATTATGGGTGATTGATTATGGTGCGCTCACTTGAGAGGGTACATGCGAAGCCCCTTGTCCAATCCGGGGCAGTAGGCGAGGAAGGCAGCGAGCGACGTCTCAAAGAACAGTCCAAAAGTCATCTGGTGGTTTCTGCACAAAGCATCTTACGACGATTAGAAATTAAGTAACGCCTAGTGTTAAATTGAACTTAAACTGAATTGAACTCATTTCATTGATCACCAACGGTTAGAAAATATACAGCCAATCACCATACATCAAATGGTGCCATATATGTAATGTAATGTGTAAATATGACGAAGCAACGTTTAAACCAATCATCAATGATAGCACTGAAAGCAAACACCGACTAGTTGACCCATTTTCCTGGTGCTGCATCTAAATTTGCCTGAGTGCTTGACCTTGCTGTCTTTGATTCGAACTGCATCATTTCGACTGATTATATGTCAGTTGGAACTGTTTAAGAAATTGATCTTTGTAAGTAAAACACCATTAGTAATACTGAGACGATTCCTCAGTTGAATTAGTCACTTAATTCATAGCTAACAGACAGGAAATATGTAGACAATTAGGTCTATATTAAATTGTGTGAGTTTTCTCTAGAATTGTAGTCTACAGAGAAGTATAATTTATGTTCGGTTCGAACCGAAGATTACAGAAGGAAGGATAAAAGATCACTCAGTCAAAAGCAGAGAACTGGGTCAAGGCGTAACCCAGTCGCTAGTAGTCTGTGAGATGATTGGTCAGTTGAGGTACCTACGTCATTCCCTGGTGTACGATGGAATTCTTGCGCGTTTTGCAGATAAGGAGATCCGTCCATTGGACGATGACAATGGAAACGAAGAAGGCCGTGTGACACGTATACTCCAGCGCCTTACGCTGAGCATAAGTCTACAATAACAAGACCAGGCTGTGTTCGTCTATATCTTTCTTTCTTTCTCTCTGTCTATGTCTCCCTCTGTCTGTCTCTCCGTCCTGTATCTATCTCTCTTTGTCTCAATGCTGTCTCTCTCTCTCTATCTATGCTTGTCTTCACTCGTAAAGTCTTCCTGTCACTGTCTGTATATTTTTGTCTTTCTTCTGCCCTTACTGAGTCCATGTCTGTCTTTTTGCGCATATGCGTGTATGTATATATGATCTACGTATGTATGTATGTATGTATGCATTTATGTATGTATGCATGTGTATGTATATATATACATGTATGTATGTCGACACTTATTATAGCGCCTTTTAGCACCTCACAAAAGCTGCCTATCTTAGCCTAAATGCCATTAAAGTCAATAAGAACAAAAAGTTCACCAAAACTGTAATCGAACAGTGCACAGATGACTAGAAAAGTCACCACTGGCGAGCTCCCGCAGACACGCAGAGCCCAAGCGACGGATTGCCATCCACAGTGGATAGTGGACATCATGTTAAGAGTTTCTAGACTACACAGGGGCGTCGAAGAACACAAACGACATGAGACGAAGCTCGCAAGGTTCGAACCCGAGTGCCAAGCAATTCTTCACGAATGATCTGGTCTTCCCTCAACCACTAGGTCTGTGAAGGATGAGAATCTTCAGCAACCGGTCAATGGGTCGTAGAGTTCCTCCGCAGCAGAACGGTCGGCACCACTCCAAGGACTCTCTTGGCCTTTCCAATTGCAGTTCGACACTGTCGAGCTAGTTACCGTAACCCCCTCAGGACGGACTAGTCGAATTGCGGAGCACGAGACTTCGAAACAAACACTCAAAAACGACGGCGAATGAGAGAAATACCTCCAAGAACGCAGACTGAGCCGCATTAGAAGTTCGAGCAAACGAAAATTATCAAGCAAAATCCGCTTGTGACTAACTAATTGATCAAAAACAACACGTACACCTGCACATACATTCCTTCCCATTTCTCTCAGCTTAAACAAAACTCACTCTAGCAGCTCCTCTCACCCTTCTCTCTCTGGTCTTTTGGCAATCGGATTTGGTTCTTGACATGGCATCTCTGGACAACCCCACTGACTTGACGCAGCGCCCGTGCCCTGTGCTTAGCTTTAAGGTAGCGCTATAGAAATTTAGAGTTTACGGTTACGATTACATACATATATAAATAAGCACGTATGTACACATTTATGCATATATGTGCTGGTGTGCACATATTTACACACATTGATTATATACATACACACACACAAAAGTTTGCTTGCTTTCGACATGTTTAAGCCATTGAGGTTATATTCTTGTTATATCCTTGTTATATCTTTGTTGTATCTCTGTTATATTTTTATTATATCTTTGTTGTATCTTTGTTATATCTATATACTTTGCAATATCTTTGTTATATATTTGTTATATTGAGGCATATGCTAAGACAAACTCCTTTCTAGAACCTAATGAGATCCTCTTGGTTAGTTGTCTTACCCATTCCTGTCCGTAGGAATCCTCGAGGTCGTTCGAGGCCTTTGAGTCCCACTCCTGACGAATTCCGAAAAGCAACCTCGGTCTGAATCCGTTCTCAGCCATGATGACGAAGTAGGTGAAGAACCCAGCGCTCGCTTGGATCATTCCGATCTGTCCATAGGCCATGCTAATCAGCCTAACAAAGTACGGAGATATAACAAAGATATAACAAAGATATAACAAAGATATAACAGAGATAAAATAAATATAAAACAGAGATATAACAAATATATAACAAAAATAAATATAAAACAGAGATATAACAAATATATAACAAAGTATATAGATATAACAAAAATATAATAAAGATATAACAAAGATATAGCAAAGGGTATAACAAAGATATAACAAAGATATAGCAAAGATATAATAAAGATATAACAAAGATATAGCAAAGGATATAAACATAAAAAAAGATATAACAAGATATATAAAGAAAGTATATGGATCGATTCAGACTCGTCATGAATGAACATATTTCTCATTATAGACTTCCCTGTCATTAGTTAGAATGTTTGTTCTGAGAAAGTTATTTTCAATTAATCACCTTAGGCCTATCTCAAATAGAAAGTTAACTTCATTAATTAGCTTACCTTCCATTAAAGAGTAGCCTGCCATTAAAAATTAGCTTACATCCCATTAAAGAGTAGCCTGTCATTAATAATTAGCTTACCTCACATTAAAGAGTAGCCTGTCATTAATTAACATGTTTGTACAGGTATTTCAACAGTTACCTTCACTTAATCACCTTATCATAAGTGAAAAGTCACCTGTCATTAATTAGTCTATATATAAATAAATAGATGCACATCATTAATTGTGCAGCACGGTGGTCTTTTCGGTAACGCGCTGGGCCTGAAATCAAACGATTGCATGTTCGCGACTGCTGAACGATCTCCAACACAACCCTTGACAAGCTGTTCGTGTGCACTTGTCTCGCGCTTCGTATTCAATTTCCAGATCAAAGATTTAGTTTTGGTAAATTAGTTAATTTCCAAATAAACAGACCTGTCATTGACCAGCTTATCTCGTACTGGGTCGCGTGGTATTCGCTTCATGATGTCGCTCTCGGCCTGTTCGTAGGCGAGCGAGATGGCTGGGATCATGTCGGTTCCAAGGTCGATACAGAGGATGGTGATCGTGCCAAGAGGCAGAGGGATGTTGGCGATGATGAAGAGCAGGAATGGAGAGATCTCAGGAATGTTACTAGTCAGGGTATAGGCGATCGATTTCTTCAGGTTGTCAAAGATCAAACGACCTGTGCAGAGGATTCATTTAAATTGATTGTAAGTTGTCAACCTTCAAATCAGTCAGTCAGTCAGTCAGTCAGTCAGCCAGCCATTCAGTCAGTCAGTCAGTCAGTCAGTCAGTCAGTCAGTCAGTCAGTCAGTCAGTCAGTCAGTCAATCAGACAGTAAATCAGTCAGTCATTCAGTCAATCAGAACTTTGCACCACTTGGGCTATGGTAGTCAGTCAGTTAGTCAGTCAGTCACTCAGTCAATCACTCAGTCGGTGAGAACGTAGGTGATCTGCTAAAATGTGTGATTTTGGATGGCCAATGTTTGAATCTCATTATGTACTTTGGAACCGGCTTCTTAGAAGAAAAGCTATGGACAGAAAAGCGTCAATTGCCAACTCCGAATGGGAATCGGTTGGTTGGGTTCTACGTGTGTGCGGGAGCCCACCAGTGGTTGCATTTCCAGTTATCTCAGTATTTCTTGCTAATCGATGAACTTTTAATTCTTTATGAACTTTACACCACTTAGGCTAGGTT
This sequence comes from Norana najaformis, assembly GCA_964023275.1. Taxonomy (NCBI): domain Eukaryota; kingdom Metazoa; phylum Annelida; class Clitellata; order Crassiclitellata; family Hormogastridae; genus Norana; species Norana najaformis. Next base: position 3,459,320 of record OZ029922.1, read on the forward strand.
AAACAGAGCTTTGTGAGGTACTTTAAAGGCGCTATATTAATTGTCTAGACACATACGTGATATGTACGACTAGTTGCTATGACAGACTAGTAGTAGCAGTACCTTCTTCAACTCCGGTTACTATGGACGCAAAATTATCGTCAAGTAAGATCATGTCGGCAGCCTGCTTACTCACATCCGATCCAGCGATTCCCATTGCCACTCCTGTTTAGACGAAAACTACTCTTACAGTAAGATCAGGTCAGGTGTGGTACCGGTTAAGTAAAATAACGCAATTATCATCATCATTAACACAATTATCATCATCATAATCATCATCACCATCACCATCACCATCAGCCCAAGGACAGTCAAGATGATGATGGTGGTGCTGATGATGCTGATGATGAAGATGATGATGGTGATGATAATGATATTTTTAGGTATCTGAACCAAACGAACGTGATTGAATCAAATCAGTTGCTTCGAAAGCATAGAGGGAAATCCAAGAAGACACTGAGACAGCCTGCTGAAAGTGAGTCACCTACTTGACCTATGCTTACCGGTGTTTGCCTTTGGCGTTGAACCTATGACCTATGCTCTTACCGATGTCCGCCTTCTTCAGAGCGGGTGAGTCGTTGACCCCGTCCCCGGTGACAGCAACGATGGCGCCCTGGCGCTGGCATCCCTCGACGATGATGAGCTTCTGCTGGGGAGAGGTTCTGGCGAAGACGATCTCCGTGTGATGAGACAGGATGTCGTCTATCTCCGACGGAGTCATGTCCTTCAGGTCCATACCGTGTACCACGCATGCCTTCGCCTGTCTACAAACACGACACGCAACGACAGGTAAAATAAAGTATGCCCCATATTCCACAAGTAAGACGTAGGGGAGGCGCTCATTTCCTTTTCTTAGGCCCTTGAGCCGGCAATGGACGAATCCCAAGGTCCTGGACACGGGATCAGTGCATCGCAGGACTTCCGTTTACTTCCCAGATTACGCCGGTACCAAATTATACTGCTTGGTGACAGAGGCACGTTGTGCGTAAACAACTTGCCCAGGGTGGTTACACGGAGTCGAACCCGCAAATGCGCTACCGATAGACCACCGTGCCGAACTCAGTTAAAGTAGGAGTAAGTAAGTAATTAGTAACTTCTGTCGCGCTGGTGTCCAACGCTCAAGGCATCAACCGATGGTGTATCAAAGACAACCATAATCAGGTCAATTTCCAAAAGTCAGTCCAATATGACAAGGTAAGGTATTGGGTAAGATATGGTTAGGTAGGGTAGGATAGGAGAGAGTATGGTGCGCTAAGGTACTGTAGGGTAAGGTACAAAATGATAAAGCAAGGTAAGATAAGGTGAGGTGAATTGAGGTAAGATGAACTGAGGAGAGGTTACCTGAGGCTAATTGAGGTCAGGTTAAGGTCAAAGCAGTTAAGGTAAGATTAGGTAAAGTAAGGTAGGATAAAGTAAATAAGTAGATATGATCGTCAGATATGAAAGCACAAACCTCGGATTGACATCGCTGACTGGAATTCCCAGTCGATCGGCGATGTCTTCGACAGTTTCGTTTCCTTCGGAGATGATCCCCACTCCTTTGGCGATGGCCTTCGCGGTGATCGGGTGGTCACCGGTAACCATGATCACCTTGATGCCGGCACTCCTGCACTTGCCAACGGCGTCTGGAACGGCCGCCCTCGGTGGGTCGATCATCGACATCAGTCCGACGAACCTCAGTCCGGACAGCGGGAAGTTCTCTTCCTCCGGGACGAACGGATATCCGGTTGGGAACTCGTCCTTCGGCAACAGGAAGTCGCAGAAGCCGAGAACCCGTTCGCCGAGACCTCCGAGCTCGTTGTAGGCCGTGTTGAAGGCATCCCGCCACTCGTCGTCTAATTCCTTCTCCTCGCCGTTCATCAGGATCGTCGAACAACGTTCGAGAATCCGCTCCGGAGCACCTTTCATCACCAACAGGTACGGGTTGTCCGGAAGCTCCGCGATTTCATGAATGGACACCTGCACGGTTTAGAAAAGAACCAAAAATGACTAGCCTCAGACTGGACGCTATATAAATTACTATACTGCAGGGCAATTATATTGCATTGTATGGTATTGTATTACATAACTTTATCTCAGTTGCGTAGACTGGTATTTTGTGTCCATTATTCTATTGTACTTCTTGCATTGCTACACTTTAAGATTATTCCAATGTCCATTATTCTGTTGTACTTCTTGCATTGTTACTTGTTGTTTAAGGCTACTGTCTTCTTGGACAAATCAACGATAAGCTCTCTCTGATGATTGTGTGTGTGGCAATTCTTGGCTGCCATTTGAAACGTGCACTGATTTGACCTGATCTTGTTTAGTCTTATGTCAATTATAACACGACACATTCCAATCTAATTTATTCTGTCTAATATAATCTCACGACAATCGAAAGTTTTGTCACGTAGGACTAAATGAATTGCAGCTTCGTTGGGTCAACTACACAGGCGATCATGAGCAACTTTGAGAGGTTTCTAAATGGCACTGTAAAAAATTCAACATTTGTCAAATATAAACTAAGCTAATCTATTCTAACTAATCTAATCTAAGCTACTCCATTCTATTCTTTTCAATTCGATTCTATTAGATTCTATGCGACTCTAATTTAATCTGATTTAATCACTTGTATAGCGCTGTATCATCAGAGGATCAATCGATTGTAGTAGCTTCAAGATGTTTTTGTTTCATGTCCCACATAATAAATTGTCACAACAGTGAATGATGTCAACAGGTAGACCTCACAGAAACCTAAATTCAATTATGAGGGCCACCTGTTATCGCTATTGTTATTTTACAGACGACATGTACAATATCGTTTCATTAGCAATTTTTATATCAATTGAACCTAGTTTCAGTGCAATGATTTTTATGACAATCTCCGCCTAACACCTGTTAGTTTCAGTGCAGACGTTTTAGATGCTGTACTCGCCTGATATTTGTTCGTTGAGTTGAAAGGAATCTCGCAAATCTTCTTGTTCTTCTTGCGATACTCGACAACGTGGCCGATCGACAACTCGACACACTTGAGTAGCGCCGATTCTGATGCATCGCCATTGCATTCTCTGAAATATTGTGTTATTTGCTATAAAAGGAGTCGTTACGGGCTCAATTGCAGAACAGAAGGTGAAGGTAACACGCTTGTTTACACATCTTTATTGGAATAATCCTTCCTCGTGGATGTAAAAATAAAGGTAAGAAGATCCTTGTTTAAACGCCTTTGCTAGAACACTTCCTCACAAACATAAAGGTAAAGGTTACATAACTATTTACAGGCCTACGTTGGAACACTTCTCGAAAATATAAATTTGGGGCTTGAAGATCTCTTGGTTGATAAGTAAACACTGCCACACCTTCAAAAGTTGCTCTAAAGGCGTGGTCCTGTTTTTAGAGGGAACCATCTTTGAAAGGTTCTACATATCATGAGCACTAGAGAGAGTGAGAGAAAGAGAGAGAGTGAGTGAGAGACAGACAGACAGATAGAGAGAGTGAGCGAGCGACAGTCTGTGTATTCGGCTGTGGACAAACTATAGCTGCTAAGAAGTTATACATTTTCTTGACCTTCATAAGACAAGACGAGTATCAATCTCTCTAATAGACCAAAAAGGTGCAATATAATTTTCAGCTACATTCATACATTATTGGTAAACCATACCTCTGAAGAAGCAGTACATTCTATTGATTTCGATTAAGGTAGAATGTGAGCCCCTTTCAGAGTTTAAAAACACGCTATATAAACGTTCAGACCAACCTACATGAGTTGTCGAGAAACTATACCTCCGAAGAACCGATACATTCTCTTGGCCCTGTTTGAATTCTGCTCTGTTGCACAGCATTGCAATTCGTGCCAGCCCCATCCAAGTCGACGAATCCCGGTCGTATGTTGCACCTTTTGCAAAAATCACAAACGTATTAAACGACTTCTAAACAAGATGAAAACAGGTGGCATTCGTCTCATGGTTTGACCTCTTGGTTTGACCTTCCTGTTTTTCGGCATGCTACCGAAACTGATGCGACAACGCATAACATTGAATCGCATCACAACACATGAAATCACATCGCAAAACATCACCTCAAATCACATCACATCCAATCAAATCACATGACTTGAAATCGCATCTTATCACATCACGTCAATCAAGTCACATTATATTACATCTAATTAAATCACACCACATCACTTTAAGTGAAATCATATCATATCACTTCAAATCGCATCACATTATATCATATAAAATTACATTTGCATCAAATCACACGGTATCACATTACGTAATGTATGGAATTGTAATTTACTGTGTAAGACATAATAACTCAATTATTAATCCTTATGGTTTAGATGTAATTGTAATTGTAATTAGTAATTTATATAGCGACGCTTCAAGAGTACCTATTCAGCGGTGCTCTCTGCGCTAACCTGAACGATGTTACATGTATTTAAGAACAGAAAGTTCAATGCTCAGATGACCAGAAAAGTCACAAGTGGCGTGCTCCCGCAGACACGTAGAGCCCAACCAACGGATTTCCATTCAAAGTAATTACATTACAATAGAGTAAATTTCAGTAGAAATGGTGTTTGAGTTACAGGACTGGTCGTCGCTGGTATCTGCCTCGACGATTCGATTGTCGAACCACATGTGGGCGACGGTCATTCGGTTCTGCGTCAGTGTCCCCGTCTTGTCGGAGCAGATGGTGGACGTCGATCCGAGGGTCTCGACCGCCTCCAGGTGCTTCACCAGGCAATTCTTGCTCGCCATCCGCTTGGCCGTCAACGTCAGACATACCTACATACACCGTCAGCTGGAAGTAATCGTTGACCATTTGTCTATGTGTGTGAATGTATTTGAACACTTAAATAGCGCCTCTTATGAACCTCAAAAAGATCAGGTCTAGACACTTACATACATTTATGCATGTAAGTACTCTTCCGTTACCTTACCACACCTCATCTTACTTACCTTACCACACCTTACCTTACTTACTGTACTTCACCATACCTTAGTTATCTTCCTTACCATGCTCTACCTTACCTTTCCTCATCTTACCTTACCTTACCTTAGCTAACCTTATCTATTCTTACCTGACTTCACCATACCTAATCAGAGAAAAAGGAAGAGCATTTGTACCGACGGTGACCGTGGCCAAAAACTCTTATCTTACCACATGTTACATTATAACTTACCTCATCTGTTAGACCGAAAAAGGGAAAACAGATACACTGACGGTGACGGTTGAACGCAGTCTCTCAGGCACGTTGGCGTCGATGATAGGTCCCTACCCTTGAAGCCCTTACCTTACCTTACCTTACCTTACCTTACCTTACCTTACCTTACCTTACCTTACCTTACCTTACCTTACCTTACCTTACCTTACCTTACCTTACCTTACCTTACCTTACCTTACCTTACCTTACCTTACCTTACCTTACCTTACCTTACCTTACCTTACCTTACCTGTTCACAAGAAAAGAGAAGCAGGTGTACAAACGGTGACTGTGGCCAGCAGTCCCTCTGGCACGTTGGCGACGATGATACCGATGAGAAAGATGACTGCGTCGAGCCATTGGTATCCTAGGATGAAGGCGATGACAAAGAAAGAGACTCCGAGGAAGACAGCCACTCCTGTGATCAGGTGGATGAAGTGGGCGATCTCGCGGGCGATTGGAGTCTCGCCCATCTCCAGACCAGAGGCAAGGTTAGCTATGCGACCCATCACAGTTCGATCACCGGTGTTGATTACGACACCCTGCGCGGTGCCTGCAATGTCCGAAGGCAGTCATGCGTACATCAATTCAGGTAACCATACTCACCTGAGTATATTGTTAGTTAAGCGCCACTATCTAATGCCTAAGCACCAATCGATGGCGCTGAGCAGTTGTGAATGAAGGACTCGCTCAAGGTCCCTACACACTAACCGTCTCAGGGGAGGAGGTTCAAACCCGTACCCTCCGTTTTACAAGCCGAGCGCTCTAACAAAATCGGCTACCGTGCCCCATATGAGTATATGAGCTTGTGTATATGTGAGCCAGTGTGCACGAGGTATGTGTGTATGTATGTATGTATATGAGTGCATGAATGTATATGTATGTATGTAGGTGTGTATGTATGTACATATGTTGGGGTGGATGTATATAATATTATATATGTAATTGTTGTAATGTATGTTGTGCTGTAGGATCTTTTTCTAATTTACCTTCGACGGCATTTGTAGAGAAGAAGGCGATGTTCTTCGTTTCCAGTGGGTTGTCACTCGTACATTCCGATGACCTGCTCTGAGGCTCTGATTCTCCCGTCAGCGAAGAATTATCCACCTGAACGCATCACCATAACATAATGTAACATAACACAACATAACATAACATAACATGCATGAAGACTTATAAAGCGCAACTTCAAGAAAAACCTCATCAGTAGGGCTCCAGACCAAACTAATCATCATCATCGTCGCCTTCATTATCACCACCACCATCATCATCAGCAGCAGCAGCAGCATCACCAGGACATTCATCACCACATCATCATCGATATCATCACCATCACCATCATCAGTGGTAGCAGCAGCAACACTCTCTCTCTCTCTCTCTCTCTCTCTCTCTCACACACACACACACACACGACCTAATTGCCATTCATTCTGGCCAAATATGAGTAACCGTTTATACTTTGGTAACTCTAATTCATTAGTTTATACGATGCCCCTTCAAGATGTCAACTACAGTTGACATCTTGAAGGGGCCTGAACGCGCTCCCGGGTCAGCCTCGGCTTAGAAGAACAGTTTTCAAGCGTTGATGAAAGAAGCACGTAGTGTTCCAGTGTTCCTAGTCTGAAGACGCAGCTCTCGACGAAGTCCATTCCAAGTGGGCGACCCAGACACGACGTGGCATCGTCGAAGTATATTAAACAGAGTAAAGTAAAAAGTAAAGCTCCCAAGTCCTTAGTCGATCATATGGAAGGCGCTCATATCCCGCTATTTGGCCCTTGAGCCGACAATGAACGAACCCCAAGGTTTTGAACACGGGACCAGCGCATCGCAGGACTTGTTGTTTACATCCCAGCTTTTTGCTGGTGCCAAATTCTACTGCTTGTTGACAGAGACAAGTGCGCCCTCAAACAACTTGCCCAGGGTCGATATACGAAGTCTGTGCAAAGGGTAGAATAATTCACCCCAGATCTGTTTATGGCTAATAAGTTAAACTAGGTCAACAGTTTTACGTTACACTTTACGGATTCCGAGCCAAGTGGAAAGAATTCCAATTAGTGAGCATAAAATAATTGCTGTAGACGTTTGCGGAGTATTGCGTTCTACTCAAAAGCACTTTCTGTCCAAATGCCTTCTTGTCAGACCCATCGTTTAAGCCATATTGGTTTAATAGCCTCACCTGCGTCACAGACTGGTGTCGTTAAATTCGTCTGGTTAGTTCATCAGCTACTTTTCAAGGTAGTTAGATTTATTTATTTATTTATTATAATTTGTTGCTTTAATAGTGAAAATTCTCAGTTAGTTATTTTGTATTTTTAATTATCTTATTTCTTATCAGTTACTTATTATTTATCATTAGTTAGGTTAATTTATTTAGCTTTATTTAAGTGTTAGCACTCGCGAATAAAGTCAGATACAAGGATGCATAAATTTTCGAGCTTAAGTAACGAATGAGTTTGATGGTTAATAGGAAAGGTTACTTTTAAGTCTGAATCCACAATCATTTCGTTTCAATCGCTAAGTATTTAAAAATAAAAGCTGGAAAGAGTTCAACCTTGAATCCGTGGCCTGTGACGATGCGAATGTCTGCCGGAACGCGATCGCCAAACCTAACTTCGACCAAATCGCCAACGACCAGCTCTTCGGCGTGAAGGTTCAGTTTCTGTCCGCCACGAATTGCAAGTGCAAACTTTAAAAAATACAAATAAAAACATAAGAGCATACAAGAACTCAAGTAAAGACTGCGCCCTTTGACCTCAGGGTCACACAGGGTTATACAAATGTTACTTTAAATTTATCCTTCTAACGAGTTTCTAAAAAGGCGCATAAATAATTGTGTTAGCTTTAATATTATGCTTCTGACGGAGTTTCTATAGAGACGCACGAACAAATGTGTTGCTTAGCGTTCTCGATTGCTCGTCCTCGGCTTTGGAATACGCTACCAAGTTCTATTTGTTCTGTCAGTTCTTTGATATCAATCAGGTCTAAACTTAAGACTCTTCTGCTTCAACTTGCTTACCCACCGTAGCCTAACTTCTGGTTTCTCTGACATCGGAATTCAACCTGGCTTCTCCAATGGACTATGAAATTGATTACAATTTCACTTGAAGCGATCATCGATTGATGCCTTGGCCATTATGATAACGGCGCTATAGAGGTGATTAGATAAGATTAGATTGCCCTTACATTAACGCACCTGAGGACTCTATGGAGTCAAGTAAACTACTGTGTTGCTTTTACATTTACATGTCTGAGGCTAAATAAGTGTGTAATATGAACCTGTACCTGTTTTACAGTGCTTTATAACTTAGTGAAATCTTGCTTACCTGTGGAACCATATTCTTGAATGACTCCATAATCTTGGAGCTCTTGGCTTCCTGGTAGTAGGAGAAAACTCCGGTTACAACGACGACCACAGTCAGCACGATTCCCAGATACAACTACGAAGACAAAGAACGAAGTATTACGCACACATCTCTGCCTGTCTGTCTGTCTCTCTGTATAACTGTCTGTGTTTTCCTCCTATCTTCATCTATTCTCTCTTTCTTCAGCTCATCCTTCCAATACCACTCCTGTTTCCGGCAAATCAAATGTGTTTTTGTTTACTAGCGAAAACACCTGTCGGATCAGGTGACTGTAAAACAAATGCCAGTCAAACGAGGTTCGCGCTAATTAATACGTCAAATCAACCGGTAGGTAGCCAGCCACCTGTGTATTCCACGCCTCGTTGGCTTTTATGCTAGCAAGAATAAAGAAGAACATGCAGGTTTCACGCAGAATATGAATTAATGATACTCTATGAATTACGCATATTGTACATCACTAAGCATCACTGAGCAGCTGGATTTGGAAGAGTATATAACTTTAACATATATTTTCAACTGTAACATATATTATAACTTTAACATATGTTTTCAACTTTAACATATATTTTCAAACTACCTTACAAGCTCGTTGTTCAGATTATCTATTAGATAGACATTTACACAACGCTTTGCAGAGGTAGTTATTATGCGCTATGGGATGTGTCTTAATACATAAATACATACTTAAATAAATTAATTCATTTAATCAGTAATAACATCATAATAACAATATACAAGATATCTCTGTCATGGGTTACAAAAGGCAGAATCGAAATACCCGCTTAATGCAACCCCCTATAACACGAAGAAATGTACAGTGACGAAAGAACAACTTAAAAATAATCTAACTGGACCATAACACTTGAGACATTGTACAGCCAACAGAAAATGCGACTGAAACATTAATCCAGTAAGAAACAAAACACACTTACAGCCTATGGATACTGTGTTCAATTATCATTTTTAAATGTGTAGAGTGGCCAATAAACGAACATCATGAGGCAATTTGTTCCGTGTCAAAGGACCAGCACATTATTTATTTATTTATTTAGAGCACTTATAACGCGCGCATCGTAAGTATATCTGAATCTGATAATAGAAAATATCAGAGTATTTGTGCGGCGGAGTTTCCATAGTATTTAACAAGAGTGAAAGACGCGTGGCTTCAGAATAAGTTGGAAAATAACCACATAAGAAGAGAGAAAGTTGAAGATGCTAATAAATATACATAACTCATAAAATTTGTAATTTACTATTATGATTAAATACATGCATACATGCACACAA